>JAVGWX010000006.1:2398593-2998593 GCA_036924085.1 Ariolimax columbianus
CATTGTGTCTCTGTCTTTACTAGCCCCTATTCTTCTGACCTCTGAACTAACTCTCTCTCTCTCTCTCTCTCTCTCTCTCTCTCTCTCTCTTCTCTGGGCTAAGATGTCTGAGCTGATGATAGCCTTTTAGTGGTCAAACCGTCAAGCGTTAACTCCCAATCTATATACATGCCATCTCCCAAATACAGGTCAGCAAGACTGTCAAGCTAGATGTATATACTAATTAACAAGATAAATATTAGCTTCTATTTATTGCAGAATATTTGTTACTTTCAAAGAACTCGGCTTTTTGCAATAAAAAATTGAGAAATAAAAATATAAACCAATTGAGGTGTACAGTTTGGGATCGCCAATACAAACACTTTCCATCAATGGTCAACTTTCACATCGTAATCGTCCAAACTATGTAACAAAAGGGGAAGACAACAGAAACTAAGATCAATGTAGTTGTATTTCTGTGCAAAGCATGAATTAATACTGAAATCATCAAGCCCTTAACGATAGAAAGGAGAGTACAGTAATGATCAATCCTTTCACTAGATCTCTGTAACATATGCAGAGCAAGAGTCATGGGGCGTCAGCGAACTGATGTCTAGAAATAGGGTCAGATCCACCATCAACAGTAATATAAGGACATGTAGTTAACAATATGAATTATGTAGATGTCCTTGTAGCCATCATTGCAAAGTACAGGAGACCTCGACCTGCATCTAGGTCAACTTGTACTGTGTCTGTCAGCAATATTAGCATGCAGGTTAACCTGGACTGTGTCTGTCAGCGATACTAGTATCTACGTTAACATGTACTATGTCTATCAGCGATACTAGAATCCAGGTTAACCTGCACTTTGTTTGTCAGTTATACTAGCATCTAGGTCAACCTGTACGGTGTCTGCTAGCGATACTAGTATCTACGTTAACATGTACTGTGTCTGTCAGCGAAACTAGTATCTAGGTCAACATGTACGGTGTCTGCTAGCGATACTAGTAATGTATTTCGCGTACCCTTTTGTCAGCGAAAACCTGGATTTCGTTTCTGCATTATTGAGCAATGCTTTGTTCTTATGTTCTGAGTAGTTATCTGAAATATTGAAATGGATAATCACTTAAACATTAAAGGTTATCCATCACACATGGTTTATGAGGAATGTTTAAAACAAACTTTAAGGCTATAACAAGTCAATGCCTGTGTGTTCTGATATATGTAAATAGAGTCTGCGCCTACAGAATAATATATGAACAAGCAAAGTCAGCATCTTTTCAAATGCTGCAGATAACTTCAAACAATCACATGAAACGTTATGTTATCGTCTAAAACAGGTGTATAAAATTATCTGTTAGATATTTATATCAAATATGTATCGATTTTAATACACAATACTTTATGTGACAACAGACTGTTATTATAATTTCTTATCTCGTATTCATGAGATACGTTAGTCAAACACCAGCGTTTCTTTTAGCTCAGCACTTATGCTAACTGGCAAGCACACAGCTGGTCCTCAAATTTTTGGGGTTAGACTCATTCTTTGATTCTTCTTACTTGAGCATCTAGAGAAACCTTCGAGCTCCCGAAGTAAAAACTTGACAGAATGTTTCTCTGTACTTGGAGCTCATGTTGTAGTAGAGAAAGATGTTGACGCTGGAGTTAAGCGCTTCGAAAATAAACACACATGACCACAAAACAAAGAAGGCATTGACGAATTTACCAACAATGGTGAATTCTGGTTCGGAGAATGTTACTATGGAGACAACAACACCTGGTGTATAGCAAACAATTAATATCGTTGCTATAATGACAACAGTACTTGAGGTTCTCCTGTCACGAACAGAGATGGCGTCCGAAGAAACAGTATTTACATTGGCCTCTCTGCGCCAGTTTGATTTATGTTTGAGCTGTACCACCAGAACAATGGTGAAGATAATAACAGCGATGAAGGACACTGATCCCAAAATGGAATGCAAGATGAATATCAACCCTTCCACGCTCTTCCTGTTCCTAGTAAAAGCCAACCCAAGCAAGGTTCTGTTCCTCTCTGGGTAGAACTTCCAATCAAAATAGGTTGTGACGTACTCCGGTAAATATGAAAGAGCCATGACAACGTAGATGACACAGACGATCATCGTGGTCCTCCTGGGTGTGATAATCTGTTTGATCTTCAGTGGTAACGTTATACACAAACACCTTTCAGCAGTGATAAAAACTGTTATCCAACCTGTTATCCGTGCACAACAGGTGTGAGGAGCACCTGCTGTCAGGTATTGTATTTCTGGAGTTACCATTGGTACGTCAGAATTCATAAACAGAGGGTTCTGACAAATTCCGCACCATATCAGCGTTATAAGACCGCCCAGATCAGCGATTGCCAACCCAAAGAAGCTGATGTTCATCGTGTTGCGAAAGCCTTGTTTGTAGAAAACAACGATATTCATGAGGTTAAACACCACACCGAACAGACTGATAGCGCCCATAAGGAATACATAATTGACAATGTCATATATTTGCCTGTCGCTGTCACTCACCAGTTTCATAGACTGCCTGCTACTCTCGTTCATGTCTGAAATGAACGAGACATCAGATTGTATCAGAAATATGTAACTAATTGTTGATCATATTTTGGGGGGAAATGGAATCAAATACGAGTTACATTAAATAACCGATAATGAGTAGTCACATACCACAGCCAGTAAGTTACGTGGAATACTTACAATCCGTGTATACAGATAGGCAGGAGTCGACCAGCTGCCAGGTGGCCGAAGCTAGTCTTACTAAGTTCGTGTTTGCAATTTTATCTCCGGTTGCTTACTAGGCTGTGAGATTGTCTACGTATTGGATATTAATTTCTTTATTGTTTTAAAATTGTTGCCCGACGTCGGTTTCCTGCATTATGTTTACGATTTTACACTGCCAAGAGTTGTTTATTTACTTATTACAATGTGTTTATCGTTCATCTTCTGGCAAATTAAAAAAAAAAAGAGTACAAGATGTTTGATGTGATAAATCTGTATTATCTTTTGTTTCTTTATTCCAATACGCACTAGCTCAACTGCATAGCCAATCGTGACTGAGATTAATGTTATATCAATTGTTATGTTGTTCAGTTTTACAATTATGTGGTAGAGTTTTTTTGTTTGTTTACCTGTGAAACTCTCCAAAATATGGAATTTAACAAAAAGTCTTGACTGTTGTACGAGGAGCGGACGGAAAAGATCTACACTTTGGTAAAAATCTGACAGTTATTTCAAGACTTTCATCGTGTGAGTTCAACTAAACATAGCTAGAATCCATATCTCCCAGGCGACCCAACTAAACTAAACATAGCTAGAATCCATATCTCCCAGACGACCCAACTAAACTAAACAGAACTAGAATCCATATCTCCCAGACGACCCAACTAAAATAAACAGAACTAGAATCCATATCTCCCAGACGACCCAACTAAACTAAACAGAACTAGAATCCATATCTCCCAGACGATCCAACCCAAGTAAACGAAAGTCTAGTCAACTCAAAGTCCAGAATGAGAATGAACTCAGAGCGTATGCAAAAGCTGGCCTTCATTATATTCTAATTCCTGAACATTAACCGAGGTTTGCAGTTGGGAAACCCTTATAGTTAAACAGATAATTAATTGTTGTCGTGGCATTTGCTATATGCACGTTTTTCAGTGTTTCTCCAACGAATGTGCAGGGCGTCTTTTTTTACATTTTTATAAAGCATATTTCGGTCCAGCATCTCCAGACATTATTCACAGACAGATGTATGTCACTTGTCTAAGTATACACGTATAGCGAGGAATTATATGTTTTCAGACAACCGCAAGGAAATGCTGGTGGGCATGTGATAACTGTTATATCAAATGCGATCTGGTACATATATAATGAGGTAAATCTATTAAATATATGAAAATCACGTTCCAGCATCCTCATTAGTACACATCTCAACGACAGCGAAGTTTCACGTAAACAGCAGAGGGTGGAGGTAGGCGGAATGGTATGCAATCCGGCGGGAACTAGTCAACACATCGTCCCTGATTCAGTACTGGCCCTCTCATCAGGAAAGAACTGACCAATGACAAACCGAGATCATCAGCCCAGACTCCTACAACGCTAGCATGACTGCGCGGGGGTGACTTCGTTCAGGGGGGGGGGAAGGAGGGCTGAGCTTGGAACATGAATATCTCGATCGTCCATTGGTTACTTTGTGACGAAACTACACGACTGGAATATAACATTGGTCCATTGTCTACTGGAATGTAGCACTTGTTGTCTACTGGAATGTAGCACTGGTTGTCTACTGGAATGTAGCACTGGTTGTCTACTGGAATGTAGCACTGGTTGTCTACTGGAATGTAGCACTGGTTGTCTACTGGAATGTAGCACTGGTTGTCTACTGGAATGTAGCACTGGTTGTCTACTGGAATGTAACACTGATTGCCTACAGACTCTGCAGTCTTCTGGGGTCACCATGGTCGAGAGGTCAGGCACTCGCCTCCCAAAACGACAAAAAACGGTAGGCGATCGAATCCTGCAAGTTTTGAAGTGCCCCCGGTCTCACTGGGGATGGAACCAGAGCGCCTGCATCCTGAGTTGCATCCAGTAGTTTTGACTTTTGTCTTGCCACTGGCCCAATGTAGATTGGGACCAGAGAATGAAGTTGGCGACCAGAGCAGTTTCTTTCTCAATATGATCCAAATACATCGTAAGATACATCATGAAGACAAAACCGAACGTTGATGTCGCCATCTTTGCTTGTAATGATCAACGGTGCCACAAGCTTTCATGTCGTGTTCCGATGACTTCGCTGGACAGAATAACAGAAGTCAACAACAGAAGTCAACAACATAAGTCAACAACACAGGTTGACATATCACTTCTACAGCAAGTTATGGGGGACAATGATAGCCCACACAATGTATGGACGCTATTCTATTCTATCGTACTGGTCATCCAGAACGCAAGTAACTATTGAATGTCGTGCAGAACTGTCGTTTATAGAAAGCATCACACCTCCTATAGTCTAGTACCACAAACTTAGTATCACACCTCCTATAGTCTAGTACCACAAACTTAGTATCACATCTTGCTATAGTCCAGTACCACAAACTTAGTATCACACCTTGCTATAGTCTAGTACCACAAACTTAGTATCACACCTCCTATAGTCTAGTACCACAAACTTAGTATCACACCTTGCTATAGTCCAGTACTACAAACTTAGTATCACACCTCCTATAGTCTAGTACCACAGACTTTGCATCATCCTTTTTAGTTTGATATACATATTTAATTGTTGTCATTTGAAAGAAGTTTGTATGATTATGCTGAAATGTTTTTTATAGATAAAATGCTTTATATTACGAAATGTCAGCTTAATTCACACATGGAACTAATCAGTTTTTACGCGCTTCTGCTTAATTCACTCTTGTAAATAATGAATATCTACACGTTTAAGATTAATTCACACTTGAAAATAATCAATTTTTACACGCGCGCCAGGGTAGGCATAGCTGAGAAGTTATCTTAACAGGTTACTGACTCACAACATAGACTATAAGACTTTACACTTCAATCACAGAAAACACTAAAACTATCGTTAACCATTAAACCTAAATAATATCATTTATTGGATGAAAAATGATTACACAATATCAACAAAATTAAAGAACTGCTAACTAAATAAATATTAATGACCGAACTAACGCAGATGATTCAAGCACTGGATGTTGATAGTACCTCTGAATTAGGTTCTTAGTCTCATATTTGAAATGACATCAATCCTAAACTAAATCTAATTAAATTGTGCTACAAATCGGGGGTTCTATCTAACTAGTTGTCTCCTGCCGTCTTCCTGTTCGTCTACGGTGGTGATCATCTGCCGTCCTCCGTCAGGGTTGACTGCATTAGGCTGTCGAGCGTACAGGGTTGACTGCATTAGGCTGTCGAAGGTACAGGGTTGACTACATTAGGCAGTCGAGTGTACAGGGTTGACTGCTTTAGGCTGTCGAAGGTACAGGGTTGACTACATTAGGCAGTCGAGTGTACAGGGTTGACTGCTTTAGGCTGTCGGGCGTACAGGGTTGACTGCTTTAGGCTGTCGGGCGTACAGGGTTGACTGCTTTAGGCTGTCGGGCGTACAGGGTTGACTGCTTTAGGCTGTCGGGCGTACAAAGATGGATTTACAAATGAGCTTCGGAAGGAGAATGGAAACGTCGTGATATTATTCGAAAATTCACAAACAAATCCCGTTTTGACACGACCAGTTTCACGAACAAAGACACTTAGGGATTTTATTCCAGGATTGTGGAGAGGAAGACTAATTTTTGGTTACACAAAATATACTGATCAGACATGTTAGTCTGGGTCAGATAAAATATACAGATCAGACATGTTAGTCTGGGTCAGACAAAATATACTGATCAGACATGCTAGTCGGGGTCAGACAAAATATACTGATCAGACATGTTAGTCTGGATCAGACAAAATATACTGATCAGACATGTTAGTCTGGGTCAGATAAAATATACTGAACAGACATGGTAGTCAGGGTCAGACAAAATATACTGATCAGACATGTTAGTCTGGGTCAGACAAAATATACTGATCAGACATGTTAGTTTGGGTCAGACAAAATATACTGATCAGACATGTTAGTCTGGGTCATTCCAAACCTCCTGGCCAAGTCCCTCATCTCGGCTTCCTAGTAGCCCTTCCTGGAAACGGTCTGTTTTCATGGCAACCTGTCTAACGAGATGAGAGATCAACGTGACCTCCGTAGTAGTAAGTGACACGCAGATGAAGCCAAGATTACCACAACCGCCTGAAGGACCCCGGTTCATCTTCACCAGCAGGCTCGGGATGTGAGGAAAGCTACTGCAACCCGCCAGCAAACGTCCTTTTCAGGGTGACACAAAAGAGTAACATATTAATTGTGGGCATTCGTAAACAACAACAACATCCCATAATTCTGGAAGAACCCCCCCAGTTTCACGAACTAAGATACTTCTCTCGTAGAAGGGCTACCATTCTTCCAACAGACACCAATGTAATGGTCCTGGAGAACAGTTGGATTGCCTTCTAGATCAATCTTAATGTGGACCCAGACAAACCTTCACGCACGCATGTGATCAAATCTATTTCTTTTATAGCTTACATGATTCGCACATCATTCGCACCTTTGAGCGTAAATGGAAGGCTTTAGATGTAAACTCTCACTCTGTCTCCGAATTTCCTGAATTCCTCGCAACATTGTCTTGAGCATAGAGAAGAACTGGTTTATCAATTCCATATTGGCTAGAAAATGCAAAAAAACTTTGGCCACATCAAGAGACACAACGGTCTCGAGAGAACAGTGATGGAAGGTATGGTGCCGGGCAAAAGAGGAAGGGGTAGACTAAGAAGACGATGGCACCAAGATATCCAGGAATGCCTGAGTATGACTGTGGCGGAGACTGGAGTTTTGGCAAGAGAACGAGTTTCTTTCAGGAAGACTGTGATAGGAGCGACGTTCTATAAAGGACATGCTACATGATGATAAGGTATTCTCCGATTTATTACTCTAAAACATTATATTACTGTGAAAGTACTATTTTTTTTAAATGCAAACATGTGATATACTTGAGCAAGCTAAATACCGTTGCTCCAGTCGATGCAGAAAATAATAGCATACACAATAAATCATTTGATATAACCGTTCTCATTGTTTGATGAGCATATGTGTTTGAGACGCTACACGCAGCCGTATGTGTTTGAGACGCTACACGCAGCCGTATATGTTTGAGACGCTACACACAGCCGTATATGTTTGAGACGCTACACGCAGCCGTATGTGTTTGAGACGCTACACACAGCCGCATGTGTTTGAGACTCTACACAGCAGTATGTGTTTGAGACGCTACACAGCCGTATGTGTTTGAGACGCTACACAGCAGTATATGTTTGAGACGCTATACGCAGCCATATGTGATTAAGACGCTACACAGCAGTATGTGTTTGAGACGCTACACACAGCCGTATGTGTTTGAGATGCTACACACAGCCGTATGTGTCGTTACACGTGTTCTGTAGCTAGGTGAAGTATTTAGGGCTTACACGGCTTCCCAAACTTGACAATTTTAGAATTCAATCTTACTAAGCAATCATGTTTCACAGTCCTGCCTCTGTGTTTACACGTCAACAGGTTGTTTAGTAATGACCTGCCATTGAGAAACAAAACTTTACAAATGCCTACACATATATAATGTAATTGTAAACAAGCACCAGCAAATATTTAATGTATATGCTGTATTGTTGATCGTTACATGTCAAGGCCTGGTCTATAATTATGCTCGGTAGTTCCAAGTTAAAGACTACATTCTACTGCTCTATGCTGAATCTTGGGAACATATTAGATCTGCTATCGTAAGCGTGTCCGCTCAAGTCAACCAATAGAAGACCACACGTTGTAATCAAGTACATAATGATCTGTTATTCCAGAACTAGTACTCTTGTCAGCATCGTCAGAAATTGCCATGATTTTCACAAATTGTCTCCCTTGTAAAATTTCTCCACGTCCCCTTCAGGCAAAGTATTGAGAACTGTGTAAATACAGCTTTGCACACACACACACACACCAACACCAAACACACACATACACACACACCAACACCAAACACACACACACACACACACCAACATCAAACACACACATACACACAAAGCACACACAACGACTCCCATGGACTTTTCTACATAATTTGTTTTCAAATTTGTTAAAGCTGAATCATTTTGTCAAGCCACATTTAAGTTGTGCAGTTCAAATTTAATCAATGATCTAAAACAAAAAAACTGTTTACCATTGTCTTCTTGTTTATTCTATTTATTGTATCTTTTATGTCATTCAATCACTATTTATTGTATCTTTTATGTCATTCAATCACTATTTATTGTATCTTTTATGTCATTCAATCACTATTTATTGTATCTTTCATGTCATTCAATCACTATTTATTCAGGTTGCTAAAGAATATATATAAATATATATCGTACCCCTTTCAGTAATAACTTGTGGATAATATGACTTGGTGTGGTAAACAAAGAAACATATACTTAGTTTTCCTTATTTTCTTTCTCCTTGTGGTGTTGTCTTTTTACTTATCTGTGTTCAAGAGCTACATTTCACCAAATGTGAGGTGGCCATTCAGGAAATATCTCCACCTGGATCGGTCTGCAGCTTCGTCTTCCCTGGATGTCAGATGCATGTCCAGGGCCTTCATATCACGCGTACACACATCTTTGAACCTCAACTATAGACGTCCGTCTGTTCACTTGCCATCCACCAACTGTCCATAGAGAATACCTTTGTGATCGCCATCATATTCCGTGCCATAAACATGACCAAGCAATCGTAATCTTAGCTGGTTAAAGAGGGTTTACATGCTTAGGAGATGTTTGCGAGAGTGAATCTATGCATTTGTCACTCTGTCCCTCCATGTTATTCCAAGACTGGATCGCAGGCGCCGTAAATGTTACGTGTTACACCTGTGCTCGTGTTGGCCCAGGCTCCCCCAGTGTCGCTGCCGGGCAGTAGTTTGCTTACAGACAAATGTATTGTACACCATGTCCTTTTTTAAATTTAAATTTCTAGTCTTTCGAAACACGAGTTGTGAGGAGAGCAAATGAAGCAGCAGCTTTGTCAATGCGATTGACCATTTCTGGGTCTAGAGAGAGCTTGTCATTGATGAGAGATCTCAGGTATGTGAGGTCTACATCTGGGTCTAGATAGAGCTTGTCATTAATGAGAGATCTCAGGTATGTGAGGTTTACATCTGGGTCTAGATAGAGCTTGTCATTAATGAGAGATCTCAGGTATGTGAGGTTTACATCTGGGTCTAGATAGAGCTTGTCATTGTTGAGAGATCTCAGGTATGTGAGGTCTACATCTGGGTCTGGATAGAGCTTGTCATTAATGAGAGATCTCAGGTATGTGAGGTTTACATCTGGGTCTAGAGAGAGCTTGTCAATGATGAGAGATCTCAGGAATGTGAGGTCTATATGTGGGTCTAGAGAGAGCTTGTCAATGATGAGAGATCTCAGGAATGTGAGGTCTATATGTGGGTCTAGAGAGAGCTTGTCAATGATGAGAGATCTCAGGAATGTGAGGTCTATATGTGGGTCTAGAAAGAGCTTGTCATTGATGAGAGATCCAAATATGTGCATACCTGCCAGTTCATAATAATCTATGCTAAGAGGTTGTCTACTTCCTGTCCGAGCACATTTGTTTTGTTGAGATTTATTGTGGGACCAAATTTCTTTGCAAGCCTGGGAGAAGCTATCTATCAACCTCTGAAGTTCCTGCCGACTGTGGGGGACAATTGCATCATCAGGGAAGAGCATGTCCCTAGCGGTTATCTCATTGAATTACAGTTTGGTCTTGAGCCTTGCAAGGTTAAACAGCCGACCATCGGACTAAGGCAGATATTTTTGAGTTACTAAATGCATGCTTCATTAACACAGCAAAAAACATTCCGGACAGTGTCGGGACCGGAACACAGCCCTGCTTAACACTACTTCGAATACCAACTGGTTGTGAAATGTTACCTTCAAATTGGACTGTACCTTGCGTGACCATGCAGAAGTAGATGGATCACCTCGCTCACAGTATTACAAGCGGAAGTAGTTAGATCACCTCGTTCACTGTATTACAAGGGGAAGTAGTTTGATCAACTCGCTCACTGTATTACAAGCGGAAGTAGTTTGATCAACTCGCTCACTGTATTACAAGCGGAAATAGTTTGATCAACTCGCTCACTGTATTACAAGCGGGAGTAGTTTGATGACCAGTAGAAGCCTGCCCATTGATCTTAGTGTTCTGGCTAGTGTGATTCTGTACACTTTCTGTGGGGAGAAGGGAAACTCGTTGGATCAAATCTATCTTGTTTTTCTGTGTTTAAAAATTCGTAACTGTTCGCGATTTAGTGGATAATGACAAGTGACATTGCCTAAACGAATTATGTTTTTTTCGTTTGTGTCCTACCCTGTATGAACTTGGTATCAATTCATCCTCAAGTACGACCTTCAAATCAAATCTCTAGTACGACTTTCGAATTATGTCTGTATTACGACCTTCCTATCAATCCTCTAGTATGACCTTCGAATCAATCTTCTAGTACGACCTTCGAGTCAATCTTCTAGTACGACCTTCGAATCAATCTTCAAGTACGACCTTCGAATCAATCCTCTAGTATGACCTTCGAGTCAATCTTCTTTTACGAGCTTCGAATCAGTTCTCTTGTACGAGCTTCAGTCAAGTTATGTCATGAAACAACTGGTCTATTACTCATAGGGAAGGAAGGTGTTTATTGTTTGTGCAGCAGGCGCAGAAAAAAGTTAGTAGCCTGGACTTTGCATGACCACGCTTCGGATGTGTTGGGATTGTTAAACGGACGGTTCATCCATAGGCCACGCAATATGCACACTGGCAGAGATGTGCATAATTAAGGGAGGGGGGGGGGGCGGAGAGGAGTGAAGGCATCGTGTTCAAATGTGCAGTGTTTAATGTTTTGCGCTCTGGGTCTGGACTTTTATAAGGAATCAGGGCATCTTGTGCACAGTTACATCTCTTCTCTCCTCATCCAGCACAACTACAATCTATACTATCGATCTATATCTAAATAATTTGACGACAAACACCTGCACATACATTACAGCAAATGTGTACCAGAGCCGGTCGATTTGACTTAGCTCTGTCGCAGATGGTAAAGGGGTCTGCTCTATTCTATTTCACTCAACACTCATTCTTAACAAATTCAAGTAACACTAAATATAAAAACAATAGAACAGATTCTTCATTCAAGTAACACTACCAGCTATAAACTTCTAAAAACTTAAATTCTTTCTCTCACACGCTTATCTAAAACGCTGCTACCGCTAAACCTAACCTTATCGATACTGTTATTGCCCAGTTCTTTCTCCTCTCCTAATTTGGCCTGCTGCGATCGTACTGTGATGGTGAAGTTCGTAGGTTCTAAACCCAGGCATGACGTCCGTGGCCTTGTTCCTCTTTGTCGGCGGTAGATCAAAGTGGTATCGACGTGATCAGGAAACACTCCGACAATTCTGATCCATGGGATAACTAGAAAACTGCCTCTAGCTGCGACTTACTAGTTACTTTCATGTGATCAATGTCATGTCGACGTGATCGGTGGGACTGCATTAATATGATGAATTGGATGACTGGAAAATTGCCTCTATAAGCTACTGACGACTTGTAATTACAACCGATACATAATATTAGGATAGTTACCTTTCTTGCTGCGTGTCTATCTCAACTGAATATCTCCGTTGCCTGCCCTCCACTGAGCGTCTCTCTCCAAGTGTTATCTTCTTCTTCTTCTTCTTCTTCTTCTTCTTCTTCGTACGCAGTCAGACAGTAACTATTATTTTTTCGAAAAAAGCGGCGGTCATCCTGAGGCTGTCGACACTGCCATAGAGCTTGTCTTGTGGTTCCACTGGTGATGGCCACATATGCTCTCTCTGATCCTCGTATGTCGGGCAGTTCTGCAGCAGATGTGCAGCGGACATTTTCCCGGTACTACACGGGCATTCGTCGGTTCCACCTATCTTCAATTTGTTGAATAGGTGGTACCTCAGTCTATTGTGGCCAGTGCGAAGTCTGAAGACAACGACCTGCTCTCTTCTGTTCAACTGATAATAGGCATCGTTTTTTGTGTTACCAGTATGTTCGGTTTCCCATTTGGTCATGTATCTGGCTTAAGTGTTATCTAAGACGTGCCTCACAACTCTCCACCGGGATTTATATTCGATCTGCATCCCTAGATCGCGTCATTTCCAAAAATTGCCCGTTTTGACCAGTCTGCTTGCTATTTTCCCCATCTTGATCTCGCGGTTTCAAGAAGACGCAAATTTGTCGGCGGCAACAAGTCTACCCGTCTACCACCGCTATCGGTACAGATGTGGACATATAGCTTGAGTTGTATCAGGTTACGTATGTTTACCTAAACTTCCCCCTGCGCACTTTGAGACAAAAATGTACGTGGTTCGTTTTGGTTACTTGATTCTGGCGAGACTCAGTTAAGCTGCACTGACTCGGTGATTTAAATCCCAAGAAAGAAAAAGAAAAATGGTTGTTTCGGCATTTTATATATTCCTCCCAACTCTGTTAAATGTTAAAACATGTCTAAGCTCTCCCTCCCAACTCTGTTAAATGTTAAAACATGTCTAAGCTCTCCCTTCCAACTCTGTTAAATGTTAAAACATGTCTAAGCTCTCCCTGCCAACTCTGTTCAATGTTAAAACATGTCTAAGCTCCATCTACGTTGTCCCTACAGCTAAGATCTCTTACAAATGTTAACATATTTAAGGACGCTTTATTCATCCATTTAAAAAGATAAATCTCTAATATTCTGACATTCTCTTTACTCAATTGCCCCTACAGTCGACCACTTGTCGCCATTCCGTCGGCGCCTACGCTTGATTATCTTCTTTAGATCTCCCATAGCCTCATTCCAGTCGTTGTCATTGAATTTCTTCAATGAAAGATTTAGCTTTGTCTGATCTTTGCAGATCCCTGTCGTAAATGATCGAATTAGATCAGTTGACATCTTGATATATCAAGTTTGGATGCAGTGGATCTCCAAGATCTTCTGTCTCGTGGTTTCATTGTTGAATCTGACAGGTGCTATCCTGTCCGTCTTTAGATGCAGTCGTCCTATAGCATTGTTTTCCTCTGATACGTGTGCCCTTTATATGTGCCTTTACTTCAGTTTTCAAAAGGTTTATTGATCTTCAAAAGACCAAATATCTTAACTCTCTGAGTTTTAGTTCATTAGACTCTTTTTACCCTCAACCTCTCGAAGACTTCATGATTTCTTCTGATTTTTGTCCACGAGATTAATTACATTCTTCTTTATTTCCAGATTTTGAAGGCCTCAATTTCTCAGCCAAGTGTGTTTTCATTCTTCACGTACCTTCATCGACTAGTAATGACGACTGAAACCATTACATTCGCTGTGTGGTGGTTCGTTTAGATGTTAACCTAGACATCCCGACTGAAGCACAAACAGGGAATATCCGGAAAACATAGGACGGTAAAAAGACATGTATTTTTCCGGTAAGTACAAAAACAGCACCACTCAAATCCATCATTGGAGAGAAAATAACAGATACAGGTAAATAGATGGAACCATAAGTGTAGCACTTTTCTGAGCTCTACGCATATGACAATATTGTGCCCACCACAGCATTTGATGCTGCCAAAAACGATCTCAGTATGGACGAGCTGGACATCGAGAATTTATTTAAAATATTAATAAAGCTATTGTCAGCTTAGCCCCAATAAAGCACCAGGCAGCGACGGGATCCAACCTAATTTGATCAAACGATATAAAGATATAGTCTTGCAATGGGTGTATATGTTCTTATGCCATAGCTAAAAAAAAGAAAGCTATACCTAAAGATATGAGAAATGAATAGACTGCAACATTTGACAGAAACAAAGGTAATAGATATGACTGTAAAAACTATTGAGGTTTCTCTCTGCTTAGTGTTGTAAACAAAGTCTTTGCCAGAGTAATATAACAAAGTCTACATACATTGGTTTTACTTGAATATCTGAAGTCACAGTATGGATTCAGGTCTCTACTATCAACCATAGACAAGAAAGACAACTTCAAGAAAAGTCAATGGAGCATTATCGACCATTTTTTAACGTTTTCATTGACTTGTCAATGGCATTTGATATGGTTTGTAGGGATGAACTTCGAAATCCTCTCTAAAATTGGCTGCCAAGGCAAACTTCTACGATTAATAATATCATTCAACTTGGACATGCACGTTAAAAGTATAGTTTGGTGGTAGCATGTCACAACCATTTGATATTCGCAAGACTGTATCCTGACATCGAAACTGTTCGGAATCGTATTTGCTTTTTAACGGAAACATGCATTTGGTAATGCAAACGAAGTAATCTGCTTTTTGCTGATGATGATACAATTGTTACTCACAGTGAACAGGAACTTTAGATAGATCGCTTGTCCCAGATGCACAAAGAGTCTCAACAAAACAAATGTGTATGCACATGAAGTAGATGCCACGTCAACTATTAGCATCGATAATTATGAGCTAGAAGATGTGCATCAATTCACATACCTGGGATCCCTAATCAGCGACAGGCTCTCCCCAAAAACAGACAGTCGTATTGACGAAGCTGCTTCTACATGTTGTCACCTCACAACGCGTGTTTGGAAAAACCAGAAACTGACAATTAAAACCAAATACATGGGATACAATGCATGTGTCGTCAGTACTCTCTTAAACAACCGACGCCAATCAAGAGCATATACTTAACACCTGCTATTCACTGCCCCTGGATTTATTCTTGGAATAGAGGGACAGAGTGACAAATACATAGGTACACTTTTGCACCTGTTTTCTAAGCATGTACACTATCCTTAGAGAGAAAAGACTTAATTTAACTTAACTTAACGTCTTTATACTGGTTTAGAAGACTCTGCAGAGTCTGTATACAACCAGTTTCATTTACATTACCTTGCTCTACAAGCTATGTGTATCAAATTTATATTAAAAATGCAATAACTGTCCCCGCCTCCACTACCTCCTCTGGCAATGCATTCGAAGCATTCACCACTCTCTGACTAAAAAAATATTTCCTAATATATAATCTGGACCTCTCTTTAGTTAATTTGTAGCTATGCCCTCGTGTTATTGTAGGTGGCTGTATTAAAAAAAAACTTGTTATAGTCGAATTTATCCATTCCTCTGATCATCTTATAAACCTGTATTGTCACCACGAATTCTTCTCTTTTCTAGACACTGTAGGCCGGTTTTTCTGAGTCTTTCCTCATAACTGTAATTCTGGAATCCCACTATTAACTTTGTCGCTTTATTTTGTATCCTTTCCAGCATGTTTATATCCCCTCTTTGATAAAGACCAGCACCTGTACACAGTACTCCAATCTAGGTCTAACTAATACTTTATACAGTTTGACTATCACTTCCTTGCTCCTATGTTTAATTTTTCTTTTAATCATACCTAACATTGCATATGCCTTTTTCACTGTTACCTAGACTTGCTCACTCACCTTACCTATATGATCTATTATAACCCCTAGGTCCCTTTCCTTTTCTATCTGTCTAATATTGTTCTCTCCCATTATGTAATTATGTTCCATATTTAATATACCCATGCGGATGACTGTACATTTATCTACATTAAACTCTATTTGCCAGCTTACAGACCATTCTCGAATTTTATCTAAATCCGACCTCAATATATCCACTTAGATAGCTTGGTCATGTTCATCGCATGCAAGAGGTTGACTTTTCCAAAGAGATTCTTAATCGACATTTGGCAGATGGCAAGATAACAGTCGGTCGACTACAGTTGAGGTTCAAAGATGTTTTTTAGCGTGACATGAAGACACTGGGCATGTGTCGGATATCCTGGAAAGACAATGCTGCAGACCAATCCAAGTGAAGATAAAGGTACCCTCGACAATCTCCACTTCTTCACAAGCCCCGAGCGAGATTCTTGTATCAACTTATTTGTTTCTCTAATGGTTTTATCTATTCAGCTGTTTAACCTAATGTTCTCAGGCGCTAAATTCTTAGTCTGAGTGTTAAAAAGAAGATCGTCTTTGAGATGTGCGTGAACTGCATTATGTGACTTTCCTCAGTCGCGTCATTAACATTCCATTAGAAGGGATTTGGGTATTTGAAATGATGTAATTGATTGTAGTATCTAAAACAGCTGCACATTTCTAGTTTTGGTTTGTAAGGCTCTGACTTAACAATCATTTCAACGGCTGATATTCTGCCGATTGGATACGACTGTCTAATCCAGGGGATGACATTCTGAGATAGAAGTGAATTGTCTAAATCTTAGATAGAAGTGAATTGTCTAATTCTGAGATAGAAGTGAATTGTCTAAATCTGAGATATGAGTGAATTGTCTAAATGTCATGTTTCCAGTAAGGTTTCAAAAAGGTAACTATGCAACTTTTGGTTGTAATCGATGGAAAGGTTTATAATTGTATAAGGAAAAAAACGACTTTCAACTTTATATGTGTGCTCTCATTGTACACTAACAGATATGTAACAACAATTATCAAACTTCTTATTGTTCTTATTATTCAAATAACACACCAGGAAATGTGTTCAATAATTGTGAATGACGTCTCTTAGATATGTTAACACTCATACTAAGTATAAGTAAAAATGTGTTTTCGCTAGAGATGATACAGCGTGGCCAATTGATGAAAATGCAAAGAATAAAATCGAAATAAAAGAGAACGTCTTTGTTTTTGTATGCATTGTCATTTAAGTTGTGCGATTACGTTTCGTCACAACATCGAATCGCTAGTGTTGTCCTTCAGTTATATTGTTGATAGTGTTCTATGTTTTGTTGACACGCAGAATCCAGAACATGTTCTTTTCGTTCACGTACTGTCGCTGGTTTCAGTTTATTTTCCCTGCGCACACAATATCTGAACTTTTCTCATCAGAAAGGAGGTATTTTAACTAAAGCAACCACTTTGTGACGCCCTTATTGTTCTTGGTATTATACGTAGGTCATATAAAGTAGATCATTATAAAGTCATTCATTTTCTACGCAGTTTTTCCTTTTTGTATTTATAAGTTAAAATAGAGCTAGTAAAAATAGAGCAAGAGAATAGCAAGGGAAATAATCATGAAATATTGGCAAGGTAAAGGTAAGTTATTATAGCGCTCTAAGATTTGTGTATGGGTTGTCACTCATACAATTAGTCATACGTGTAGTTTACTTATAAAATCTATCTATCTATCTATGCATCTATCTATCTATCTGTATATCTTTCTATGTATCTATCTATCTATCTATATATCTATTTATTGATATATATATATATATATATATATACATATATATTTATATAAATCCGTCTCTATGAATCTAATCTATTTGCGCTAGGTCTGATTGTTTGTATGTCTATTTATCTCCACGTCATTGTATCAGTTTGTCTGTTTCAGTGTCTGTCTATCTGACTCTCTCTTTGTGATTGCATCAGAACGTGCAATTTGTTCCCTGGTCCTGGAACACACTTAACAGCCTCCTTGCCAGAAAATCCATCAGATAAATGTAACGATCACATTTTTAAAGAAAATAACACAAAGCAACTACGCTAATGTGTGGGTGTTATGACACAAATAAAACTGGTCATAATTCCGTTTATAAATACTTGATTGTTTAAAGTCGTGAACCAAGTGGACAATCCGCGCGTTAGTTGTCCAGTGCTCTTAGAATGAGGTGTGGATATATTGTTTCAGAAATACTGCCCGAAATCAAATATGCAAACTCTTATAATACATTGAAATGTGAAAACAAACATATACTTGAAAGGTTTGGTTTGTCCTATAGTAGTTATATAACTGTCGGGGTATGAGATAGGCAGGCCAGTTACTTTTCTCGCTGCCTTTTGCTTCTTGAATTGTAAACCAGGTATCCATTTACAGTTGGGTTGACTGGAGCGAGACGTAGGTGGGAGTTTAATACTATACCTTTGCCGCAAAAAGCCAGTGCTCTACCTCTTTCGAAATCGGACGCTCGTTTACATTGTGTAATACTAAATATCGGATCAAATTTCTATATGATATTTATGAAGAGATCAGTTGCACTAAACTGTTTAACATATCCGACATATTCAGGGGGCTCTAATAACACATACATGAAAATTATAATACAACATCAATGCAATACAGAGGTATCTAATACTACATCCATGCAATCCAGAGAGCTCTAATAACAAATCCATACAATCCAGAGGGTTCTAATTCCGATGTTCGTGCAATCCAGTGGACTCTAATATGACTCTATATTTTTAGAGCTCACTGGTTTTCCTACTCTGAATTGCGTCTTATTTTGAATGTTGGCAAGCGATGACATCAGAGCTCGATACCCTGGGAGTTGGTAGTGATTAAAGTAACATACTAGGTACATGTCATCACATACAAGTACGTGTCATCAAATACAAGTACGTGTCATCACATACAAGTACGTGTCATCACATACACGTACGTGTCATCACATACAAGTACGTGCCATCACATACTAGGTACATGTCATCACATACAAGTACGTGCCATCACATACAAGTACGTGTCATCCCATACTAGGTACATGTCATCACATATAAGTACATGTCATCACATACTAGGTACATGTCATCACATACAAGTACGTGTCATCACATACAAAGTACATGTCATCACATACAAGTACGTGCCATCACATACAAGTACGTGTCATCACATACAAAGTACATGTCATCACGTACTAGGTACATGTCATCACATGCAAGTACGTGTCATCACATACAAAGTACATATCATCACATGCAAGTACGTGCCATCACATACAAGTACGTGTCATCACATACAAAGTACATGTCATCACATACTAGGTACATGTCATCACATACAAGTACGTGTCATCACATACAAAGTGCATGTCCTCACATGCAAAGTACATATCATCACATACTAGGTACATGCCATCACATACAAAGTACATGTCATCACATACAAGTACGTGCCATCACATACAAGTACGTGTCATCACATACAAAGTACATGTCATCACATACAAAGTACATGTCATCACATACTAGGAACATGTCATCACATGCAAGTACGTGTCATCACATACAAAGTACATGTCCTCACATACAAAGTACATGTCATCACATACAGAGTACATGTCATCACATTCAAAGTACATGTCATCACAAAACTGAAGAGGATGTGATTGGGATAGAATTTCTGATAACAATGCGGATGTGACTGGAACATTATTCATGACATCTCGACTGTGACTGGAACATTATTCATGACATCTCAACCTAGACTGGAACATTATTCATGACATCTCGACTGTGACTAGAACATTATTCATGACATCTCGACTCATTCCTTGAACGATCGATTATTTCCTCAGTTGGATAATGACAATGGTGATAAGCTTCAACGTCTCCTCCTA
Organism: Ariolimax columbianus; assembly: GCA_036924085.1. NCBI lineage: Eukaryota > Metazoa > Mollusca > Gastropoda > Stylommatophora > Arionidae > Ariolimax > Ariolimax columbianus. The sequence continues at coordinate 2,418,625 of JAVGWX010000006.1, forward strand.
AACACAGAAGTAAGATGGATGTCCAAAGGCAAATATTTGAACAGATTATGGGCATTGTTTGATACCATTATGGAGTTTCTTGATTCAATGAAAGAACAGTTTATCCTTGAAACTGAAGTACTGGGTAAAGATGGGGCCCATCGTTCAGATATATTTGATAAGTTTAATGGTGTCCTTCTTTAGCTACACGGGAAGGACTTCAGTCTTATCAAAGTGAAAGGATGTCCTCCTACAGGGAGAGGACATCAGTCTTATCAAAGTGAAAGGATGTCCTCCTACAGGGAGAGGACATCAGTCTTATCAAAGTGAAAGGATGTCCTCCTACAGGGAGAGGACATCAGTCTTATCAAAGTGAAAGGATGTCCTCCTACAGGGAGAGGACATCAGTCTTATCAAAGTGAAAGGATGTCCTCCTACAGGGAGAGGACATCAGTCTTATCAAAGTGAAAGGATGTCCTCCTACAGGGAGAGGACATCAGTCTTATGAAAGTGAAAGGATGTCTTCCTACAGGGAGTGGACATCAGTCTTATCAAAGTGAAAGGATGTCCTCCTACAGGGAGAGGACATCCGTCTTATCAAAGTGAAAGGATGCCCTCCTACAGGGAGAGGACATCAGTCTTATCAAAGTGAAAGGATGTCCTCCTACAGGGAGAGGACATCAGTCTTATCAAAGTGAAAGGATGTCCTCCTACAGGGGAGCGACTTCAGTCTTATCAAAGTGAAAGCGTGTCCTACAGGTGAACGACATCAGTCTTATCAAAGTGAAAGGATGTCCTCCTACAGGGGGAGGACTTTAGTCTTATCAAAGTGAAAGGATGTCCTCCTACAGGGGACGACATCAGTCTTATCTAAGTGAAAGGATGTCCTCCTACAGGGGAACGAAATCAAAGTGAAAGGATGTCCTCCTACAGGTGAACGACATCAGTCTTATCAGAGTGAAAGGATGTCCTCTTACAGGGGAACGACATCAAAGTGAAAGGGTGTCCTACAGGTGAACGACATCAGCCTTATCAAAGTGAAAGGATGTCCTCCTACAAGTAAAGGACATCAGTCTTATCAAAGTGAAAGAATGTCCTTTTACAGGGGGAGGACTTCAGTCTTATCAAAGTGAAAGGATGTTCTCCTACAGGGGAGCGACTTCAGTCTTATCAAAATGAACGGATGTCCTCCTACAGGGGAACGAAATCAAAGTGAAAGGGTGTCCTACAGGGGAACGACTTCAGTCTTATCTAAGTGAAAGGATGTCCTCCTACAGCTGAACGACATCATTCTTAAATAAGTGAAAGGATGTCCTCCTACAGGTGAATGACATCAGTCTTATCAAAGTGAAAGGGGATGTCCTCCTACAGGGGAACGAAATCAAAGTGAAGATGTCCTCCTACAGGTGAACGACATCAGTCTTATCAAAGTGAAAGGATGTCCTCCTACAGGTGAACGACATCAGTCTTATCAAAGTGAAAGGATGTCCTCCTACAGGGTAACGACATCAGTCTTATCAAAATGAAAGGATGTCCTCCTACAGGTGAACGACATCAATCTTATCAAAGTGAAAGGATGTCCTCCTACAGGGGAACGACTTCAGTCTTATCAAAGTAAAAGGATGTCCTTCTACAGGTGAACGACATCAGTCTTATCAAAGTGAAAGGATGTCCTCCTACAGGGGAACGACTTCAGTCTTATCAAAGTGAAAGGATGTCCTCCTACAGGTGAACGACATCAAAGTGAAAGGATGTCCTCCTACAGGTGAACGACATCAGTCTTATCAAAGTGAAAGGATGTCCTCCTATAGGAGAACGACATCAAAGTGAAAGGATGTCCTCATACAGGGGAACAACATCAGTCTTATCAAAGTGAAAGGATGTCCTACAGGGAAACGACATCAAAGTGAAAGGATGTCCTACAGAGAAACGACATCAAAGTGAAAGGATGTCCTACAGGTGAACGACATCAAAGTGAAAGGATGTCCTCCTTCAGGTGAACGACATCAAAGTGAAAGGATGTCCTCCTACAGGTGAACGACATCAAAGTGAAAGGATGTCCTCCTACAGGTGAACGACATCAAAGTGAAAGGATGTCATCCTACAGGTGAACGACATCAGTCTTATCAAAGTGAAAGGATGTCCTCCTACAGGTGAACGACATCAAAGTGAAAGGATGTCCTCCTACAGGTGAACGACATCAGTCGTATCAAAGTGAAAGGATGTCCTCCTACAGGTGAACGACGTCAGTCTTATCAAAGTGAAAGGATGTCCTCCTACAGGGAAACGACATCAAAGTAAAAGGATTTCCTCCTACAGGTGAACGACATCAAAGTGAAAGGATGTCCTCCCACAGGGGAACGACATCAAAGTGAAAGGATGTCCTCCTACAGGGAAACGACATCATAGTGAAAGGATGTCCTCCTACAGGTGAACGACATCAAAGTGAAAGGATGTCCTCCTACAGGGGATCGACATCAAAGTGAAAGGATGTCCTCCTACAGGTGAACGACATCAAAGTGAAAGGATGTCCTCCTACAGGGGAACGCCATCAAAGCGAAAAGATGTCCTCCTACAGGGGATCGACATCAAAGTGAAAGGGTGTCCTCCTACAGGGGAACGACATCAAAATCAAAGGATGTCCTCCTACAGGGGAACGACTTCAGTCTTATCAAAGTGAAAGGATGTCCTAAGGGGAACGACTTCAGTATTATCAAAGTGAAAGTATGTCGTACAGGGAACAACATCAGTCTTATCAAAGTGAACGGAGTTATTATGGGGGTCATATTTGGATTTGTTTATAAATAGCCTCGGTCCTAGCGAAGTATAAAAGTTTCCATGTTTGCAGCAGTTAGACAAGGACGTCTTGAAAGATACAGATTTGGAAATGTATTCCAGCCATTTGGAGGCTGTTAAGAATGATATGATGATCAGATTGAAAGATTTGCAGGAAATCAAAGTACCAGAATGGCTGAGTAATCTGTTTGAAATAGACGTACAACTTTTTAGTGAACATCTCCGAGAAGAAGAGCTGATTGACCTATAAAAATACTTCCAGGCTAAAGTATGGTTTAGTAGTGTTCATTACGTTCATTATGTTGGATCAAGATTAGGATGTCTGATCATCTTCTTTGGCAAAAAAGTATACTGTTTATTACAGCATTTCCAACATCGTATTCAGTAAATAAAGAGATGAGTTATGTAGTGATGTTGGTGCAAAAACAACGCAATCGACTGCAAATATGTAAAAAAAAAGGCGATCTGAGACTTCTTTCAATCAAGCATCTGGCTCAACCGGTCGCTTAGACAGACTGGGTCTACTATCAGAAACAGATGAGTTGACCATTTTTTCTTATATGTTTATTTGTTAGTTCAGTATTGTTGTCCCTGATGAAGGCCTATTGGTCGTAACATAAGTTTTGTTTGTGTTCTCGTCTCGGTGCGGTATCTGACCATACTCATTAAAAAATTTTGATTAAACTCAACCTTAAAGAAGTATACATTGTTTTAGTTATTAATATAACTTATTGGCTAACGGTAATAAATAGCATAATTAGTATGGCCACTAAGACGAGACGAAATGCTGCGAAGAAAGGCCAAGTCAGATTGGGTGATTTGTGTGGCGAAAATGTTAGTATTACTAGTGTAGGGATAGAAAGGCAAACAACGTTGGAAGATAAAGGAACCGTTTTATGTAGGATATGTAGAGTTGAAGAGAGGCAGGCACAGATGGAGTGCAATATAAGGGAAAATGAGAAGAGATTGGAGGAGATAGAAAAGAGGCAGTTGGAAATAGAAGGGAAACAAGTGAAAATGGAGGAAATTTTAAAGAAGCTGCAGTCAAGGTGTAGTCAAGGAAGTAAGGGAGATTTGAGTGAGGAAACAGTTCACAGGGCAGAGAGCTTTGGAGAGAAGTATGCACATATAGGTGAGGGGTCAGTATTGGTATTAGGAGATTCAATGGTGAGAGAGGTTGGCAGACATTTGTCTATACAACACAACATATTTGAAAGAATAGAGGATACAGAGGGGAGAATAAAGAGGATTGATGACAAAGGAAACAGTCATGTTGTGGTACTGGTAGGAACAAATAATGTAAAGAAAGATGGTACAGAAATAATTATGGATAAATATAAACGTCTTATGGGAACACTTAAGGAAAAAACGTTTATAAAGGTCACAATGATGGGCATTTTAGACAGCGCAGATGGGTCAGACGATCTAGATAGCAAAATAATAGGTATCAACCTTAGATTACAGGTGATGTGTGCGGACATGGGAATGGAATTTATTGATGTGAAAGTAGACAAAATTAAAATGTTAGATAGGGGAGGTTTACATCTAAATGAGATAGGACAGCATGTTGTAGCAAAGTATATGTTTAATCATTGTGTCAGAAATTTAAACTAGTAAGGCCTATGAAGTATGAGACTAAATATAGGCCTACAATAGGATGCTATAGAGGATGTAATCAAAGGGGAGAGTTGGTGTCAGGGAAGTGTGAAATAAGTAGTGGCTAAAGCAAACACTAAAATGATAAAGCAGAAGCAAAAAGAGGAAAACCAACAACATTACAAAATGTATTTATGAAAATGTGAGAAGCATAGTAAATAAAAGAGAAGAATTGGAACTGTATGTAGAAGAAGAAAAACCAGATATAATAGGATTAACAGAATTATGGATATATGAGGGCATTGCAGATAGTGAACTTGAAATAGAGAGATATACAATGTTAAGCAAAGATAGGATAGTTGGAGACAAGACTAAGGGAGGTGGCGTTTTATTATATTGTATAAATTCTGTTAATATAACGATCAAAGATGATTTATCATGTGGTAAATAAAAAATGAAAGTGCATGGGGAGAAATAGAAAGTGGGGGTGAAAAAACAGTGATTGGAGTGTGCTATAGATGTCCATGAAGTCAAAAAGAGGAAGATGAGGAGCTGATTAGTAGCATAGCAAAGGCAAGTGAAGGGAAATTATTATTAATGGGAGATTTCAACTTTTCAGAAATAAAATGAGATATGGCAGAATCACTTGTAGAGTCAAAACCTTTTGTTAAGTGAATAACTGACAATTATTTAATTCAACATGTAGAAGCAGCCTCCAGAGGCAAAAACATACTCGACCTAGTTTTTACTATACAGGAAAATATCATTGAAAACGTTACCGTTGGGGAACTGTTTGGCTCAAGTGACCATCAAATCATCAGTTGGGATCTTATTGCAGGGAAAGAAGTAAACATAAACACGCAAACATACGACTATTCTAAGGCAGATGTTAAGAGGATGAAAGAGGCAGCGAACCACATAATCTGGAAATATATTGTCGTATGAACAGATGTTGAACAGGAGTGGGAGAGTTTTAAAACAGTTCTAGAAAAACTTAAAGAGGAATGTGTTCCATGTAGGGAGGTAAACACCAAGCATAAAAAGTGGATAACTAGATTTGTAGTGAAATGTACAAGAGAGAAAAATAAAGCATGAAAAAAATATATATAGGCAGGTAAATCAAAAGAAACAGATTAACAATATTTGGACAAGCAGAACATATCTCAGAAAGCGAATAAAACAGCAAAAATAGACTTCGAAAGAAAACTTGCTCAGAGGATCAAAACTGACAGTAAAAGCTTCTTCTGTTATGTTAGAAATAAACAAAGAACGAAAGACAAAGAAGGCCCTCTCATAGACAGTGCAGGGAAAATATTAAGTGGGAATATGGAGGTAGATAATCTACTCAATCAGTACTTTGGCACAGTTTACACAAAAGAGGACTACTCCAAGATCCCAGAGCCTATAGATATTTTTCAAAGAGACATGGATACAGCGGGATTAAGATCAATCTGTATTACAGAGGAAATGGTTTTTAAAACATTGGAGGGTTTGAAAGTGGATAAATGTCCAGGTCAAGATGGTATTCATCCAAAATTGCTGTATGAAATTAGAGACCAGCTAGCAAAACCATTGGCTATATTATGTTCTCAATCACTTACAAACGGAATTGTTCCACGGGATTGGAAAGATGCAGGAGTGATTCCCTTATTCAAAAAGGGCAAAAAAGCAGATCCAGCGAATTATAGACTGGTGAGTTTAACGAGCATAGTCTGTAAATTGTTAGAGTCAATAATCAAAGAAAACATTGTAATGCATTTATACAAATTTAATCTAATTAGAAATAGTCAGCAGGGGTTTACTAGAGGGAGATCATGCTTAACAAATCTATCAGAATTCATGGAGGAGGTTACTAAAATCATAGATAAAGGGGAGCCAGTGGACGTTATTTATCTAGACTTTGCAAAGGCCTTTGATAGAGTACCTCATTAAAGATTATTCCGAAAGTTAAAATCTAAAATCACATGGAATAGGTGGGGAAGTTGCCAAATGGATCGAAGATTGGTTGATAGGAAGAAGGCAGAGGGTGGGCATAAATAAGGAGTACTCTGAGTGGTGTGAAGTGAAAAGTGGAGTGCCACATGGCTCGGTTTTAGGACCAATTTTATTCTTGATATATATAAATGATTTGGACATTGATATGGGATCCATGATTGCAAAATTTGCTGATGACACAAAACTATGCAGTAGTGTCTCATCTAAAGCAGATGTGGATATATTGAGGTCGGATTTAGTTAAAAATTCGAGAATGGTCTGTAATCGGGCAAACGGAGTTTAATGTAGATACATGTACAGTCATCCACATGGGTATATTCAATATGGAACATAATTACAGAATGGGAGAAAAGAATATTAGAAAGATAGATAAGGAAAGGGACCTATGGGGTTATAATAGTTCAAAACAGGAAAGGCGAGTGAGCAAGTTAAGGTAGCAGTGAAAATGCAAATGCACAATGTTAGGTATGATAAAAAGAAATATTACACATAGGAGCAAGGAAGTGATCGTCAAACTGTATAAAGCTTTAGTTAGACCTAGATTGGAGTACTGTGTACAGGTGGGGAGTACTTATCATAGAGGGGATATAAACATGCTGGAAAGAATACAAAAAAGAGCGACAAAGATGATAGCGGGATTCCAGAATTACAGTTATGAGGAAAGACTCAGAAAAACCGGCCTACAGTGTCTCGACGAGAGAAGAATTCGTGGTGACTTAATACAGGTGTATAAGATGATCAGAGAAATGGATAAATTGGACTATAACAATTTTTTTTAAAAATACAGCCACCCACAATAACAAGAGGGCATAGCTACAAGCTGACTAAAGAGAGGTCCAGATTAGATATTTGAAAATATTTTTTTAGTCAGAGAGTGGTGTCTGCTTGGAATGCATTGCCAGGGGAGGTAGTGGAGGCAGTGACAGTTAATGGATTTTAAAATAAACTGGATGCGCATAGCTTTTAGAGAAAAGGTGATGTAAATGTAACTGGTTGTATACAGACTCTGCAGGGTCTTCTAAATCAGTATAAAGACATTAAGTTAAGTTAAATATACGAGGCGTGTTCAAATGAAACCGGACCAAATTGCAACAAGTGAACATACATACGATGCGCATGATTAAGTCCCTTCTGATGTAAACAGCACATACCAACCGTCAAGTTTGCAAAATTTAATTATCTTCCGACTCATAGTTTCTTCAGCAGACCGTTGAAAACATGGTGGGTGTGATTCGGAACCCGTCCAGAGTTGATCACCGAGCGGTGATTCAATTTCAACAGCTGAACAATGTCGACCATTTGACATTCATCGCAGAATGCAGGCAGTGTATAGTGACAAAAGTGTCACAACAGACAACAGTGAAGAACTGGACAACGATGTTTAAAGAAGGACGCGCATCTGTTGTTGTTGTATCTGGTCCTGGGGTATGCATTCTCTAAAATATGATGTACAGTGTCAACTACTTCTAGTCAGCGTGGCTTAATTCCCGCTATCGACATGCTCCAGTCAACCAAGCTGTAAATGAGTATCTGGAAGGATTAGGAAGGAAAGGCAGCAAGGAAGGGAACTGGTCATCGTACCTCATCTTCATGTTGTGGTCCATACTGTCTTCCAGGAGCTTGACCTTTTCTTCTGTCTGTCGGTCAGCGGCATGCCGTTATCATTGGCCTTCCACTGGCTGGACACTTCTGAACATTGTGTGAATTCTTGGATCTGGTTTGTCTAATAAGTTGTCTTTGTGATAATGTGTGTAATAAGTTGTCTTTGTGATGATGTGTGTAATAAGTTGTCTTTGTGATGATGTGTGTAATAAGCTGTCTCTGTTGTGATGTATGTAATACGTTGTCTTTGAACTGAAGTATGTAATAAGTTGTATTTGGTCTGTTGCATGTAATACGTTATCTTTGAACTGATGTGTGAAATAAGTTGTTGTTGGTCTGAAGTATGTAATAAGGGGCATGCTTAAGCATGGAATGCAGACAAAGGAGAAACTCATTGCTGATAAGCTAAAGACTCAACGATTGAGAAGACCACACCACGGTCCTGACTTTTCTTGCATTCACTGTGTAAGACGTTTCTCTGCTCGGATTGGTCTTACGGGTTACATTCGTTAACATGTCTGTAATAAGTTGGTCGTTGTTCTGATGTCTGTAATAAGTTGGTAGTTGTTCTGATGTCTGTAATAAGTTGGTAGTTGTTCTGATGTCTGTAATAAGTTGGTAGTTGTTCTGATGTCTGTAATAAGTTGTCGTTGTTCTGATGTCTGTAATAAGTTGGTAGTTGTTCTGATGTCTGTAATAAGTTGTCGTTGTTCTGATGTCTGTAATAAGTTGGTAGTTGTTCTGATGTCTGTAATAAGTTGGTAGTTGTTCTGATGTCTGTAATAAGTTGGTAGTTGTTCTGATGTCTGTAATAAGTTGGTAGTTGTTCTGATGTCTGTAATAAGTTGTCGTTGTTCTGATGTCTGTAATAAGTTGTCGTTGTTCTGATGTCTGTAATAAGTTGTCGTTGTTCTGATGTATGTAATAAATTTTCGTTGTTCTGATGGGCTCAATACATTGTCTTTGCTTATAGTCTCCTTCAGCACATATTTGAACCTTGCATGCTGTTTTAATTTTTTTTCTTACGATTGTTTTGCCTAGCTACGTTTCTCTGGCGTCTGGGGTCTGCGTGTGTTTTATGAGATTGTCCATGCACACGTCCAACACAATAATGGACCTACGTAACAATCATGATCTGGGTTTCTAGTGACGAAGCTGTGGTACTCAGAACGTCAACCATTTGCTGGAAGGCTGTATCTGTTTTTTGTTGAACATGTTGTTTTTGTTTCTGAGTTGCATTTCCCAACTGACGTTAAACTCGTACTAAAGTATTAAATTGTATGGTATTCTTGTAATATTATGTGTCATTGACTTTGTTACTTGTAATTGAGAATGTTCAGTGTCTTAGAAATTCACTTCACTTCTGTCTTACTATTTAAAATGAGGCCGCTGTCAGCTTTGAAACACTAACACATGAACAAAATATCCTGAAGCAGGTTCATCTCTTCACACCACAACAATGTTATCAAAACATCAAATCTTTGTATATCACGTGTTCAAATGCCGATATTTCGAGCATTTCTTCCATTGATCTCAAAATATGTTCTCTGAACACGTTAAGCAGACAAGTACGCATCTTGTTATCTCTCATTGTTTATGAACTGCCTGAATGGTTGTCAGATTGCCGGCTGATAGATCTTGCAAGGACAATTTATTGCCAGATTCCTGCTGTGACTAGACAAGACCTCCTGTGGATCATTTCATTACGTTTTACTGTATCTCTTTATATTTCTTGATGATTTTCCTGACATTCAGAAACGAACAATATTATTTTTCTTTTTTTCTTTCTATGATTTCCATTCTCCGTTTCTGCTTTTAGCTCAAAGTGTTACAGCTCACTGCAATGAGCTGGTTACTAACAGGAAGCCTGTGTGGAAGCAGTGGTGGGCGTGTATGCCATGAGCTGGTTTATCTTCAGTAACACATTTTACATGTTCAGACATTGAGACTCGTTGCATTCTCCGTGTACTTGCTGTAACAACTTGCTTCTGGTCCAGGTCTTTGAGATCCTTCCCAACCTCCGAGTAATCCTTGTAACAATTTGTTACATGTTGAAGAATTGAGATCATTCACAATCTTCGTGAAGTTACTGTAACAACTTGCATGGAAAGCTGTAGTGTGTCTACATATTCTTCCACGGGTATGACTTTTGTGTCACCTGATTTAAATATTGCTAAATCTAAGTGACTTATTATTTCACACAATCTCTCTGTCGTTGTTCAAAGTTCTGATGTTTCTGTACATTGCCGCTGTTGGTAAAGGTGCTTGTCATTATTACTCCAGACAACAATACAATATCATTTCAAAAACAAATGTGGTAGATGTGAATATAAACAATGATTCCTGAGATTGTTCATTGTTCAAATATACTTACTTTCCCAATCCAAGCACCACGTTATATAGCATTCATCCAGTATTCAGCGAAATGGATTACACTATCATTTGTATCCATCATATCGCCAGTATTGCATTTTCCTAGAGGTTAGGGGATAACATCAGGTAATCTTGGTCCTAAATTGCATCACAGTTACTATGTCATCATCTGTTATCCCCATTTCTTCAAAGTGTAATATGATCCATCTTACGCTTTGTTTCCTGCTTTTGCGCCATTTAGAACAATGTGCAGTCCAACTTCTTGTAAAGATATTTGGGAGCCATTGTGTTTAACCTCCTGCCCGTGCTATCTAATCTGGTTTTCTATGTTCCTCTCTGCTTCTGAGGTGTTAGGCACATACCTCCATTATATTTCCCAATGTCAAGTTTAACATTAATGTCACTAAGTATCGTCTCATTATTTTCTAATGTACTAATTTGAGGTTGACATGTCATTCTCTGTCAAATGAACGTGTCTATACTTTTTATATAATATTTTATTTTGACTGAAATCCTCTATGAGATTATATCCTGTATGGCTCCAGTAAACACTACGAGCCAGGAAATGTAGTCATCTTTGAGAAGTAACTTGGCAGCGTGGTGAAAGCAATGACAATCCTCTCTTGTAGCTATGACACTTAGGAACGTGTATTTTCATTTGTAACAGGATTACATGCTAGTTTTATCCAGTTAGCTACGACAACAGGCAACCACGAACAGAATGGCTGTCGCTCTTACAAACCCGTTCACTTCTTCATAAATAATCGGTGGGTATAACAAGCGTCTTCTGGTGTGGTGGAAGGGGCAGGAGTGGGTGGAAGGGGAAATGGTTTCAGCACAATCGCTATGAACATGTCAATTATGTCTCTAACAAAGACTCCTCCGTTATTACATCCTGTACAGTTCATGCCACATCAGTAACAACTGTAATTGTTCTGCTAAAGATGACGGGCCAAATGACAATAGCCTCCAGAAATATCAAAGAACTATAATTAAGTGACGATTCTAAAATTGCTTTACACATCAATTAATTATACATTACTTATACCATTAAAGATTATAAATACATCTTAACGTATATTTTAGTGGCCAGATAAAATGGATAAAATCAAATAATACGAACACTGTTTAGGCTTCCAATCTGTTCACAAAATTAATAAGGCACAATTGTAGAAAAGTGGAATGAATAATTGGTCAATATAATCATCCAGGATTGAGCTCTGCTCGTGCAAACAAAATTAATCGTTCAGATCATATGCATGTGATTAGCAGTATGTGAAACGGATATTCCTACTAATCATCCCAGGTCGGTCTCTTAGAACTGAATGTTTTAATTGGTGTTAATGACAGATGACACCCTAGATGAAAATGAAGGTAGTAACAAATACCAGGATAAGAATGAAAAGGTCATCTGAAGTCTGATGACTGGTTCACTGTGACGTTCTGTGACCTTCGTCCTCACGACAACCACTGCCTTGGTAGAACTCATTTGTGAGACATTCAAAGTATATTTTGTTTTTAAATGTGTGGTCTGCTTAGCTTTTCTTGAAGTAGTTGTTGTTGCGGCTCGTGTTGTGGCTCGTGTCGCTGCTCGTGTTGCGGCTCTTGTTGAGGCTCGTGTTGCTGCTCGTGTTGAGGCTCGTGTTGCGGCTCTTGTTGGGGCATCTCGTGTCGCGGTTCGTGTTGAGGCTCGTGTTGAGGCTTATGTTGCGGCTTTTGTTGGGGCATCTCGTGTCGCCGCTCGTGTTGAGGCTCGTGTTTAGGCTCGTGTTGAGGATCTTGTTGGGGCATCTCGTGTGGCAGCGCGTGTTGAGGCTCGTGTTGCGGTTCGTGTTGCGGCTCTTATTAACTTAACTTAACTTAACGTCTTTATACTGGTTTAGAAGACCCTGCAGAGTCTGTATACAACCAGTTACATTTACATCACCTTGCTATAAAAGCTATGCGCATCCAGTTTATTCTTAAATGCATTAACTGTCCCTGCCTTGTAGCTATGCCCTCTTGTTATTGTGGGTGGCTGTATTTTTAAAAAAAATTGTTATAGTCCAATTTATCCATTTCTCTGATCATCTTATACACCTGTATTAAGTCACCACGAATTCTTCTCTCGTCGAGACACTGTAGGCCGGTTTTTCTGAGTCGTTCCTCATAACTGTAATTCTGGAATCCCACTATCATCTTTGTCGCTCTTTTCTGTATTCTTTCTAGCATGTTTATGTCCCCTCTATGATAAGCACTCCACACCTGTACACAGTACTCCAATCTAGGTCTAACTAAAGCTTTATACAGTTTGACGATCACTTCCTTGCTCCTATGTTTAATATTTCTTTTTATCATACCTAACATCGCATTTGCCTTTTTCACTGCTACCTTAACTTGCTCACTCACCTTTCCTGTATGATCTATTATAACCCCTAGGTCCCTTTCCTTATCTATCTTTCTAATATTGTTTTCTCCCATTCTGTAATTATGTTCCATATTGGATCTACCCATGTGGAGGACTGTACATTTATCTACATTAAACTCCATTTGCCAGCTTACAGACCATTCTCGAATTTTATCTAAATCCGACATCAATATATCCACTTCCGCTTTAGATGAGACACTACTGCATAGTTTTGTGTCATCAGCAAATTTTGCAATCATGGATCTCATATCAATGTCCAAATCATTTATATATATCAAGAACAAAATTGGTCCCAAAACCGAGCCCTGTGGCACACCACTTTTCACTTCACTCCACTCAGAGTACTCCTTATTTATGCCCACCCTCTGCCTTCTTCCCGTTAACCAATTTTCAATCCATTTGGCAACTTCCCCACCTATTCCATGTGATTTTAACTTTCGAAATAATCTTTGATGAGGTACTCTATCAAAGGCCTTTGCAAAGTCTAGATAAATAACATCCACTGGCTCCCCTTTATCTATGATTTTAGTAACCTCTTCCATGAATTCTAATAGATTTGTTAAGCATGATCTCCCTCTAGTAAACCCATGCTGACTATTTCTAATTAGATTAAATTTGTCTAAATGCATTACAATGTTTTCTTTGATTATTGACTCTAACAATTTACAGACTATGCTCGTTATTGGGGCATCTCGTGTCGCGGCTCGTGTTGAGGCTCTTGTTGTGGCTCGCGTTGCGGCTCGTGTTGAGGCTCTTGTTGCGGGTAGAAGTGTCCGTAAAGTGAGCTCAAACACAGCGAACATTTGAAGAGAGTCTGACATAAGATATCAATATTTTAACCACAAACCGTCTTTCGTCGAGGCAAGCATCTCCTTAACATTGCGCGTGCAGTGAGAGTATGCCAAACAAAACCAAACATAGAATGTGTTATGTTTTATATGAGAGGAGGGCACACACTAACAAGACGTTACTCGGAGGGCATACACTAACAAGACGTTACTCGGAGGTCACACACTGACAAGACGTTACTCGGATAGCCCACTCTAACAAGACGCTACTCATATGGCACACACTAACAAGACGTTACTCAGATGGCACACACTAACAAGGCTTTACTCAGATGGCACACACTAACAAGACGTACTCCAGATGTCTTCTTCATATTGGAGACACTAGTTCGTTTAACAGGGTTGCCATATTGTACTTTTTACGGCTGAATTACACTTTGTTTAGCTATTTGGCTTTTTTAAGATCACTTAGCGTCAATAAATGTGCTTCAATTAATTTGCTTTCCCTAAGTTGTTTGTAAATATCTAAAATTCTTTGCATTAAAATCAATGATATTTATAATTGAATCTGCAACACTTTAGCTTTTTATTCCCTATTAGACACAATCTAGTGTCAATTAGGTGGTTACAGTATATAACGAAATCTGGTTACGAATGTATTTACGTTTCAAGAGAATTAAGACAAAAACAATTTCGATGTTATACATTATACGAGTTAGTTCTGTCTGTAATCTTCAACCATTATACGAGTTAGTTCTGCCTGTAATCTTCAACCATTATACCAGTTAGTTCTGTCAGTAATCTTCAACCAGTATACGAGTTAGTTCTGTCTGTAATCTTCAACCAGTATACGAGTTAGTTCTGTCTGTAATCTTCAACCATCTCAGTTTTCAATTACCAGTTTCTGATTTTGTGATTGATAATGAACATTGATGTTAATCTTCGATTACGTCATCACAGAAATATAAATCATCTTATGATAGCAAACTAAATTCCATGTAGCAGTGAAAAAGGTAAATGCAATGTTAGGTATGCTACAAAGACATATAATACGTAGGAGCAAGGAAGTGATAGTCAAACTGTATCGAGCATTAGTTAGACCTAGATTGGAGTACTGTGCACATGTGTGGAGCCCTTATTATACAAGGGATATAAACGTGCTGGAAAGGATACAAAAAAGAGCGACAAAGCTGGTAGTGGGATTCTAGAATTACAGTTATGAGGAAAGACTCAGAAAAACCGGCCTACAGTTTCCAGAAAAGAAGAATTCAAGGTGACTTAATACAGGTTTGTAATATAATCACAAGAACTGATAAATAAGGCTATAACAATTTTTTTACAAAATACAACCACGTACAACAACACCAGGGAATAGCTAGCTACACATTAACTAAATAAATGTCCAGATTAGATATTAGAAAATATTTTTTAGTCAGAGAGTGGTGAATGCTTCGAGTGCATTGCACCAGGAAGTAGTGGAGGCAGGGACAAT
The DNA here is from genome assembly GCA_036924085.1 of Ariolimax columbianus. Taxonomy (NCBI): domain Eukaryota; kingdom Metazoa; phylum Mollusca; class Gastropoda; order Stylommatophora; family Arionidae; genus Ariolimax; species Ariolimax columbianus. The sequence continues at coordinate 2,433,653 of JAVGWX010000006.1, forward strand.
TAATGAATTTAAGAATAAATTGGAAGTACATAGCTTTTAGAGCGAGGTAATGTAAATGAAACTGGTTGTATACAGACTCTACAGAGTCTTCTAAACCAGTATAAAGACGTTAAGTTAAGTTAAGTTAATTTAAATTGGTGCATCTGTGCTTATACATAACATTTTTAATGTTTTGTTTCGAGCTTGTTTGTCGTGAAATTGCTAAACAAACTGAATAAAATATGGAAGTCAGTCTTTGACTAACACGAATGACTTGTTACCAATGTCGACGATAATAACCAAATAGGCATACACACTTAAACAATGGGTTCAGTGTTACCATAATGAAGGCTCAATTCTTGTAAATCTAAACTGGAAAGCACATTCCTCAAGACAGATACACGAGTTCCAACATCGTTTATAACTTACTGCAAGCATTCTCACGTGCAAACTGACATTGAGACATGTCAACCGAGTAGCGTCATATCATCATCTTTCAAATCTGCATGCCAGACAAATCATAAATTAATTATGAAGTGGGTCATCTGTTTTGTGAAGAGCTCAATTCTAAATGATTAAAAACATTAGCCAGTTGTTGGCTTTGCACTGGTGCTGTAGTTAGTTATTTAGTTAGTTAGTTAGTTAGTTAGCTTTCTTTCCACGTGTGTTGTTGAGCAACGTGGAAACATTAAGTCGTCTGTCCTGTGCGGCGTGCCTTACGTCTGTCAATGGGAGCTCTTATCGCTGCACAATCACTCTAATGTCATCTATCCACCTGCCCCATTACCCTGTAGCCAGATCTGCCAGCGTTGTAAACCATCAGTCGAAGTTGATGAGTGTGGATTTTTATTACATGACGAAACCAACTTATTTTCTGCCTGGAAATGTATTTTGCACAAGACGTAGTACCGACCATACTATGAATGTCGTCGTTCCATATTCTTTATTTCCTGGTAACGCCAAAGGATTTCCTTAAACACTTAAACTCACTCCTCGAAATACTGCTCTCTCACACGTCCTTGCCAGAGTCCATGTTTGGCACTGGTAGCACAGAGTCGCCATAAATACACTGTTAAGCAGATGCTACCGTGTTGCCAAACTAATGCTCGGGTGTCTAAGCAGTGGCGACAGCTGATACGTCACTGAAGATGTTTTAGTGGCACCTGGTCTCAGTATCCCTGTCGATCCTGCCGTCTGCAGGTAAAATGCTGTCCAAACACTTGAACTCATGGGCCTGTTGAAGAGCAATATCAGTGTCCCTTATGTTGAGTGTCCAAGGTGTTCTACTGGTTATCATAGTTTCTATTTTGCTCTAGTTGATTCTCATGTTGTATTTAGAACAGGATAACAATTTATCCGGACGACATGACAATGTTGGATACAAGCAGGTGCCGTTCGGTATCAACGTGGGCCTCTGCACCACGAGAGACCTGGGCATGCTGTGAGGAGGTGGTCCAGGTGTGTTGAATAGTTCAGGCCTGTAAGTCCATATTGTCATTATATAATAGTTTTATGGAGATTTTCCTGTGGAGAGACAAGACCTAGATAATATTAAATGTTTGGTTATGACAGGACATATTGAATAAATTATCAGTCAAAACCAGCGAGTCCCCTGTGAAGCATAGTTCATCAACAGACACCCAAATCCTCCCCAATCAATCCTGTATAATACGTTTAAACTATAATCACGTCTTCCTTATCCCTTTCAATTCAGTTCAATTTTCTAAGTGGGATTTGGCCTCCTCTATTATTTTACCATGCGCATTCCAAAACAGAAACTGTCTTGTTTTTATATCAGCTGGGCTGTTTTTTAAAGTGTGCCCTATAAAAGGCCAGCGCTACTTATCACCTACTGTTTCATTGTTGTTTGTTCATTTCTTTTCAACCATTCCACATTAGTTATCTTATCACACCTTTCCAATCCAAATAGTCTCAACCCTTCTTCAACCCCTGTGGAATGAGGTGTCATAGTTACCTGTACAAAGTACAACAGACATTCAAGGCTCAGATTGATTTACCCATCTGCGAACTGATACGAACAGTGAATGTTGACAGAGCTCTTCTCATCAATTACGATGGACGAGTCTACACAGGCACTTATTTCATTACACTGATGTTGAATCATTTTGTATTTTTTTTATTTTCATTTATTTAGTCGATGAAGGAAATATTTGTGCAACTTGCAACATAGACACTATTACGTTTGCTGTAATGGACTACGTTGGTTTCTTTCATTTCAGACATGAACGGCAGCAGCGGATACTGGATCAGGCTTTTCAGTGACAAGGACAGACACGTCTACGAGGTTGTCAACTACGTGTTCATGACCGGCGCTGTCAGTCTCTTTGGTGTGGGGGCTAACGTGTTTAACATCGTGATTTTCTACAAACAAGGCTTTCAGAATACTGTAAACATCAGCTTTTTTGGACTAGCCATCTCTGACCTGTGTTGCCTTCTAACACTTCTCTGGTTCGGCCTTTGTGTAAATCCTCTGTTTGTAAATTCGGACATACCAATGGTACCTTCAGAAGTGCAACATCTAACGGCAGGAATCCCTCACATCTGTTTCGCCCGAATCACAGGATGGATAACTGTTTTCATTACAGCTGAAAGATGTATGTGTATAATGATGCCACTGAAGATAAAACGAATAATCACACCAAAGCGAACAACCGTTTCTCTTTGTGTCATCTATGCAATCATCATGATTTCTTTTCTACCCGAATATGGAACCGCTTACATCGGGTGGAAGTTCTACCCGAAGAGAAACGCATCGCTGTTAGGGCTGGTATTCACGAGCAACAGGGAGAGCGTCCAGGGGTTGGTTTTCTTTCTCTACTCCATTCTCGGGTCAGCCTCCTTCGTCGCCGTGATTGTGTTAACTGCCGTTCTTGTTCTTCAGCTCAAGCAAAAATCAAAATGGCGCATGAAAGCAAATGCAGATAAGAGTCAGTGTGAGTCGATCTCTGCCCGAGAACGGAAGACGGTAACCATGGTAGTGATGATAGCCTCCGTTTTAATTGTGTGTTACATTCCAGGTGTCGCTGTCTCCATGGTTACATTCTTCGAGCCAGAATTCAGCATTGTTGGTAAATTCGTCGACGCTTTCTTTGTTTTGTGGTCTTTTGTTTTCGTCTTTGAAGCCATCAACTCCAGCGTCAACATCTTTCTCTACTACAACATGAGCTCTAAGTACAGAGAAACATTTCTTCAAATCATGGGATTTTGCAACTCTGAGAAGAGACAAGTCACTTAAGTCGCAAATCTGGAAACATATGCAATTGACCATAGTTATAATAAGCAGAAGTGGTTGCTGGTTGTCAAATGAGTAAAAGAGATTTATAAACTATAAACACATAAATAGATTACATGTATGAGGCAAATCAGATAATTGGTATAAGGTGAATATTTTTTTAAATACATCTAAATAAGATATGACCTTGAAAATCATGGATGCTGCACTTTAATGTTCCTTGTTTCTCACCCCAATTTATCATATTACTGTCTTAGTGCACCACAAGCTACAACATAGAAGTCTTTGGTATGCTGTCTCGGTGCACCACAAGGTACAACATAGAAGTCTTTGGTATGTTGTCTCGGTGCACCAAAACTTGCAGTATAGAAGTCTTTGGTATGGTGTCTCAGTGCACCAAAACGTGCGGCATAGAAGTCTTTGGTATGCTGTCTCAGTGCACCAAAACTTGCAGCATAGAAGTCTTCTTTGGTATGGTGTCTCAGTGCACCAAAACTTGCAGCATAAAAGTATTTAGTATTTTGTCTCAACCACATTTGCCCTTCTCATCCAAAGATCTTCCTCATTCACGAAACATCACCCGCCAAGTGAGTTTAATACACCAGACAAGTGGGAATCGTTCAGAAGCTAATTCAGAACTGTAAAGGGGACGTAAGGGGGATATAAGGGGAAAGTAAGGGGTTATAAGGGGCATGGAAGGGGGAAGTATTGGAATGTACGGGGATGTAAGGGGGATGTAAGGGGATGTTCAAGAAGCTTCAATCTCAGCGTGCCAATTTTCTCCTGGGTTAATTAAGTTGTTTATGTTCAGGCATTGTCGTGATAGAGTAGTACTTCCCCAGTAACCAGGTCTGGGCGACGATGTCTCAAATTTGCATCACGAAGCCTCAACAGAACTTCACATGAACCATTTTTTAAAATGAATAACCTTTTGCAAAAAGTCATTTTGTTGCTGCCACCTGATGACACCTTTATACAACTACTAACTCCATTGTTATTCCATATCAGTTTGTGAAATATTTATTAGCTTACCTTCGTGCAAATACACATACATACACACATACACGCACTCATACATACACATACACGCACTGTTACTCACAAATACATACACACACACATACACAGTTAACATTAAATAATAACAAAGCATTTCGGTTAGGTCATCAATTGTGTTTTGATAAATCAACACAAGCAATTTCATAAAAATAATATACAGTTTTTTCAGCATGTAACCTTTGTAGAAGCTCATACCTGACAAGTGAGTGCAATAATGTAATTGTAACTTGTTAAGGTGCTGGTCTGAACCGTGGTGCGTGATAGCTGACATCTCATCAAGTTGTCATGTGATGTCTGAGATGTCATCAAATTGTCATGTGATGTCTGACATGTCATCACGTTGTCACTTGATGTCTGACATGTCAGCAAGTTGTCACGTAGTGTATGACATGTCAAAAAGTTGTCACGTGATGTATGACGTGAAAGGAAGTTGTCACGTGATGTATGACATGTCATAAAGTTGTCACGTGATGTATGACATGTCATCAAGTTGTTCCATGGTATCTTGATTCTTGTATTTTTTATATGAAGCACCTGTTCTTGTTTTCTGGCGTTGTCGGTGGGAAATGGCATCACTCTACAATCTGTGTTGACTACATAACAATCTTCAATCTGTGTTGACTACATAACAATCTACAATCTGTGTTGACTACATAACAATCTTCAATCTGTGTTGACTACATAACAATCTACAATCTGTGTTGACTACATAACAATCTTCAATCTGTGTTGACTACATAACAATCTACAATCTGTGTTGACTACATAACAATCTACAATCTGTGTTGACTACATAAAAATCTACAATCTGTGTTGACTACATAACAATCTACAATCTGTGTTGACTACATAACAATCTACAATCTGTGTTGACTACATAACAATCTACAATCTGTGTTGACTACATAACAATCTTCAATCTGTGTTGACTACATAACAATCTACAATCTGTGTTGACTACATAACAATCTTCAATCTGTGTTGACTACATAACAATCTTCAAGTCCCCAAATGTTCAATGCTGGTTAGCTAGACTATGATGTCAGTGATACACAGACAGTCTACTGATGCAAGCAAACTAGGACTTGTTCTGTCATTTATGTCTACATTTGTTTGTTGGTGTCAGGCCGGCTGGGAGGGGAGAGAGTGAAATAAAATAAAGAGAGAAAGAGAGAAAGAGAGAGATAGAGAGAGAGAGAGAGAGAGAGAGAGAGAGAGAGAGAGAGAGAGAGAGAGAGAGGTTTTGTGCCTGATATCTACAAATAACATCTTGAAGGTTGAAAGTTGTGTTCTGTATATCATGCCAGTGTCACTGATTGCTTTGTCAATGTTAGTAACTAGGATGTCAGTGTCAATGATTGTCATGTGCGGAAAATGTGACAAATAGGGCAATTGGGGGAGGTGTAGAAAAGGGGAGGGATTAGTGGATAGAGATGAAACGTAATGGGCGGGTTGGGGGAGCAAAGGGAGTCCGTTGTAAGGTGAATGGGAGGGGGGGATAAGGTGATCAGATGAAGGGGGTCAGGGGAAGGGGGGGATGACGTAAGGTGATCAGATGAAGGGGGTCAGGGAAAGGGGATGTGGGGAGTGTTTTTGCATTTTTTTTTTTAGAAAAGGAAGCACCAGCTCAGTTAGGGTTGAGAAACACTGAAATGGGTAATCAAATAAAGATAAAAAGCTGCACAAAAACCATTCTTCTGCTCGGCTAATAGCAACGAAATCAGGACTTAGAAACATTTGTAGGAAAACACCACATGAAACTCCGCATTTGGGTGCTCACATCTGTTGTTGGGCTACTATGAGGGGTGTTCAAGCCAAACCGGGACTTTTTCGTTAAAAAAAAATCTTTAGTCAAAATGAATATTTATTTTTCGATATGATCTCCTGCAACATTTTTGCACTAATCCCAGAGTTTAAGTAATGCTTGAAAAGCTACAATGTTAAACGATTTGTCAGTTTGTCTGATTCAATTCAGGACAGCCTGTTTCACTTCGTCATCAGTGCTGAAATAGTGGCTTCTCAGAAACTATTTTAGTAATCGAAACAGATGTTGGAGGGAGGTCTGGGCTGAAACATGGATGTGGCAACACCTTCTGGTCGTGTTGCTGCAGATGGCACACAGTACGGTGGGCCGTATGAGGTTGAGCGTTGTTTTGCAGAAGCAGGAAGCCTTATTTGACCAAACCAGACCATGTTTTATCGTAGACGGTTATGTACATAACTCAAAATGCGAATGCATCGCTCACTGTCGAAAATGGCACTACGATTTGAACATGTCCTTAGGTTTCACGACTTTTTTCACAAGAAACGTCATCACAACACGCTGTTCCATACAAAACTAACAGTGTTGTCAGCCATTGTTATTTAGTCGTCACGTGACTGGCCTATGGTATAACGGCCACCTAGCAGTAATAGGATACAAGTGCCCCTAACTAATGACAGTAGTTCCAATACGCTATAACCCATTCAGGAAGAACTAGAACAAAATGTTCCGGTACGGTATGAACGCACTTCGTGGCAGCAACAAAAGGAGAGTTCCAGCAAAATACCACATGAAATACCACATAAAACACCACATTAAGGTGTTCACTTGTGTCCGCATTGCCTGTCATAAACAGACGACACGAATCTAACAGACGTAAGATATTAGAAGAGTTACAATAACAAATGTACACACACGGTGCGAGACCTTATTGATTCCTATCATGACTACAGCTGACCGTTCGAAAGGAATGACATACCGGAAAACAAAAGGATATTATGTAGCATTATTGCAACATATATAGACGGAGGTAAATCCTATCTCTTTGTTTCAATCACAAACATCCTTGTTTGGTTAAGGAACACAGCCAATAGTAAACAACAAAACATTATTACTGATGACTGTTACGAAATGATAGTGAACAAAATGTTGTTCCTTCTTAAATTGATCACACATCATAATCCCAGATAAAACGAAGCCTACCCACCCGGTTATTGGTACCGGAAACATAATATTATTTGTAAACGGCGTTAGTTGATATTTTCTTCAGTCAAAAATATCTCATTTCTCCAGATGTGCATCTGGTGTTGTTGTGTCTGGTCCTGGGGAAGGCATTCACTAAATTATGATGTACAGTGTCAACTACTTCTAATCAGCGTGGCTAAATTCCCGTTATCGACATGCTCCAGTCAACCAAGCTGTAAATGGGTACATGTCTGACTGTTAGGAAGGAGAGGCAGCAAAGAAGGCAACTGGTCATCGTACCTCATCTTCATGTTGTGGTCCAGACTGTCTTCCAGGAGCTTGACCTTTTCTTCTGTCCGTCGGTCAGCGGCATGCCGTTATCATTGGCCTTCCACTGGCTGGACACTTCTTGGATCTGGTTTGTCTAATAAGTTGTCTTTCTGATGATATGTGTAATAAGTTGTCTTTGTGATGATTTGTGTAATAAGTTGTCTTTGTTCTGATGTATGTAATAAGTTGTCTTTGAACTGATGTGTGTAATAGATTGTTTTTGTTCTGATGTATGTAATAAATTGTATTTGGTCTGATGTATGTAATAAGTTGTCTTTGAACTGATGTGTGTAATAGATTGTTTTTGTTCTGATGTATGTAATAAGTTGTCTTTGAACTGATGTGTGTAATAGATTGTTTTTGTTCTGATGTATGTAATAAATTGTATTTGGTCTGATGTATGTAATAAGTTGTCTTTGAACTGATGTGTGTAATAGATTGTTTTTGTTCTGATGTATGTAATAAGTTGTCTTTGAACTGATGTGTGTAATAGATTGTTTTTGTTCTGATGTATGTAATAAATTGTATTTGGTCTGATGTATGTAATAAGTTGTCTTTGAACTGATGTGTGTAATAGATTGTTTTTGTTCTGATGTATGTAATAAGTTGTCTTTGAACTGATGTGTGTAATAGATTGTTTTTGTTCTGATGTATGTAATAAATTGTATTTGGTCTGATGTATGTAATAAGTTGTCTTTGAACTGATGTGTGTAATAGATTGTTTTTGTTCTGATGTATGTAATAAGTTGTCTTTGAACTGATGTGTGTAATAGATTGTTTTTGTTCTGATGTATGTAATAAATTGTATTTGGTCTGATGTATGTAATAAGTTGTCTTTGAACTGATGTGTGTAATAGATTGTTTTTGTTCTGATGCATGTAATAAGTTGTCTTTGAACTGATGTGTGTAATAGATTGTTTTTGTTCTGATGTATGTAATAAATTGTATTTGGTCTGATGTATGTAATAAGTTGTCTTTGAACTGATGTGTGTAATAGATTGTTTTTGTTCTGATGTATGTAATAAGTTGTCTTTGAACTGATGTGTGTAATAGATTGTTTTTGTTCTGATGTATGTAATAAATTGTATTTGGTCTGATGTATGTAATAAGTTGTCTTTGAACTGATGTGTGTAATAGATTGTTTTTGTTCTGATGTATGTAATAAGTTGTCTTTGAACTGATGTGTGTAATAGATTGTTTTTGTTCTGATGTATGTAATAAATTGTATTTGGTCTGATGTATGTAATAAGTTGTCTTTGAACTGATGTGTGTAATAGATTGTTTTTGTTCTGATGTATGTAATAAGTTGTCTTTGAACTGATGTGTGTAATAGATTGTTTTTGTTCTGATGTATGTAATAAATTGTATTTGGTCTGATGTATGAAATAAGTTGTCTTTGAACTGATGTGTGTAATAGATTGTTTTTGTTCTGATGCATGTAATAAGTTGTCTTTGAACTGATGTGTGTAATAGATTGTTTTTGTTCTGATGTATGTAATAAATTGTATTTGGTCTGATGTATGTAATAAGTTGTCTTTGAACTGATGTGTGTAATAGATTGTTTTTGTTCTGATGTATGTAATAAGTTGTCTTTGAACTGATGTGTGTAATAGATTGTTTTTGTTCTGATGTATGTAATAAATTGTATTTGGTCTGATGTATGTAATAAGTTGTCTTTGAACTGATGTGTGTAATAGATTGTTTTTGTTCTGATGTATGTAATAAGTTGTCTTTGAACTGATGTGTGTAATAGATTGTTTTTGTTCTGATGTATGTAATAAGTTGTCTTTGAACTGATGTGTGTAATAGATTGTTTTTGTTCTGATGTATGTAATATATTGTATTTGGTCTGATGTATGTAATAAGTTGTCTTTGAACTGATGTGTGTAATAGATTGTTTTTGTTCTGATGTATGTAATAAGTTGTCTTTGAACTGATGTGTGTAATAGATTGTTTTTGTTCTGATGTATGTAATAAATTGTATTTGGTCTGATGTATGTAATAAGTTGTCTTTGAACTGATGTGTGTAATAGATTGTTTTTGTTCTGATGTATGTAATAAGTTGTCTTTGAACTGATGTGTGTAATAGATTGTTTTTGTTCTGATGCATGTAATAAGTTGTCTTTGAACTGATGTGTGTAATAGATTGTTTTTGTTCTGATGTATGTAATAAATTGTATTTGGTCTGATGTATGTAATAAGTTGTCTTTGAACTGATGTGTGTAATAGATTGATTTTGTTCTGATGTATGTAATAAGTTGTCTTTGAACTGATGTGTGTAATAGATTGTTTTTGTTCTGATGTATGTAATAAATTGTATTTGGTCTGATGTATGTAATAAGTTGTCTTTGAACTGATGTGTGTAATAGATTGTTTTTGTTCTGATGTATGTAATAAGTTGTCTTTGAACTGATGTGTGTAATAGATTGTTTTTGTTCTTATGTATGTAATAAATTGTATTTGGTCTGATGTATGTAATAAGTTGTCTTTGAACTGATGTGTGTAATAGATTGTTTTTGTTCTGATGTATGTAATAAATTGTATTTGGTCTGATGTATGTGAGGAGAAACTCATTGCTGATAGGCTAAAGACTCAATGTTTGAGAAGACCACACCATGCGATGGCGCAAACGGTCCTGACTTTCCTTGCATCCACTGTCTGAGACGTTTCTCTGCTCGGATTGGTCTTACGGGTCACATTCGTTAACATGTCTGTAATACATTGTCTTCATGCTGATGTGTGTAGTAAGTTGTCGTTGTTTTAATGTCTGTAATAAGTTGTCGTTATTTTGATGTCTGTAATAAGTTGGTCGTTGTTTTGATGTCTGTAATAAGTTGTCATTGTTTTGATGTCTGCAATAAGTTGTTGTTTTGACGTCTGTAATAAGATGGTCGTTGTTTTGATGTCTGTAATACGTTGTCGTTGTTCTGATGTCTAATAAGTTGTGGTTGTTCTGATGTGTGTAATACGTTGATCTTTGATTATAGTCTCCTTCAGCACATATTTGAACCTTGCATGCTGTTTTAATTTTTTTTTTCTTACGATTGTTTTGCCAAGCTACGTTTCTCTGGCGTCTGTGTTTTATGAGATTGCCCATGCACACGTCTAACACAATAATGGACCTACGTAACAATCATGATCTGGGTTTCTAGTGACGAAGCTGTGGTACTCAGAACGTCAACCATTTGCTGGAAGGCTGTATCTGTTTTTTGTTGAACATGTTGTTTTTGTTTCTGAGTTGCATTTCCCAACTGACGTTAAATTCGTACTAAAGTATTAAATTGTATGGTATTCTTGTAATATTATGTATCATTGACTTTGTTACTTGTAATTGAGAGTGTTTAGTGTCTTAGGAAGTCACTTCACTTCTGTCTTTTTATTTAAAATGAGGCCGCTGTCAGCTTTGAAACACTAACACATGAACAAAATATCCTGAAGCAGGTTCCTCTCTTCACATCACAACAATTTTATCAAAACATCAAATCTTTGTTTATCACGTGTTCAAATGCCGATATTTCGAGCATTTCTTCCATTGATCTCAAAATATGTTCTCTGAACACGTTAAGCAGACAAGTACGCATCTTGTTATCTCTCATTGTTTATGAACTGCCTGAATGGTTGTCAGATTGCCGGCTGATAGATCTTGCAAGGACAATTTATTGCCAGATTCCTGCTGTGACTAGGCAAGACCTCCTGTGGATCATTTCATTACGTTTTACTGTATCTCTTTATATTTCTTGATGATTTTCCTGACACTCAGAAACGAACAATATTATTTTCCTTTTTTTCTTTCTATGAAGCGTTGAGATCCTCCGCAATCTCAGTGTAGTTGCTGTAACAACTTGTTACATGATGAAGCGTTGAGATCCTCCGCAATCTCAGTGTAGTTGCTGTAACAACTTGTTACATGATGAAGCGTTGAGATCCTCCGCAATCTCAGTGTAGTTGCTGTAACAACTTGTTACATGATGAAGCGTTGAGATCCTCCGCAATCTCAGTGTACCGGCTGTAACAACTTGCTACTGGTCCAGGTCTTTGAGACCCTTCGGAACCTCCGTGTAGTCGATGTAAGAGTTTGTTACATGGTGAAGCTCTGAAATACTTCACAGCCTGTGTGAAGTTGCTTTAAGAATTTGTAACATGGTGAGACTTCCTGAGCCTTTCACAACCTCCGTGAAGTTGCTGTACCAATTTGTTGCATGTTGAAGAGTTTTGAGGCCCTTCACAACCTCCGTGAAGTTGCTGTAATAATGTGTTACACTTTGAAGAGATCAGACCCTTCACAACCTCAGTGAAGTTGCTGTAATAATGTGTTACACTTTGAAGAGATCAGGCCCTTCACAACCTCAGTGAAGTTCCATGTAACAACTTGCTTGGAAAGCTGTAGCGTATTATTCCACGGGTATGACTTTAGTGTCACCTGATTTAAATATTGCTAAATCTAAGTGACTTATTATTTCACGCAATCTCTCTGTCGTTGTTCAAAGTTCTGATGTTCCTGTACATTGCCGCTGTTGGTAAAGGTGCTTGTCATTATTACTCCAGACAACAATCCAATATCATTTCAATAACAAATGTGGTAGATGTGAATATAAACAATGATTCCTGAGATTGTTCATTGTTCAAATATACTTACTTTCCCTGTCCAAACACCACGTCATATAGCATCCATCCAGTATTCAGCGAAATGGATTACACTGTCATTTGTATCCAGCAAATCGCCAGTATTGTATTTTCCTGGAGGTTGGGTCATAACATCAGGTAGTCTGGGTCCTGTATTGCTTCACAGTTACACCTGTCATCATCTGTTACTCCCATTTCTTCACGGTGTAATATGATCCATCTTACGCTGTGCTTTCTGACAGTGCACCATCTAGAACAATGTGCAGTCCAACTTAACGTAAAGATATTTAGAAGCCATTGTGTTTAGTCTCCTGGCCTTGCCACCTTATCTGAAGTTTTATTTTTGCCTCTCTGTTTCTGAGGTGTTAGGCACATACCTGTGACTAAGTACCAAAACATATCATTATATGTCCCACTGTCAAGTTTACCATTAATATCGCTAAGTACCAAAACATATCATTATATTTCCCAATGTCAAGTTTAACATTAATGTCACTAAGTACCAAAACATATCATTATATTTCCCAATGTCAAGTTTAACATTCATATCGCTAAGTACCAAAACATATCATTATATTTCCCAATGTCAAGTTTAACATTAATGTCACTAAGTACCAAAACATATCATTATATTTCCCAATGTCAAGTTTAACATTAATGTCACTAAGTACCAAAACATATCATTATATTTCCCAATGTCAAGTTTAACATTAATATCACTAAGTACCAAAACATATCATTATATTTCCCAATGTCAAGTTTAACATTAATATCACTAAGTACCAAAACATATCATTATATTTCCCAATGTCAAGTTTAACATTAATATCACTAAGTACCAAAACATATCATTATATTTCCCAATGTCAAGTTTAACATTAATATCACTAAGTATCGTCTCATTATTTTCTAATGTACCAATTTGAGGTTGACATGTCATTCTCTGTCAAATGAACGTGTCTATACTTTTTATATAATATTTTATTTTGACTGAAATCCTCTATGAGATTAAATCATGTATGGATCCAGTAAACACTACGAGCCAGGAAATGTAGTCATCTTTGAGAAGTAACTGGTGAAAGCAATGACAATCCTCTCTTGTAGCTATGACACTTAGGAACGTGTATTTTCATTTGTAACAGGATTACATGCTAGTTTTATCCAGTTAGCTACGACAACAGGCAACCACGAACAGAATGGCTGTCGCTCTTACAAACCCGTTCACATCTTCATAAATAATCGGTGGGTATAACAAGCGTCTTCTGGTGTGGTGGAAGGGGCAGGAGTTGGTGGGCGGGGCAGGAGTGGGTGGAAGGGGAAATGGTTTCAGCACAACCGCTTTGAACATGTCAATTATGTCTCTAACAAAGACTCCTCCGTTATTACATCCTGTACAGTTCATGCCACATCAGTAACAACTGTAATTGTTCTGCTAAAGATGACGGGCCAAATGACAACAGCCTCCAGAAATATCAAAGAACTATTATTAAGTGACGATTCTAAAATTGCTTTACACATAAATTAATTATACATTACTTATACCATTAAAAATTATAAATACATCTTAACGTATATTTTAGTGGCCAGATAAAATGGATAAAATCAAATAATACGGACACTGTTTAGGCTTTCAATCTGTTCACAAAATTTATAATAAGGCACAATTGCAGAAAAGTGGAATGGATAATTGGTCAATATAATCATCCAGGATTGAGCTCTGCTCGTGCAAATAAAATTAATCGTTCAGATCATAGGCATGTGATTAGCAGTATGTCAAACGGATATTCCTACTAATCATCCCAGGTCGGCCTCTTAGAACTGAATGTTTTAATTGGTTTTAATGACAGATGACACCCTAGATGAAAATGAAGGTAGTAACAAATACCAGGATAAGAATGAAAAGGTCATCTGAAGTCTGATGACTGGTTCACTGTGACGTTCTGTGACCTTCGTTCTCACGACAACCACTGCCTTGGTAGAACTCATTTGTGAGACTTTCGAAGTATATTTTGTTTTTAAATGTGTGGTCTGCTTAGCTTCTCTTGAAGTAGTTGTTGTTGCGGCTCTTGTTGTGGCTCGTGTTGCGGCTCGTGTTGCGGCTCTTGTCGCGGCTCGTGTTGAGGCTCGTGTCGCGGCTCGTGTTGAGGCTCTTGTCGCTGCTCTTTTTGCGGCTCGTGTTGAGGCTCGTGTTGCGGCTCGTGTTGCGGGTAGAGGGTAAAGTGAGCTCAAACGTAGAGAACATTTGAAGAGAGCCTAACATAAGATATCAATATTTTAACCACAAACCGTCTTCCGTCGAGGCATGCATCTCTTTAACATTGCGCGTGCAGTAAGAGTATGTCGAACAAAGCCAGACATATAATGTGTTGTGTTTTATAAGAAAGACGGTACTCGAGGTGCATACACTAACAAGATGTACTCGAGGTGCATACACTAACAAGACGGTACTCGAGGTGCATACACTAACAAGATGTACTCGAGGGTCACACACTAACAAGACGGTACTCGAGGTGCACACACTAACAAGATGTACTCGAGGTGCACACACTAACAAGATGTACTCGAGGTGCACACACTAACAAGATGTACTCCAGATGTCTTCTTGTTTTTAAAGACACTACTTCTTTGCGTCATCGTGGGTTTACTAGAGGGAGATCGTGCTTAACAAATCTATTAGAATTCATGGAGAAGGTTACTTAAATGATAGATTTTGCAAAGGTCTTTGATAGATTACATCATTAGAAAATATTTAGAAAGTTCATATCAGATGGAATATGTGAGGAAGTTGCCAGATGGATTTAAAATTGGTTAAAGGGAAGAAGGCAGAGAGTAGGTATAAATAAGGAGTACTATGAGTGATGTGAAGTAAAAAGTGGAGTGCCACAGGGCTCAGTGTTGGGACCAATTTTGTTCTTGATATACATAAACGTTTTGGACATTGCTATGGAATCTATGATTGCAAAATTCGCTGATGATATAAAACTGTGCAGTAGTGTCTCAACTAAAGAAAAAGTCGATATATTAAGGTCAGATTTAGATAAAATTGGATGTATAATAAAAAGAAATATTTAACATAGCAGCAAGGCAGTGATAGTCAAACTGTATAGAGCATTAGTTAGACCTAGATTGGAATATTGTGTACAGGTGTAGACTCCTTATCATAGAGGGGATATAAACATGCTGGAAAGGATACAAAGAAGAGCAACAAAGCTCATAGTGGGATTGCAGAATTACAGTTATGATGAAAGACTCGGGAAAACAGGCCTACAGTGTGTAGAAAAGAAAAGAATTCGAGGTGACTTAATTCAGGTTTATAAGGTAATCAAAGGAGCGGATAAATTAGACTAAAACAAGTTTTTTTTCAATATACAACCACAAACAAGAACAAGAAATCTACAAATTAGCTAAAGGTAGGTCCAGATTAGATATTAAGAAATATATTTTTAGTTAGAGAGTGGTGAATGCTTGGAATATATTGCCACGAGTGGTAGTGGAGGCGGGGATAGTTAATGCATTTAAGAATAAATTGGAAGTACATAGCTTTTAGAGAAAAGTGATGTAAATGAAACTGGTTGTATACAGACTCTGCAGGGTCTTCTCAACCAGTATAATGACGTTAAGTTAAGTGAAGTTAAGTGATGCATCTGCGTTCTTACATATTTTTTTTTTAAAGTTTTCTTTCGAGCGTGTTTGTCGTGAAATTGCTACGAAGACTGAACAAAATATGGAAGTCAAGTCTTTGATTTACACGAATGACTTGTTACCAATGTCGACGATAACAACCAAATAGGCATACACACTTAAACAATGGGTTCAGTGTTACTAAATCTAAACTGGAAGGCACATTCTTCGAGATAGTTACAAGAATTCCAACATCGTTTATAACTTCCTGTTAGCATTCTTACGCGTCAGCTGTCATGTAGACATGTCAACCGAGTAGCCTCGTATCATCATCGTCCAAATATACATGCCAGACAAATCATAAATTAATTATGAAGTGGGTCATCTGTTTTGTGATCGGGTCATTCTAAATGATTAAAAATTGTAGCCATTTGTTGGCTTTGCCCTGGTGCAGTATCCTGACGAAATGATTAAAAACATTAGCCAGCTGTTGGTTATGCCCTGGTGTTGTAGTTAGTTAGTTAGTTAGTTAGTTAGTTAGTTAGTTAGTTAGTCTTCTTTCCACTTTTGATATTGAGCGACTTGGAGACATCAAGTTGTCTGTCATGTGCCACGTGCGTTTCGTCTGTCAATGGGAGCCCTTGTCGCCGCACAATCACTCTAATGTCATTTATCCACCTGCCTCAAGATCGCCCCATTACCCTGTAGCCAGATCTGCCAGCGTTGTAAACCATTAGTGGAAGTTAATGAGTGTGAATTTTTTTTACATGACCAAACCAACTTATTTTCTGTGTGGAAATATATTCAGCACAAGACGTGGTACCGACCATACTATGAATGTCGTCGTTCCACATTCTATCTTTCATGGTAACTTCCTCAAACACTTAAACTCACTCCTCGAAATACTGCTCTCTCACACGTCCTTGCCAGAGTCCATGTTTGGCACTGGTAGCACAGAGTCGACGTAAATACACTGTTAAGCAGCTGCTACCGTGTTGCCAAACTAATGCTCGGGTGTCTAAGCAGTGGCGACAGCTGATACGTCACTGAAGATGTTTTAGTGGCACCTGGTCTCAGTATGCCTGTCGATCCTGCCGTCTGCAGGTAAAATACTGTCCAAACACTTGAACTCATGGGCCTGTTGAAGAGCAATATCAGTGTCCCTTATGTTGAGTGTCCAAGGTGTTCTACTGATTATCATAGTTTCTATTTTGCTCTCGCTGATTCTCATGTTGAATTTAGAGCAGGATAACAATTTATCCGGACGACATGACAATGTTGGATACAAGCAGGTGCCGTTCGGTATCAGCGTGGGCCTCTGCACCACGAGAGACCTGGGCATGCTGTGAGGAGGTGGTCCAGGTCTGTTGAATAGTTCAGGCTTGTAAATCCATATTGTCATTTACCTAAACATTTTTATATACTAGTTTTATGGAGGTCGTCCTGTGGCGAGACAAGACCTAGATAATATTACATGTTTGGTTACGACAGGACATATTGAATAAATTATCAGTCAAAACCAGTGAGCCCCCTGTGGAGCATAGTTCATCATCAGACACCCACATCCTCCCCAATAAATCCTGTATAATACGTTTAAACTATCATCACGTCTTCCTTATCCCTTTCAATTCAGTTCAATTGTCTAAGTGGGATTTGGCCTCCTCTATTGTTTTACCATGCGCATTCCAAAACAGAAACTGTCTTGTTATTATATCAGCTGGGCTGTTTTTTAAAGTGTGCCCTATACAATTCCAGCGCTACTTATCAACTACTATTTCATTGTTGTTTGTTCATTTCTTTTCAACCATTCCACATTAGTTATCTTATCACACCTTTCCAATCCAAATAGTCTCAACCCTTCTACAACCCCAGTGGAATAATGGGCCATATTTACCTGTACAAAGTACAACAGACATTCAAGGCTCAGATTGATTTGACCATCTACGAACTAATAGAGTTGCCCTCATCGATTACGATGGACGAGTCTACACAAGCACTCATCTGTGAAGTTATACCTTGTTGGCTTTTGGTTTTGTTGCTATCCAAGTTTCAGTACATTAAAGTTGAATAAATTCGTTTGTGTTTTAAATTTCATTTATTTAGTCGATTAAGGACATTTTTGTCTTTGTCCGGATTATCAGTATAAAAAATAGACACTATTACGTATGTTATTAAGGATAACTTTGGTTTCTTTCATTTCAGACATGAACGAAACAAGCGGGAATTGGATGAGGCTTTTCAGTGAAAAGGACAGACACATCTACGAGGTTGTCAACCATGTGTTGCTTACCGGCGCTGTCAGTCTGTTTGGTGTGGGGGCTAACTTGTTGAACATCGTGGTTTTCTACAAACAAGGCTTTCAGAATACTGTAAACATCAGCTTTTTTGGACTGGCCATCTCTGACCTGTGTTGCCTTCTAACACTTCTGTGGTTCGGCCTTTGTTTAAATCCTCTGTTTGTAAATTCGGACATACCAATGGTACCTTCAGAAGTACAACATCTAACGGCAGGAATCCCTCACATCTGTTTCGCCCGAATCACAGGATGGATAACTGTTTTCATTACAGCTGAAAGATGTATGTGTATAATGATGCCACTGAAGATAAAACGAATAATCACACCAAAGCGAACAACCGTTTCTCTTTGTGTCATCTATGCAATCATCATGATTTCTTTTCTACCCGAATATGAAACCGCTTACATCGGGTGGAAGTTCTACCCGAAGAGAAACGCGTCGCTGCTAGGGCTGGTGTTCACGAGCAACAGGGAGAGCGTCCAGGGGTTGGTTTTCTTTCTCTACTCCATTCTCGGGTCAGCCTCCTTCGTCGCCGTGATTGTGTTAACTGTCGTTCTTGTTCTTCAGCTCAAGCAAAAATCAAAATGGCGCATGAAAGCAAATGCAGATAAGAGTCAGTGTGAGTCGATCTCTACCCGAGAACGGAAGACGGTAGCCATGGTAGTGATGATAGCCTCTGTTTTAATTGTGTGTTATATTCCAGGTGTCGCTGTCTCCATGGTTACATTCTTCGAGCCAGAATTCAGCATTGTTGGTAAATTCGTCGACGCTTTCTTTGTTTTGTGGTCTTTTGTTTTCGTCTTTGAAGCCATCAATTCCAGCGCAAACATCTTTCTCTACTACAACATGAGCTCTAAGTACAGAGAAACATTTCTTCAAATCATGGGATTTTGCAACTCTGAGAAGAGACAAGTCACTTAAGTCGCAAATCTGGAAACATATGCAATTGACCATAGTTATAATAAGCAGAAGCGGTTGCTGGTTGTCAAATGAGTAAAAGAGATTTATAAACTATAAACACATAAATAGATTACATGTATGAGGCAAATCAGATAATTGGTATAAGGTGAATATTTTTTTAAATACATCTAAATAAGATATGACCTTGAAAATCATGGATGCTGCACTTTAATGTTCCTTGTTTCTCATTCTAATGTATCCCATTACTTTCCCAGTGCACCAAAACTTGCACCGTATAAGTCTTTAGTATGCTGTATCAGTGCACCACACGCTGCAGTACAGACGTCTTTGGTATGCTGTCTCACTGTACCACAAGCTACAGTATAGAAGTCTTTGGTATGCTGTCTCAGTGCACCACAAGCTACAGTATAGAAGTCTTTTGTATGCTGTCTCAGTGCACCACAAGCTACAGTATAGAAGTCTTTGGTATGCTGTCTCAGTGCACCACAAGCTCTAGTATAGAAGTCTTTTGTATGCTGTCTCAGTGCACCACAAGCTACAGTATAGAAGTCTTTGGTATGCTGTCTCAGTGCACCATAAGCTACAGTATAGAAGTCTTTGGTATGCTGTCTCAGTGCACCACAAGCTACAGTATAGAAGTCTTTTGTATGCTGTCTCAGTGCACCACAAGCTACAGTATAGAAGTCTTTGGTATGCTGTCTCAGTGCACCACAAGCTACAGTATAGAAGTTTTTGGTATGCTGTGTCAGTGCACCACAAGCTACAGTATAGAAGTCTTTGGTATGCTGTCTCAGTGCACCACAAGCTACAGTATAGAAGTCTTTGGTATGCTGTCTCAGTGCACCACAAGCTACAGTATAGAAGTCTTTGGTATGGTGTCTCAGTGCACCACAAGCTACAGTATAGAAGTCTTTGGTATGGTGTCTCAGTGCACCACAAGCTACAGTATGGAAGTCTTTGGTATGGTGTCTCAGTGCACCACAAGCTACAGTTTAGAAGTCTTTGGTATGGTGTCTCCACCACATTTGCACTTCTCATCCAAAGATCTTCCTCATTCACGAAACATCACCCGCCACGTGAGTTTAATACACCAGACAGGTGGGGATCGTTCAGGGGCTAATTCAGAACTGTAAGGGGAATGTAAGGGGGATGTAAGGGGGTGTAAGGGGGATGTAAGGGGGAAGTAAGGGGATGTAAGGGGGATGTAAGGGGGAAGTAAGGAGGGTGTAAGGGGGGTGTAAGGGGGATGTTCAAGAAGCATCAATCTCAGCGTACCAATTTTCTCCTGGGTAAATCAAGCTCTTTATGTTCAGGTTGTCGAGATAGAGTACTACTCGCCCAGTAACCAGGTCTGGGCGACGATGTCGCAAATTTGCATCACGAAGCCTCAACAGAACTTCACATGAACCATTTTTTAAAATGAATAACCTTTTGCAGAAAGTCATTATGTCCACAACAAAACGTTCAACATCCGCTGATCTGTGGTTGTACACTTTGTGATCACTGACGCCATTTTGTATCTGAGCTGCAGACGGTCACGATATCCCTGGCGTTTACTAGCTACAGTAATCACAAAGCTGGATGTTGCTGCCACCTAATGACACCTTTATACAACTACTAACTACATTGTTATTCCATATCAGTTTATGAAATATTTATTAGCTTACCTTCGTGCAAATACACATACGTACACTCATACATACTCATACACATACACGCACTGTTACTCACAAATACATACAGGCGGAAGGGCACCACCAGGAGTGGAGCCTGCGGCTTAATTTGACTCAACACGGCCAACACTGAAATGATTGACATGCCGAGACCACTCTTCTGGAGTCTAATATGGAACTGGTGCTGGACTTAGACCCCCAGAAATCTGGGGTTATGTCCCCTGTGGCTCGGTTTTGTCTGCATCCAGTGTTTGATAAAGGAATTGACGGAAGAGCACTATCAGGAGTGGAGCCTGAGACCTAAGTTAACTTACCACGCCAATACTGCAGAATGACTATCAAAAAGTACACCTTAGTGGGGTCTAATAGAGAACATGTGCTGGAATTAGACCCTCGAAAATCTTTGGGGCTACCCTTTGAGAAACTTGATTATCTCGCTAAGGGAATTGACGGAAGGGCACCACCAGGTGTGGAACCTGCGGCTTAATTTGACTGAACACGCCAATACTGTAGAACAACTGACAAATTGAGAGCACTGCCGCTTGGGTCTAATAATGAACGTACGCTGGTATTAGACTCACGGACGACAAGTCAGCTCAAATGAAAGAACGCTACGGAAATCGTGTTTAACTCCGCAGATTTCAAATACCTGGTCATTGACAAACAAAAGCCCTCAATAAATTCGTCTGACCAAATAGTGAACGGGTGCTGGAAATAGATCTGAAGACAGGTCAGTTTTACCCTACAAATGACAGGGCGTTGCTACGGAAAACCAGCTCAAATCGAGAGGAGCCGCAGACACTTTGGTTCACGTACCAGGCTGATAAGCCAAGGGCGCGAGGCTACCATGTGGGGGATTACGGCCGAACCCTTGAAAGCCGCAATCCCGCCCAAAATCTCAGCACCACTGCAATGGGAGGCTCCTACATGCTCGGGACCTGGGGCTAGCGCCCCAGCCCTATCAGGTAGAGCCACAGTAAGAGGTCCTTGCCGCCCGCAAATCAAAGCGGGCGGAAAACTGCTTGATACTCACCCTATACGGCGATGGGGTGCGAAAAACACCAACCAAAGACTTAGAACCTGGTCGGGGTGTCGAAAACAGTAGAGCAGCCACCACACTGTGAACTGTCAAGACTCAACCACTGACCATGAGAGTTGTCCGCACACCAGGCGATCAACATCTCTGTGACATTACCAGGCTTGTCCTCTGGCTAAATGCACTCCGGTTACGATATCTACCTCTGTACGTTATCAGCCATAACTATCATGCTGGACGCAGAAGAGATGCAGACCAGCGGACATTGCACACCTGCCCCACTGTGTCAACACCCCAGGTGGCGGGGAATGCTAGGCGTACCATCCCTGCATAGAAGCCAAGAAAATAAAGGGAAAAAGAGATACCCCACTCACATGCAAATGCTACGTTTCTGGCAGGACGTGACGATCCTGGGATACAGACACACTGGACTGCCTCTCTTCCGGGTAAACCAGTCCATCTCATATATCACATACCATCATTGCACCCTATAGACACGAGTAGTGAAGACTCGATAGTCTGGTAAGACAACTTCCATAGGAGAGAAAACTCTGATCGTAAACAACTGCTGCCTTGCAGATAGGCTGGGGACAGCCAAAGGCTAAGGAGGGCATCCCTACAGAAACGCCTGTTGAAATCGGATGCACGGGGCCGCAAGCCTAACAAAACAGTGCAACGTAAATCACAGTATGATGGCAGCACAACCTATTCGAAAAACGTATGGCGCTCATCCTGAGGAGACCCGCCAGGCAGCGATAGCGCCGGGCCCCACGCCTCGAAGGGGCCCACCCTTGACTACTGGTGGTCACCCACCCATGTGTCGTGGAGTCAAGGCACATGGCTATGGGGAAACGACTATTGGCCAAAACCTCAAGACCCTCAAAATATTACAGTGGAATGCGGAGGGAGTCATTAACAAAAAACTTTCCCTAACACATCACCTGCATGAAGGTAAGATTGACGTGGCATGTATCCAGGAAACGCACCTCAACAATAACCATAAATTCTCAATCAGAGGATACCAGACTTTCCGTCTAGATAGAGAAGGCCACAAAGGAGGGGTCCTGATACTGACCAGAAACAGCATACCGAGTAGCGCGGTACCTGTCAATCACACCGGACAAGCAGAAATTGTAGGAGTTGACATAATGGCTCAAGAGACGAAGCTCCGCATTTTCAATCTGTACGGACCACCAAACAGAGACCTATCGCTCTCGAGTATGGAGGTCAGAGACTCCAACTGCATAGTGGTTGGAGATTTCAACAGCCACTCGGAGAGATGGGGATACTCTGACACAGACAGCAGAGGTGACGAAGTGGAAGATTGGGAGATAGATGCAAATCTCTCCCTAATCAATAGGCCGGAGGATAGCCCTAGCTTCTATTCAAGAACATGGCATACCACCTCGACTCCAGATTTGGCCTTCTCCACACAGGACATACACTATAAAATAGACCGCCAGGTGCTAAACCAACTGGCAGGTAGCGACCACAGGCCGATCAGGCTAACCATTGACATGGAAGTAGGCCCACAGGAAACAAAACCGCTCCCACGTTGGAATTACAAACGAGCCGACTGGGACAGATTTGCAATCCTGACAGATGGGCTGTGTGAAACCATCAACACACGAAACACCAAAATGAAGCCCATGGTAGAGAGCCTAAGCAAGGCAATAATGCAAGCCGCCACTGAAACCACCCCAAGAGGAGCTAGGAAAAACTATAAGCCCTACTGGAATGATGAGTTACAGAAAGTGGAAGATGCAGTAACAAATGCTAGGAACATGGCAGAACGAGAAAAATCCGTGGAGGCAAACATCGCCCTCAAAGCCGCCGCGGCGAAGTACAAACACACTCTCAAGCAAACAGCAAGAGAAAGTTGGAAAAATAAAACGGAAAGTTTAAACCTGGACAAAGAAGGGAACAAGCTATGGAAGCTAGTCAGAGCCATGAACGACGAAACCCCGTCAAATAAACAAATTACTATCAAGCAAGGCGAGAACTTGATCACAGGTAAGAAAGCCGCAAACGCCTTTGTCGATCACTATGCCAGAGCAAACCACATCGAGGTCCCTGCAGATAAGCATACAGACATTAGCGAAGAGCTAAAGGGGCACGAAAACATAAATACGGCTCCTGAAGAGCACATGATGGCCAAACTAACAATGCGCGAAATGGAAGAGGCTATGAGAACACTAAAGAGAAGGAAATCTCCCGGAAAAGACGGGATAACAAACGAAATGCTGATGGGGCTGGGCCAAACAGCGAAGAAAAAACTACTATCAGTCCTGAACCAAAGCTGGAAAAGGGGTATTGTACCCCAGGCATAGAAAGATGCAATACTGGTACCAGTACCAAAAACAGGAAAGGACAAAACAGATCCGAATGGATATAGGCCCATAAGCCTACTGAGCTGTGTCGGCAAGCTGATGGAACGGATGATAAACACCAGACTGATGTGGCATCTGGAAGAAAAACGAATACTAATTCCACAGCAAGCCGGCTTTAGACAGCACAGATCCACTGAGGACCAGGTCATCCTCATAGCCCAGGAGATAGAAGATGCCTACCAGGCACAGAAACACACAGTAGCTGTTTGGGTGGATCTGGAAAAGGCATTTGACAAAGTCTGGAAGGATGGACTTAGAGTCAAGCTAAGAAGAAGTGATGTTTGTGGGAAGATGTACAAGTGGATCAACCACTACCTCAAACAAAGAACAGCCAGAGTCCAAGTACAAGGGCAGATGAGCAAAAAGGTGACACTCGAGCAGGGAGTACCCCAAGGGGGAGTACTGTCACCCACACTCTTCCTGGTATATATAAACGATATTACAGAGAATATACCAAGAAGAGTCCATAGCTCAATGTTTGCAGACGATCTGGCTATGTGGACCTCTGAAAAGAATCTCACCATAGCAAGAAATCGGATGCAAACGGCCCTAACATCGCTGGAAGAGTGGGCAAACTCATGGCTGGTCAAAATAAACGAGGAGAAAACCACGTGCACAATATTCTCGCTCTCATTAAAACCCCAAAGTACCAAATTAAGCCTAAATGGCAAAATCCTGCAGCCAAACGACAACCCAACCTATCTGGGAGTCACATTTGATCGGCGCATGACATGGAAAAGTCAGATTGAGAGAAACCGAATGAAAGCCAGAGAAAGAATGGCGATCATGAGGAAACTTGCTGGCACAAGCTGGGGGGCAGACGAAGGCATACTAAAGAAACTGTACACTGGAAGAGTGAGACCAGTTCTCGAGTATGGCATCGCGGCATGGACAACAGCAGCGAAGGCGAACTTCGATAAAGTTAACAAACTTCAAAACCAAGCCATGAGAATCATAACAGGTGGCATGAAGTCAACGCCAATTGTAGAACTTGAAAAGATTACAAAACTGCAATCCATGACTGACAGAAGAGACTGCAGAGCCCAGCTGCAGTCAGAGAAACTCCGAAGACTGACGGACCATCCGATGTACCAGAGGCTAAACATGTTGGGAACTGGGAAACTAAAGCGGAGAAACTTTGCAGAAATAGCCAAAGCAAAGATGCACGAAGATCCCATTAACGCACTAACAACACCAAAACCCATCACTACTGTTCGAAAACCTACTTGGAGGCAGGATATATTTCCAGAGGTGCTAGAAAATATACCAGGTATTGCAAACAAAAACTGCCAGACCGAAAAAGAAAGGAGAGACACTACCCTAAGCTTCATAACGAAAAGCTACCCAAGCATGGACTGGACCCATGCATACACCGACGGTTCTGTAACAAACACTACACAGAACGGAGGGGCAGGAGCATTCCTGAACCTACCAAATGGCAGAAAAATAACACTGTCATTCGCTACTGGTAAGTACACGAGCAATTTCAGAGCAGAGGCAGAGGCACTGAGGGCGGCAGTGGAAGAAATGGTAACACACAGTGAAAATGAGAGCCATATAGTCCTGCTGACAGATGCTCTCGAAGTAGTCACAGCGCTAAAAAGCCAGAAAAACACTGAGCTTAATGACTTAAGAGCAGCACTCTGCAAACTGTGCCAACAGTCCGCACCAAAAAGGGTAGTGGTACAGTGGGTTCCGTCACACTGCAACATCCAAGGCAACGAGGAGGCAGACAGACTGGCAAAAGAAGGTGCAAGGCTACCACAAATAGATACCAGTATGACGTACGAAGAGTCAAAACGGCTTATCAAAGGCAGGTACATGTCCAAATGGGAAACCGAACATACTGGTTACACCAAAAACGATGCCTATTACCAGTTGAACCGAAGAGAGCAGGTCGTTGTCTTCAGACTTCGCACTGGCCACAACAGACTGAGGTACCACCTCTTCAACAAATTGAAGATAGGGTGTACCGACGAATGCCCGTGCGGTACTGGTAAAATGACCACTGAACATCTGCTGCAGAACTGCCCGACATACGAGGATCAGAGAGAGCAGATGTGGCCATTGCCAGTGGAACTGCAAGACAAGCTCTATGGTAGTGGCGAGAGTCTCAGGATGACCGCCGCTTTTTTCGAGAAAATAATGGTTACTGTCTGACTGTGTACGCAGAAGAAGAAGAAGATACAACTACTAACTCCATTGTTATTCCATATCAGTTTATGAAATATTTATTAGCTTACCTTCGTGCAAATACACATACATACACACATACACGCACTCATACATACACATACAAATACATGCACTGTTACTCACAAATAGACACACATACACTTACACACACATACACACACACACATACACATTTAACATTAAATAATAACATAACATTTCAGTTAGGTCAACAATTGTATAATGATAAATCAACACAAGCAATTTCATAAAAATAATATACAGTTTTCTCAGCATGTAACCTTTGTAGAAGCTCATACCTGACAAGTGAGTGCAATAATGGAATTGTAACTTGTTAAGGTGCTGGTCTGAATCGTGGTGCGTGATGTCCGACATGTCATCAAGTTTTTAGGTGATGTCTGACATGTCATCAAGCTGTCAGGTGATGTCTGACATGTCATCAAGTTGTCAGGTGATGTCTGACATGTCATCAAGTTGTCAGGTGATGTCTGACATGTCATCAAGCTGTCAGGTGATGTCTGACATGTCATCAAGTTGTCAGGTGATGTCCGACATCTCATGAAGTTGTCAAGTGATGTCCAACATCTCATCAAGCTGTCAGGTGATGTCTGACATGTCATCAAGTTGTCAGGTGATGTCTAACATGTCATCAAGTTGTCAGGTGATGTCTGACATGTCATCAAGTTGTCAGGTGATGTCTGATATCTCATCAAGTTGTCACGTGATGTCTGACATGTCATCAAGTTGTTCCATGATATCTTGACTCTTGTATTCTCATATGAAGCACCTGTTCTTGTTTTCTGGCGTTGTCGATGGGAAATGGCATCAAGATACTGATTTGTGTTGACTACATAACAATCTTCAAGCTCCCAAGTCTTTAATGCTGGCTAGCTACACAATGATGGCAGTGATACACAGACAGTCGACTGTTGCAAGCAAACTAGGACTTGTTCTGTCATTTATGTCTACATTTGTTTGCTGGTGTCAGGCCGGGTGAGAGAAGAGATGGTGAAATAAAATTAAGAGAGAGAGAGAGAGAGTTGTAGTTGTAGTTTTTGTTGCTTAGCTGTTTGCCTCACTAGTTTCTACTGGCGGAGGCACGCCCATTCCACCCCAGACCGTAGTCCATTGGGCGATATCAGGACGCATAAACCAGTGCGTGGATGCATGTGTGCGTCTGTATGTACCTATGCTAGGTTTGTGTGCCCTCAGAAGCTAGCCCAACCAATGTGCAATGGAAGGGCATCACCACGAGGGCGCGTGTGAAAGTTGTGCAAGAGTGTGACTGTAGGACAGAGTCAAATGAAACAGAGTGAGGTAAGAAGAGAGAGGGAAAGAGTTGCCCCCAGGGTGAGAGAGAGAGAGAGAGAGAGAGAGAGAGAGAGAGAGAGAGAAAAAGAGGTTTGGTACCTGAAATCTACAAATAACATGTTGAAGGTTGAAAGTTGTAAGTTGTGACGTGTTTATCATGTTCAGTGTATATTATTGCTTTGTCAATGTCAGCAACTAGGATGTCAGTGTCAATGATTGTCAGTTAAAATTTTTCTCTTTATCTGTTTAAAAACCTATTTCCAACCATTGGTATTATAGCTGAAATATCGTTAGAAATTGTCTTCCCTTTCTTTGTACCAAGATTACTCTTGTCCTTTATAAGCTGTTAAGTGTATCTGACTGTTTCTAGGTCATGCCGCTATTCCTCGACGTCCCCTTGACAACGTGCTTATTATCTCTGACATTAAATGCTGTTATTTCTCCTCATGTATTATGATAGCGACTGGGCGGCCTACTTTCAATTAAGTCCATGTGCTGTCACCCGAGACGGACACTATATGTGTGATCTAAAAAAAAGGTTGTTATCTGACCTCATTGTGACCTGATCATAATCAATATGCCATAGAAGCTCTGGTCCTATCTTCTCTGGAAAGGTGATTTCTCTAGGGAAGGCGATCAACAAATTTCCGAATTAATCAAACGTTTGTCACTATATTCTATCCAGAATGCTTTTGTGTTTCCTGATGAAAGATTCTTTTCCAGAAGGCTTTTGTTGTTGATTAATTTGGGAACGTCATTTATCCACAAACCGCTACCAAACAGAAGCGAGGGCAATTAGTTCTTGTTTACATGGAGTATGAGAGTTGATAAACGACAAATGAGTTTCGGAAAATGATATCAAGTTGAAAACTGTGAGGAATGAGCAATCACTAATAACGACAAATTAACTAAAATGTTTTCTGTGTTGATATTTTACTACTGTGTTGATGTTTACTAAATCACACTTGAAATTTGTAGTTATGGCAAATGATAATTGAACGCCTGTTTACTTTGAAATGTGTCACAGCCATCAACGTAATTTAGCGTTTGTTAATTTGAGACATCACAACTAACAACTTGATTAAGCGTTTCTTAGGTTAAGACTAATCCAAACTATCAATTTATGTAAGCGTTTCTTAGGTTAAGACTAATCTTAACTATCAGTTTATGTAAGCGTTTCTTAGGTTAAGACTAATCCAAACTATCAGTTTATGTAAGCGTTTCTTAGGTTAAGACTAATCCAAACTATCAGTTTATGTAAGCGTTTCTTAGGTTAAGACTAATCCCAACTATCAGTTTATGTAAGCGTTTCTTAGGTTAAGACTAATCCCAACTATCAGTTTATGTAAGCGTTTCTTAGGTTAAGACTAATCCCAACTATCAATTTATGTAAGCGTTTCTTAGGTAAAAATGTATCACAACGAACAACTTAAATTAGCTGAGAATTATCAGGACCGTCAACTGAATATATGCAGTGTTAGGGCTGCGACCTTCATGGCAAACACACCCCCCATGATGTGAATCAGTAGTGGTTAGGGATCTCAAGAACATCATGCCACCATGTCATTGAATAATTCCTTTGCTTTGTCCACCTCACAGTTTAAGCAGACAATCCCCACGCACTTCACTCATATTCTTCTGATAATCTTGTAATGGATGTCATGTTCTGATGTTGCGTCCATTCCGTTCCTTACTAACATGTGAGTTGGGAAAGGTACAAACAGCACGGAATGAAAGTGCTACCCCACTTCATACAATTAGGCCATGAAGAGTTATCTTAATCCCCGACGGCATTTGTTGCCATTGGACCCACCTAACCTATCAACCAATCCAGCCCCACTCGAGGGACTTCGTCAATAGAAACACATTCAGCTCAGTCTAAGACTTCACAAACGCAGCAGATGGTTGCTGTGCAACGTTTCCACACGTTTACGGCTTCCTATCCATCATCAGGGTCAATGAAAGTTGGATCCAGGCATCCAAGAAATCTATAATAAGTATTTTTAGATCTTTAAAGTTCTTTGCATTCTATTACATTAGTGCTCATACAATAAACACCAGAATATAGACACCCGCAGCAGTAAAAGAGCTGATAAACTGTCAAAACAAGGAGCAAGTGCGCCATAACTAAACACCCCCATTGTCAAAACAGGGAACACGTATGCCATATCATAATCTAACATCCTTATTGTCAAAACAGGGAACAAGTATGCCATACCATAATCTAGCATCCTTATTGTCAAAACAGGGAACAAGTATGCCATACCATAACTTAACATCCCCATTGTCAAAACAGGGAACCAGTATGCCTTAACCAAACATCCCCATTATCAAAACAGGAAATAAGTATGCCACAACCAAACATCCCCATTATCAAAACAGGGAATAAGTATGCCACAACCAAACATCCCCATTATCAAAACAGGGAATAAGTATGCCACAACCAAACATCCCCATTATCAAAATAGGGAACAAGTATGCCACAACCAAACATCCCCATTATCAAATCAGGAAATAAGTATGCCACAACCAAACATCTCCATTATTAAAACAGGGAATAAGTATGCCACAACCAAACATCCCCATTATCAGAATAGGGAATAAGTATGCCACAACCAAACATCCCCATTATCAAAATAGGGAACAAGTATGCCACAACCAAACATCCCCATTATCAAAACAGGGAATAAGTATGCCACAACCAAACATCCCCATTATCAAAATAGGGAACAAGTATGCCACAACCAAACATCACCCCCAACCAAAGAACTAAACACATTATAGAACAACGTAGAACAGCAATGGATAGACCGATAAGCTACAGGTGTGACTAAAGAATACTGTTTACAGACATGTCTCAATCCAATTCGAAAGATGACATCTAACAATTTGAGCCCAAGAGACGGAAGAACAATTTTCAGGTTTCGAACAAGACATGTGCCGCTAAACAAGCACATAAACACAGTAACCCTAGGCCATACACCATGCTACACGCACTAGAACTGACACGGAGAAACATGTCTATCTCCTGAACTGGACGTCATTATCAGATTTGTGAAAACAACTACGATTAATAGCTCTTTAAAACACCTACATCATATCTCGGGACATAAAACGACTTTAGAAAACATGCACGTTCCCCAACCTGGAACAAGGAAAAAAAAACAACAATGCATATGCATTATTCTGAGGCTCAGAAATTTTACAAAGCCAAACTGTTTTTGGCGTCCCCAGAACACGTTGTTCACTATTTGTTTCCGGTACCATGTGCAAACTTTTGTTTCGAGAGCTTTCTATAAAATTCTGAAAAAAACATCACATCCGATTGGTCAGAACAAAAAGAGCTTTCTATCAACCTATGTACATAACTTCACATCCATTTGGTCTTAGACCAGAAAGAGCTTTCTCTCAAACTATGTACAATACATTACATCCATTTGGTATTAGGCCAGCGAGTGCTTTCTATCAAACTATATACAATACATTACATCCATTTGGTCTTAAACCAGCGAGAGCTTTCTATCAAACTATGTACAATACATCACATCCATTTAATCTTAGACCAGCGAGAGCTTTCTATCAAACTATGTACAATACATCACATCCATTTGGTCTTAGACCAGCGAGAGCTTTCTATCAAACTATGTACAATACATCACATCCATTTGGTCTTAGACCAGCGAGAGCTTTCTAACAAACTCTGAACATTACATCACCGCCATCAGGCCTTATGCAAGTACAAGACAATGTCGGGCGAAACATTGAAGATAAAAGATCAATACGGATTCACCTAAGACGTAGATAGACATTCCACGCGAATTTTCTCAAGATTTAAACACAGATACTCCGTGATCTGACGAAACAACCACATATATCAAAGAACTGAAGATAAGGTCCAGTCAAACTTTAAAGAACTTTTTTTAAAATAACTAACTATGAATGAGTAGCACAGGTATTGGAACTGCTATCCGCATACATCTGACAGGCACAAATAGAAGCACGAGAATGGAGCATAGGAAAGACTGAGAAATTACCAAACAAAGTAATACACACTGCAAGAAAGCAAGAGGAAAATCCACACTCTCAGTATTACAAAGACATATTAATAACGTTCTAAAGGATTTCAATTCTATTAGGACTGTTACAATTGAGAATGAAACAAGCAGAATTAAGGAAAGGGCATAGTCTGTGCAAAATATTATCTCGACCACTACAACAGCGACAATTGAGGGTTGTTGTTTTTTTTAAGTCGTCTTTTACCGTTTTGAGGGTAGAGGTGTCGTTCAAACAGGGCAGGACCGTCACTGTCCAAATGGGTTGGTGAACGATAGACTGAAGCATTGATTACCATGTGTCTCGAACCTGCACGCACGTTAAGAGACGTATAAACATTATGGGCGCGAGCAAATACGGCGAGGTCTTTGAGAGCTACATAAGCATTACGTCTTGGCAAACGTTCTCTTCACTTCTTGCTATTCCACACGCACCTTTGTTTCGATTGGAAACTGAACTGACCGATTGACGACAGACTCAAGAAACGAACCAGTCCAGATGTAAAGCCATCGTAAGGAAGCCTTTTTTAAGAGACGAATTGTGTCAGACAAGCATTGCTTAGGAGAATGAAGTGTGTATGGAGAGGATTTGTTTCCAAACATAAATCTAGAAGCCATTAGAGAGGTATTGTTAGAGAGGCATTGTCAGAAGTCGTTGTCAGAGATTTATTGTCAGAGAGGAATTGTCAGGAGTTATTGTCAGAGAGGTATTGCCATTGTCAGAGAGGTATTGTCAGAGAGGTATCGTCAGAGAGGTATTGTCAGAGAGATATTGTCATTGTCAGAGAGGTATTGTCAGAGAGCCATTGTCAGAGAGGTATTGTCAGAGAGGTATTGTCAGAGAGGTATTGTCAGAAAGGTATTGACATTGTCAGAGAGGTATTGTTAGAGAGTCACTGTCATAGAGGTATTGTCAGAGATGTATTGTCAGAGAGGTATTGTCAGAGAGCCATTGTCAGAGAGCCATTGTCAGAGAGCCATGATGGCTGGGTTGAGTTTGAACGAAAGACAAGCAATTTTACCAAAGGCAGAGATATTCAATACATTGTCTTCTTCACTGTACTCAGTCACCAATTGTCTAACGCAAAAGTTGGTATTTTCCTCTATAACCCTTCAGTTGAGTTTGAGCAAAATTAATTGATTAAAAAATATGTAACATAGTTGCGGTTGGCACGTAGAGATCATGTCTCTTATATCAATGTGTAACATTGTTGTGGTTGGCACTTAGAGTTCATGGCTCTTATATCAATGTGTAACGTTGTTGTGGTTGGCACGTAGAGTCGTGGCTCTTATATCAATGTGTAACATTGTTGTGGTTGGCACCTAGAGTCAGGGTTGATATATCAATGAATTGCATTTTTCTACGGTTTTCCAATAGTTTTATTTGTAATGCTATAGATACCATTTGATAATGTTACTAAATAGTTTATTCTAAGCTCTTAAAGTGTGTTTCAAATGTTATTTCAATGTAGTTTTATTGTGTTTGGTGATTTCTATTTGAATTGTATTATTTTATTGAGTTGCGGGAAGTTGTGCCAAATTTCGAATTATAATATCAGTTGTGTTTTAGAATTTAGTGAAAATACGGTTACACAGTGGGAGACGCTGTCGACATCAATAATAATTCGCTCGATTCACATTTAGCTAACAAGTGATAATGATTCTTTGTATTTAAACAAAGAATACATCTGAAAGGAAAAATTGCATGCACAATTTACGCAGTTCAAAAACATAATTTCCTGACAGTCAATTTCAAAAACCTAAAAACACATACCCTATGGTGATTAACTTTGTAGCACTGCACAATGACTTGGTAAATATTTACAGCTGAGAAGACAAAGCCAAACCTTGCATTGAATTATTGGTTTTCGTTGTAGATAACGACTTTCAAACAGTGAATGAACATACGTGCAAGCTCTTGCAACTGATTCTCAGTATTCCAGTGAGCCCGGCTACTGCAAACCGGTCAAACCCATCTGGGCAACTATGTGACCAATAATAGACTTTCCAATATGGCTACTATTTCAGCTGAAAAGAGCTTTCTTGTAAATGCGCTTAAGATCACCTGTTAAAGGGGAATGTGATATATATTTTTGTGGTTCAGAAATGAAACAGAAGCTTAGCACTTATTTTAAGAAAAACGTAGACAACTGCGCACAAGTACGTAGATAGTATGGGTTTCAACTACTCTCATTCAACAGTAACGAGAAGTAATTTTCAACATTTGTTTTACATCGTTAAGTGCGCCCCTTTATGTTCATGACTCAGCTTACCAAATAATTATCATCACGCTTCGCTTCTGTGTATAGATGAGAGCTGACAATAGAGTTTATGTTGGTAATGTGTGGGTGACAGCTGGCAATAGAGTTTATGTTGGTAATGTGTGGGTGAGAGCTGACAATAGAGTTTATGTTGTTAATGTGTGGGTGAGAGCTGACAAAAGAGTTTATGTTGGTAATGAGTGGGTGAGAGCTGACAATAGAGTTTATGTTGGTAATGAGTGGGTGAGAGCTGACAATATAGTTTATGTTGGTAATGTGTGGGTGAATGCTGACAATAGAGTTTATGTTGGTAATGTGTGGGTGACAGCTGACAATAGAGTTTATGTTGGTTATGTGTGTGTGAGAGCTGACAATAGAGTTTATGTTGTTAATGTGGGGATGAGACTTTAAGAATTGCTCATAGTGTCAAATCATATCACGACACGCGTTCGATCTAGTATAGGTTTGAAACTCGCTATATCTCTGGTGATAATAATTGTTCATGAGCGTGTAATGTTATCGCTACTCTGCTAAGAAGGCATGTTTTCTCGCATATTTATTTGATTGTAATGATAACAGCCACCTGAATCTAATAGCTAATACCAACATGACTAGTTGTACAAAGAGACCGTGGCACAGGCGCTGCAACAGAGTGCATGACAGTGAAGTTTTCTCTACAGGAGCTAGAAGATGAAACTAAGAAACTAAAGAAGAGAAAAGCACCTGGTGCAAATGGTATCACAAATGAATTCCTTAAACACCTTGGTCCTATAAAGCAAGAGGTTCTTAATTCGAATATCTAACCAGAGCTGGCATGGTACTGTTCCGGCACTCTAGAAGGGGGCTGACATTCAGCCTTTTCATAAACCAGGAAAAGACAAACACGATCCTAAAAACTACAGACCCACCAGTCTCCTCAGCTGTGTGGGGAAACTGATGGAAAGACTGATAAATAAAAGACTCACCTGGTATCTTGAGACCAAGTCGCTACTCGCCTCAGCTGTGTGGGAAACTGATGGAAAGACTGATAAATAAAAGACTCACCTGGTATCTTGAGACCAAGTCGCTACTCGCCTCAGCTGTGTGGGAAACTGATGGAAAGACTGATAAATAAAAGACTCACCTGGTATCTTGAGACCAAGTCGCTACTCGCCTCAGCTGTGTGGGAAACTGATGGAAAGACTGATAAATAAAAGACTCACCTGGTATCTTGAGACCAAGTCTCTACTCGCCTCAGCTGTGTGGGAAACTGATGGAAAGACTGATAAATAAAAGACTCACCTGGTATCTTGAGACCAAGTCGCTACTCGCCTCAGCTGGGTGGGAAACTGATGGAAAGACTGATAAATAAAAGACTCACCTGGTATCTTGAGACCAAGTCGCTACTCGCCTCAGCTGTGTGGGAAACTGATGGAAAGACTGATAAATAAAAGCATCACTTGGTATCTTGAGACCAAGTCGCTACTCGCCTCAGCTGTGTGGGAAACTGATGGAAAGACTGATAAATAAAAGACTCACCTGGTATCTTGAGACCAAGTCGCTACTCGCCTCAGCTGTGTGGGAAACTGATGGAAAGACTGAAATAAAAGACTCACCTGGTATCTTGAGACCAAGTCGCTACTCGCCTCAGCTGTGTGGGAAACTGATGGAAAGACTGATAAATAAAAGACTCACCTGGTATCTTGAGACCAAGTCGCTACTCGCCTCAGCTGTGTGGGAAACTGATGGAAAGACTGATAAATAAAAGCATCACTTGGTATCTTGAGACCAAGTCGCTACTCGCCTCAGCTGTGTGGGAAACTGATGGAAAGACTGATAAATAAAAGACTCACCTGGTATCTTGAGACCAAGTCGCTACTCGCCTCAGCTGTGTGGTAAACTGATGGAAAGACTAATAAATAAAAGACTCACCTGGTATCTTGAGACCAAGTCGCTACTCGCCTCAGCTGTGTGGGAAACTGATGGAAAGACTGATAAATAAAAGACTCACCTGGTATCTTGAGACCAAGTCGCTACTCGCCTCAGCTGTGTGGGAAACTGATGGAAAGACTGATAAATAAAAGACTCACCTGGTATCTTGAGACAAAGTCTCTACTCGCCTCAGCTGTGTGGGAAACTGATGGAAAGACTGATAAATAAAAGACTCACCTGGTATCTTGAGACCAAGTCGCTACTCGCCTCAGCTGTGTGGGAAACTGATGGAAAGACTGATAAATAAAAGACTCACTTGGTATCTTGAGACCAAGTCGCTACTCGCCTCAGCTGAGTGGGAAACTGATGGAAAGACTGATAAATAAAAGACTCACCTGGTATCTTGAGACTAAGTCGCTACTCGCCTCAACTCAAACAGGATACAGGAAGCACATAAGCAGAGAGGACCAATTAACATATCTAACACAGGACATAGAAAATACCTTTCAAAAGAAAAAGAAAGTGCTAACCATCTTCTTTGATATCTCCTGTGCCTTCGACACTGTTTGGAGAGAAGCCCTGAAGTTGAAAATCCTTCAAGCATGAGTTACCAACAATTTGTTCTCATGGATTAAAGGTTACCTCTTCCAAAAATATGCCAGGGTTAAATTGGAAAACTGTACCAGCAAGTCAGTCAGGCTGAGAGAGGGAGTGCCACAGGGAAGTGTAATAGTGCGTACTCTCTTCTTGATATATATAAACGACATCACTAAATGCTGCCATCAGCATGTCTCAAACAGCTTATACGCAGATAAGTTTGTTGTATGGACAGCCACAGAACATTCAACAATAGTTGATACTTGCTCCAAAAGACAGTAGAGAAGGTGGAGAACGACAAAAGAGTGGGGACTGAAAATAAATCACACTAAAATCTCCACAACTCTCTTTTCACTCTCCCCCAAAAAGGAAACAATTACAATAAAGATAGAAAACCAGCAAATACTCCAGTTCGACACACCCACATTCCTTGGCGTCACATTTGACTCGAGACTTACCTGGAAGGCAGATATAGAGACAATCAAGACAGGAGCCACAAAAAGACTCTCAGTGATGAAAAAAACTGGCTGGTATATCGTGGGGAAGGGGGGGGGGAGGGCAAAAAAAAATCCTCAAGCTTGTCTACACTGGTGCAATCAGACCAATCATGGAATATGTCTCTAGCACTTGGTCAACAGCGACAAAAACATACACAGGAAAACTAGACCGAGTTGAAAATATGGGTCTCAGAATTATTCTTAGGGCATTGGAAATCACTCCAATTACAGAGCTGAGAAAAACAGCAAATATTGAGAGCCTTGAATTGAAGAGAAAATATAAATCCCATATTCTGTTTGAAAAACTAAAGAGGCTATCTGATTATTATCTACACTAGAAGATCCAAGAGAAAATAAAAATACTACTAAGGAAAAGCCCCAACCATATGGCCAGAGAAATCCACCTGAAACACGCAGACATCCTTGAATCTGAAACCAAAATGTGCGAAGTACTCATTCCAGAACCCTGGACACGGAGCCAGGACCGGTCCAAAATAATCTTAGAGGTCCCATGGTTAACGAAGAAAAGTGAGCAGTCAGCAACAGAGAAACAAATCCACGTTACACAGGAGATGGATCCACCTCGGTAAGTGATAAAAGGGGAGGCAGTGAAATATACATTGAAAACTCTAATGGTGACATAGAAAATCACTCCATACCAGCAGGAGAGACCTGTAACAACAGGAGAGACCTGTAACAATTTCAGAGCTGTAGAAAGAGCTCTTTATGCAGCAACTCAGATTATATAAGCCAAAACATAAATACAAGGAAAAAGGTCATTCTAATAGACTCCATGAGTGTACTCCAAACCATCTCAAGCTCCAAATAAGATAGACTCTCACATGAAATAAAGTAGAGCATAGGATTGCTATCTCAGAAAACAGATTTAGTCCTACAGTGGATTCCGGCCCACTGTGGGAGCCATGGAAACGAGAAAGCAGATGAGATCGCAAAAGCTGGAAGTGGCGGCACGTAGATTCCCCATCCACAGAGCTATAAAGAAGCAAAGACACTCGTCAAACGATGCATGAGGACAGACTGGAGAGACCAGCACAAAGACACTCGTCAAACGATGCATGAGGACAGACTGGAGAGACCAGCACAAAGACACTCATCAAACGATGCATGAGGACAGACAGGAGAGACCAGCACAAAGACACTCATCAAACGATGCATGAGGAAAGACTGGAGAGACCAGCACAAAGAAAACAAGCCAGAAAATGACAACCTGGACAAACTTAAACATAGGCAGACAGCGATCTTGAGACTTAGAACGAGACATTGTAGACCCAAGGCCCACCTCCACAGAATGGGTCTCAGAGACACTGCCACGTGCGATTGTGGAGCACCCTAGCAAACACTAGAACATATTCTGCAGGACTGACCTACCTAAGAGATTCAGTCTGGCCTGGGGGAGCGACCATGCTCGAAAAGCTGTGAAGGACCGGCGAAGACCTCAAACGCACACTCCTTCGTGAACCTCACCGGACTAGAAGCGTAGCATCAGTTGATCGATGAAGAAGAAGAAGAAGAGGAAGAAGAAGGTACCAATCTTTTAATTGTTCCATCCGCTGAATGCCATTCCTTTTCACATATTTGGTGAACATATATCCAAATTTCATCCACATGCACAATATGATAACATTGTTTACACATTTCGCGTAATTTTACTTCACGTAAACACTTGCTTTTCATGAATACTAGATGTGACTTCTCATGGATGACGTTCTCCGGCTAATATACTTTTTACATGTACAGTATATGCCTCTAACAGTTCTTCACAATACAGATTTCGATACAGCAATTTCATTGCGTGCTCTCTGCCGAGACTAAAGGTTTCCTGTCACTGTTTCTTTGAAATCAAACATTCTTCAAATATCTCTTCTATTCACATCTACATCTATCAAAAGCTATGTACATGTTTCTTTCTTCCTTGCTTATTTGTCTAGATGAAACACGAACTTCCATAGTCTTTGACCAAT
The DNA here is from genome assembly GCA_036924085.1 of Ariolimax columbianus. Taxonomy (NCBI): domain Eukaryota; kingdom Metazoa; phylum Mollusca; class Gastropoda; order Stylommatophora; family Arionidae; genus Ariolimax; species Ariolimax columbianus. The sequence goes on from JAVGWX010000006.1 coordinate 2,472,589, forward strand.
CGATCAAATGCCCGTTTACTAAAACCGAAAGCGTGAATAGTTCTTTTTTCAACGTTTGAGATACTCCGATATAGTTTACAACGCTTGGCTTCTCTACAACAACTGTAATACATCTTCAATACAATTTGTATTGAGTGTAAAAGAACTTGACTTTCAAACTTATTGTAGTCGCGATCGTTAACAATTAGTTAAGCTACGCCTATGAAATAATTTGTATTGACATACAGAAAGGTTCATTAGAACTGTTAAAAATCAGTGATCTATTATCTACTTCAGTTGGCTGTGAGTGTGGTTTGGGCTGGAGTTGAAAAGATTTCGTGAAACACGTGGAAAATGTTATTTCCAAAAAATACTGACTGTTATATGAAGGAGAATTCATTTAAAAAGACTGTTTACAATAGCTTTATGGTTTTTTGTATACCCTATATCTATAAAGAAAATGGTATACCATGTGTTTGAGAGCAGGTAAAAAAATGTTCGCCATTTTGGACAGGGAGATCTGCAGGGTATACGCAAAATTGTTAATGTTTTGTTCATATGGAAGCTGAGATATTCAATTTTAAAAGGTAACAAACATTGTGAAACGCACTATAGTTACTTAGACACGCCGTTGGAGCTGATCTGTTGTTTTCATCACTAAAAATGGTTCTCAAACAGATTGTGCTTGAAATGAGGCTAGCAAACCACCAGCCATGTTATCACTAAATAGAAGGACGCTGGAGCTTGCTAAAATAGTTTTATTATTCATGATCCATACAGAGAGCAAAGGCAGTTTTTATTTGGCCTGTGAACCCTCGGGCATCCATTAGACATTTGCTTTGATCACGATATAATTCTGTCAAAATATTGATACCGCACATTATAAGTTCCGCGACAGGCGAGTCATTAGATTATTACACTTTGATTCATTGCGCAAAAAAATGTAAGGCCAAGCAGCGCATGGCTGACAAGTAGTCCACGTCGTGACTCAGGCTATATCGTTATCACTCACACTCCGTTCTACTTATATGTATCTATAACAGCATTCAATACCGATGGTGACACATACTATCAGTGACAACAACACACTTGTACAGTGGTAAGACCTTTCATTAATAGTTGACAACATTTGTATAACTTGCTAATACATTTATGCTGATTGTTGTGTTGGTCTTGCTGTCAAAGTTACTCGTATCTGAGTTGTTCTTAATGGATTGTCTCTGGTGGCAGCATGTTGCTGGTGTTGTTGTTCTTGATGGATTGTCTCTGGTGGCAGTATGTTGCTGGTGTTGTTGTTCTTGATGGATTGTCTCTGGTGGCAGCATGTTGCTGGTGTTGTTGTTCTTGATGGATTGTCTCTGGTGGCAGCATGTTGCTGGTGTTGCTCTTGCATTCAAGGCTACTCGTATCTGAGTTGTCCTGTCTCTGGTGGTAGTATGTTGCTGGTGTTGTTGTTCTTGATGGATTGTCTCTGGTGGCAGTATGTTGCTGATTTTCTTACACCACACATTCCGGGGCAAATAGAAAATTATGGATCTTGGTCGTACTCGCTGAAGTTCAACGTTTATCTGCAGATTGCCTTCGATGTGTATCACAGTATCAATTTATATCTTCTTAGCCCGACTGCTGTAACACATCCTGCTTACAGGTACACAGCGAGGACGTGATGTGAGGATTTGGTTAACATGGGACACGCACGCTAGTCTTGGCTCTTCTACATCAAGGTAGATCAGGAAATGAGACGAGCCATTTTACGGCCGACTGGGCAATGTTAACCAAGAGAGTTGAGTCGCTGCTTGCAGCGCTCGCTGCCTAATTAGGGTATGTATAGTCCGTCTTTTGATTCATAAAGAAAATTCAAAGCAATTTTCTACAAAACTGCATGTCAGATCCAAATAATTGTTTGCATGCATACTTAGAATATCTATGAATCTGAAACATTGATATTATTTAGTCCATATATGTCAGGAATTCTACACATCGACGAATTCTTTTGATCTTTTAGGACCATTGCAAAGAAATCGCATTACATTTTCGATTTTACAGTTAACAGCTTAATTTCTTGTCGTATGTTGTTCATAGGTGTATCTCCTTTATGTCTTAATAGATTGATTGATTGTTTGTGTTGCCCTTCATGTTCATTGTAAAGATGGCACCAATGTTCAACAGTCACCAATAGACCCCAAGGTTGTGTATCAACTGCGCAGCTAATTTTATGTTGCTTAAAAGAATTGAATATTGAAATGTATTTGTTGTCATTGTATGTACACTTAACTGTTTTGATAAAGATTCGCTAATGCATCCACGTCTGCAGGGAAGGGCGTGGGCTAGTGGTTAATTGACACGGCTCACAATCCGTAGATGCTGAGTTATAAAATGCGGGAGGAAGCAGACACTTACATAAAATGAATGCCGAAGTAGGATGCACTGGTCCGACATGCGCAAAATAAAAACCGTAGTGCAACGCACATCGCCTTGGGGAACAGAGAAATAAGGCGAACGGAAAAAAATCAATAAAAATCCAAGTCTGCTGATCAGTATGTCCACAAAAGATTGTATTAATCATTCCGAATCTGTCAATTCAAAGAGGTTGATATTTGTTACTTGGTGGACAAATTGTAATCCATCTCATTGCCAGTACTGTTCTTCTTCCTGGAGCACATTTTCAACACACTTCTTCCAGAACTAAACGTCTATTTTTGAAAGGTTCTCACGTGTCAGCACTTCATCATCAGACATTGTAAATGTCCTGTTCTGTTCGACAACTTGTCCTTTGACTTTAGCCCACACGAGCTCTGTAGGGTTTAGATGTCCATGATATGCAGGTAGTCTCAGAGAAGTGTGGCCGTACTCTTCAATGATTTTGTCAATATGACACACCTTTGTCTTATATGTTTTCCTCACAAGCTGCGACAACTCGGGCTTCAAATACGTGTCGTCAAAATTAATTTTTCATTAGCTAGCCATGTCCTAATTTTAGCTTTAGTATTTGAAACAGTTGGTACTCAGCCTTCCCCTGATACTGCATTGTGATAGGATGCATTATCCACTACTAGGCATGACGGTCTTTCCATAATTGGAAGTAGATCATTCGTCAGCCAGTGCCGGAAAATGTGTTCATTCATTTCAGTGTGGTAGTCTCTACCATCAGTACTTTTTAATTGGAAAATATGTTCAGCGTCACGGACAAGTCCTTTTTCACTGTTTCCGGCATTCGTTAGTATAATGCGCTGCCCTTTGCTGTTTGGAATTTGTCTTTTCTGTTCACTGTCAACTGATTGTCATTCTCTATCATAGGTGCGGTGAGCATTGACCCAGGATTCATCCAAGTATACAATATCTTAGTTTTGCCTACGCCGTTCACGTATCTGACTCAGGTATTTGCTTCGGGCAGCAATCAAATGTAGCTTTTCACATATAATATTCCTGCAACCTGAAGTTTTCCTGAATGTAAAGCTGGCGTCGCTTACAATTTTCCAAAGAGTACTTTCGGAAATTTAAATAGTGCAGTCAGATTGCAATGTTCATTTTAATTTCCGGAGAGTAACAAGTTGATTTTTCGTCAACAGTTTCAAAATCTCACGTTAAAGTATCTCTGTTGAAATTGTCAAATTTCCTTTTCTGCTATTTTTGTTTTTGTTTTCTTGTGTTCGCCTTATTTCTCTATTCCCCTAGAGGGTTTGCGTAGCACTGTGTTTTTGTGCCTTCCGGCCAAGTGCATCCGACTTCGGCATACATTTTATGTAAGGGTCTGCTTCCTCCGGAATTTTCTAAGGATTTGCTTCCCCGGAGTAACAGCCGGGGCTGTGATGAGGAGCGAAAACGCCACTTTCGGGTTCTGAGCCGTGTCCCTTAACCACTATCCGTCCTCTTAAACCTTTCTTGATATGAGTGGGTTCTTTTTTTTTTTTTTTTTTTTTTTTTTTTTTTTTTTTTTTTTTTTGCGTTCGCCTTATTTCTCTAATCCCCAAGGCGGGTGTGCGTTGCACTGTGGTTTTTATTTTGCGCCTGTCGGCCCAATGCATCCGACTTCAGCATGCATTTTATGTAAGGGTCTGCTTCCTCCTGCATTTTCTAAGGGTTTGCTTCCCCGGGGTAACGGGAGTGGGTTCTGAGTCCTGTCTAATCCAACGGTAAAAGAATGAGCTGTCCAGACCGAGCCCCAATTGCGTTCGTTTCTCTGGGTCCTGAATATCGCAAAATAACTGACCTATCTTAGATTCACTGTGGGGGAAAACGTGTATAGTAAAACGGTAACTTTCTGCATTGTTATAAATGTACACTTCAAACTCATTTTGAAATTGATATCAGTGTAAATTTTGAAAAAGCAACTATGCGTCCCAATAACAACCCAACAAACTATACTATCGTGATACGCCTATAACTGAGCAACAGTTTCGTACGATTCACCTTGGTTGTTTCCGCACTCGACAAAGTGTCTAATTGGCGAACGAGAAAATCAAGAACTTGGTTTTACTCTTCGACTTTAAGTGTCAAAACATATATTGTTCAAATAGCACGACTGTGTACCTTCAAGATGTTTAAATTAGCCCAATTCACTGAGGCTGCTTTTAATTTAGATTAATGAAAAACGTCCTGGATATTTTAAGGCTGAATGCGAAAAATCATTTGAATATGACATGCAGTTTTGTAGAAAATTGCTTCAGACCATTTTGATGAATTACAAGACGGACTATAGTTGTGGTTCGGTTCTGACCTGGTAGAGTTGTCTGTTCTATATATACACCCCGCAGGGCTTGCAAGGTCTCTTATTGTTTCAATTATTTCTGATTGCAGTTTTTTCTGCGACTAATGATGTCTATTTTGTAGAACAGATGTCGATTGTATGGGACTGATGTCGATTGTATGGGACTGATGTCGATTGTATGGGACTGATGTCGATTGTATGGGACAGATGTCGATTGTATGGGACTGATGTCGATTGTATGGGACTGATGTCGATTGTATGAGACTGATGTCGATTGTATGGGACTGATGTCGATTGTATGAGACTGATGTCGATTGTATGGGACTGATGTCGATTGTATGGGACTGATGTCGATTGTATGGGACTGATGTCGATTGTATGAGACTGATGTCGATTGTATGGGACTGATGTCGATTGTATGAGACTGATGTCGATTGTATGGGACTGATGTCGATTGTATGGGACTGATGTCGATTGTATGGGACTGATGTCGATTGTATGAGACTGAAGTCGATTGTATGGGACTGATGTCGATTGTATGGGACTGATGTCGATTGTATGGGACTGATGTCGATTGTATGGGACTGATGTTGATTTTGTGAGCCTGATGCCGATTTTGTTGGACTGATGTCGATTGTATGGGACTGATGTCGATTTTGTGAGCCTGATGTCGATTTTGTTGGACTGATGTCGATTTCGTAATATAGATGTCCATTTTATGGGATTGGTGCTGATTTTGTGTGACTGATATCGATTTTGTGGGACTAATGCCGATTGTGTGTATCTGATATAGATGTTATGAGACATATATCAATTTTGTGGTACTAATGTCGATTTTGTGAGACTGATGTCCATTTTGTGGGAATGTTGCCGATTTTGTATGTCTGATGTTGATGTGGTGAGACAGATGTCAATTTTGTGAGACTAATGTCGATTTTGACGGACCGATGTCCAGCTTGTGGCATTGATGTCGATTGTAAAGGACTGCTGTCGATTTTGTGAAACTGATGTCGATTTTGGGAGACTGATGTAGATTTTTTGCAACATATGTCCACTTTTGTGGTACTGATATTCACTCATTTGGAACTCTCTTATAAATGACAAGGATTGACCTATTTTTCTAACAAAGACGTTTTTGGAACTATTTAGGTTTTTTTCTGGAACAAATAGCAACATTTGTCGAATCATTATCACTTCGATCGAACTGGTGGCCTCTCATAATAAACTTAAAACCACTTCCATCAAACTGGTGGCCACTTATAGTGGACTGAAAACCACTTCAATCAAAATGGTGGCCACTTATAGTGGACTGAAAACCACTTCCATCAAAATGGTGGCTACTTATAGTGGACTGAAAACCACTTCCATCAAAATGGTGGCCACTTATAGTGGACCGAAAACCACTTCCATCAAAGTGGTGGCCCCTTATAGTGGACCGAAAACCACTTCCATCAAAGTGGTGGCCACGTTCGTTTAATTATCACAATATTTGAACTCATCATCTCGTTTCTGGAATGAATAGCCCCCAGAATGTAGCTGGTGGCTATACTTGATGATTTGGTAACCATATGTGTGAGGCTAATGGCTATTTCGCTTGAGCTGATGCATCATGTTATGGAACTTGCTCTTCTTTTAGATCTGAAGTCAACATTTCCAAGGCATGAACATTCACACCCTTCAAGTTCCATTATTTCTTGTGCAACTCTATCCTTGTCGGTTCTCACTTTTAAATGTTGATTTGATGAAATGCTTGGGTTGACAGAAATCTTCCATTGTCCCAGAAATCATCGGACAACACACAACATTTGTTCCAAGTATCATCTGACAAAACACAACATTTGCTTCAAGTATCATCTGACAACACACAACATTTGCTTCAAGTATCATCTGACAACACACAACATTTGCTTCAAGTATCATCGGACAACACACAACATTTGCTTCAAGTATCATCTGACAACACACAACATTTGTTCCAAGTATCATCTGACAACACACAACATTTGTTCCAAGTATCATCTGACAAAACACAACATTTGCTTTAAGTATCATCTGACAACACACAACATGTGTTCCAAGTATCATCTGACAACACACAACATTTGTTCCAAGTATCATCTGACAACACAACATTTGTTTCAAGTATCATCGGACAACACACAACATTTGCTTCAAGTATCATCTGACAACACACAACATTTGCTTCAAGTATCATCTGACAACACACAACATTTGTTCCAAGTATCATCTGACAAAACACAACATTTGCTTCAAGTATCATCTGACAACACACAGCATGTGTTCCAAGTATCATCTGACAACACACAACATTTGTTCCAAGTATCATCGGACAACACACAACATTTACTCTAAGTATTTTATCGTTATTTTACCGTGGGGGGTTTACCAGCAAGTAACTGTAGAGCTTTCGAGAATTACCGGGTCCTGAGAAGGGAGAACAGAATCGTAAAACTGCAACCTTTTATAAGTGTCATAAATGACTATTAAGAATGTTGGGTCATGTAGCCGGCTGGCACACTGTACACTGGGTCATGTAGCCGGCTGGCACGCTGTACACTGGGTCATGTAGCCGGCTGGCACACTGTACACTGGGTCATGTAGCTGGCTGGCACACTGTATACTGGGTCATGTAGCTGGCTGGCACACTGTGAATTGGGTCATGTAGCTGGCTGGCACACTGTACACTGGGTCATGTAGCTGGCTGGCACACTGTACACTGGGTCATGTAGCCGGCTGGCACACTGTACACTGGGTCATGTAGCCGGCTGGCACACTGTACACTGGGGCATGTAGCTGGCTGGCACACTGTACCCTGGGCATGTAGCTGGCTGGCACACTATACACTGGGTCATGTAGCTGGCTGGCACACTGTACACTGGGTCATGTAGCTGGCTGGCACACTGTACACTGGGTCATGTAGCTGGCTGGCACACTGTACACTGGGTCATGTAGCTGGCTGGCACATTGTACACTGGGCCATGTAGCTGACTGGCACACTGTACACTGGGTCATGTAGCTGGCTGGCACACTGTACACTGGGTCATGTAGCCGGCTAGCACACTGTACACTGGGTCATGTAGCTGGCTGGCACACTGTACACTGGGTCATGTAGCCGGCTGGCACACTGTACACTGGGTCATGTAGCTGGCTGGCACACTGTACACTGGGTCATGTAGCTGGCTGGCACACTGTACACTGGGTCATGTAGCTGGCTGGCACACTGTACACTGGGTCATGTAGCTGGCTGGCACACTGTACACTGGGCCATGTAGCTGGCTGGCACACTGTACACTGGGTCATGTAGCTGGCTGGCACAACCTGTAGAAATGTTAAGATCCCAAAAAAACTGCAAAAGCTATTGGTAAGTCAACATTTCGTGTTATTGCATGTATTTGTTCAATACCTTCTTCTACTTCTTCTGCGTTTGTTCTCAATCTTCCGATCCCACGCCCTGAACAGGGCTTTGCAAATGGCAGGATGTAGTCCAGAGAACGAATGCGTTGTGTCGCCAATTTACTGATTGACTGCGAATATTGCACCTTTCGGTCCGACACATCCGTCCTCGGCAGATTGAGTACCTATCCTCAGTAAGGAGCTAAAGAAGTTGTTTTTGTTTGATAGATTTAATTATAGGGACTTTAGCTAGTAGTACAATTGTTATGTTATTATCAGTTTAAATTTTGTTTCTTCTCAGGATGGGTATAACGTTTTGTTATGTTATTGATGTAACACTATCTATCAGTACCTCTGCATCCCGAGTTACTTCCAGCTGTCTCAACCAATAGTCTTGCCACTGATCCAAGGTAACTCGAGATAAGAGTGAGATTGTTGACCAGCGCATATCCTTCCTCACTATAATCCTCATACAGCTCACATCACATTATTAAGACAAAGCCGTCTGATGGTGTGCCAATCATCATTTCACGATGGTCAATAACTGATCTCTCAGTACAGATGTGCTACTGTTTCCTTGTGTCGACTGAAAGCAATATCTCTGTAACAATGTTCCTTCTCATGAGCGACAATATATCAGTAGCGATGGGATGATTCTTCCTAAAACTGTTACATCATTTGCTAAAAACTTCTTCGTGATGTTTCTCTGTATTTGAATTTAGTTTTTCAGTATAGTTTCAATGAATTTTCTCAATATCGATACAATGTATTTCCTCAGTTCTAAAAACGCGTTTTGTTTTTTTCTTCCCGTATGAATATAACTCAGTATTGATTTATTATTGTTGTCATCGTCAATCTTATTTTAGTATCGATTTCTTGTTATTTTTAAGGGTATTGATTTGTTGTCAATTCGCACAATAAAAAAAAGGACATTGTTTTAAGGTCTAAAGGGACTTCATAATCTAACAAGAGGCAGACACATGTTAGGAGTGTCCACATCACTAAAGGAATACAAACTCAGATCAGTATGGTTGAGACATCTTCTAAATGACCTGACCTCCCCATTGGAGATTCCGTAAAGCACATTTCAAGTCCTACTCCAAGAGTTGACTCTCGTGGGCCACTTTCTTTGGATTGTGGTACACTTACTCGGAGCTGGTGGCCACTTTCGTTGGATTGTGGTACACTTACTCGGAGCTGGTGGCCACTTTCCTTGGATCATGGTACACTTACTCGGAGCTGGTGGCCACTTTCCTTGGATCGTAGTACACTTACTCGGAGCTGGTGGCCACTTTCGTGGGATTTTGGTTCACTTCCTCGGGGCTGGTGGTTCCTTTCTTGAGATTGTGGTCCACTTACTCGGGACTCGTCAAATTTCGTCTCCTATGCATAGTAACCAAATGTCGTCTCATATGCATGGTAGCCAAATGTCGTCTCCTATGCATGGTAGCCAAATGTCGTCTCCTATGTATGGTAGCCAAATGTCGTCTCCTATGCATGGTAGCCAAATGTCGTCTCCTGTGCATGGTAGCCAAATGTCGTCTCCTATGCATGTTAGCCAAATGTCGTCTCCTTTGCATGGAAGCCAAATGTCGTCTCCTATGCATGGTAGCCAAATGTCGTCTCCTATGCATGGTAGCAAAATGTCGTCTCCTATTCATGGTAGCCAAATGTCGTTTCCTATGCGTGGTAGTCAAATATCGTCTCCTATGCCTGGTAGCGAAATGTCGTCTCCTATGCATGGTTGCCAAATGTCGTCTCCTATGCATGAAATACAAATGTCGTCGTCTATGCCTGATAGCCAAATGACGTCTATGTCTGGTATCCAAATGCCGTTTCCTATGCATGGTATACAATTGTCGTCTCCTGTACGTGGTATGCAAATGTTGTCTCATATGCCTGGTATCCAAATGTGATATCACATGCCTGGTATGCAAATATTGTCTCCTATATCTGGTATCCAAATGTGGCCTCCTATTATTGGTATCTAAATGTGGTCTCATATGCCTGGATTTGCAAATGTTGTCTCCTATGTCTGGTGTCCATATGTAGTCTCCTATTACTGGTAGCCAAATGTCGTTTAAGCTCGTGTGCCTGTTTGCTCTGGCGTATGATGTCGAAACAAGGTCTTGTGGCAGGCCATCCCTCTATCTCTTTGGTGGACGTCACTTTACTTGTCCATCTATTGTCAGACGAACGTACCACGTGACTGGCAAGTTTGTCTCCTGTCTGTCTCAAATTCAATTAATAGGTACATAAATATTCATGTTTCGTCCATTCTGTTAATTTCCAAACTGGCTGCTCGATTTCTTGATTAAAAGTTCTGACATCGCCATGGCAACCAAACTATGGTACATTAATTTGACATTTGATCATCATTACGACCAACAAGCCTACTAAGACACTAACCACGAGGGGAAAAAAACCTTTAAAAACTGTGTGACTTGCTTTCCAGAACACTTGCTGGCTGTGTATTCCAGGCCGGTGTCACATGAACAACGCCGAAACATCTCCTCGAAGAAATTAATAGGTTTCGTCAACTTCATGAGCTATAATGCTGTTTTATAACACAACTGGAGAGACCATAACGATCAGGTCAGACGAGACCACAAACAGCCAACCACTGGTCTCCTTGAGCATTGAAGGACTGAGGATAGTTCAAATCGTGAACCACGTGGTCCTAAGTGGGACTGTTTGTTTTCTCGGCATTATCGTCAACATCATCAACATGCTGATATTTGTAAAGCAAGGTCTGAGTGACACTGTCAACTTAAGTCTATTTGCCATCTCACTGTCTGACCTGTGCAGCCTTGTTACACTCGAGTGGCTAAATATGAATTTGAACCCATTCATGGACAAAGCCGATGTTCCGTTTGAGCCAGTGGAGATCCAGTACTTCACAGGAGGGTGGCCGCATGCCTGCTTTGCTAGAATCACCATCTGGATCACCATCTACGTCACAGCTGAGAGATTCTGCTGCATTGCCTTCCCATTGAAAGTCAAAGAAATAATAACTCCATTAAAAACCAAGGTCATCATATGTGTTATCTATGTTCTGATGTTTGCCTCCCTTACTCCTGAATACGCCACCATGTACTTTGGAGAGAAATTCTTTCCCGCCAGAAACCAAACAAGAATTGGTTTGATCGACAGAAGTCTTAAAGCCAGCGTGGAGACGTTTGTCTTCCTGTTGTATGCTGTGATCGGATGTGTGTCGTTTGCTATACTTATTCTGTTTACTGTGCTCCTGATAGTTAATTTACAACGGAGGTCAGACTGGCGGAAGAAGTCTACGTTTAATACAGAACAGTCTAATACAATATCTGGCAGAGACAAGAAGACGATGAAAATGGTCAGCCTGATTTCCATCATCTTGATCGTCTGCTTCACGCCCGCCATTATTCTGTATGTGACAGTTTTTATTGTTCCAGGATTTGGTCTGACCGGGATATACGCCAACATTTTTCACACCACGTGGTCGATCGTGTTTGTGGCAGAGTCCATCAACTCCAGTGTCAACATCATCTTGTTCTACAAGATGAGCTCCAAGTACCGACGCACATTTCACCAGCTGTTTGCCAGGTGCGGTGTCCCCTGCGGTAGGAACAATTCCCGGCACATATCGTCAATGGAAAATCGTGGAGCATCTCTCACGAGCAGCAGTTCAAACGAGGCTATGGGCACGTCAACACAAAATAGTCAGACAAACCTTGGCACAGAACTTCCCATGTAGGGGAGGCTCGTACAAGTGAGATTCTGTCGCTACCAATACAGTTATTTTACTGAGTGACTGTAGTAACAACACCAATTGAGAAATTAATGTCTGAAGGTCTTTAATAATTAGATATTTATTGTTAATATATTACTCGCAGATCGGCCTTTACAGTCATAGAAGACAGTGTCGAAATACAGGGAACATAGTTGGACAAAGCTCACATGGCGCCGCACGCATGGTCTACAGAGACTGAGACGCCTATGATGTTAATATATTCGCGAGGAACGCCTCTGACATCAGAAATATAACGAGTTGGTGGCCGTGTCTTCTAAATTGGTAGCTTTCTCTGGACTCGTTCAGAAAGTGCATTTATAAGGTTATGTACACGACTCTTAACACTGACGCGGCATTTCGGTTCACATGGACTGAACTACAAACACTGGATAGTAGTTAAGGCTGGTAATACTTGATCATGTCACAGATTTAGCAGTTAGTGATATTTAAGGATTGATTGCTACAAATTTCTTTAATCAATTGTAAATGTAATTATTAATATTGTATATATATATACTAATGTTATTGCTGCTAGTTGTTAAGTACAGTTCTTGCTTATCCGTCATGTGACCTATGGGCTATATGGTGTTAGAACCATATTTGCTGTGACCATGCACACTACTGGTCATGTGGTCAACATAACGCCAGCCGCCTTTACTTCCCAGATTATTTTGGGGTAGACAATTTTAGAGACTGATCCGACCTCCGAGCCCTTTCGTAAAAAGTCACACACCAACTTGGAACCGAACCAGGATCACTCGCCTGACAAGCGCTAACCACTGCGCTATTTAGTTGTGCCAACCGTTAATTATAATACTACAACGCATGTTGCAACAGCTGATAACACTAATTACTTCGAGTAAATGTTCTGCTCTCATCTAATGATACCACAGTACTATTACCATCTAATGATACCGCTGTACTATTACCATCTAATGATACCGCAGTACTGTTACCATCTAATGATACCACAGTACTTTTACCATCTAATGATACCACAGTACTATTACCATCTAATGATACCGCTGTACTATTACCATCTAATGATTCCACAGTACTATTACCATCTAATGATACCACAGTACTATTACCATCTAATGATACCACAGTACTATTACCATCTAATGATACCGCTGTACTATTACCATCTAATGATACCACAGTACTATTACCATCTAATGATACCGCTGTACTATTACCATCTAATGATACCACAGTACCATTACCATGTACAACTATTTGAAATATTAAAGCTACAAAAATCACTGTTGTAACTATTAGTTATATCTAGTACTTTCAATACACGTACTTAATTATTCTTTTATTTTGCATTTGCAACATCTACTACCTTACTTTCACCACATCTACTACCTTACTTTCACCACATCTACTACCTTACTTTCACCACATCTACTACCTTACTTTCAGCACATCTACTACCTTACTTTCACCACATCTACTACCTTACTTTCACCACATCTACTACCTTACTTTCACCACATCTACTACCTTACTTTCACCACATCTACTACCTTACTTTCACCACATCTACTACCTTACTTTCACCACATCTACTACCTTACTTTCACCACATCTACTACCTTACTTTCAGCACATCTACTACCTTACTTTCACCACATCTACTACCTTACTTTCACCACATCTACTACCTTACTTTCAGCACATCTACTACCTTACTTTCAGCACATCTACTACCTTACTTTCAGCACATCTACTACCTTACTTTCACCACATCTACTACCTTACTTTCACCACATCTACTACCTTACTTTCACCACATCTACTACCTTACTTTCACCACATCTACTACCTTACTTTCACCACATCTACTACCTTACTTTCACCACATATGCTACCTTACTTTCACCACATCTACTACCTTACTTTCACCACATATGCTACCTTCCATTGATACAAGAACATCCCTTACTAAATCAACTATCTTTTATTCAGCAGTGCTTTACTTAAATTGACAGATTCGAATAGGAGCATATTAGTAGGGCTGATGTGTTCGCAGAGTCGATGCGCTTGTAAATAGGATGTGTTCGCAAAGTCGATGTACTTGTAAATAGGATGTTTTCGTCAGGGGGAGATCAGCGGGATACATTGTTTCTGTTTAAAAATGATGACAGTGACCTATCACATTAGTCATTCCTGGTCAGAACAGAAATATTCAAATGTGATCACTCAAGCATGTCGTCAATGGCGAACAATTATGGTTTTGTATGGGACAGAAAACTCATCATACAAGCATAATTACTACATAAACCTCACCATGTAAACATAATTACTACAGAACACTCTACCATGTAAACATAATTACTATAGGAACCTCACCATGTAAACATAATTACCAAAGAAACCTCACCATGTAAACATAATTACTACAGAAACCTAATCCTACAAACATAATTACTAGAGAAACCTCATCCTATAAACATAATTAATACATTCACCTCATTCTACAAACATAATTACTAGAGAAACCTCATCCTACAAACATAATTACTACATTCGCCTCATCCTACAAACATAATTACTACATTCACCTCATCCTACAAACATAATTACTACATTCACCTCATTCTACAAACATAATTACTAGAGAAACCTCATCCTACAAACATAATTACTACATTCACCTCATCCTACAAACATAATGCCTACATTCACCTCATCCTACAAACATAATTACTACAGCCTCTCATTCACTATTTTCTCCGGCACACTCAATTGAAACTCCCATTTTTCTGTCAGCATTGATTTAAAATTAAAAATTAATATACTGACAAAATATGAACAGTGGAATAAGAATAGATCTCTACACCTCACTGTAGAAGAGGAACGACTAAGTAAGTAAGAATAAGAATAGTATAATTCTCCTTAACTAAACAATGTAATTATGAATTCTAAGAGTATATATATATTAATGCCTTTTAGTCATGACTGACTATATCATAATACAATTTGGAGTGGTAAACAAAAGATATAGTTAGCTGTTATTGTTTTCCTTCTCTTTGTAGGTTTGTCGTTTCGCTTTTCCTTATTCCACAAGCTTCTCTTCACCAATTGTGAGGTGATCTTCCAGGGTACATCTCCACTTGGATGTGTCTGCAGCTTCGTCTTCCCAGGATATGAAACATGTCTAGAGCCTTCATATCACGCTTACACACATCTTGGAACCTCAACTATGGTCTGACGAATGTTCTCTTTACATCGGCCAACTGTTGGTTGGGTGGTTGGTTATTGATCCAGCGGCATATCGGCTCCTGCCCTTTGACCCAATGCCATATAGTGATATCTGCAAGTGTTTGTAAGCTGGTGTTTAGTCCCGTACAAAGAGTTATATTTGTCTGGAGGAAGAAGCTCTGTCCTGGCACTGGCAAGTGCCGAACATTCAAGAAGATGATGTTCAACAGTTTCATAAAGATATGTGCACAGCCGGCACTCTGGAGTATGTTCTGGTTGGATTCTGTTAAGCTGTATGTGTAAAGTGTGAAGTCGGAAAATGTGCGTTGGTCTCTACTTTTCAGGAGGTTGATGTTGTCTTTGGAATTTGGGATGAACATGTGTTTGTAGACTTCTCTCCCAGTATTTCCCATTGCCCATCTATTCAGTCAGGCCTCTTTGTTCGCAGTCTTCAGTAGTTGTTTGACTGTCTGTATAGTCGTCAGTGTGTATTGTTGTTCTTGACTTGAACCTTCTTCTTTAGTCTGTCTGCCTTGTCATTGCCAGGTGTATTTGAGTAACGAGGGATCCATTGTTTAACTATTCTGACCATGGGTTTATGGAATGTGAGCTGTTGGTTGCCATCTAGGGATATTTGGGTAAGCTCAGGCTTACAATGATCACTATCTTGCAGAGCTTGAAGGGCAGATAATTAGTCCGTAAAGATTACGATGCTTTGGGCTTTTGTTGGGAAAGCATCAAATACAGTCCCCAAGTGGTACAGAGCTACTTCCATCAAATACAGTCCCCAAGTGGTACAGAGCTACTTCCATCAAATACAGTCCCCAAGTGGTACAGAGCTACTTCCATCAAATACAGTCCCCAAGTGGTACAGAGCTACTTCCATCAAATACAGTCCACAAGTGGTACAGAGCTACTTCCATCAAATACAGTCCCCAAGTGGTACAGAGCTACTTCCATCAAATACAGTCCCCAAGTGGTACAGAGCTACTTCCATCAAATACAGTCCCCAAGTGGTACAGAGCTACTTCCATCAAATACAGTCCCCAAGTGGTACAGAGCTACTTCCATCAAATACAGTCCCCAAGTGGTACAGAGCTACTTCCATCAAATACAGTCCCCAAGTGGTACAGAGCTACTTCCATCAAATACAGTCCCCAAGTGGTACAGAGCTACTTCCATCAAATACAGTCCCGAAGTGGTACAGAGCTACTTCCATCAAATACAGTCCCCAAGTGGTACAGAGCTACTTCCATCAAATACAGCCCCCAAGTGGTACAGAGCTACTTCCATCAAATACAGCCCCCAAGTGGTACAGAGCTACTTCCATCAAATACAGCCCCCAAGTGGTACAGAGCTACTTCCATCAAATACAGCCCCCAAGTGGTACAGAGCTACTTCCAATGCTTTTATGTCTGCCTCACAATTTGAACATATCACATCACAGGCATCAAACAGCTCATCAGATGTTCTGTCTGGATACTCTATGCAGACTCCATATCCCGCTTTAAAAGCAGACCCATCAGTGTAGACATGAATCCACTCTTCTCGGTAAGTGTCGATCGTTCTCTGTGATGCTCTCATAAGACTGACTGGACTAGCCATTTTTGTTGTATTATCCGTTAGTTTTGTTGGAATTTCTGGTATTTTTAAACGTGAATGTGGTGGTAAATTTCTTGTTGCTCTCGGTGTCTCTTGTCTTTTGTCTGGGACGTGATATCTGTCTTTAATCTTACTGACGTGGTGGAGGACTGACTTTTGTCTGGGACGTGATATCTGTCTTTAATCTTACTGACGTGGAGGAGGGCTGACTTTTGTTTTATTCTCTGCTTTTGCTGCCATTTTTTTTAAAAGTCTTCTATTGGGGTGATCTTTGTTCATTCTTTTACTCCTCTCATAAACTTTTATAGCAGCCACATCTCTTCGCATCTCAAGAACTTCTACATTCAAATGAATTGCACATGCCACAGTGGGCGTTGACCTCATTGCTCCACTAATAAGGCACAGGATATTGTTCTGCACTCTGTCCAGGGACTCTACATTAGTCTGTGAGGATGTTGTCAGGAGTGCACTGCTGTGTTCTGAAGCAGAGCGTACATATCCAAGATACAAGCCTCTCAGAGTGTCCTTGTCTGATCCCCATGCTGTACCAGCGAGCCTCTCAGAGTGTCCTTGTCTGATCCCCATGCTGTACCAGCGAGCCTCTCAGAGTGTCCTTGTCTGATCCCCATGCTGTACCAGCGAGCCTCTCAGAGTGTCCTTGTCTGATCCCCATGCTGTACCAGCGAGCCTCTCAGAGTGTCCTTGTCTGATCCCAATGTTGTACCAGCGAGCCTCTCAGAGTGTCCCTGTCTGATCCCAATGTTGTACCAGCGAGCCTCTTCAATAACTGTAGCCGCCTCGACGTTTTATTTTTAACATTTTCGACATGTTCCTACGTTCCTTCTTCTTACGTGACCAGATACGTGAAACACTTTGTATGCACTAGACAAAAGCTGATAAATACGTGCAGATACCAATACATAGCATTGGGCCGAAGGTCGAAAACCTGGAAGCTGCTGGGTCCGTAACAACAATAACATATTGTTTTCGATCTTGGTCAGTAAATGTGCTCCATGAGAATGTTTCCCAAGTCCTGTTAGTGCCTGGTAAACAATTTTAACATTGTGTATGTTGCACACTTGGCAGCATTGTAAACGTGAGTTGTTCTATTCTTAGCAACATTGTGAACATCGGTTTGTTCTATACTTAACCTGTCCACATGGGTTCTTCTATACAGCCTGTACAAATCGGTTATTTTGTACTTGACCTGTGAACATCTGTTATGCTATGCTTTACCTGGGAACATCAAGGAAGTGATAGTCAAACTGTATAAAGAAAACATAGGTTGGACTAAGATTGGAGTACTGTGTACAAGTGTGGAGCCCTTATCGTAGAGGGGATATAAACATGCTGGAAAGAATACAAAGAAGAGCGACAAAACTGATAGTGGGATTCTAGAATTACAGTTATGAGGAAAGACTCAGAAAAATTGGCCTACAGTGTCTTAAGTGTCTAGAAAAGAGAAGAATTTGAGGTGACAATACAGGTTTATAAGATGATCAGAGGAAAGGATAAACTAGACTATAACACGTTTTTTTTAATACAACTACGTACAAGAACAAAAAGGATAGCTACAAATTAATTGAAGGCAGGTCCAGATTTGATATTAAAAAATATTTTTTTTATTAGAGAGTGGTGAATGCTTGTAATGCATTTCCATAAGAACATAGTGGAGGCAGAGACAATTAATGCATTCAAGAATCGATTGAATGCGTATATATTTTTAAATCAAGGAAATGTAAAAGAAACTGGTTGTATACAGACGCTATAGGGACTTCTAAACCAGTAAAAAGATGTTAAGAAGTTAATCAGTACTTCTATACTTAACTTGTAAATATCAGTTCTCTTCTCCTCGAAGATTTGATAGCCTGATTCCTAGTACAACAAATACTGATAATGTTGGTTTCTGTTTCTCTTTTATTAGTGTCTAACTTGGATTTCTATCAAGTTTTTTCTTTCTTGCTACAACTATTTACGCCAGTTCTTCGGTGACAAGTGACTTCTGCAAAATGAGAATGATCCTCATGCACAGTTGGCACCACATTCCGTCCATGTACCTAACCACAAACATGTGTCTCTACATTCAATTGTTTGAGTGACAGCCAATGTGTGCTACACAGCTTACAGCACACAAGCAGGCTAGAAATATTGGCATCGCAAATGTTTTGATGACTTGTTTGTCAATCTCTATGTCCCTTTTGTTGACTGAATAAAAAATATCATAACATCACTTTCTTTAACTGAACATTCTAAATTGAAACTCACACAGACACACACACACGCAGACATACACACACACTCACACACACACAGACACACACACATTTACTATTTTGTGTGTGCTGAAAAGGACGTTAAGCGGCGGGTTGTATTAGCTTTCCTCACATCCCGAGCGTGCTGATGAAGGTGGAACGGGGTCATCCAGGCGGTTGTGCTATGCTTTGCTTCCTCTGCGTGTCGTTCACTACTACGGGTATCAAGCCGATCCTTCATCGTATTAGCCAGGCTGCCATGAAAACATCCCATTCCATGCAGGTCTACGAGGAAGCGAAGGTGAGTGTCTTGACCAGTATGTTTTGCCTGACCCTGACTAACAGTCTGATCGGTATATTTTGTCTGACCAGACTTTAGTCTTCTTTCCCGTTTATATACATATGTGTGTGTGTGTGTATATGTGAGAGAGAGAGCGCGGGCGCGTGTGTGTGTATTTATTTGTGTAGGTGTGTGCGCGCGCGTGTGTGTGTGTGTATATAATTATGGTAGATTAGAACTGACGTTACAACATTAAACCGCACCTGATCAATGAACTTTAAACGTTCACACTTGGTCACTGCAACTAATGGGAATATTATTGGTGAAATGACTGAAATTGACGGATAACGTTTTATTCTTGCAACCATCAGACCATTCATAATATACCTTTAATACAACCCTCTCATTATTTCCGTCTCATTCTATTGATGCATATTCTTTTCATCTTGCGCAATGCTTCACATACGCGTTCCTCCACCCACCTCCTCCAAAAATCAATGTTCATCACTATGTAATGCCCCAATCTCTATTGTTGATCAGAGGAAGGGTGGTTTTCTTGTAGTCCTGTTGAGTGGGACTTCAGAGACTACTAGATGTGACATTACGTTTATTGAATATGATTTCTGTGCTTTCCTTTCACATTTGATGTTAATGAAATAGCTTTGTGTGAGTAGTTATCTTTTCAATCCTGATTTAGTTTTCATGTCGCTAACAGGTTACACATGGTACAGGATTGGATATGTCTACCAACTTTCTTATTCTAAATCGATTTCATTTGATGTACATAGACTTTTAGCCTTATTGTGGACATTTGTCGTTTTCGAAAGAATTCCAAAACCTGGAGATGCTTGTCCTGTAGGTGTGGTAATTTGCTATCCCTGTATGATTTAGGTTGTTTCTGTAGTTATATGTGCATATGTTTGTTACTGTAAATTTGTTTTAATCTTGTTTGTGATTCGTATTTTTTCTTGTATTAGAATGATAACATGAAAGCAACTATCACTTGCCTAGAATCTTAATTTGTTGCTGTAAGTTGTTTCTGCTATTTCTCAGATCTCAGGAAACCTGTGGCTGATCTGTTTTTTCTTCTGTCGCTCTTGGCTAAACGTCTTCTAAACGTCTTCTAAACGTCTTACAACTTCAGACACCTGGGATGTCTAATGATTAGCTGCTAGTTGACTGCTATTATAACTGCTCGAATCTGAATATGGTTTTTGATAGTTTTTGTATGGTGTTTTATAAAGTCTGAGGTGTTTTATATTTTGTTATTATTTCTTCTTTTGTTAGAGCTATTCTTCTTAGCTGCAATTGCAAAACAAGTTCTCCAAGGAATTTCTCTTTCTTGACATTCTTCCTGTGCTAGTGTCGTGTTTGCTAGCCTGTATTTGTATACTTTCTAGTTTTTGTTTTGTTTTTTAGCTTGTGTGCATGTGACTGATAGCTTAACTGACTGTGTGTGTTTTTACTAGTAAATTTGTTTTTGCTAGTTTATTTTTATCTGGCTTGCTAGCTTGTTTTTTTTTCTTTTTTGCTAGCTTGTTTTTTCTTTTTTGCTAGCTTGTGTTTGCTAATTTGTTTCTGTGCTTTTACTAGCTTGTGTTTGCAAACTTGTTTGTGTGCGTTTACTAGCTTTTGTTTGCAAACTTGTTTTTGTGTGCCTCCTAGCTTGTGTTTGCTAACTTGTTTTTGTGTGCCTCCTAGCTTGTGTTTGCTAACTTGTTTTTTTCTTGTTGACTAGCTTGTATTTGAAAACTTGTTTTTTTTCTTGTTGACTAGCTTGTGTTTGCTAACTTGTTTTTGTGTGTCTCCTAGCTTGTGTATGCTAACTTGTTTTTTTTCTTGTTGACTAGCTTGTGTTTGCTAACTTGTTTTTGTGTGTTTGTTAACTTGTGTTCCCTAACTTGTTTTTGTGTGTTTCTCTAGCTTGTGTGTGCTAACTTGTGTTTGTGTGTTTGCTAGCTTGTGTTTGCTAACTTGTAGTTGTGTGTTTGCTAGTAACTTGTTTATGTGTGTTTGCTAACTTGTGTTTGCTAACTTGTTTTAGTGTGTTTAATAACTTGACTTTGTGTTTGTCAACTTGTTTTTGCCAACTTGTTTTTATGTGTGTGATATTTTGTTTTTGTCTTGTTTCGGAATTTGGGTTTTAGCTTTTGTTATCTAGTTTTGTGTATGTTTGCTAACTTGTTTTTGTGTGTTTGCTAACTTGTTTTGTGTGTTTGCTAACTTGTATTTTTGTGTTTTAGTTTGCTCGTGTGTGTGTAATTGCTAGCTTGTTTTTGCTAAGAAAATGATGAATCAGCAATTAACAGGCTGAAGAAACTTCAAATAGAAAGAGATTCGTATTCACTGGGGCGTCAGGGAAAAAAGAACAAGACTTTTGTGCAACCAACAAGCTGCATCGCCCTCAGTATCCACAGCCGTCGCTATTCCCTGAGAGAGACATAGCATCTATGTGTACACTCTAAGTGAAGTAAACTGGGTTCTTATGAACGCAATAGAAAGTCATACAAATTGAGCTATATTTTCCTTCTTCTCGCTTGTGTCCTACATTGTGCCTTTCAGCGTCAGGTTTACTTAATTACTTAGTCACTCATCTTCTACCGTGAGGTGTAGAGGTTTGCCAAAGAGAACGCCACACTGCTCTATCTGCCGTCTTTTTCCTGGCCTCTTTCCAATCCAGCCCTCTATCACTTAGGGACTGTCGTATGTTGTCTTCCCAACGTACTTTGGGACGTCCTCGGGGTCTGCTTCCTTGACTTGTGATCTCCCATGACCGCTTTGGTATCCGATCTTCTTCCATTCTACAGACATGGCCAAACCACTGTAGTTGGGACTGCTCCACTCGTGTCTGCAGGGGTTGAACTTCAAGATTGCTACATATTGTCTGGTTACGGATCTTGTCCCTTTTCGTCACTTGAACCGCCTTTCTTTGGTACCTCATTTCTGATGTTTGTAATTGCCTCTCTTGGGCTGTAGTCACTGCCCATGACTCACATCCATATGTCAGGACAGGCACATAGGTCGAGCAGTATACATCCATCTTTGTTTTCCTGCTTATTTCTCTTCTACTGAGGAAACCTCTGTTTATTGCATGGAACAGTCTACCTGCTGCTGTATTTCGTGTAGTTAACTCCTCTTTGATTCCTTCCCTGCTGTCTATTACCACTCCTAGATATTTAAAGTTGCTGACCTGCTCTAGTGCTCGTGTTCCCAGGGTTATCTGATGTCTCTTTTCATCTCTGGCGATCACCATGGTTTTTGTTTTGGAGTTGCTGATGTGCATTCCTCTCTTCTTCAACTTTTCTTCCCAGATCTGCAAGTTGATCTGGAGATGTGCTTCGGTTTTCGTGATCAGGGCCACATCGTCTGCAATTGCTAGTTCCGATATGTAACTTGGTCTCATCTTCCAGTACCCTACTTCATACTTTTTTGTCCGTTCCTTGCAAACTTTGATGACTTCATCCATGAGGAGTATGAAAAGGTACGGTGATAGAATGTCCCCGTCTTACTCCGCTAGTGGTCTTGAACTCCCCTGACTTTTGATTTGATGTCCGCACATAATTTCTGCATGTTTTATAGAAACTCTGTATGGCAGAGATCAGAGGTCCTGGGATGTTCTTCCTTGTCAGGCACTCCCAGAGTTTGTCCCAAGGAACTTTATCAAATGCTTTCTCCAAATCCAAAAAGCAGAGATGCATCTCTTTATCATATTCAAGAGCCTTTTCACTTAGCTGTCTGAGTGTAAAGATGAGTACTTCTGTTTGCCCTAAACCCACATTGAGTTTCATCCATATTTGGCTCTGCTAGACCTCTTAATCGCCGTTCTAGAATCCTAGAGTAGACTTTCCCGGGGACACTGAGAAGGGAAATACCTCTGATTTTCACATTGTCGATTGTCGCCCTTTTTAAATATTGGTTTTATTATTGCAACCTACCAGTCTCTTGGTATCTTCTTGTGACGCCAAGCTGCTTTGAGAATCTTTATAAATAGTATCTCTCCTGCCGCTCCCATGTATTTAACCATTTCTGGTGTTATACCATCATGTCCTGCTGCTTTACCAATCTTAATTTTCTCCAATGCTGCCTTTAGTTCTTCCATTGTGATATTATCGTTTCCCTCCATGGCTCCCTCTTCTTGAATTGGAACTGTTACTTCCAGAGCTTGGTTTTCCTCCACTCCGAGGAGATCTGAGAAATATTCTTTCCATCTGTTCATTACCTCTTCTGGAGCAGTCAACAGCGCACCTTGTTTATCTTTAACAAATTTCAGGGGGCATTCCTTTTCCTTCCTCATGTTCTTTAAGGTCCTGTAGAACAGTTTCTGGTTTTCTCCAGCATTATTTTCCAGTTTCTCTCCAAATTCTTTCCAGGATTTCTGTATGGCATTGAGCACAGTCTTCTTTGCTTTTTTCTAAAATGTACATATTCTTTATATTTCTTTGTTTGTTCTTCTGTATTCCTAGCCCCAAGGTATTGCTTCCATGCCTTTTTCTTTTCTCGTATTATTGTTTTCACTTCTTCTGTCCACCATGGTGTACTCTTTCTCTTCCACTCTTCTTTGGTTTGACTCAGCGTCAGGTTATGAAGATGTTTCTTTACCGGGCCCCAGTATGTGCTTGGACCTTTCAGCGTCAGGTTATGAAAAGATTTTTTTACCGGGCCCCGGTATGTACTTGGACCTTTCAGCGTCAGGTTGTGAAAAGGTTTCTTTACCGGGCCCCGGTATGTGCTTGGACCTTTCAGCGTTAGGTTATGAAAAGGTTTCTTTACCGGGCCCCGGTATGTGCTTGGACCTTTCGGCGTCAGGTTATGAAAAGGTTTCTTTACCGGGTCCCGGTATGTGCTTCGTACACGGGGAGCTTTACTGCTTCTTATTTCTGATATCCATCTTGTGTGTGGTCGGCCCTTGGCTTTGTATCAATTGTATCTTTATAGCTTTGCTTTGTGAGGGATACAATCTGGTGTTTGTCGCCTCAGTGGCCGAACCATTTGGTTTACTGTCTTTTTAGAATATCCTTCAACGGCCACTCTCCAAGTTGGGGCTACAACACCGTGGATACAAGAGGAGAGGAGGTGGAGGATTGGATGGTAGAAAATCTTCTCATTCTAATAAACGAACCAGACACAGAGTCAACCTTTTACTCAAGATGCCGGAGAACACAGAACACGCCTGACCTGGAGAACACAGAGCACGCCTGGCCTGGAGAACACAGCGCATGCCTGACCTGGAGAACACAGAGCAGGCCTGACCTGGAGAACACAGAGCAGGACTGACCTGGAGAACACAGCACGGCGTACCACAACTTATCGCCTCAGAACAGGTCATTGCAGACTAAATGCACACATGCATAAAATGAAAGCAGCACAGACTGCACAATGCACAAGTCAGAAAGGACCCCGGACTCCAGAACACATCCTGCAAACATGTCCACTGCACCAAGGCGCCAGTGAGAATACCTGACCCGAGGGAAAAAACATACAAGACAAACTGTGGGAACCATTTAGGACCTGCGACTGACGTGTCATTTCATGGAGGCGTTCCATCTGGTGGCATCAAACGAGCATACTTCTTCTTCTTCTTCTTCTTCGTACGCTGTCAGACGTCAACCTGTATTTTTTCGAAAAAAGCAGCAGTCATCCTGAGGCTGTCGACACTGCCATAGAGCTTGTCTAGTGTTGCCACTGGTGATGGCCACATGTGCTTTCTCTGATCCTGGTATGTCGGGCAGTTTTGCAGCAAATGTTCAGCGGTCATTTTCCCGGTACCACACGAGCATTCGTTAGTGCCACCTATCTTTAATTTGTTGAATAGGTGGTACCTCAGTCTATTGTGGCCAGTGCGAAGTCTAAAGATCACGACCTACTCTCTTCTGTTCAACTGGTAATAGGCATCGTTTTTTGTGTAGCCAGTATGTTCTGTTTCCCTTTTGGTCATGTATCTAGCTCTAATAAGCCTTTTTGACTCTTCATAGGTCACACTAGGGTCTTGTTGTGGTAGTCTTGCACCTTCTTTTGCCAGTCTGTCTGCCTCCTCGTTGCCTTGAATGTTACAGTGGGATGGAACCCACTGTACCACTACTCTTTTTGGTGCAAACTGCTGGCATAGTTGACAGAGTACTGCTCTTAAATCATTAAAAATCATTAAAACCGGACGCAAAGAACAAGAATATTCCTTCATATTTTGTACAGCACTCTTTGCTGCCCTTTTTTCAATGGGGAGCAGTGGTGCACTTCTCCAGTCTTCTGGTGCTTCCTGTTTAATTTACACTATGTTATACAGTCTGTGTAGCCAGGTTATCCCTACATCTTTTGTTGCCTTGATTAGTACATTTTCTTCTTCTTCTTCGTTCATCCTCAGATCAAGGTTCCGGTTTCTCTGACAAATGACGCCTTGATTAGTTCTGCAGCGATGTCACCCGCCCTGACGACTTGTTTGATGTTACCGATTATATAGCGTATCTCTGATTTAGTTATATCCTGTTCTAGCTCTGTAGTGATGTCTATATTGATATCTTGTGCACTGGTTATTTCTTCAGTAATAAGTAGCTATTCGAAATATAGTTGCCACCTTTCTTTTGTCGTGTATCTCGTTTACCTTTCCATCACTTATGATTTCTGTTGGGTCATAACACTCTTCTCTGTGTCTCATAATTTTTTTTTGTTTTTTTAAAGTTTCTTAATGCATTTGTATGGTCTGAATCTAGGTTCTCTCCTTTCCATGCTTGAATTACTCTCTGTGTGGCTTATTTTACCAATTTAAATTCAATATAGTCCGTCGTTGGTTTGCTCTTAAAACATATTTTGTATTTGTTCTTTTTCTCTTTAATTGCTGTTTTCACTTTATCATTCCACCATGCTGTGATTATTGGTTTAGGGCCTCTTGTCTTTACAGTTCCGCATTTTGCTCTCGCTGCCTCAGTGATAGTACTCTTGAACATCGCCTATTCTTCCTCAACTGTCTGCGTATCTATTGTGAGTTTTGTAAAGCTTTATGTTACATTCTGTATGTAGTCCTGTCGAGTCTTGATATCTTGTAATCTTTTAAACTTGATTGTTTCTTTTTCTGTTTGCTGAATTGATTTTATCTTCGCTTTCCATTTTGTTCTTTTAGTATTTTGTTTATGCATCTATTGTCAGATGATGTGAAAGAATTGGTCCTTATCTATATTCAAGTTTTTTCGCATATATCATTTCCTGTATGACTTTGTAGAAGTTTGTTTCTTTATGTATTTCGGTATCTTTACTGTCCTTTTGAATACATTTCAGGTCAGGTCATCCCGTAACCGGAGAGATTGTTCGTTACCCATGAAGACACCTCCACAACTCCGCGTCACCCTTCTCAGTCAGCCGAAGCGTCATGTGCCTTCTCTCGTCGGAGATTGCACCATTCTTGTAAGTTGCTCTCTCTCTCACCTCTTTTTGAGACGACCTCTCCGACTTGCATTCTGCCGTGCAGAATCGTCTTTGCTAGACCGTTTGATCTCGACATGTCTCAGTACCAAGTGAGTTTACGTCTTTTGGCTGTTGCCAAGGGGATTTCGATAGGCCCTTTTCCTGATATAATTCTTAGTCGGATTTCTTCATTTGTAAAATATGATGTCGAATCTATGTGTTTGTACTTGCACCAATTATTAAAAGGACTTTTTTGGATGATGTAAGATGCTAGTATTAGAGAATTTATAGTGTATACATTTAATAGCTTTTCTCCATTGCTTGTCCACTCTATAAAGGTGTCAGTAAATCTTGTCAAGCAGTATTTGTGAGATGATGTTTGGAGTCAGTAAATCTTGTCAAGCAGTATTTGTGAGATGATGTTTGGAGTCAGTAAATCTTGTCAAGCAGTATTTGTGAGATGATGTTTGGAGTCAGTAAATCTTGTCAAGCAGTATTTGTGAGATGATGTTTGGAGTCAGTAAATCTTGTCAAGCAGTATTTGTGAGATGATGTTTGGAGTCAGTAAATCTTGTCAAGTAGTATTTGTGGGCTGATGTTTGTATCCCGTTCTTCCCTGAACATCTCCCATCGGCAACAGATCATCTCTTTCATTGACACTATTAACGACGTCTCAAGAACATTCACATTATTCTTTCTTGACTTCCTCGTTGCTGCTAACTTTGTATGGGGCCTATATGTGGACCTCACTTGTATGTAGACGTAATAGACTTCTACGTATGTGTTCTGTTTCTATATGTGGACCTCACTTGTATGTAGACGTAGTAACTTCTACTAATGTGTTCTGTTTCTATATGTGGACCTCACTTGTATGTAGACGTAGTAGACTTCTACTAATGTGTTCTGTTTCTATATGTGGACCTCACTTGTATGTAGACGTAGTAGACTTCTACTAATGTGTTCTGTTTCTATATGTGGACCTCACTTGTATGTAGACGCAGTAGACTTCTACTAATGTGTTCTGTTTATATATGTGGACCTCACTTGTATGTAGACGTAGTAGACTTCTACTTATGTGTTCTGTTTATATATGTGGACCTCACTTGTATGTAGACGTAGTAGACTTCTACTAATGTGTTCTGTTTCTATATGTGGACCTCACTTGTATGTAGACGTGGTAGACTTCTACTAATGTGTTCTGTTTCTATATGTGAACCTCACTTGTATGTAGACGTAGTAGACTTCTACTAATGTGTTCTGTTTCTATATGTGGACCTCACTTGTATGTAGACGTAGTAGACTTCTACTAATGTGTTCTGTTTCTACAATTAACTCTGCTTTTCTGCTTGTAGAAGAAACTTGTACATTGTTTGTGGCTTTGCCGCCCCATGTCAGTAGAGAGTCTTTGATGTCGTGTCCAATATGTCCTTGTATCTGCTAGCTCTATAATTTTTTTTAAATTATATCACATTAACGTAGGTTTTGATCTTTTGAGGTGGACCAACGTAGGGTTTGATCTCTTGAGGTGGACTCACTTACGGTCGAACCTCAGGATGTGAATCCACGTATGATTTCACAATGTTACTACATATTTACTTCCAGTTCATCGACTGAAGTGCTATAATTGAACATGTGATCATTGATCGACCCCAAAATATCGTCCTTACCACATCTAAGGTCCCTACTACAACTGTATTCGAGACCAGGATGCCCTCTCTCTTCCGTTGCTGCGGAAACTAGATTGACAAGGACAGTAGATCAACACAGGCGCTAAAGGTTCGAAGCCTCTATATCCGTTTTCCCAGCATGCCATAACCAGGCCTTTAGGGTATCCCGAAACAAAGATTGAGAGTCCGAAAGGAATATGAAAACCATGTCAGATTTGAAGTCAGTCTCTCATCTTCCATGCCCAAACTAATGTGAGCCAGACCTACGTAACCCAATCAGCTATCCCGAACCAAAGATTGAGAGTCCGACACGATGGCTTTCTTCAGTACCAGGAATATGAAAACCATGTCAGATTTGAAGTCAGTGTCTCATCTTCCATGCCCAAACTGATGTGAGCCAGACCTACGTAACCCAGCCAGCTATCCCTGACGATGTGACCCATTGGCCACGAATATCAGACTTATCTCCCTTTCACTTAAACACCTCTCCTGCCATATATAAACATAAATGAAACACGAGAAACGTATTTTTTCACGAAAATAGACTGATTAAATGTATTGATATAGATTGATAGAGTCACATAATATACAGTATAATCTATAATTATCTAAACTCTCTTACCAGATAGTGTTGAAACCTAACCAGTTTGTTCCCCTGTACCCTCCTGGCTCAAGATCAAGTTCTTTCTATCCATAACACCATCATCATCAACTAATATCCAACTAATCTTAAGCCCTGTTCTAGTCACCTGTAGCATGTCTGGTTTCTGACGTTCTGGCACCTTCAATCTTCCCGGTTTCGCTGTAGAATAAAGATCCTGAATTCGTGCGATTGGATGTAATATCTGATGCCGGCCTACACCTTTCTTCCTGACAAAGGATTCTACCCACCCTTCTGACAACGTACGATAATTCGACCAGTTTGAGATGCAAAGACGTTCAACAGATACTTTCTGGAGTCAGTCAATCGGTGTCGTACAAAGTTAGCGCAATTCGCTGATATTGCGAAATCACTTAAATATTGTCAGATTATTCCCAAGAACATTTCTCATAGAGTTAACACAGCGAACTTAGACAAGCACAACGAACAGCCGTCTCGCCAAATATAAACTCCCTTCTCTGCAGCATCGTATTTTTATGTGTCTCTTTAAACTCCGTCTCCTTTGTTCCTGGGGAAAAAATAGTACCAACGCATCCTTCTTTGCAGGGGGTGAGAAATGACAATAATAGATTATACATGATACTAGTACCATCAACACGTAAAGATATTTCTGTTCAACTGTGCTGCAAATGTAAAGATTCCCTGAAAGCCGGTTAAAGAAACCAAATACAGTGTGGAACCTAGCATCCAATAATCGTCTGGAATTGGGCTTCACTTTAAGCTAGATAAAAGAAAGGTTGCACCGATTAATCGACAGATAATCAATATTCTTTCTTGTCGATCATTTTGCTGATTAATCGGTACCGGCTTTTATCGGCTTTGATAATCGGTTCATTTTGTTTACAAAGTTATTGCTAGGGACTTGTGCTACAATAAGAAAACCATGCATGACAGAGAAATTTGAAACAAATGATTGGATTGAACATGTACAAATACGAGAGCAACATTTTATTACCTAGAACATAAATTCAAATCCCGCCAGTGTAATCTAACTCAATCCCAGTGTTTCTTCTTCTTCTTCTTCTTCTTCTTCTTCGTACACTGTCAGACGTCCACTTGAATTTGTTCGAAGAAAGCAGCTGTCATCCTGAGGCTGTCGACACTGCCATAGAGCTTGTCTAGTGTTGCCACTGGTGATGGCCACATGTGCTTTCTCTGATCTTCGTATGTCGGGTAATAATTTTGCAGCATATGTTCAGCGGTCATTTCCCTTGTACCACAGGTGCATTCGTCAGTGCCACCTATCTTCAGTTTATTGAATAGATGGTACCTCAGTCTGGTGTGGCCTGTGCGGAGCCTGAAGACCACGACCTGCCCTCTTCTGTTCAACTGGTGTTAGGCATCATTTTGTGTGTAGCCAGTATGTTCTGTTTCCCATTTGGCCATGTATCTGGCCCTAATAAACCTTTTGGACTCTTCGTATGTCACACTAGAATCTGGTTGTGGTAGTCTTGCACCTTCTTTTGCCAGTCCGTCTGCCTCCTAGTTGCCTTGTATGTTACAGTGGGATGGAACCCACTGTACCACTACTCTTTTTGGTGCGGACTGCTGGCCTAGTTGACAGAGTACTGCTCTTAAATCATTAAGTTCAGTATTTTTCGGGCTTTTTAGTGCTGTAACCACGGCCAGGGAACCTGTAAACAAGACTATCTGGCTTTCATTGCTTTCGCCTGTCAGCATTGCTTTTACTGCTGCCTTCAGTGCCTCTGCCTCCTCTCTGAAATTGCTTGAGAATTTTCCAGTTGCCACTGACAGTGTTATTTTTCTACCATTTGTTAGGCTCATGAATACCCATCCCCCTCCATTCCGTGTTGTGTTTGTTACAGAACCGTCTGTATATGCATGGGTCCAGTCCATGCTTGGGTAGTTTTCCGCAATGTACCTCAGGGCTATTTTTCTTCTTTCTTTTTCATTCTGGCTGTTCTTGTTCCCAATACCTGGTATATTTTCTACTACCTCCGGAATGATATGCTACTTCCATGTGGGTTTGCGTATAGTCGGGATGGGCTTTGGTGTTATTATGGGGTTCATAGGGTCTTCGCTCATCTTTGTTTTGACTATTTCTGCAAAGTTTCTCCGCTTTAGTTTCCCTTTTCCAAATCTATTTAGTCTCTGATGCATTGGGTGGTCTATCAGTCTTCTTAGTTTCTCTGCTTGTGCTGGGCTCTGCAGTCTCTTCTGTCGGTCATGGATTGCAGATTTGTAATCCTTTCAAGTTCTACAATTGGCGTCAACGTCATGCCTCCTGTTATAACTCTCATGGCTTGGTTTTGAAGTTTGCTAATTTTATCAAAGTTCGCCTTTGCTGCTGTTGTCCATGCCACAATGCCATACTCGAGAACTGGTCTCACTCTTCCAGTGTACAGTTTCTTCAGTATTCTAATCTCAGTGTTTGAATGCGCTGATCTGCAAAAAACAGACAAAGGCCGCCGTCCATCGTAGACGATGAGGGCATTATTAATTTTGCTAGCGCTATTGTTAGCAAGGATTAACTGCGCTACTTTTTATCCTCGCCTCTCGTCTCGAGCCGCCCGACCCCAGTGGCAAGTCACGGACGACCATGGGGCGACTACGAGATGCGCTGATCTATGCAACTAAAATTACTTGCGAGTGGTCCTAGAAAGTGCACTTCAAGAAAGCATTTTTTCCCAATAAATTCACTATCACAACTACAACAATGGTCAATGTTTACTACACTCTTAAAATGTTTACTACACTCTTAAAATGTTTACTACACTCTTAAAATGTTTACTACACTCTTAAAATGTTTACTACACTCTTAAAATGTTTACTACACTCTTAAAATGTTTACTACACTCTTAAAATGTTTACTACACTCTTAAAATGTTTACTACACTCTTAAAATGTTTACTACACTCTTAAAATGTTTACTACACTCTTAAAATGTTTACTACACTCTTAAAATGTTTACTACACTCTTAAAATGTTTACTACACTCTTAAAATGTTTACTACACTCTTAAAATGTTTACTACACTCTTAAAATGTTTACTTAATTTGAAAAGAAAGTAAGATTGGCAACTCAGTCATGTGTACATGCGGACAGGCACCCCAGACAGCAGAGCACATACTACAAAACTGCCCCGAAAATGATATACAGAGAAAATCTCACTGGCCCATAGAAACAACACTGGAAGAGAAACTTTATGGACCTGTATGTGAACTACAAAAGACAGTGAAGTTTATACAAGAGACAACATTGCAGATAAAGACAATATTTTAAAGCGAACGAAAGAAGAAGCAGAAAAAGAAATGAAAGTTATTTGATACCAACATTTTCAGAAATAGTAGCATAGCAGAACCTTTCAGTCGTGACTGACTATATCAGTATTAGCCCCTTTAAGTCATGACTGATTATAGGATTATAAGACCATGAAATGATAACTGTCTACTTGGTTGTTTATCTTTCTTTCTTTTTGTTGTGTTGACGTTTCACTCCTCCGTGTCCTTGTTGAAAAAGATTCTCTTCACCAATAATGAGGCGACACTTCGGGGTACATCTCCACCTGGATCGGTCTGCAGCTTCGTCTTGCCGGGATGTCCTACTCATGTCAAGGGCATTCATATCAGGCCTACACACATCTTTGAGCCTCAGCTGTGGTCGGCTGACTGGTGTCTTGCCATCCATATCACGCCTACACACATCTTTGAGCCTCAGCTGTGGTCGGCTGACTGGTGTCTTGCCATCCATATCACGCCTACACACATCTTTGAGCCTCAGCTGTGGTCGGCTGACTGGTGTCTTGCCATCCATATCAGGCCTACACACATCTTTGAGCCTCAGCTGTGGTCGGCTGACTGGTGTCTTGCCATCCATAGCACGCCTACACACATCTTTGAGCCTCAGCTGTGGTCGGCTGACTGGTGTCTTGCCATCCATATCACGCCTACACACATCTTTGAGCCTCAGCTGTGGTCGGCTGACTGGTGTCTTGCCATCCATATCACGCCTACACACATCTTTGAACCTCAGCTGTGGTCGGCTGACTGGTGTCTTGCCATCCATAGCACGCCTACACACATCTTTGAGCCTCAGCTGTGGTCGGCTGACTGGTGTCTTGCCATCCATATCACGCCTACACACATCTTTGAGCCTCAGCTGTGGTCGGCTGACTGGTGTCTTGCCATCCATATCACGCCTACACACATCTTTGAACCTCAGCTGTGGTCGGCTGACTGGTGTCTTGCCATCCATCAACTGTCCGTAGAGGATAGTTTTGGGAATGAGACCATCTTCCATGCGCCCAACATGATCAAGCCATCCTGGTCTTTAAAGTCTGTGAATAGTGTACCTGCTTAGGAGACCGGCGAGAGAGTGTACATGTTGGGAGACCGGCGAGAGAGTGTACATGTTGGGAGACCGGCGAGAGAGTTTACATGTTGGGAGACCGGCGAGAGAGTGTACATGTTGGGAGACCTACGAGAGAGTGCACCTGCCTGAGAGAACGGCGATAGAGTGCACATGTTGGGAGACCGACGAGAGAGTGCACCTGCCTGGGAGACCGGCGAGAGAGTGCACCTTTGTATGTATCACTCTGCCCTTCCATGTAATTCCAAGAATTGATCGCGTGTACCGTAGGTGGAAAGCCTTCAACCTGTGCACTTGTTTGACAAAGATTGCTTAAGCTTCGCTACCAAATAGCTGTGGGATGACGTCACTTGCATTGTAAAAAATGATATAAGTTTTAATTGTGAGTTTCTGGTTTTGTCAAACACGCTTTGTGGGATGAGGAAATGTAGCAGAGACCTTGCCTATGTGACTGTCTAGGTCTAGGTCTAGAGAGAGCTTGTATCTGCTGAGAGACAGTAGGCAGGTGAATTAGTGCTCAATTGTCAGTTAAGAAGTATTGATACTGAGTTGGTGGTGCAACTACTTCCTGTCCTAGCACACATGTTTTGTTGTGACTTTCTGTGAGTCCAAGTCTGTCAGACATTTATTAGGTAATGGATTACTAATAACATTTTATGCTGTGCCAAATTGTTATAATATCGGCAATACTGTAAGGATAATAATACTGCTCATTTATTATGACTTACTGGTAACACAATATTCTCATTAATCATACCACGAGTGTTTGAGAACATTATCCACTAACATTAAATCTTCTACTACAACAGTAGAGGGCACTCATATACACACAAACACATGCATATTTGAGATCATGACTCCCTGTGGACGCCAGTAACTGTTGCTGACTCGCTATAACAGAAGTGTGGCCCCGCTTGTTCTCTTATGTTACCTATCATGTTGATGATACATTAACACTACAGTAAGCGCGTGAACTTTGGCTGCACTTTGGGTGAGTGATTAACACGTGTCACCTACAGTTATTTTAGATGTTTCTCAGTATATAGAGAAAAGGTTGTTTGCACCATTGGATTATGCAGTGTTTGGGAAGCGATAACACAATTGTTCTAAACTCGATAGGGTAATTAATAAAGTAATTGCGGTAAGTAAATTTGAGAGAATAAGATGTCATGTTGAATAGTTTATACAAGTTTGTACTTGTTAAAGAGGTTGTGATTAATTATTACATGTAATAACAATAACATGCGTGTATTTACAATAAGCTTTTCATATTACAAAACATAATTACAATAGGTATTGCCCATCAGAAGCGATGACGGCCATAACATCAGACGGTTGTTTCTTGATAATGTCATGTGCGCTGAATTTCGATTATAGTGAGGAAGAAGCTGCGCATGTCATCAATATTACTCTTGTTCCGAGTTACCTTGGATCAGAGACGATTGGATGTGCACAACGTGATTTCAATGCGAATAATAATATTATTAATATATTATCAATAATAGATGGGGGATTAATCAGTAATCAATAAACGACCAGTATGCTGATCAATGAAACTGTAGTTAACAGTAAAAAAATGATCCCGTTTATAGGCCAATGTGGTAAGAGGAGATTAACTTCTGGTCAGACCAAACATAGCGAGCGGATAATGTTTGTCAGGGTCAGGTTAAACATAGCGAGAGGACAATGCTAGACAGGGTCAGACCAACCATAGCTAGCGGACAATTTTAGTCAGGGTCAGGTCAAACATAGTGAGCGGTCAATGTTGGTCATAGTCAGACCAAACATAGCTAGAGGACAATTTTAGTCAGGGTCAAATCAAACAGCGAGCCGACAATTTTAATCAGGGTCAGGTCAAACATAGCGAGCGGACAATTACTCAGGGTCAGGTCAAACATGGCGAGCGGACAATTTTTGGAGTCACTCAGAGAGCAACGGAACGGTGCGTACTGAACATTGATAGGCTTGGAGTCACTCAGAGAGCAACGGAACGGTGCGTACTGAACATTGATAGGCTTGGAGTCACTCAGAGAGCAACGGAACGGTGCGTACTGAACATTGATAGGCTTGGAGTCACTCAGAGATTAACGGGACGGTGCGTACTGAACATTGATAGGCTTGGAGTCACTCAGAGAGCAACAGAACGGTTCGTACTGAACATTGATAGGCTTGGAGTCACTCAAAGCGCAACGGAACGGTGCGTACTGAACATTGATAGGCTTGGAGTCACTCAGAGAGCAACGGAACGGTGCGTACTGAACATTTATAGGCTTGGAGTCACTCAGAGAGCAACGGAACGGTGCGTACTGAACATTGTTAGGCTTGGAGTCCCTCAGAGAGCAACGGAACGGTGCGTACTGAACATTGATAGGCTTGGAGTCACTCAGAGAGCAACGGAACGGTGCGTACTGAACATTGATAGGCTTGGAGTCACTCAGAGAGCAACGGAACGGTGCGTACTGAACATTGATAGGCTTGGAGTCACTCAGAGAGCAACGGAACGGTGCGTACTGAACATTGATAGGCTTGGAGTCACTCAGAGAGCAACGGAACGGTGCGTACTGAACATTGTTAGGCTTGGAGTCACTCAGAGATTAACGGGACGGTGCGTACTGAACATTGATAGGCTTGGAGTCACTCAGAGAGCAACGGAACGGTTCGTACTGAACATTGATAGGATTGGAGTCACTCAAAGCGCAACGGAACGGTGCGTACTGAACATTGATAGGCTTGGAGTCACTCAGAGAGCAACGGAACGGTGCGTACTGAACATTTATAGGCTTGGAGTCACTCAGAGAGCAACGGAACGGTGCGTACTGAACATTGTTAGGCTTGGAGTCCCTCAGAGAGCAACGGAACGGTGCGTACTGAACATTGATAGGCTTGGAGTCACTCAGAGAGCAACGGAACGGTGCGTACTGAACATTGATAGGCTTGGAGTCACTCAGAGAGCAACGGAACGGTGCGTACTGAACATTGATAGGCTTGGAGTCACTCAGAGAGCAACGGAACGGTGCGTACTGAACATTGATAGGCTTGGAGTCACTCAGAGAGCAACGGAACGGTGCGTACTGAACATGTCGATACGGTATAAGATCGGGAATGAAAAAATTCGACATTAAACTTTGTTTGGGGACGTTGTTTAAGCTGCGATATCAGGCAAACATAGTTGGGCTAGACATGTGGTACACATGCCTGACAACATGGACAACGTTCTGGTGGGCATATACTTGTAAACGTCCACAGGTTTGTCCCCCTATACGATGGCCAGGTGGACTGACCAGGTTGTGCACCTATACGATGACCAGGTGGACTGACCAGGTTGTCCCCCTACACGATGACCAGGTGGACTGACCAGGTTGTCCACCTACACGATGACCAGGTGGACTGACCAGGTTGTCCCCCTACACGATGACCAGGTGGACTGACCAGGTTGTCCCCCTACACGACGACCAGGTGGACTGACCAGGTTGTCCACCTACACGATGACCAGATGGACTGACCAAAGACCTATGCCCGCTACAGTACTGCAAAAGATTGAAACGGGTACAGAATATTGTTTGCTTCCAATTATACGGCACGTCCGATCGATTGACTCCTCGGACAATGTGATGTTTTTACCGATTATTGACCTCCTTATGCAGTGTATTAAATACGGCCCTAATGTGGCTGGCCTGGCTTGTTTTCATTCTTGTTGCAGCCATTGTTGTATATTTTACTGTAATTCTTCTACTTATATGCCATTGATAAATGTTGAGTTCATGACACTTTGTTTATCTAATCTCTCCTAGTTTTATTCTTTTTGTATAAGCGTTTAAATTTGTTTTATTATGCAGAATTAATCAATGTATTTGCCATGTGAATGTCATGAATATCTTCTTCTTCTTCTTCTTCGTACACTGTCAGACGTCAACTTGAATTTGTTCGAAGAAGGCAGCTGTCATCCTTAGGCTGTCGACACTGCCATAGATGTTGTCTAGTGTTGCCACTGGTGATGACCACATGTGCTTTCTCTGGTCCTCGTATGTCGCCCAATTTTGCAGCAGATGTTCAGCGGTCATTTTCCCTGTACAACAAGTGGAATGTCATGAATATGATAAGCGTTCACAACTGGTCTTCTTTCATTCAGACTCTCTCTCTCTCTCTCTCTCTCTCTCTCTCTCTCTCTTTCTGTCCTCCTGCTCTTTTGCTCATAAATTGGACGTATATTTCAACAGATCAAACAAATGATCACACATCAAATCAGCTATCCCTGGCTAGCTAACAGTCGTTGACATTGCTATGATAGCATCTACCAGCAAGGTGGAAGTTATTATGACGTCATTAAGTCCGGAAGACTTACCGATAGAGTACTGACGTGATCATTATCGTACAGTTTTCTAGTTAGTTGTGCCATTCTAATCTAGCGTTAGCTGTGCCATTCTAATCTAGCTTCAGCTGTGCCATTCTAATCTAGCTTCAGCTGTGCCATTCTAATCTAGCGTTAGCTGTGCCATTCTAATCTAGCGTTAGCTGTGCCATTCTAATCTAGCTTCAGCTGTGCCATTCTAATCTAGCGTTAGCTGTGCCATTCTAATCTAGCGTTAGCTGTGCCATTCTAATCTAGCTTCAGCTGTGCCATTCTAATCTAGCGTTAGTTGTGCCATTCTAATCTAGCGTTAGTTGTGCCATTCTAATCTAGCGTTAGCTGGGCCATTCTAATCTAGCTTTAGCTGTGCCATTCTAATCTAGCGTTAGCTGTGCCATTCTAATCTAGCTTCAGCTGTGCCATTCTAATCTAGTGTTAGCTGTGCCATTCTAATCTAGCGTTAGCTGTGCCATTCTAATCTAGCATTAGCTGTGCCATTCTAATCTAGCTTTAGCTGTGCCATTCTAATCTAGCGTTAGCTGTGCCATTCTAATCTAGCTTCAGCTGTGCCATTCTAATCTAGTGTTAGCTGTGCCATTCTAATCTAGCGTTAGCTGTGCCATTCTAATCTAGCATTAGCTGTGCCATTCTAATCTAGCTTCAGCTGTGCCATTCTAATCTAGCGTTAGCTGTGCCATTCTAATCTAGCGTTAGCTGTGCCATTCTAATCTAGCGTTAGCTGTGCCATTCTAATCTAGTGTTAGCTGTGCCATTCTAATCTAGCGTTAGCTGTGCCATTCTAATCTAGCGTTAGCTGTGCCATTCTAATCTAGCTTTAGCTGTGCCATTCTAATCTAGCTTCAGCTGTGCCATTCTAATCTAGCGTTAGCTGTGCCATTCTAATCTAGCGTTAGCTGTGCCATTCTAATCTAGCTTCAGCTGTGCCATTCTAATCTAGCGTTAGTTGTGCCATTCTAATCTAGCGTTAGTTGTGCCATTCTAATCTAGCGTTAGCTGGGCCATTCTAATCTAGCTTTAGCTGTGCCATTCTAATCTAGCGTTAGCTGGGCCATTCTAATCTAGCTTCAGCTGTGCCATTCTAATCTAGTGTTAGCTGTGCCATTCTAATCTAGCGTTAGCTGTGCCATTCTAATCTAGCGTTAGCTGTGCCATTCTAATCTAGCGTTAGCTGTGCCATTCTAATCGAGTGTTAGCTGTGCCATTCTAATCTAGCGTTAGCTGTGCCATTCTAATCTAGCGTTAGCTGTGCCATTCTAATCTAGCTTTAGCTGTGCCATTCTAATCTATATTAAAACAGCAGCACCCTATACAAGGCGATTTAAATTGAAGGTTCGGGCTGTAGAAGTTGACGAAAGAGGTTTAGTCCCATCATCCGGGTACGACTTACTGAAGCAATTAGATATGAAAGAACGGTAAAGAACAAAACAATAACAGATTCGTGAAACGAATGAAAAGATCGCACTCTGGACACGGAACAACAATCAATTAAAGAGTGTAGATGAATAAGTTTGTAAACAACCAACAGTTACATAGTTACAAGGGTCCCAAGACTCAGAGCCAGGGAAGCTCTACAAAACCCATTTTAGGTACTTACACATAACTTTAGAAGCCTGTAGATGTAGCTAATAGAATAATCATTGTTCGAAATCTTCCGACAATGCCCGTTTAATAGCGTATCCAGACAATTTGGATTTTCTCACGGTCACATTGAGAAATCTTAGGTCACATAGACAAGTTCAAGACACGGTACGCTTTCTGCAGCCTCAGCGTAGGTCAGAGAAAGTTGGCTTGAAGACACTGACCGAAACTGTGAAAAAATTATGATATAAGTTAGGGGATTAGGAGATTATATATAGACCACAGGAGAGAAAACCATCGATCAGAGTGGTTAGACAAGGGCTAGAACATCAGCTAAAGTCAGTAGTTAGAACAGATAGATAGAACATCAATTGGACAACAGAGAAGTCACAGAAACAGACTCTAGTCACTGGGAAGGAAGATCTTCACCAATCACTTGGTTGAGTGGTAAAGACTGCCAACCCAAACCAACACTTGCAAGAATTTGACGACGTGTTTTGTCCTGCTGAGACTTTGTCACAAGTGACGTTGATTCTTAAGATGATGGATTTGATATCAACTAAATAAAAGACAGAAGGAGACGTGTTTCCTTAACATGAAGCTGTCGTACCGACCGACACCTCGTCATAGAAAACGTGTTGTTCTTGACCAAACATCTACAGAATAAGAACCAGTGTCGTCGACACGATAGCCCATGGCATCCACGGGCGCTACTCGTAATTGGAGAACCACCACGGTGCAGAAACTGATGTATTTGTGGCAGAGTTCCTGACTTGAAGACCAGACAGGGGAATTATAGGACCCAGACGCTACAGGGGCAGAGGGTAAGGACAAAAAGCCATAAGACGAGTGAAGACCAGACGAAAGACGAGCGAGGACCAGACGAGCGACGAGCGAGGATCAGACGACCAAGGACCAGACGAGCGAGGACCAGCCGCGCGAAGATCAGACGAGCGAGGACCAGACCAGCGAAGACCAGACGAGCGAGGATCAGACGAGCGAAGAACAGACGAGCGAAGAACAGACGAGCGAGGACCAGACGAGCGAGGATCAGACGAGCGAGGACCAGGCGAGCGATCAGCGAAGACCAGACGAGCGAGGACCAGACGAGCGAAGACCAGACTAGCGCCAGCTAAGACAGACCAGCGAGGACCAGACGAGCGAAGACCAGACGAGCGACGAACGAAGACCAGACGAGCGAGGACCAGACGTGGGAAGACCAGACGAGCGAGGATCAGACGAGCGAAGACCAGACGAGTGAGGACCAGACGAGCGAAGACCAGCCGAGCAAGGACCAGACGGGCGAAGACCAGACGAGCGAGGATCAGACGAGCGAGGACCAGACGAGCGAAGACCAGACGAGCGAGGACCAGACGAATGAGGACCAGACGAGCGAAGACCAGACGAGCGAGGACCAGACGAGCGAGCGAGGATCAGACGAGTGAGGGCCAGACGAGCGAAGACTAGACGAGTGACGAGCGAGGAACAGACGATTGGCAGCAGACAAAAACCAGTTAGCTAGATAGTTCGTGTCAACATTAGAGATAGGGCTGTGTTAAAGTAGTAAGAACATTAGCTAGGACTCAGTGATCAAGACCAGGAGTTAATTTAGTACAAGAGTAAGACATGTTCTATTTGCAGGAGCCTAGTGACAGATATATAGTATATCTATTTTAGTTTACCATATGCTATATTATTGCTATAATAGGATTGGCGTTTCTAAAATAAAAACTCATTTCTTATCACTACAGTCCCAATAATTGTTAGAGTATTTTAGTTGTGAGTTAAAGAGTAGCAGTTGTAAGACAGAAAGTACGAGTAGATAAGAGACAACAACCTGCTACAAAGAAAATTAATTTTATCTTCGCTCAACAAGCTGGAAAAGGGGGAAACCAAAACTACCGGCCTGACTACCAGATGTGCGTGCATTCAGATCCCAAGTGTGCCAGAGAGATGTCACTTGGGAGAAATAATACCACCCCTCCCTCCTCCACCCCACCCATCTCCTTTTCACCTCAAAATAGAATGTCATGCACTTAATGTGGAAGAAAGATTTCTTGACGGGAGAACGACCAGATGGGACACCTTTTGCATGACTATGTAACACAAATGATGTCATCGCTGATCTTTTCAAATGTATTTGTTTTCTCATCTTTCTCTATATAAGGTATATTGGTCAGACTTTTCTATTTAGTTTTGTCTTTTTCCTCAGCTCAACTATGGTTCTTTTCGTGTCCTTAGATCACATTTACCAATCTACTAGAGCAGCTGTACACACTTGTTCGGGGATCAACGTTTTATTTGGTCAAAGTGTCTGGCTATGTCCTCTAGACATCGCTACTAGAGACACCCAAGGTGAATAACGGTAATTGTGGGGACAATCAATGGTTTCAAATAGTATCACGAGTAAGGATGTCTACAGAGGAGCCGACAACCACCTGGTCATGCAGCACCATAAGCAACCAACAACTGGTCTCACTGAGCATTGAAGAACTGAAGATTGTTCAAATCGTGAACCAGGTGGTCCTAAGTGGGACTGTTTGTTTACTCGGCATTATTGCTAACATCATCAACATGATGATATTTGTAAAGCAAGGTCTGAGTGACACTGTCAACTTAAGTCTATTTGCCATCTCACTGTCTGACCTGTGCAGCCTTGTCACACTCGAGTGGGTCAACGGGAATCTAAACCCATTCACGGACAAAGCCGGCCTACCATTTGAGCCAGGCGAGATCCAATCTGGGGGGTGGCCGCATGCCTGCTTTGCTAGAATCACCATCTGGATCACCATCTACGTCACAGCTGAGAGATTCTGCTGCATTGCCTTCCCGTTGAAAGTCAAAGAAATAATAACTCCATTTAAAACCAAAGTCATCATATGTGTTATCTATGTTCTGATGTGTGCCTCCCTAACGCTTGTGTATGTCGCCATGTACTTGGGAGAGAAATTCTTTCCCGCCAGAAACCAAACGCGATATGGTTTGATTCGCAGCAGTTTTAAAGAAAGCATGGAGACCTTTGCCTTCCTGTTACATGCTGTCATTGGAATTGTGTCTTTTGTGACACTTATTATATTTACTTGTCTCCTGGTAGTTAAGTTACAGCGCAGGTCAGACTGGCGGAAGAGGTCTAGATATAATATTGAACGGTTTAATAAAATATCTGGCAGAGACAAGAAGACGATGAAAATGGTCAGCCTGATTTCCATCATCTTGATCGTCTGCTTTACGCCCGCCATTACGCTGAATATAACTGTTTATAGTGTTCCTGAGTTTAACATTATAGGGATATACGCCAACATATTTCATACCACGGGGGCAATTGCGTTCTTCACAGAAGCCGTCAACTCCAGTGTTAACATTATCTTGTTCTACAAGATGAGCACCAACTTTCGATGCACCTTTCATCAGCTGTTTACCAGATGTTGGGTACACATAGCTAGGGACAATTCCCGCCATACAGCTTCAATAGAAGTTAAGGGAGTCCCATTTCCCAGTCACAGTCCACGCCAGGATATCGACACGTTAGCACAAACCAGCCCGACGAACCTAAGCACATGTCTACCTCTGTAGTGGGTTAACTTCCCATGAGCTTCCTGCATGCACGTGAAGTGTTGCTATTCTTACTAGGATTTTTGTCGTGATTTTTGATTTAAACCAATACAATATATTCTGTCTCGCTGCAAGATGATTGGGGGGTTTATGTGCTGCCTAGCAGCTGGGATGGATTGTAGGACTGATGTCTACCAGGTGGGGTGGATTGTAGGACTGATGTCTGCCAGCTTGGATGGATTGTAGGACTGATGTCTGCCAGCTGGGATAGATTGTAGGACTGATGTCTGCCAGCTTGGATAGATCATAGGACTGATGTCTACCAGCAGGGATAGATTGTAGGACTGATTCTCCCAGCTGGGGTGGATTGTAGGACTGATGTCTGCCAGCTGTGATAGATTGTAGGACTGATGTCTGCCAGCTTGGATAGATTATGGGACTGATGTCTACCAGCAGGGATAGATTGTAGGACTGATTCTCCCAGCTGGGGTGGATTGTAGGACTGATGTCTACCAGCAGGGATAGATTGTAGGACTGATGTCTGGCAGCTGGGATAGATTGTAGGACTGATTCTCCCAGCTGGGGTGGATTGTAGGACTGATGTCTACCAGCAGGGATAGATTGTAGGACTGATGTCTGGCAGCTGGGATAGATTGTAGGACTGATTCTCCCAGCTGGGGTGGATTGTAGGACTGATGTCTACCAGCAGGGATAGATTGTAGGACTGATGTCTGGCAGCAGAGATGGATTCTAGGACTGATTCTCCCAGCTTGGATGGATTGTAGGACTGATGTCTGGCAGCAGAGATGGATTGTAGGACTGATTCTCCCAGCTGGGGTGGATTGTAGGACTGATGTCTACCAGCAGGGATAGATTGTAGGACTGATGTCTGGCAGCAGGGATAGATTGTAGGACTGATGTCTGGCAGCAGGGATAGATTGTAGGACTGATGTCTGGCAGCAGGGATAGATTGTAGGACTGATTCTCCCAGCTGGGATAGATTGTAGGACTGATTCTCCCAGCTGGGGTGGATTGTAGGACTGATGTCTACCAGCAGGGATAGATTGTAGGACTGATGTCTACCAGCAGGGATAGATTGTAGGACTGATTCTCCCAGCTGGGGTGGATTGTAGGACTGATGTCTGGCAGCAGAGATGGATTCCAGGAAAGTATGGCTGCTGTTGAACGTATTGGAACACATTCTACTACCCCAAATGGGTTTGGGACTGGACAGCGTCAAGCTCTTTACATAATCGGATTTATTTCTTCATTAAATCAACGCTGTACAACCCCCTTCTCCCCTCTTACACAGGAGAAAGCCAACATTAGAAGCATTAGAAGTGTATTTTCCAAGCTGCTTTAGACAAATACATTCTCATAGTAATAATAAATGATCCTGTACTTTTTTCTGTGGACGTTTTCCATTGCGTTGAAAACCCTTCTTTCCCTTTTCTCTTCCCTTGACGTATCTACGGGATGAGATGATCGGCTCTATGCCCAACCTACTTAGTATCTACTTACAACACGCCTAGCAGGTTATAGAGTGACCATTTTTGCTCAATTTTCGAGCTCCAGTAACAAGTCAAATAAGATATATGGAAAGTCTGTATTCCTATTTGTAATGAACATTGTAACAACACAAATGAGAACAGATGGCATATATCTGGGACGTTTGCATTATTTTAAGAACAGTCAGTTAAGTTTTAGTCGATATTGATGAAAACGATTTATATATATTGAGACCAGTTAGCAGTTGTATTTTCATTAACCTTTTGAAATTTATGCTTTCCACTAAACCATTGCTGCATGAGAGAAACATTTCATAATTCCCTTTGATCGATATGCTAAATGGACTTTTGACTCATCAAAGATCAGACACGCGATTAGTAATTTTTCCAGACATCTAAGAATATAGATATTTTAAAAATATAGGATTATAAATATTCACAA
This sequence comes from Ariolimax columbianus, assembly GCA_036924085.1. Lineage (NCBI taxonomy): Eukaryota > Metazoa > Mollusca > Gastropoda > Stylommatophora > Arionidae > Ariolimax > Ariolimax columbianus. Next base: position 2,517,301 of record JAVGWX010000006.1, read on the forward strand.
AGGTAAAAAAAAATCTACATCATTAATATTCGTTAGACAGGATATGCGTGGCAGATTTGAGAATTTTTATATTCGACATTTCTGTAATTTATATCATTATGAGCCATAACCAGAACAATCTCTACTTTTTATTTCCTTTGCCACAACTGCCCTCACAATTAAGCACATGCATTTCCCGTCATACTAAAGAATGTATCCATGGAGAGTACCATGTTGGTCTTTGGAGAATATTACGCAATGTTTAAATTGTAAAAAGTTGCCGTTTTGGCATATGTTGCTGAATTTAAAAAAAAAAAAATTTCAAGTTTAGCACATGAATAGAGGAATACCATTGCTTAGCCATACTGGAAAAGATTTTCTGTGAATTACTGGAGAAAAGACTACGCCCAAACATATAACGGCAACTTAGTCAAGCAGAAATGGTATTTAGGGAACATGAGCTGGACAAATACAATCTTCGCACTCAGACAACTAGCGGAGAAAACAATAGAGTATGATTAGACAACTAGCGGAGAAAACAATAGAGTACGATTAGACAACTAGCGGAGAAAACAATAGAGTATGATTAGACAACTAGCGGAGAAAACAATAGAGTACGACTAGACAACTAGCGGAGAATACAATAGAGTACGATCAGACAACTAGCGGAGAAAACAATACAGTACGATCAGACAACTAGCGGAGAAAACAATACAGTACGATCAGACAACTAGCGGAGAAAACATTACAGTACGATCAGACATTGCAGGTTGCTTTCGTGGACCAAGAGAAGACATTCGATCGAGTAAATATATATAAACTGTAGACAACATTAGAACGTTATGGAGTAAATAAACATTTGACCAATCTATGTAAAACTATTTATGTGAGTAGCCAATGTACAGTAAGAACAAACGCAGGGTATTTCGAAAAAAATTTACATTGTGACAGGCGTACAGCAAGGTTGTGTACTATCTCCTTTACTAGTTTATCACACATATATAGAGTATATGAATTATATGTGTGTGTGTATATATATATATATAGTTAGAGAAAGATAGAGACAGAGAGAGAGAGAAAGAGAGAGAGAAAGAGAGAGAGAGAACCGCGTAGCGCAGTGGTTACCGGATATTCAATGAGCCGCATGGCGTGACGGGAACTTTATTTACCTTTTATATAGGTATATTATACGCGGCTCTCTCTCTCTCTCTCTCTCTTTCTCTCTCTCTCTGTCTCTATCTTTCTCTAACTATATATATATATACACACACATAATTCATATACTCTATATATGTGTGATAAACTAGTAAAGGAGATAGTGCACAACCTTGCTGTACGCCTGTCACAATGTAACATTTTTTCGAAATACCCTGCGTATATATATATATATGCATATAGAGAAGCAATATGTAAGAAAGTCAACTTTTTTTAGGAGAGAAAAAACCTCAATGATCACTTCACTTAAATGAACTCCTCTTTGCTGATGACCAAGCCATAATAGCAACCTCAGACAAACAAGTGCATGAGCCCATCAACAATCTTAATGAGGTATGTAAAGATTACAGTATGAAAAGCAACATTGAAAACACTGAAGTTATGACGATTGCAAGAAAAGAAACAGATCCACCCACAAGAACACGACGAGTTACAGATTAACTAAAGGAAGGTCCAGATTAGATATTAGGAAATATTTGTTGGTCAGAGAGTGGTGAATTCTTGGAATGCATTGCCAGATAAAGTAGTTTAGGCAGGGAAAATTTATTTATTTAAGAATAGATTAGGTGCACATAGCTTTTAGAGCAAGGAAATATAATTGCAACTGGTTGTATATAGACTCTGCAGAGTCTAATAAACCAGTATAAAGACGTTAAGTTAAGTTGAGTAATGTTATGAAAAATTGACAGACTACATCAAAAAACAAATATTTGACATTTTTCAGGCATTCGTTAATCGTAAAACATTACAGAATATTCCCGCAATGAGACCGAAATTTGAAATAAGGAAGGCAGTGACAAAATACACCTTCAAAGAATTTCAGATGTTGCTAACCTTAGATAACATCAAGATAAAAACTGAAGAAAAGGTTGATCACTGCTTTTGCTAATTACGTTGTGTGGGACTAAAACATAGGCTCAAATGCGGATGAATAAAGCTTGGAAATGCTTGAAATGTGGGTATACTGTAGGATGCAAAGATTTAGTTTGACAAAAGGGAGACACAATGAGAATGTCCTCACTGAGGTAGACACACAAAGATAAATATTGCAAATGATACTAGAACAAACATTGCCTTGGCTGGTGCACCATATGATACATACAAGTCGTCTGCCGAATAATTTAGGGGACAAAAAAAATGTTCATGCTGTCGTTGGCAAAATGGAGAGACATGCTCTGACAACGTTACAACCAGTTTTAGAACTGATAAAGATCTAAGATTATAAATATTCACAAAGATCTAAGATGACAAATATTCACAAAGATCTAAGATGATAAATATTCACAAAGATATAAGATTATACATATTCACAAAGATCTAAGATGATAAATATTCACAAAGATCTAAGATTATAAAAATTCACAAAGATCTAAGATTATAAATATTCACAAAGATCTAAGATGATAAATATTCACAAAGATCTAAGATTATACATGTTCACAAAGATCTAAGATGATAAATATTCACAAAGATCTAAGATTATACATATTCACAAAGATCTAAGATTATAAATATTCAAAATGATCTGAGATTATAAATATTCACAAAGATCTAAGATTATAAATATTCACAAAGATCTAAGATTATAAATATTCACAAAGATCTAAGATTATACATATTCACAAAGATCTAAGATTATAAATATTCACAAAGATCTAAGATTATAAATATTCACAAAGATCTAAGATTATACATATTCACAAAGATCTAAGATTATAAATATTCACAAAGATCTAAGATTATAAATATTCACAAAGATCTAAGATTACAAATATTCACAAAGATCTAAGATTATACATATTCACAAAGATCTAAGATTATAAATATTCACAAAGATCTAAGATTATAAATATTCACAAAGATCTAAGATCATAAATATTCACAAAGATCTAAGATTATAAATATTCACAAAGATCTAAGATCATAAATATTCACAAAGATCTAAGCAGATAAATATTCACAAAGATCTAAGATGATAAATATTCACAAAGATCTAGCTACGTTGACAACTTCGTATTTAGGCAAGCCAAGATCACGGATTTTTATTACAAACTTCACGTTACTTGTTTCAGTTCTTTTTATTAACTAAAAATTGTTATTCAACTTTAACATAATGAAAAGGCTAAATATTTCCTCATATATATTGCACATCTTTGCTTGACCAGGTGATATTTCAAACTGCGTGACGTTAATGATAAAATAAAACAAACAAGGACAAAAAATGCCGCTTGGTCTTTTTGTTTTGTTGAGACGATTATTTGTGAGTACGCCGAAAATATATGGTAATTTATGAAAAAAGAAATGCCTTTTAGTAATACGACCGGAGAATCTTGTATCCACCATGTCACGTGATGTCACAAACAGCCATCCACTGGTCGCTTTGAGCATTGAATGACTGAGGATAGTTCAAATCGTGAACCAACTGATCCTGACTGGGACTGTTTGTTATCGGCATTATCGTGAACCTCATCATCGTGAGACTTCCGGTAAGATGGCGACCAAGCAACAGCTGCTTTCATGGTCTGCGATATTCGTGTGGTTTGTTCGTTCCACTTCATGTGTGGGGCGCGGTGTTGTGTGACGATCATTTTCTAGCACGTCCTACGCTATTCACAGGAAGCCTATGTGTGTAAATTTCATCGGAATTCGGAGATACACGATCTGTTCTTCATGTGTAATAGAATACGCGTTGTTGGATAGGACGTCACTACGGATTGCGCACCATCCTTGGTTGGTGTGAACGGCCTACTTGGAATTTGCGTGCCGTGACCGGAAGGTGTAAAGTGTGCTCATGCTTGGCACCACATTCCAGTGGCGCTGAGGTCGGCTAGCTCTTCCCTGGAAGTGTGAAAAGTGAAATTAGTAGCCTGATTAAAGTGAGCTCACAAGCCAACCTCACCTCTTCGGGGAACACACTGGGCAACTAGAACCGTGAGGCTCTAGGCTAACGAGGCAATGGCTCGCCTGGGGGGACGGGCTCCTTCAGGTTACTTGCAGATGTTGGCCCACCGCAGCTTGGAGAGGAGACGGGCGCCGCCAGGTGTTTCAAGCCTAAGAATCACACATGAGGACAAAATCGAAATCTAATATACCGGATCGGTCGCAGCCCGGGTCAGAGAGGGTTGGCGTGGGATTTTCATGTCTTCATGTGTGCCCCAACGACCTGATGGGTTACGGGATGAACTGAACTGAACTGAACTGAACATCATCGTGATCAGGTTTGTGAAGCAAGGTCTGAGTGACACTATCAACTTGAGTCGATTTGCCATCTCTGTGGCTGACCTGTAAAGTTTCGTCACTGGCTTAATGTGAAGTTGAATCCATTCAGGTACAATGCCGATGTTCCGTTTGAGCCTGTGCAGATCCAATATTTCACTGGAGAGATTCGGTTGCATTACCTTCCCATTGAAAGTCAAAGAAATGGTAACTCCATTAAAAATTAAGCTCATTATATGTGTCATCTTTGTTCTGATGATTGCCTGCCTAACTCCTGTGTATGCCTCCATGTATCTTGGGTAGACATTCTTTCTAACTGCGAATTGTCTTGTACTGGATTGGTTGACCATAGAAGTAACCAACCTATGACATTCATTATCTATGATGTGATTGATATTATTGTTTTCTTCACACTAATTCTGTTCTAGGGCCTGCTCCTAATTAACCAAAATGGCAGGTCCAACTTGCTGGAAAGTCCACACATGATTCTGAACAGTCGATCACGATTTTCAAGAGAGACAAGATAACGATGAAAATGGTCAGCCTGATTGCCATAACCTTGAACGCCTACATCACACCAACCATCACGCCGTCCATCAAAGCCGTTCATCACCCCGTCCATCACTCCACCCATCACGCTGCCCATCACGCCGTCTATCCCACCATTCATCACCCCGTCTATCACGCCGCCCATCACTCCACCCATAACGCTATCCATCACGTCGTCTATCACACAGCTCATAATTCCGTCCATAACGTTGTCCATCACGCTGTCCATCACGCCGTATATCACACCATCCATCACCCGGTCCATCACTCCACCCATCATCCCATACATCACCCCGTCCACCACGCCGTACATCGCCCCGTTCATCGCCCATCTATCACGTCGTCCATCACCTCATCCATCACGTTGTCCATCACACTGTATGTGACAATGCTCCGTGTTCTTGGATTTGGACTCACCGGGATTTACTCGAACATTCCGTGTCACTCACTCAGTCGCGTTCCTGGCAGAGCCCATCAACCCCAGCGTTAACACATCTTGTTCTACAAGATGAGACCTTAGTACAGGAAATTTCACCAGCTATTTGTCAGACGGAGAGCTGCACCATGGGGATTGTTAGGTCACATAGTATTCTCATGACACAGTCTGAATGTTTTAGGTGGAAGCATCGGCCAGGCCGAGCCTAACTTCATTCAAAAATTGTTTACAACCATGAGGACACGTTACTTACGAGGATCTTCCAGCGACTTAAATCAAATTCGACGAATTCGATTAAATAATTATTTTAGAAAATGACTTTATATTTACTTTATAAATAAATTGATGTGCATAAGCTTTTGTAAGCAAGATCAAACTAAAGTTAGATTTTGGCCATCTACTTGTGGTCTCTCAACTGTTATTACCGTGCATATCTTTGTGTCCATAGGCTACTCATTGTTATCAATACTGTTGTTCACTGTCCATGCTCTATCGATGTTTCATATCAATGCTCTCTGTCTATCTCTGTCTCCCTCACTCTATCTCCCTCTTTCACTCTCTATATGTCTGTCTTATCTGTTCGTGCTCCCTTCAATTATGTCTGCTGCCACATTGTTTTAAAACACGTCATCTTACAACAGGTCATCCCACACACAGAACACGTCATCCATCTTACAACAGGTCATCTCACACACAGAAAACCTCATCTTACAACAGGTCATCCCACACACAGAACACGTCATCCATCTTACAACAGGTCATCTCACACACAGAAAACCTCATCTTACAACAGGTTATCCCACATACAGAACACGTCATCTTACAACAGGTCATCCCACACACAGATCACGTCATCTTACAACAGGTCATCCCACATATAGAACACGGTAAGCCAGACTGAGCTGTCCGGAGCAATCCGATGCCAAGGGACGTCAGCAATAAAGAAACTTCAGAAATACGTTCATAATCTTTGTATCGTTTGTTCTACCCCTCCTCCTGTTTTATTTGTACCGTTTGTTTCACCACCCCAGGTTTTTATTTGTATAGTTTCTTTCACCTCACCCCCCCCCCCCCATTTTATTGTTTCTTTGTATCGTTTGTTCTAGCCACTCACCCCGCTTTTTCTGGTCCAGGCGCTTGTCTGCCCCTAGCACCATGTATAAAACACCAACTTGGTGAGACGTTTATAAGGATCATCTGCTCTGGGCTTTACGCAGCAGCTTATGGACATCAAACAGCCTTGCGCTGATGTGGACTGAAGAGTTGGGCACTCTCACCTGCTAGCCGACCCTGGACACCCTATCCTGCTAGCCGACCCTGGGCAGCCTCACCTGCTAGCCGACCCTGGGCACCCTTCAGAATCTGCTCCCGTGGAAATGGTTGAGCTGCCTGACCTCTCTACGACACTGTCCATGTTTTACATGTGTGAATAAGGATGGTTACCGCCACAGCACGATAGACCTTGATCGTTGTGCCAACACGTATTCCACACTGGTCCCAAACATTCGCTCGCAGTCAGAATTCATAGTTTCATATTAGTATCTGACTAATTTCATAGTTTCATGTCCGTCGGAAAATATAGTTTCGTGTCAGTCACTGTCAGGAAGTATAAATGTGTATCAGTCACTGTCAGGAAGTATAGCTTCATGTTAGTCTCTATTAGGACGTACAGTTTTAAGTCAATCTCTATCAGGACGTATAATATTTTGTGAATCTCTGACAGGACGTATATTGGTATGTCGAACTCTGCCATAAAGTAAAGCTGTATGTATTGTTTTCTTTCTGGATGCATAGTATTAAGTCAGTTTATGTCAAAGAAATAGATATTTATTTCAACCTCTGTCAGGAAATAGTTTTATGTCAATCAACGTTAGGACGTATAGCTTCATGTTTGTCACTATCAGGATGTATACTTTTCAGTACATTTTTTCAGGAAAGATAGTTTTATGTTAGTCTCTTCCATGAAATATAGTTGTTTGTCATTTCCTTTGAGGACGTATAGTTTTATGTCAGTGTCTGCCAAGAATGTTAGCGTTGCAGATTACTAGCTATTAACCAATTTCTGATCTCCATGTCATATAGTAATTTATCTTCTTGTCGTACAAGGCCGTATGTCCCTATACAGGTCCCAGCTCTGCTTTCAGCTGGATGTAGCCCGGAGGAGAATGTCCTGCTTAGCGGGATAGACTCCAGCAGCTTATTACTCCGTTGTGTTGGGCCAAGGATGGTTAACCGATGTGCGAGCCCATCTTAATAGACTCAAATACTAGAGAAAGGTAGACCCGCAGTCAATTAGGCGCCATCTATGCTGCTCTAAACAAACTACCTAACAATGGCCAGTGATGTGCCATATCACACAGTTAGTCGCCTCTTACCACATGCTGTAAGCAGGGCAGTGGTGCTATTCTTGTCTTTGTAATACACAAAGACCCGGCAGACCACTCTGAAATATACTGAAACACTGACAAACTCATTCTTTCATCATTAACAAAATAGTTCATAATTTACTGCATCAGTGTGTGTTACGCATGATTTATCTACTAATCGATGACTAGATTATCTAATCGGAGATTTGGGGCACTTAACTTAATGGAGCCTCCGGATCTAAACCCAGTTACATAACTTTTGGAACAAATAAACTTATTTAATGTCTCGAATCTTGTGGAACTTCTTCTCCGTTAGGACTGACTCTCTGAAATCCTTCCGTCTAGTCCCCAATGTGGAACCAAAAAGTACTCAGACGTAGTTTTGAGGTGTATTCCGCGGTGTTCTATGGTACACCTTACTGACTGGTTCTCGGGATATGATCTCTGGTGTTCTATGATACACCTTACTGACTGGTTCTTGGGATGCGATCTCTGGTGTTCTATGGTACATCTTACTGACTGGTTTTCGGGATGTGATCTCTAGTGCCCGTGATACACCAAACTGACTCTGACATGCATAGTTTCCGAGACAGTCTTTGGTGTCAAGGCTGACTCCTTTTTCGTGCAATCTGACATGGACGATTTTCGAGACAGTATTTGTTGTCTGGGCTTACACCTTTTGTTTACTGTCCATTCCCAGCAGAACATAACGAGCAAAGGCCAATTCAATCCCTAGATACGTGTCGACTACCTCTCTCCCATTCGCTGAGGTCAGTTCACAGCCCCGTCCATCAGGCAATAATGTGCAATGCCTATGGAACTTACAGTGAAAAACCTCCCGGTCTGCTCTGCCTGTACTGCCTCGTGAGTCGGCCTTTATTGGTCCCTCATGCTCCTCTTTACCCAAGATGGTCACCGATCACGAGATGCTTCTGTCCACAGCCAGTTGATCAGTTCGTTGCGTGTATCTCTGCTCTGCCTGTACCGCACACCAGTCTGTAAAATTCACCATTTCTGGAGCCCCTACAAACTTCCCGTGTCCTCTAAACAACGCATTGAACAGTCTTATCCTCACTCGGCTTATCATGACAGCTGTAGCTCAAACCCCTTACCATACTTTACCACATCTAGATGTTACGGCATGCGCAGATCTAATCCCCTACCGAATTCTAGCTCCACATCTAACAAGCAGTCCTAGCCACTATCCCTCTTTATCACAACTTCCCCCCCCCCCCCCTTTCCATGAAACAACCGTCTTGCACATGTTGAATATTTAAAACTTTCGCACCAAACCCTGGATAATAACTTAAGTAATACTGACCATCTAACCTTCACACGATCCTATTCTTGGACAATGACAATCCAGGCCGGCTTTTTAAAAGAAAAATTGCCCAATGTACCTAACCTCTGGCTGAACTCTACGATCTGAAAAGCCTTGTCTTTCCTGTTTACCTACAGTCCAGTTAAAAATTTGCTTTTCTCGTTCTATATACGAACATTTACTACAGAGAATCAGTGGGTTCGGGGCCTCCCACTACCGGATCCCATTTCTGTCACATGACAGATACTGTCACAGCAGTTTTATGTCATAATCTGTCAGGACATCTTCTTGATCTTGATGACGCATTCGTCAGCGTAGCTGCGGGTCCTAACTTTGTCTCCAGCGGACCTTGTCCGGAAGTCCAGTGTAAGGTAAGCACTCCTCCACGGATGTCTCAGATGTTGTTGTGTGCAGCAAGGAAGTCTGACCAGGACATTGGATGTCCTCCACATAGCCTCCTGCTACCTCGGGGGTGTGAGGTTGCTGTTGCCGTGCTCCATCGACCATCATTACGTTGTAACACGTGACCTGCCCATCTCAGTATTGTTTCGTATGCATGGATTACCGTATCATTCACCAAGGACAATCGTCGTATGTCAGAATTGTGGAGCTTTTGTGTAAATTGGTTACGAAAGTGGTTTCGACCAAACGCTTCGTAAGAGAGATCTGGGTCACTCACAATTTGTCCTCTAGTAATTTTATTAGTGTCAGGAAGTATAGTTTCCCACCAGTCTCTGCTAGAAAACATAACTATATCAAAAATGGACCTAAAAATAGATATGTAAAACACATATATACTATGTACATAAAAAATACAATTTTAAAAATACTTGTAATTTATGCACACAAATAGGTCAGGAGATATTTAGTTTTATGTCATTCTTGGTCAGGAAGTATAGTTTTATGTCCATCTCTGCCATGAAGAAGAATGTAATGTCAGTCTTTGTCCAGGCGTATAATTTTATGGCATACTCTGCTATGAAGTATAGTTTTATCTTTTTCTTTCAGGACGTATAGTTTTGTCAGTCTCTGTCAGGATATCAAGTTTTATGTCAGTCATTTTCAGTACATATTTTTAAAATATCAGACTCTGTCAGGAAGTATAGTTTAATGTCTGAATCTGTTAGGATGGATAGTTGTATGTCACGCTCTGTCTGAAAGTATAGTCTTATGTCAATCTTTGTCAGGACATATAGTTTTGTGTTAACCTCAGTCAGGAAGAAATCTTTCAAAGTGACTGGACTGCGAAAACGTGACGATGTCATTTGCTGGTTTTATGGTTTGAACAGAGTCACGCTATCACACAAATGACTGTTACTTCTGCTTGGCTCCGCCTGTTTCTGCAGACATCACCAGGAATATGAAGTAGACACTGGCGTTGAACTGTTGTTTAGATCGACACAGCGTGTTCCATTTGTCTGATCTCATACCACGAAGATATTGTTCGGTAGTTTAGTTTGTATGTGTACACAGCCTGCACTCTGGAGGATCTTGTGCTTTTATTCTGTTCAAGTGACTGTTAAGTTATTAATGTTGAGTGCGAAGCCGAATGATAAAGCTTCAATCTCTCCTTTTGAAGGGGTTGATGTTGTATTTGGGATTTGAAATATTCAAATGTTTGTAGATCTCTATCCTAGTACTGTCCATCAGTATCATACATCTGTCCAGCCAAGCCGTTTCTTCGTAGTTCAAAAACTAGGTTGCTGGTTTGCATTAGTGTCTTGACTTTGTCCCTTCTTCACCAGTCTATCGCTAACATGCCATTGCCTAGTGCATTTGAGTGGTCAGGAATCCATTTCATGACTATTGGGACTTGATGGGATGTGATAAGCTAGTTGGCATCTAAGGATATTTAGGCAAGCTCAGGCTTACAGTCATCGCCATCTTCTGTGGCTTGAAGTCGGACAATAAATCAGTAAAGATAACAATATTTTGCGCATGTTAATGGGAAGGCATCAATTATGTTTTCCAATATTTTGAGCATTTTAATGGGAAGGCATCAATTATGTTTTCCAATATTTTGAGCATGTTAATGGGACGGCATCAATTATGTTTTCCAACTGTTGAGGTCTTCAATGTTCCAGTGCTGTTATTGCTGTCTCGCAGCTACAAGATATATTTCTACGGGCATCAAACAGCTGATCACTTGGTGTTGGGTGGCCTTAAAAGCAGACACATCAGTATAAACATGTATCCATTCTTCTTGGTAGGCGTCAATCGTTCTCTGTGGTGCTCTCATAGGACTTACTGAATCAGAACTTCTTGTTACTTTTCGTTGCATGTATGGCATGTCTAGACATGCATGTGGTAGCAAATTTATTTTTACTCTCTGTGTTTCTTGTCTTTTGACTGCGATGTCATATCTGTCTTTTATTTTACTGACATGGTGGAGGACTGACTTTAGTTTATTCTCTGTTTTTGTTGGCAATTCTGGGGGGTGGAGGGGCGGAGGGGGGGGTGTCTTTGTTCATTCTTTTACTCCTTTCAGAAGCTTCCATAGTAGCCGTGTCTCTCAGGCTCAAAGGGCTCCACGTGTAGGTGCATGTCATGTATGTCATGTATGTCGTGTATGTCGTGTATGTCATGTATGTCATGTATGTCATGTATGTCGTGTATGTCGTGTATGTCATGTATGTCATGTATGTCGTGTATGTCATGTATGTCATGTATGTCGTGTATGTCGTGTATGTCGTGTATGTCATGTATGTCGTGTATGTCATGTATGTCGTGTATGTCGTGTATGTCATGTATGTCATGTATGTCGTGTATGTCATGTATGTCGTGTATGTCGTGTATGTCATGTATGTCGTGTATGTCATGTATGTCGTGTATGTCATGTATGTCATGTATGTCATGTATGTCGTGTATGTCATGTATGTCATGTATGTCATGTATGTCGTGTATGTCGTGTATGTCATGTATGTCATGTATGTCGTGTATGTCGTGTATGTCGTGTATGTCATGTATGTCGTGTATGTCATGTATGTCATGTATGTCGTGTATGTCATGTATGTCGTGTATGTCGTGTATGTCATGTATGTCATGTATGTCATGTATGTCGTGTATGTCGTGTATGTCATGTATGTCGTGTATGTCATGTATGTCATGTATGTCATGTATGTCATGTATGTCGTGTATGTCATGTATGTCGTGTATGTCGTGTATGTCATGTATGTCATGTATGTCATGTATGTCATGTATGTCGTGTATGTCGTGTATGTCATGTATGTCATGTATGTCATGTATGTCGTGTATGTCATGTATGTCGTGTATGTCATGTATGTCGTGTATGTCGTGTATGTCATGTATGTCATGTATGTCATGTATGTCATGTATGTCGTGTATGTCGTGTATGTCATGTATGTCATGTATGTCGTGTATGTCGTGTATGTCATGTATGTCGTGTATGTCCTGTATGTCGTGTATGTCATGTATGTCGTGTATGTCATGTATGTCATGTATGTCGTGTATGTCGTGTATGTCGTGTATGTCATGTATGTCGTGTATGTCATGTATGTCATGTATGTCGTGTATGTCGTGTATGTCATGTATGTCATGTATGTCGTGTATGTCGTGTATGTCATGTATGTCATGTATGTCGTGTATGTCATGTATGTCGTGTATGTCATGTATGTCGTGTATGTCATGTATGTCATGTATGTCGTGTATGTCGTGTATGTCGTGTATGTCATGTATGTCGTGTATGTCATGTATGTCATGTATGTCGTGTATGTCGTGTATGTCATGTATGTCATGTATGTCATGTATGTCATGTATGTCGTGTATGTCATGTATGTCATGTATGTCGTGTATGTCATGTATGTCATGTATGTCGTGTATGTCGTGTATGTCATGTATGTCATGTATGTCGTGTATGTCATGTATGTCGTGTATGTCATGTATGTCGTGTATGTCATGTATGTCATGTATGTCGTGTATGTCGTGTATGTCGTGTATGTCATGTATGTCGTGTATGTCATGTATGTCATGTATGTCGTGTATGTCATGTATGTCGTGTATGTCATGTATGTCATGTATGTCATGTATGTCGTGTATGTCATGTATGTCATGTATGTCGTGTATGTCGTGTATGTCATGTATGTCATGCATGTCGTGTGCAGTAGTGAGTGTTGGACATCATTGTTCCACTCCTAAGACGCAGGTCATTGTTCTGCACTATGTCCAGCGATCCTACAGCAGTCCGGGAGCATGTTGTCAGGAATGCACTGTTGCATTATAAAGCAGAGCGTACGTAGCTAAGGAACAAACCTCCCAGGCTGTGCTTCTCGTATCCGCATGATGTCACAGCGAGCTCTAATCGCCGCAGCACTTTGTTTTTAACATTTTTTAACATTATTAGTCCTCCACTGGTCAAATATAGACTATTTCATAAATAATGCGATTTATTAGAGTCATCCACTGGTCAAGTATAGACTATTTAAAAAATAATGAGGCACTAAGCTGGCGCGTGAGGACACCTCTGTGTCCTAACCCGTGCCTCAAATCAGAATCATTCAACCTTGACCTCTGACCTGCCTTGCACTAGTGTCATCAGTGTATCAGATTTCCTGCTGACCATGTATCTGTTGTGTCAGCTCTGTGAATAACAATTGTCTTGGCACAAATCCTGTATATATTATTGTGTTGCTTATTATTTTCTGTAAAGACTGTAGTTGTTGTTTCTGTTTTGTATGTTAATGATTGTCCTTTCATTCTTCATGTATGTCCTTCAGTTATGGAAGGAAAGGGGACAATGAATGCCAAATGTTTGATGAAGAAGGGGCGTAAAGTACTTCTACAAACAGGTGGTCAAGTCTCGTGCATTGTATGCAAATGCACTGTAACAGTTTAGAATGAGTACAATGTACTCATCAAACCAAACGCGAATGAAGTTACTCCCAAAGGACGGAAACACAACGTTTGAACAACATGAAATCAGTTTAACGCAGCTTCCTTTCCACGCGTTATTTTTACAAAGAAAAACAAATCTATAACCAGAGCCAGTTTCAAAACATTTGTAAACTGAGGTCTCGTGAGAGAGTGCAAGAGTTGTCCCAGAAGAAGCAAATATGTTCGCAGTCTCGTGCCAAATACGATTGCTCGTCGAATTAACGATAATAGAAGATATATTGCTCATTAAATTGGATTAAAGGCAAACAGTATTTAGTTGTATTCTCAAACTGCTAATGATTCAACTCAAGTGTGGGACGCTTCATTGGGAACTGCCTGTATTCATCCGTGGTTTAGGCATGGAATTTAAACTTCAGCGTTTATCAACTGATGGACAACAGAAAATGTCTGGATTGAAGAACGATTTGGTGGGGCAAACTACAAAAACGTGTGGTGTTGGCGGATTCTCAAAGCTTGTGATTTATGCCGTGATTTTGGGTTTAATCATCATCAGCCCTTTCATGATTTTCTGAATTAAACTCGGTTCTCTGGCTCCCCTTATCGGGCAGAATTTATGTGGCTCAGTCTTTTCTGCAATACACTCAGTTTTCTGACTTGTCTTTTTGGGCAGCATTTCCGAGGCTCAGTATTTGGTGGCGCAAGACAACCCAATGTCCTACAGAGTAAAGCCCCAAGATCAGAACATCCTGCCAGGGATGAGCATCTGAGTCGACATTCTCATCATTCCTCTGTCTGTCATGCCAGCTTGTCTTTAGTACCGGCACATGACATTTCACGCGACCTGGAAGATCGTCCCAAAGGGGCATATGTGCAATGTCCGCTAGTCAGCATCTGTTCGTTACCTATGACGAATAAAAGTTATAAGACAAACAGCAAAGAACGAGACACGAATGTATTTACCCGATGGACATTGTGTTAATTGGTACAGCCCACAGCAAATACCACACGTTGGTAGACTCTACAGCTACACATATAGGACTCTACCTGATCCTCAGCCCTTTAGTCTGACCCCTCTCTGAGAACCTATCCGGCTTGGGTGACTTTGCCAGGAGTAATAGTCTCGCTTGCAGAGCTCTAGGGATTTTGGTTATGGCAAGATAAGCTTAGACGTGGAGAGCTTAGCTGTCGGAATGTTCTATCACAGCTCGCCCTAATTGGAAAATAAAATGGTTAATTTCTTAATGAGAAGAATTTACCTCACCAACTTGTATTACAAGCGAACTGTCTTTAAGAAATGTCATTTTCAGTTGAATGTGCAGTTGCAGGGTACAACATATTTGATTTGTGATCTATTGGCACATGTCAGGATATTCGTGGGGAGGTGGGGTGGTGCATCTGGACGACAGGGGGAAGTGTATAATGTCAGGACATTCGGGGGAGGGGGGCGGGGGGGGGGGTGCTTCTGGACGACAGGGGAAAGTTCTTCATGTCAGCACATTTGCTTCTGGACGACAGGGGAAAGTTCATCATGTCAGCACATTCGGGGGGCGGGGGTGCTTCTGGACGACAGGGGAAAGTTCATAAATTTGAAAATGTCTAAAAATAACACGAAGCAGGACATTCCTGATTAGAATTTATTTCTGACTTGTACAAACAATTTGGGGTGTACTTTCTGAGCTGAATAGAAAAACAGGCAATAAGGAGGTTTCAATATCCGTTGGACACTTCCTCCACTGATTCTGTGTTTCAGGCACCATCTTTCGCTTCAAATGGTGAACACGGCAATGTGACTCTACTTTTCATCATGACCTTCGTTTATCTGAATCCTGATGCTTGTTTAAGTATCCACATTGTGTGAGGTTTACAGTATGTGTGTTCTCTTGAACGTGCGTCGCTAGAGACAACCATGACGTTACGATTCTCAAAAATGGTGTTCCGATTAGCGATATATTTACCTGATCATGTGAAAATAGTCTTTCGTGTTAGGAGGAAGAGATAAATGTCATACCCAACGTTCGTGCACGCTGGGACCCAAAAGATGGTGAACTATGCCTGAGTAGAACGAAGCCAGAGGAAACTCTGGTGGAGGTTCGTAGCGATTCTGACGTGCAAATCGATCGTCAAACTTGGGTATAGGGGCGAAAGACTAATCGAACCATCTAGTAGCTGGTTCCCTCCGAAGTTTCCCTCAGGATAGCTGGCGCTCGATCGCAGTTTTATCCGGTAAAGCGAATGATTAGAGGTCTTGGGGACGAAACGACCTCAACCTATTCTCAAACTTTAAATGGGTAAGAAGTCCGACTGCTCGCTACCACATCCAAGGAAGGCAGCAGGCGCGCAACTTACCCACTCCCGGCACGGGGAGGTAGTGACGAAAAATAACAATACGGGACTCTTTCGAGGCCCCGTAATTGGAAGGAGTACACTTTAAACCCTTTAACGAGGATCTATTGGAGGGCAAGTCTGGTGCCAGCAGCCGCGGTAATTCCAGCTCCAATAGCGTATATTAAAGTTGTTGCAGTTAAAAAGCTCGTAGTTGGATCTCAGGCGCAGGCGGGCGGTCCGGCTCGCGCCGGTTCACTGCCCGTTGTCTCCTGCCCTACCGTCTGCCGGCTCTCTCCCACAGGTGCTCTTCGCTGAGCGTCCTG
Organism: Ariolimax columbianus; assembly: GCA_036924085.1. Classification (NCBI taxonomy): domain Eukaryota; kingdom Metazoa; phylum Mollusca; class Gastropoda; order Stylommatophora; family Arionidae; genus Ariolimax; species Ariolimax columbianus. The sequence goes on from JAVGWX010000006.1 coordinate 2,533,882, forward strand.
GGTGGCCGGCGCGTTTACTTTGAAAAATTAGAGTGTTTAAAGCAGGCCTCGGCTGCCTGAATAATGGTGCATGGAATAATGGAATAGGACCTCGGTTCTATTTTGTTGGTTTTCGGAACGGGAGGTAATGATTAACAGGGACAAACGGGGGCATTCGTATTGCGGCGTTAGAGGTGAAATTCTTGGATCGCCGCAAGACGAGCTACTGCGAAAGCATTTGAAAAGAATGTTTTCATTAATCAAGAACGAAAGTCAGAGGCGCGAAGACGATCAGATACCGTCGTAGTTCTGACCATAAACGATGCCGACTAGCGATCCGCAGGAGTTGCTTCGATGACTCTGCGGGCAGCTTCCGGGAAACCAAAGTGTTTGGGTTCCGGGGGAAGTATGGTTGCAAAGCTGAAACTTAAAGGCATTGACGGAAGGGCACCACCAGGAGTGGAGCCTGCGGCTTAATTTGACTCAACACGGCCAACACTGAAATAACTGACATGCCGAGACCACTTCTCTGGGGTCTAATATGGAACTGGTGCTGGATTTAGACCCTCAGAAATCTGGGGTTATGCCCTCTGAGGCTCGGTTGGTCTGCATACAGTGTTTGATAAAGGAATTGACGGAAGAGCACTATCAGGAGTGGAGCCTGAGGCTAAAATTGACTAAACACGCCAATAGTGTAGAATGACAGTCAAACGAGAGCACCTTCGGGGGGTCTAATAGTGAACATGTGCTGGAATTAGACCCTCGAAAATCTGGGGCCACCCTCTAAGTAACTTGATTGTCTCGCTAAAGGAATTGACGGAAGGGCACCACCAGGAGTGGAACCTGCGGCTTTATTTGACTGAACACGCCTAATACTGTAGAACGACTGACAAATCGAGAGCACTACCGTCTGGGTCTAATAATGAACGTACGCTGGTATTAGACTCACGGAAGACAAGTCAGCTCTCAAACACTCTAATGAAAGAACGCCACGGAAATCGTGTTTAACCCCGCAGAAACCGCAGATTTCAAATACCTGGTCATTGACAAACAAAAGCCCTCAATAAGTTCGTCTGACCAAATAGTGAACGGGTGCTGGAAATAGACCATCTGAAGACAGGTCAGTTTTACCCTACTAATGACAGGGCGTTGTTACGGAAAACCAGCTCATATCGAGAGGAGCCGCAGACACTTTGGTTCACGTACCAGGCTGATAAGCCAATGGCGCGAGGCTACCATGTGGGGGATTACAGCCGAACCCTTGTAAGTCGCAATCCCGCCCAAAATCTCAGCACCACTGCAATGGGAGGCTCCTACATGCTCGATACCTGGGGCTTGCGCCCCAGCCATATCCGGTAGAGCCGCAGCAAGAGGTCCTTGCCGTCCGCCGATCAAAGCGGGCGGACAACTGCTAGATACTCACCTTATACGGCGATGGGGTGCGAAACCACCAACTAAAGACTTAGTACCTGGTCGGGGTGTCGAAAACAGTAGAGCAGCCACCTCACTGTGAACTGTCGAGACTCAACCAATGACCATGAGAGCTGTCCGCACACCAGGCGAACAACATCTCTGTGACATTACCAGGCTTGTCCTCTGGCTAAATGCACGTCCGCTACGATATCTACCTCTGTACGTTATCAGCCATATAACTATCATGCTGGACGCAGAAGAGATGCAGACCAGCGGAGATTGCACACCTGTGCCACTGTGTCACCACCCCAGGTGGCGGGGAATGATATGCGTACCATCCCTGCATAGAAGCCAAGAAAATAAAGGGAAAAAGAGATACCCCACTCACATGCAAATGCTACGTTTCTGGCAGGACGTGACGATCCTGGGATACAGACACACTGGACTGCCTCTCTTCCGGGTAAACCAGTCCATCTCATTTATCATCTCACATATCATCATTGCACCCTATAGACACAAGTAGTGAAGACTCGATAGTCTAGTAAGACAACTTCCATAAGAGAGACAACTCTGATCATAAACAACTGCTGCCTTGCAGATAGGCTGGGGACAGCCAAAGGCTAAGGAGGGCATCCCTACAGAAACGCCTGTTGAAATCGGATGCACGGGGCCGCAAGCCTAACAAAACAGTGCAACGTAAATCGCAGTATGATGGCAGTACAACCTATTAGAAAAACGCATAGCGCTCATCCTGCGGAGTCCCGCCAGGCAGCGATAGTGCCGGGCCTCACGCCTCGAAGGGGCCCACCCTTGACTACTGGTGGTCACCCACCCATGTGTCGTGGAGTCAAGGCACATGGCTATGGGGCAACTTCTATTGGCCAAAACCTCAAGACCCTCAAAATACTACAGTGGAATGCGGAGGGAGTCATTAACAAAAAACTTTCCCTAACACACCACCTGCATGAAGGTAAGATTGACGTGGCATGTATCCAGGAAACGCACCTCAACAATAACCATAAATTCTCATTCAGAGGATACCAGACCTTCCGTCTAGATAGAGAAGGCCACAAAGGAGGGGTCCTGATACTGACCAGAAACTGCATACCGAGTAGCGCGGTAGCTGTCAATCACACCGGACAAGCAGAAATTGTAGGAGTTGACATAATGACTCAAGAGATGAAGCTCCGCATTTTCAATCTGTACGGGCCACCAAATAGAGACCTATCGCTCTCGAGTATGGAGGTCAGAGACTCCAACTGCATAGTAGTTGGAGATTTCAACAGCCACTCGGAGAGATGGGGATACTCTGACACAGACAGCAGAGGTGACGAAGTGGAAGATTGGGCGATAGATCCAAATCTCTCCCTAATCAATAGGCCGGAGGATAGCCCTAGCTTCTATTCAAGAACATGGCATACCACCTCGACTCCAGATTTGGCCTTCTCCACACAGGACATACACCCTAAAATAGACCGCCAGGTGCTAAACCAACTGGCAGGTAGCAACCACAGGCCGATCAGACTAACCATTGACATGGAAGTAGGCCCACAGGAAACAAAACCGCTCCCACGTTGGAATTACAAACGAGCCGACTGGGACAGATTTGCAATCCTGACAGATGGGCTGTGTGAAACCATCAACACACGAAACACAAAAATGAAGCCCATGGTAGAGAGCCTAAGCAAGGCAATAATGCAAGCCGCCACTGAAACCATCCCAAGAGGAGCTAGGAAAAACTATAAGCCCTACTGGAATGATGAGTTGCAGAAAGGGGAAGATGCAGTAACAAATGCTAGGAACATGGCAGAGCGAGAAAATTCCATGGAGGCAAACATCGCCCTCAAAGCCGCCGCGGCGAAGTACAAACACACCCTCAAGCAAACAGCAAGAGAAAGCTGGAAAAATAAAACGGAAAGTCTAAACCTGGACAAAGACGGGAACAAGCTATGGAAGCTAGTCAGAGCCATGAACGACGAAACCCCGTCAAATAAACAGATTACTATCAAGCAGGGCGAGAACTTGATCACAGGTAAGAAAGCCGCAAACGCCTTTGTCGATCACTATGCCAGAGCAAACCACATCGAGGTCCCTGCAGATAAGCATACAGACATTAGCGAAGAGCTAAAGGGACACGAAAACACAAATACGGCTCCTGAAGAGCACATGATGGCCAAACTAACAATGCGCGAAATGGAAGAGGCTATGAGAACACTAAAGAAAAGGAAATCTCCCGGAAAAGACGGGATAACAAACGAAATGCTGATGGGGCTGGGCCAAACAGCGAAGAAGAAACTGCTATCGGTCCTGAACCAAAGCTGGAAAAGAGGAATTGTACCACAGGCATGGAAAGATGCAATACTGGTACCAGTACCAAAAACAGGAAAGGACAAAACAGATCCAAATGGATACAGGCCCATAAGCCTACTGAGCTGTGTCGGCAAGCTGATGGAACGGATGATAAACACCAGACTGATGTGGCATCTGGAAGAAAAACGAATACTAATTCCACAGCAAGCCGGCTTTAGACAGCACAGATCCACTGAGGACCAGGTCATCCTCATAGCCCAGGAGATAGAAGATGCCTACCAGGCACATAAACACACAGTAGCTGTTTGGGTGGATCTGGAAAAGGCATTTGACAAAGTCTGGAAAGATGGACTTAGAGTCAAGCTAAGAAGAAGTGATGTCTGTGGGAAGATGTACAAGTGGATCAACCACTACCTCAAACAAAGAACGGCCAGAGTCCAAGTACAAGGGCAGATGAGCAAAAAGGTGACACTCGAGCAGGGAGTACCCCAAGGGGGAGTATTGTCACCCACACTCTTCCTGGTATATATAAACGACATTACAGAGAATATACCAAGAAGAGTCCATAGCTCAATGTTTGCAGACGATCTGGCTATGTGGACCTCTGAAAAGAATCTCACCATAGCAAGAAATCGGATGCAGACGGCCCTAACATCGCTGGAAGAGTGGGCGAGCTCATGGCTGGTCAAAATAAACGAGGAGAAAACCACATGCACAATATTCTCGCTTTCATTAAAACCCCAAAGTACCAAATTAAGTCTAAATGGCAAAATCCTGCAGCCAAACGACAACCCAACCTATCTGGGAGTCACATTTGATCGGCGCATGACATGGAAAAGTCAGATTGAGAGAAACCGAATGAAAGCCAGAGAAAGAATGGCAATCATGAGGAAACTTGCTGGCACAAGCTGGGGAGCAGACGAAGGCATACTAAAGAAACTGTACACTGGAAGAGTGAGACCAGTTCTCGAGTATGGCATCGCGGCATGGACAACAGCAGCGAAGGCGAACTTCGATAAAGTTAACAAACTTCAAAACCAAGCCATGAGAATCATAACAGGTGGCATGAAGTCAACGCCAATTGTAGAACTTGAAAAGATTACAAAACTGCAATCCATGACCGACAGAAGAGACTGCAGAGCCCAGCTGCAGTCAGAGAAACTCCGAAGACTGACGGACCATCCAATGTACCAGAGGCTAAACAATTTGGGAACTGGGAAACTAAAGCGGAGAAACTTTGCAGAAATAGCCAAAGCAAAGATGCACGAAGATCCCATAAACGCACTAACAACACCAAAACCCATCACTACTGTACGAAAACCTACTTGGAGGCAGGATATATTTCCAGAGGTGGTAGAAAATATACCAGGTATTGCAAACAAAAACTGCCAGACCGAAAAAGAAAGGAGAGACACTACCCTAAGCTTCATAACGAAAAGCTACCCAAGCATGGACTGGACCCATGCATACACCGACGGTTCTGTAACAAACACTACACAGAACGGAGGGGCAGGAGCATTCCTAAACCTACCAAATGGCAGAAAAATAACACTGTCATTCGCTACTGGTAAGTACACGAGCAATTTCAGAGCAGAGGCAGAGGCACTGAGGGCGGCAGTGGAAGAAATGGTAACACACAGTGAAAATGAGAGCCATATAGTCCTGCTGACAGATGCTCTCGAAGTAGTCACAGCGCTAAAAAGCCAGAAAAACACTGAGCTTAATGACTTAAGAGCAGCACTCTGCAAACTGTGCCAACAGTCCGCACCAAAAAGGGTAGTGGTACAGTGGGTTCCGTCACACTGCAACATCCAAGGCAACGAGGAGGCAGACAGACTGGCAAAAGAAGGTGCAAGGCTACCACAAATAGATACCAGTATGACGTACGAAGAGTCAAAACGGCTTATCAAAGCCAGGTACATGTCCAAATGGGAAACCGAACATACTGGTTACACCAAAAACGATGCCTATTACCAGTTGAACCGAAGAGAGCAGGTCGTTGTCTTCAGACTTCGCACTGGCCACAACAGACTGAGGTACCACCTCTTCAACAAATTGAAGATAGGGTGTACCGACGAATGCCCGTGCGGTACTGGTAAAATGACCGCTGAACATCTGCTGCAGAACTGCCCGACATACGAGGATCAGAGAGGGCAGATGTGGCCATTACCAGTGGAACTGCAAGACAAGCTCTATGGCAGTGGCGAGAGCCTCAAGATGACCGCCGCTTTTTTCGAAAAAATAATGGTTACTGTCTGACTGCGTACGAAGAAGAAGAAGAAGAAGAAGAAGATACCCAACGTTCAGAAGAGCATGGCATATTAGTGCGAGCATGGTGAAACATGGAAGAAGTACAGGACGTCTGCTGCATCCTGCCCCTCCACTATAGCCGTTCCCGCTGCTGGACCATGTCGTGCCTGGATGGAAGTAGATGGTGACATTTTTTTTTTTTTTTTGATAATATATTTGCCTCACTAGTTTCTACTGGCGGAGGCGCGCCATTTTCCACCCCAGACCGTAGTCCATTGGGCGATATCAGGTCACATAAACCAGTGCTTGGATGCATGTGTGCGTCTGTATGTACCTATGCTAGGTTTGTGCGCCCTCAGAAGCTAGCCCAACCAAAGTGCAATGGAAGGGCCTCATCATGAGGGCGTGTGTGAAAGTTGTGCAAGAGTGTGACTGTAGGACAGAGTCAAATGAAACAGAGTGAGGCGAGGAGAGAGAGAAGGGGAAGAGTGGCCCCCAGGGTGAGATGCCAAGACGATGACACTTTAACACGTTAATAAAATTCACTAACATCTCAAACACGTCATCCAAAAGTCATGTGACAAAATGGGAACATTGAAGGAGCAGGTGAGGTTAAACACTGAGAGCTGTAGTCACGTGACGATATGGGAACATTGACGGAGCAGGTGAGGTTAAACACTGAGAGCTGTAGTCACGTGACGATATGCCCGCCGCAAAGCTTCTGTTTCTTTCATTGTCCCCAGTTCAAGTGTTGGGTAGATGCCCGGCACGGGTCTACTAGTAGGCCCATTATGATATTATCAGTACCTAGAAGCAAAATTGTACTGGATCGTTTAGTGATAATTGAGCCCTATATATAGGGATATAAGACAGTGGTTAGCGCTCTGGCTTCGCATCTGAGTGGTCCTGGGTTCATTCCCCAGTTGAGGCGGTAATGTTTTTTTCAGACCGCAATGGCTCCCAGCCTTAAATGGGTACCAGTTCAGTCCGGGAAGTAAAAGCGGCGAGGGAGAGGAGATGGCTACCGCCCTCATATAGCCGAGTCTTTGAAATGTGAGATCGCTAACACCTCACACCCCTACGGCAGTAATACTATGGGATACTTTACTTTACTTTTTACTATATGTATAAACAGCTTGGAAGAACATTTGGGCTTTCTGTGTAATATATCCTGTATGTATCATATAACAGCGCTGAGAATAATAGCTGAACAAAGTGTGGCATGGCACTCATCACTTTCAATTGAATTCGTGGGCTATGAGACGGGATGTAACAGATTAGACACGGATCACTCTGGATATTATACAGGTACTATGTAGTGACCCTGAAGTTGATTAACATAATGTAGAGAACGTATCAAATTTTGGATGTAGAGTTGTGTACAGCGGGTAGCTGAGCACGCTGGTATAAGAACTGGTGTACGACAGGGATGTCTGTTATCACCATTTCTCTTTCTGTTAGTAAACTGACTGGATTATAACTGCTCTACGGCTTTTTCCCATTACTGGGGTAGTCGAGGGGTTTGAGGGCTGAGGATTACAGGTCGCTTCGACACTGCTGTCGCCACGTCGTGTGCTGGCTTTGTTTATTTCACCCCCAACAGAAAAACAACATGTGCCGTACCTTGGATTCGAACCGCTACCCTTCTTGTCGGCAGGCAAGCATGGAAACCATTCGGCCATGCGCTTCGCCTGGATTACTTAACTTAACTTAACGTTTTTATACTGGTTTAGAAGACCCTGCAGAGTCTGTATACAACCAGTTACATTTACATCACCTTGCCCTAAAAGCTTTGCGCATCCAGTTTATTCTTAAATGCATTAACTGTCCCTGCCTCCGCTATCTCAACTGGCAATGCATTCCAAGCAGACACCATTACTAATTTCAGCCAAAGAAAATTAAATTCAAAAGCATTTGGAAAATTACTTTTTTGTGATGAGTTTGATCTTCTGTATGGAAACCACAACCACTAACAACACAACATAAATATACTAGGTAAATGGTCACAACAATTTAGAGTGAGGGTACACAGAGAAAAACAACAGAGATTTATGAGAACAATAGAACCTGCCTACAGTCGAATTGAGGTGTACGACACTCTACTACAGGAGCGACACTCTACTACAGGAGCAACACTCTACTACAGGAGCAACACACTACTACAGGATAACACTCTATTACAGGATCGACACTCTACTACAGGACAACACTCTACTACAGGATCAACACTCTACTACAGGAGCGACACTCAATTACAGGAGCGACACTCTACTACAGGACAACACTCTATTACAGGAGCGACACTCTACTACAGGAGCGACACTCTACTAAAAGAGCGACACTCTATTACAGGACAACACTCTATTACAGGAGCGACACTCTACTACAGGACAAAACTCTATTATAGGAGCGACACTCTACTACAGGAAAACACTCTATTACAGGAGCGACACTCTACTACAGGAGCGACACTCTATTACAGGACAATACTCTATTACAGGAGCGACACTCTACTACAGGACAAAACTCTATTACAGGAGCGACACTCTGCTACAGGAAAACACTCTATTACAGGAGCGACACTCTACAACAAGAGCGACACTCTACTACAGGAAAACACTCTATTACAGGAGCGACACTCTACTACAGAACGACACTCTACTACAGGACAACACTCTACTACAGGACAACACTCTACCACAGGACAACACTCTAATATAGGAGCAACACTCTACTACAGGACAACATTCTACGACAGGACAACACTCTACTACAGGAGCGACACTCTACTACAGGACAACACTCTACTACAGGACAACATTCTACGACAGGACAACACTCTACTACAGGAGCGACACTCTACTACAGGACAACACTCTACTACAGGACAACATTCTACGACAGGACAACACTCTACTACAGGAGCGACACTCTACTACAGGACAACACTCTACTACAGGAGCGACACTCTACTACAGGAGCAACACTCTACTACAGAACGACACTCTACTACAGGAGCAACACTCTACTACAGAACAACATTCTACGACAGGACAACACTCTACTACAGGAGCGACACTCTACTACAGGAGCGACACTCTACTACAGAAGCGACACTCTACTACAGAAGCGACACTCTACTACAGGAGCGACACTCTACTACAGAAGCGACACTCTACTACAGGAGCGACACTCTACTACAGGAGCAACACTCTACTACAGGAGCGACACTCTACTACAGGAGCTATATTTCGTTCATGTACCTCGGTAACAAAGTATGTGATATAGATATCAGATTGCGAATACAAAATGCAAAAATGGTTTTCATGGAATTTATCGAATAATGGGATTTAAATGGTATGGCAAATTTCAAAATGTGAAACTGTGCAAAAGAAAGGCTTTGTTATGGAATCATCAAGGCACGCGAAGTAGAGTCAGAACTAAATATTTATAGAGAAGAGAGTTTACGACAAACATACAGATAACACAATATACGTGGACGGACATGGAAAAATTAGCAGAGGCCAGAAAAGCCTGGAGACTGTTTTTTTTTTCAAGACCCATGCTGACATACACTCTGACTGACTGATTGATTATTTGATTGATTGATTGATTGATTGATTGATTGATATATTAAAGCTACAGTTCACACTTTATCGGTGTTGAAACAATTACATGTGTCCTACACTTCCATTTAAAAAAATGATGTAATTGACCTACTAATGTCGTTTTGATAATTCTAATGTGAAAACAACTTTTCTGCTTACTTATTTATTTTCTGAAATTATTTGTGAATAATACAGTTCACTGTAACGTATGTATATGTACTGTACTCAAGCGGAGCAATAAAATAGTTTGCAACCAAAAAGAATGTAAATATTTATGTACTGTTTAAAAGTATACGTTGTCCTTTTGACAAGTACCAGCATCCTGACGATCCTTAATTAAACATTTTGTTACGTTCTAAAAATGCTGGCTGATTGTTATAGGAGTTTAGTTCTTCTTATTGGTGAGTGTTTTGTTCGGTCTACTTGAGATGTCAAGCTTTCATGACGAGCAATGTATACCTGAGATTGTCATGTTTATACCTGTTATTGGTTGACAGTTGCTGGTTGCCAGACAAGCCATGCATAAGCCAGTTACTTTTTTTCTTAAGTGTAAGCGTTCTTTGTTGGTGAAATATGTTTTCTTCATTCGTAAACAAATCCTTTTGTTCGTATCACGGCGCACTGGCAATCAAAAAGAATCAAACCGCAACCCTACATCTCTGATTAGCACTGGAAGTAGTTAGCCATTAACATCAAATATCAAAGCCAGTTCTGAGACTGCTGACAGCAAACATATTTTATTTGGAGACTCTTTTCAGTTTTGTCGTACAAACTTGTGTGACACAATCGTTGATTGAAACCTGTCCGGTTACATTTATAAATATATACGCATTAAAAAGGTGTCGGTACACAAGTCAGACGAAATTATGCTAACAGTTAACTGCCAGTTGGTGGGCTGGTACAGTTGCAATGTGTAATACTCTTAATATGAACGTCTTATACCGTGTTTAACAAAATAATAATCAAAGCTCGACAAATGGCCGTTTTTACCAAATATGATCGACTACTCAATCGGGAATGAGTTAACATAAAGGTGGAATCGTGCGGAAGGTGACCTCTGGTTGGTTTGATAAGGTAGTTATGTTCAGAAAATAGAATTCTAGGCTTCCTATTGGGTAGTGAATAACGTCAATCATGACATTAACGACTTTCTTTCTCTCAACCAATCAAATAAAACGTTTAGAGGAATTACGACTTTGTAAGAGGTTGTTCATTGTTGGTGTCACGTGGTTTTATGTTTTGTTTTTCTTGCAAGCCAATGTTTCTGTGAGGACACGAATCACTACAATGTACACGAAGAGTAGCTGGGAAAGTGGTACATTTTGGTGACAAGCAATTGCAAATGTGACAGACGAGTCATTATGATTGTCAAATTGTTTTGTTCCAACATTGACATTATTCTACCAAGAAAATGTCAGCTAATAATATTCGTTTGTATATTTCGCATATTTGACTCAAGTATCAGTTGAGTTCACGTCAACCTTCTCTATCCAATGTGGTTAGACTTGTCCAATCTCTTCAATGACAGAAAAGGCCTGTAGGCTGTAAGATAAAATAAGTGTGCTCATTATCTTGGAGGTCAAGTTTGTCCTCGTCCAATAGAAACACTTACAATGTTCATCTCACACCACCCGTTATCCTCAGTTTCCAGCCCAACCAAGAAAACAATGGAGACCAGGGAACAGTAACTCTCACACTCCAGAGCTGGAGTACTCTCCTGTAGCATGTAATGAATGTTTACCAACTGTTGGCGATGCTTCTTGTATTACTACCACTGTTGTAGAGACTATTAGCAGTTGTAAAAGTCGTTATCACAACGTGGGTTATTGTTAAATAACGTTTTCGTGTATTAGCACAACCTTACAGTATGAACACAGCTTAACGTCTTTACTTCTAAAACTTACTATCGCTTTGAATGTATACTCCAGGTCTCCAGTTCAATTTATCGCAGTCCTTGGTCTAGAGCTAATATCATGCAGAGATATCAATGTGATAAATGTTATCAGTCTGCAGTAAAATTGTCTAGCCTCAGTAATTTCAACATTCAATTTCATCCAGCACAATGTGGACGCTATCACCTCACCCAGTTATCCGAGCAGACGCTATCACCTCACCCAGTTATCCGAGCAGACGCTATCACCTCACCCAGTTATCCGAGCAGACGCTATCACCTCACCCAGTTATCCGAGCAGACGCTAGTCACCCAGTTATCTGAGCAGACGCTATCACCTCACCTAGTTATCCGAGCAGACACTATCACCTCACCCAGTTATCCGAGCAGAAGCTAGTCACCCAGTTATCCGAGCAGACGCTAGTCACCCAGTTATCGTTATTGCCACAAACAGCAGCGACACCAAATCATAACATTCAAAACAAAATTTGTAAGGGAGATAAGCGAGAGTATCAAGAAAAGAACTGCTCTTGCTCAATTGTTTATCACCCTTTCTTTAGCCAAGCATTGAGTTATTACATAGAGATTAATTGATGTTGGATGCCCACAATGAGTATGTCTGCTATATTGTGTGCCCTCAAGAGGACGATAAATGGCGGATTGCAGTAGCTTTGCTCACATCCCGAACGTGATGATCTAGGTATGCTGTGGTCCTTGGGGCTGTTCTGCTTTGCTTGGCTTAATCTGCATCTCGTTCTCTACCGCGGGGTTCACATCGATCCCCCATCTGGTTAGCCAGGCTACCATGAAATCAATCCGTTTCAAGGGGAAGCTGCGAGTAATTCGAGGTGGGCGTCTTGACCAGTAAATTTTGCCTGTCCCTTACTAACATGTCCTATAAGTATGTTTTCCCTACCCTAACATGTCTGATCAGTATGTTTAGCCTGCCCTGACTAACATGTCTGATCAGTATGTTTAGCCTGCCCTGACTAACATGTCTGATCAGTATGTTTAGCCTGCCCTGACTAACATGTCTGATCAGTATGTTTTGTATGATCTAGACTTGCATGCCTGATCAGTGTGTTTAGCCTGCCCTGACTAACATTTTTGATCAGTATGTTTAGCCTGCCCTGACTAACATGTCTGATCAGTATGTTTAGCCTGCCCTGACTAACATGCCTGATCAGTGTGTTTAGCCTGCCCTGACTAACATGCCTGATCAGTATGTTTTGTCTGACCAGACGTTCTTCTCTTCTACACATGGTTATTATATAGACCCCATCATGATTGAAGTGTAAATCATTGCTGGCTGCTTCTGTTTCCTTTTATGACGCGTACGATATGTTTCTACATTGAAATTGTTGTTTTCTTTATTCCTTAAGACGTGTAAGCCAGCAGGTATAATCCCTGAGCTTTATCTAGCCCAGATGTTGAACAATATGTTCTTCCTGTCCAACTGCCAAATGCCTTCCGTGGTGCACTGTTCAATCCATAACGACCAGGTTCGGTCCGTACAGAAGGTTGTTGACGAGAGAGGCAGTGACGCAGTGTGATTAGACATTTTTGATTTTATGAAACCCCAACTTTACTAACAGGCGTCGTACTAATTTAGATGCTCTCCGCCGGCGCGTTCAATAATTGATCCATTCAGCACAAAAATGAACTCCCAAGAATGCACGATGAAGAACCACAATGATAGATCCCTTTTACTCCTGTTTCGTTTTGAAACAGCATTATCAAAACGCTTTGCCTATTCTGATGTCACAGACCATGGAATGCATTGACACTCGAACAGAAAATAATGCGTTCACCTGGAAATTCCAGAAGAAATAAGATATTCAATAACCACGTCGCTATAGCTCACTGCTGGAGGGTTTAAATGGTCAATAACTCGGGAAGGGAGCCGTACATAGAGCTGAAATAGTTGCGTTAAAATAGATATTCCAGACAGAGTGATATGTGAAAATACCACACCAGAATTGATCGTTGTTGAGTTTTTAACAAGCCTGACAAACAAACAAACATATTTTATGTATTTTAGTAAACATACATTACCCATTTACATCAATGTGGTCATCCAATCAACATCTTGTCTAATTTTTCAGTGACAGCATTGGCAAACAACTGTAACCATATCTGACTGGTTACTGCAAGAACATTACTGCATAATAGGAAGATCCAAAGATGTATAGACTGTTAGAAAAGGCAGCGAAGAAGGTGCACTGTCGATTGTTTCTGTAGCTATTAGTTATACCATTCAGTTCAACCCCGTCTCCCCCTGCTCTTACAACATTTGATTCTGCATCCTACAATCTGAAAATGGCTGCTCCATGAATGACTCGAGTTCAGTGTATCCCCAGCATGTCTCAAGTCGAGTATATCTTCATGGTGTGTCACGTCCAGTGTACCCTCATGGTGTGTCACGTCTAGTGTATCCTCATAGTGTGTCACGTCTAGTGTATCCTCATGGTGTGTCACATCCAGTGTATCCTTATGGTGTGTCACGCCAAGTGTATCCTCATGGTGTGTCACGTCCAGTGTATCCTCATGGTGTGTCACATCCAGTGTATCCTGATCATGTCTCAATTCGAGGGTATCTTCATTATTGTTAATTTAATTCAAGGAAAAGACAGAGGGTTGAAAGGGAAACGAGTTTTCAAATGTTGTGTCACTTTAAAATTTCCTTTGCAATATCACATTCCCCCATTTTCTATTTGTCGATTTTTAACCATGTCTGTCCTTTGCCTCCGTTACCTCGTTGCTACAAGTCTTATGTGTTAGTTAGTTAGTTAGTTTTCTTTCTATTTATGATGTTTAGTGTCGGGGAGACATCAAATGGTCTCAAATGCGGCAAGTGAGTTGGGACCCATTCACCAACAGGCACCAGTGACACCCACTCACCAACAGACACCAGTGACACCCACTCACCAACAGATAACAGCAGAATCCCCTTTATAAAACAACAACAAAATTGATTCAACCTAAGAGATAGAATCACCTTCATCAGAAATGTGTAATGAAGTAGAAGAGACAACAGATTATCACTTTTCGTCTGGTTGGTTTCAACAATCATTACACTTCTAATAATGTTCCATACAACACTGATCGAGTATGTGTAACTTGATTCACAGTATGGGATCAAGATGCTGAGCAGTGGTCAGCGACCCATAGCTGACTGCTAGCGTCAGGGCCAGCGAACCATAGCTGACTGCTAGCGTCAGGGCCAGCGAACCATAGCTGACTGCTAGCGCCAGGGCCAGCGAACCATAGCTGACTGCTAGCGTCAGGGCCAGCGAACCATAGCTGACTGCTAGCGCCAGGGCCAGCGAACCAGAGCTGCCAAGATCCTTCTACACCTCCACGTGGTGATCCTGGATAACAGGCTGCAGCAGGGCAGACTGGCTTAGGAGAAGGGATCGAAGAGGGAATGCTAACCTGGTACTCAAAAAATGCTTGCTGAAGTCGGATGTGTTGGACCGAAAGGTGCAAATATCGCAGCCGAGCTGTAAAATACGACGCAACGCATTCCGTTCTCTGGACTACATTCTGCTACTTAAGCCCTTTCAGGGTTTGGTACTGGGAGATTTAGAACAAACGAAGAAGAAGAAGACGAAGAAGAAGAAGAAGAAGATTTACAGTATGTGATGCGTGTCTGGTCGGTGTAACATTGTTTCCAAACTATATGATGCGTGTCGTGTCAGTGTAACTCTGGTTCCACAATATATGATGCTGAACCGATTTGTGCGTATGTGTATGTATATTTGTGTGTATGTATTTGTTCACGTATTTATACATACACATAAATACGCGTATTCACACACATGAATAATAATCTAGGGATTGCCCCAAACTAAGTCCGGCAACCAGGAGTTTAATTAAAGGATTTAGACTACTGAAACCATGGTAACAGTTGTTTATGGCGTGGTGTCTGATTGAGCTGTAACGACAAAGGCAAGGTAGCGATCAATGTCGACCAATGTTTCAAGTTGTGAGTCACGGGACTTTATTTGGTATAGCATGTTTATTGAACTGACCCTGGACGGCACAACGAGGACATAAGCGAAGAGAAGAAGGAAAGAAGAAGTGAGTTTCTCTGTCTGGGATAACTAAACACGTCATCAACATCCTGGTCTTCTGTAAACAAGGTCTGGACAGCACAGTTAACATTAGTTTACTTGGGATAGCAGTTTCAGATCTCACCAGCCTCATCACAGGTCACCTGCACCAGCCTCATCACACTGGGCTGGCTGGTCATCTGCTCCAGCCTCATCACACTGGTCTGTCTGGTCATCTGCACCAGCCTCATCACACTGGGCTGGCTGGTCATCTGCTCCAGCCTCATCACACTGGGCTGGCTGGTCATCTGCTCCAGCCTCATCACACTGGGCTGGCTGGTCATCTGCTCCAGCCTCATCACACTGGGCTGGCTTCTCATCTGCTCCAGCCTCATCACACTGGGTGGCTGGTCATCTGCTCCAGCCTCATCACACTGGGCTGGCTGGTCATCTGCTCCAGCCTCATCACACTGGGCTGGCTGGTCATCTGCTCCAGCCTCATCACACTGGGCTGGCTGGTCATCTGCTTGAATCCGTACTCGGAACACGCTTATTTACCGTTTGTGGCTAACGAAGTCCAGTATCTGACAGTAGGATGGCCACACCTGTGCTTCACTCGGACAACGTGCTGGATCACGCTCTACATCACAACAGAAAAGTGTTCGTGCATTGCCGGGCCCTTGCGGGTCAAACAAATAATCACTCCCACCAGAACACGAATAATCATTACTTCTATCTTCTTGTTCAAGATGTTATCGCTGGCCCATGAGTACGCAACCATCTACTTTGAACGGAAGATAAGCCCTGAGAGGAACAAATCTCTCGTTGGTTTGGTTTTTACCAGCTCCAGACAGAGCGTTGTCGGGTTCGTGTTTATTGTGCACGGCATCCTGTTAATGACTTCAGCCTTCACGATCTGTGGGAAAACACATACTTGTTGTTCGATTTAAAAATTTTTAATTGTGGAACGACATACCTGTTGTATGAGGATAAACATATTTACAACTTCCATTTTTATTATTGACATGCGCATCATTTCATGTGCATTTTAGCTATTTTCGTCTTTACAGACGGTTTTAAACACATACAAGTCTTATTTGGCAGCTCTTTTTTCCTGGCTGACCTTGCAGATTTCAGACAGGCACACGTGACCAAAGGGAATGCGGGTCTTGGATATGGTTACATTTACTTTTGCGTCCTTGTTTCTTGCTTTCTAATGTTTTTGTAGTGTTTCTTTCAGTCTCTACACCTCTATTTAATGTAGTTTTTCCTGTATCTCTATCAACAGCCATCTACTTCCACTTTTTAAAGTCTAGGAGAAATGTCTTTTATCTAGGTCCTACACAAATCTCTGTTTCTTAACATTGGTGAAACTACAGGTCTGCTCACCTCCAAAAATTCACTGAAAACACCTTTTGGTTATGCGGCTGCTTTCCATTCTTCTCACGTGTCCCAGCCACTCCAGTCTTCTACGTCTCAGTATCCCCATGGTGGGCCACTACTAGCTTGGCCAGATGCAATACTTCCGTGTCGGTAATTTACTTATTTTCATTATGGTGTGTAGATAACGAAGATGAAAGCTGGTGGGTCGTCTCAAATAAGTGGGCCATACTTCGGAGCCACACAGAAAGGTGCTAATCACGCAGACTCAATATAACGTTTTCGTTTGCATAATAAACGTATAATTTCCCCACACTCTTTTGGATAATAGGTATAGTGTAGTAGCTACATTTCCTTCTTTTGTATTTATTTCTTCGTCAAGTGAGAGGGTGGCTGGGACATTTGACCCCCATATAGCAGAATTTCCCGAGTGGTCCGCCGGGGTCTTTGTGTAGGACAAGGACAAGAATAGCACCACTGCCACACAGAGAGCATGTCGTAAGAGGCGACTAACTGTGTGACAGGGCATAATACCGGCCATGGTTAAATGGTTTGTTGAGAGCAGCTTAGATGTCGCCTAACAGGCTGCAGGTCTACTTTGCTCTAGTATTTGAGTCTATTAAGTTGAACTCGCACATCAGTTAACCACCATCGCGGCACTTGTCCTAACAAAGCGGTGTAATAAACTGCTCGAACCTAGCTCGCTGAGCAGGAAATCCTCCTGCTGTATCCAGCTCATACCAGAGCTCGAACATACACATGGGAATCTGCCACTGTAGAAGTGTAGGTTGACTAAGAACTAAGATAGCTTCTTCTTCTTCCTCGATCAACTGATGCTATGCTTCTAGTCTGGTGAGGTTCACGAAGGAGACTGCGTTTCAGGTCTTCGCCGGTCCCCCACAGCTTTTCGAGCATGGTCACTCCCCCAGGCCAGACTGCCTCTCTTTGGTCTGCATAGGTAGGTCAGTCCTGCAGAATATGTTCTGGTGTTTGCTTGGGTGCTCCACAATCGCACGTGGCAGTGTCTCTGAGACCCATTCTGTGGAAGTGGGCCTTGAGTCTACAATGTCCCGTTCTGAGTCTGAAGATCTTTGTCTGCCCATCTCTGCCAAGTTTGTCTATGTTGTCATTTTCTGGCTTGTATTATTTGTGCTGTTCTCTCCATTCTGTCTTCGTGGATCGTTTGATAAGTGTCTTTGCTTCTTTATAGCTCTGTGAATGGGGAATCTGCTTACCACATTCGTTTCCAGAGATCCCACAGTGAACCAGAATCCATTGTAGGACTAAATCTGTTTTTTAGACAGAAATCCAATGTTGTATTTTATTTCTAGTGAGAGTCATTCTTGTTTAGGGCTTGAGATGGCTTGGAGTACACTCCTGGAGTCTGTTAGAATGACCGTTTTCTTTGAAGTTATGTTTTGGCTGAAAAGAATCTGATTTGTTGCACGAACAGTTCTTGCTTCAGCTCTGAAATTGGTGCGTCTCTCCTGCTGGTATGGAGTGATTTTCTATGTCGCCATTGAAGTGTGCAATATAGATTCCACTGCCTCCCCTTTTATCTCTTACCGAGGTAGATCCATTTGTTTACACGATTGTCCAAGCGTTGCTAGGGTACTGTCTCTTGAGCTACTGAAGAACGTGGATTATTTTGCTCTGTTGCCGACTGCTGACTTTTCTTCGTTAACCCTGGAACCTCTAAGATTATTTTGTACCGGTCCTGGCTCCGTGTCCAGGGTTCTAGAATGAGTGCTTCACATTCTTTGGTTTCAACTTCAAAGATCCCTGCGTGTTTTCTGTGGATTTCTCTGGTCAGATGTTTGGGGCTTTTCCTTAGTAGTCTGTTTTGTGTTCTTTCTTGGAACTTCTGGTGCAGAGGATGATCATGTAACCTCTTTAGTTTTTCAAACTGAGTAAGGGATTTATATTGTCCCCTTAATTCAAGGAGCTCAATATTTGCTGTTTTTCCCAGCTCTGTAATTGGAGTGCTTTTCAATGCCCAAGGGGTAATTCTGAGACAGGTATTTTCAACTCGGTCTAGTTGTCCTGTGTTTGTACGGGCCGCTGTTAACCAAGGGCTAGAGGTAAATTAAATGATTGGTCTGATTGGACCAGAGTAGACTTGCTCGAGGATTTTTTTGTTGCCTCTCCACCCCCTTTTAATCCATGAGAACATATTGTTGGTAACTCCTGCTTGGAGGATTTTCAGCTTCAAGCATTCTCTCCAGACAGTGTCGAGATCAAAGAAGACAACTAGCACTTTCACTTTTTTTGTCTATTGAAAGGCATTTTTATGTCCTGTGTTAGATATGTTAATTGGGCCTTTGTACTTCTGTGCTGCCGTGTTCTGTTTGAGTTGAGGTGAGTAGAGAGTTGAGCTCAAGATACCAGGTGAGTTTTTTATTTATCAGTCTTTCCATGAGCTTCCCACACACCTGAGGAGACTGGTGGGCCTGTAGTTGTTAGGATCGTGGTTGTCTTTTCCTGGTTTAGCAATAGGCTGAATGTAGGCCTCCTTACAGAGTGCCGGAACAGTACCCTCATGCCAGGTTTGATTAAATATTCCAAGGAGAAACTTCTTGCTTGTGGGACCAAGGTGTTTAAGGAATTCATTCGTGAAACCATCTGCTCCTGTTGCTTTTCTCTTCTTTAGTTTCTTAGTTTCGTCTTCTAGCTCCCGCAGGGAGAACTTCACTGTCATACACTCTGTTGGAGTGCCTGTGCCATGGTCTTTTTGGCGAGCTCTGATTTGTGTTCGTAATTCTTTAACTATGTCTCTTGAAACTTGCGTGTTACTTTCTGACTCATAACTTCTGGCCGTAAGGTCTGCTGCCGCCTTTTCCGTCACCTGGCTTTTACGGTCATATGAAACACGGTCTTTCATCTCTCTGTCTTGTCACCGTTTAGGATTTTGATGAGATTCCACAGTCTTGTAGTATCTCTTTCCAGGTCTAAAGAGCTGGTTAGTTTGTGCCAGTTTTCTCTCATACTCTTCTTCTTCTCTTTTATGAAGGCTGCCTCTGCTTTGTTGTGCAAGATCGTATTATCATCCGTTGGGTTCGTCTCCATGATTTCTCTGCACGTACTAATTTCGCTTTGCAGGTCTTCTAGTTTGTGGGTCCAGAAGGGTTGATACAGCAGCCTCTTGGGATACTTTTCTTACTAAGATAACAGAATGGTTGCGTTTGCCCAATTATCTTGTAGTTCGAAGTGATATTTATTGGGGTGATAGTTTCTTGACTTTGAACTAGTCTTTGTAGCACATTTAATCAGGTCACATGTTTTGCCCAGATTATTGCTCGGTACTACGTTGTTGATTGACTGTGCGCAGCGAAGAGAAGAATATCCTGAAAAATTGAACTTTCTGATCTAGTGCACATGAAGACATCACTAGTAGCCAGGCAGAGAAGACATCACTAGTAGCCAGGCAGAGAAGACATCACTAGTAGCCAGGCAGAGGACATAGTCCAGCAGTTCCTGAAGGAACACGTTCTGCACGTTTATGTAATCGTAGTATGCCACGCCTTATCTGTTGAGCTCAGAAGGGGAATGTCTCTTCCTTATCCTCTTTATTCTTGTAGAGTGTCTCTATCATAAAATCCCGCATGTCCTGTAGAACTTGGCATCTCTCCAACACTGAATACGAAGCTATGGAGATGAGGCAAGAGGACGTCACTATCATAGCATCCTGTATGCCATGGGGAACTTCGCCATCACACCAACAGTGAATAGGGAGATTGTGGTGGATAGGCAAGAGAACATTTATATTTCCATTGAGGACTTCCGCAGGGAGGCTGTCTTTATCTGGCACCTTGCCACAGTAAATTATAGTTGTAGCCTCGGAGAGTTCCAGAAGGCTCGTCATTCAGTTCGGTCATTACCGAATATTTAGGTATGCTCTGGGTTAAGGAAAGATCAGCTGGATTTGTCCACAGAATACAGATTAGAGTAATGTTCGACCCACCTTGCAAGTTCTTCATCCATATCTGTCATGGACACGCCCATATCATGTTTTAGTGGGGCAGTTTTAGTGATTTTTGAACACAGGTTCACTTTGATATTTTCATATGTTGATATTTATTCCATGTCCAGTACATTTTTGGTTGCAAGCACAGGTTTGTCCAGTATTTGTGTACACACCTCTGAGATTTCATTGAAAGCCTTTCAACCACTGATGCCACGTGACTTAGGTGAACTGTGTTGTCTTACGAGGGGTTCTTTTTGTAATTTAGTAAGACCTTTTTACCCTCCAGTGAGTGTAGTTACATATTTTCAGCCCAGTCCTTGCTTGAGATTTCAATATTGGCAAAGGAGGACAGTGCAATGTCATGGATGCTGGTCTGAAGAATGTTCCATTTTTGTCGGTGGTGTTTTCCTTCATTTTCGACTCTGCTTGAGACGCTACATTCCTTTCTGAATGTTTTTCTTCATTTCTGGTATGTTCATACCGTTTATTTTGATTTTTGTTTTATATAGACCAGTCGATTTGTAGATTCTTTAGAGTTGCTGACATTGCTGGTTATTAGTGCTTGGTCTGTATTGCAGTCTGCGCTTTGACTGTATTGAGATGTTTCCACAGTGTCAATATGGAACCGAGATGTTTCCACAGTGTCAATATGGAACCGAGATGTTTCCACAGTGTCAATATGGAACCGAGATGTTTCCACAGTGTCAATATGGAACCGATATGTTTCCACAGTGTCAATATGGAACCGAGATGTTTCCACAGTGTCAATATGGAACCGATATGTTTCCACAGTGTCAATATGGAACCGAGATGTTTCCACAGTGTCAATATGGAACCAATATGTTGCCAGTGGCCTAATCTAAAAGACACAAAGATACCACGTGAGCTTCTATGACCTCAAAGAACACGTTTGGTAGACCTAGGTTATTTTGTGAGCAGAATTTAAACAGTCTCTGATCATTTGAGATAAATGTCCTGCACCACCTCGTCCTAGACATACAGGCCAGGATGTGAGACATAGCCTAGCTATTTTAGCCTTCCTCGGTGTACGTGCTATTCCGTCCTATCTTCTTCTCTTCATCCGTGATTCCAATTATTTGTTGGCTGCTTCTCTACAGTTCTCCACTTTGCACCCATTCTCCGTCCATCGTCGGTTAGCGAAGAGCTGGAGTCTTTGTTGTATTACCTTGGTCTTTCTCCATGTTTGTTCTGCATACAAGAGCACCGACATGACACTGGCTTTGAATACTCTCATTCTCGTAGGGAACATCACTATGGACTTTCGAATGTTGTTTGCTTTGAGAAATGGCATTCTTGCTTGTGCAATTCTGTTCTCTGCATCTGTTCCCTGAATCGGTATCTACATCTATATTCTAACAAAAATACCACACAACATCAAATTAGGTTGAACAGAATGTTTAAAGCCAGGAATCATATTTTACATCCATTTGTCCATTTGTTCTTTGATCGCCAATATACACCATTGCTGTCATTGGGATAACAACTTTAACAATCCTACGTTTTGTTTTCCAGAACAGACCCTGACGTCTGCTCCAGGCTTGTAATCTTCCCGGGACTTCAGTTTTCTACGAAGCTCCACGCCAGTAAATGGCAGTAAGAATGTATTCCAATAACATATTTGGAGAAAACATAACCATCTGGTCAGACGAGACCACAAACAGCCAACCACTGGTCTCCTTGAGCATTGAAGGACTGAGGATAGTTCAAATCGTGAACCACGTGGTCCTAAGTGGAACTGTTTGTTTTCTCGGCATTATCGTCAACATCATCAACATGATGATATTTGTGAAGCAAGGTCTGAGTGACACTGTCAACTTAAGTCTATTTGCCATCTCAGTGTCTGACCTGTGCAGTCTTGTCACACTCGAATGGCTAAATATGAATTTGAACCCATTCATGGACAGAGCCGATGTTCCGTTTGAGCCAGTGGAGATCCAGTACTTCACTGGGGGGTGGCCACATGCCTGCTTTGCTAGAATCACCATCTGGATCACCATCTACGTCACAGCTGAGAGATTCTGCTGCATTGCCTTCCCATTGAAAGTCAAAGAAATAATAACTCCATTAAAAACCAAGATCATCATATGTGTTATCTATGTTCTGATGTTTGCCTCCCTAACGCCTGTGTATGTCGCCATGTACTTTGGAGAGAAATTCTTTCCCGCTAGAAACCAAACAAGAATTGGTTTGATCGACAGAAGCATTAAAGCCAGCTTGGATACGTTTGCCTTCCTGTTGTATGCTGTGATCGGATTTGCGTCCTTTGCGATACTTATTCTGTTTACTGTGCTCCTGATAGTTAATTTACAGCGCAGGTCAGACTGGAGGATGAAGTCTACGTTTAATACAGAACAGTCTAATAAAATATCTGACAGAGACAAGAAAACGATGAAAATGGTCAGCCTGATTTCCATCATCTTGATCGTCTGCTTCACACCCGCCATTATTCTGTATGTGACAGTTTTTATTGTTCCAGGATTTGGCCTGACCGGTATATTCGCCAACATTTTTCACACCACGTGGTCAATCACGTTTCTGGCAGAGTCCATCAACTCCAGTGTCAACATCATCTTGTTCTACAAGATGAGCACCAAGTACCGAGGCACATTTCACCAGCTGTTTGCTTGGTGCGGTGTACGGATTTCTGGAGACACTCCGCGCCATACAGCATCTTTAGATGGTTAAAGAGACACAGGCACGCATTTCATTTGCAACTAGGTTTTCTACACCTCAGATCAACATAGACAAGTAACGGTGAGCCTGGACCAAGGCCTGTGGACCTTCGTCTGTATGAATTAGGTTCCCGTGAATCTGCTGTGTGAACACCAAGAGTAACTTCGCTCACTAAAATTAAATCGTGGTTTGTGTTAACAATAAATACATCCGAGATAAGAATGCATCAATATGTTCCTAAGTATGATAAATAGTTTGACTACATATCAGCTGTTGACAGTCATCCGTTTGTCAACCATTACTGAAATCATCCAACTAGATAAAACTAAATTACAGCATCGGTACAGTACTAGCAGATCGCTGTAAGATGTCTGAGAGAAAATATGTTTGTTGCTCTAGAAACGAAAACAGGAAACATTGGGATTTCTAATGTAATAGACTTATCCTTCTTTTACTGGCCACGGGAACCAATTTGCACCATCATCTTACAATCCGCCAGATACTTATGCCATCTTTCTTGCTTACTCTTTCTCTGTGACGTATAGTGGCATATCTCACTTCTTACACAATATCAACATAGAAAACACTTACGTGAACAATAAAACACAAGATATTTTATTTATTACAACATTATCAGCTAAAACTAACTATGACTAAATCTGTCTAATTCAGAGGATGTCTGCATGAGCTGGCTGGAACCCCCGGATCTATAACCCATTTCTAATGTCTATTCAATACTCCTTATATTATCGAGAAATGCCACTGAGACTTGAACCATCTTATCTGTGTTATCGGTGTGCACTTAGGCAGTGGGCGATGTGGCTGAGCTCTGACAGTCTGCAAACTTCTAACGTCAGAACTGAGTCGTGGAATAAGATCTTCTCAGCAAGGTTTGTGGGTGTTTTAAGGTTACACCTCACTTTCGATCGGGGGGGCTATGGCCGGCCCCACTGACCAATCAACGTTTTTCGATGAATCCTGACATAAGCAGTTATCGAGCGACTCTATGTGACTGCTAATTTAGATGTTCCTCTTGCTCATTGGTCGATTCAGCCGATCATCAAGAACTGATATCCGTGAAATGCTCAACCGACAATTTGCGATAGAGGATTTATTGATGACTGTGAGTTAAAAGTTACAACATCTAATACGCGACGTTAAGGTTTCAACATATAAAACTATAAAAGCTTATGAAAACAATAAAACAAAATATTTATTTATTACAAAAGTATTTATTTACAACATGAAAAATACCTAAACTATCTAATTATTAATAAATATTTCTAACTCAGAATGTTAGCACGAGCTTGAATGCAATCCCTGGAACCATAAACCCAGCAAGATAAGTGAAGGCATATAGGCTGTCAGTGTGATAAGTGAGGACAGAGAGCTTGTCAGCGTGATAAGTGATGACAGAGAGATTGTCAGTGAGATAAGAGAAGGCAGAGAGGTTGTCAGCGTGGTAAGTGAGGACAGAGAGATCGTCAGTGAGCGTGATGAGGGAAGGCATATGGGCTGTCAGTGTGACAAGTGATGACAGAGAGATTGTCAGTGTGATAAGAGAAGGCAGAGAGTTTGTCAGTGTGATAAGTGAGGACAAAGAGGTTGTTAGTGTGAAAAGTGAAAGGCAGATAAGTTGACAGTGTGAAAATTGAAGGCAGAGAGGTTGTCACTGTGATATGTAAAGGCAGAGAGGTTGTCAGTGTGATAAGTAAAGGCCGAGAGGTTGTCAGTGTGATAAGTGGGGACAGAGTGGTTGTCAATGTGATAAGTGAGGACAGAGAGGTTGTCAATGTGATAAGTGAGGACAAAGAGGTTGTCAGTGTGATAAGTGAGGACAAAGAGGTTATTAGTGTGATAAGTGAAGGTAGAGAGGTTGTCAGTGTGATAAGTAAAGGCAGAGAGGTTGTCAGTGTGATAAGTAAAGGCAGACAGGTTGTCAGTATGATAAGTGGGAACAGAGAGGTTATTAGTATGATAAGTGAGGACAGAGAGGTTGTCAGTGTGATAAGTGAGGACAGAGAGGTTGTCAGTGTGATAAGTAAAGGCAGAGAGGTTGTCAGTATGATAAGTGTGGACAGAGAGGTTATTAGTGTGATAAGTGAAGGCAGAGAGGTTGTCAGTGTAATAAGTGAGGACAGAGAGGTTGTCAGTGTGATAAGAGAAGGCAAAGAGGTTGTCAGCGTGATAAGTGAAGGCAGAGAGGTTGTCAGTGTGAAAAGTGAGGACAGAGAGGTTGTCAGTGTGATGACTGAGGACAGAGAGGTTGTCAGTGTGAAAAGTGAGGACAGAGAGGTTGTCAGTGTGATAAGTGAGGACAGAGAGGTTGTCAGTGTGCTAAGTAAAGGCAGAGAGGTTGTCAGTATGATAAGTGAGGACAGAGAGATTGTCAGTGTGATAAGAGAAGGCAAAGAGGTTGTCAGCGTGATAAGTGAAGGCAGAGAGGTTGTCAGTGTGAAAAGTGAGGACAGAAAGGTTGTCAGCGTGATAAGTGAAGGCAGAGAGGTTGTCAGTGCGATAAGTGAGGGCAAAGAGGTTGTTAGTGTGGTAAGTGAGGACAGAGAGATTGTCAGTGAGTGTGATAAGGGAAGGCATATGGGCTGTCAGTGTGACAAATGATGACAGAGAGATTGTCAGTGTGATAAGAGAAGGCAGAGAGGTTGTCAGTGTGATAAGTGAGGACAAAGAGGTTGTTAGTGTGAAAAGTGAAAGGCAGATAAGTTGACAGTGTGATAATTGAAGGCAGAGAGGTTGTCACTGTGATATGTAAAGGTAGAGAGGTTGTCAGTGTGATAAGTAAAGGCCGAGAGGTTGTCAGTGTGATAAGTGGGGACAGAGTGGTTGTCAATGTGATAAGTGAGGACAGAGAGGTTGTCAATGTGATAAGTGAGGACAAAGATGTTGTCAGTGTGATAAGTGAGGACAAAGAGGTTATTAGTGTGATAAGTGAAGGTAGAGAGGTTGTCAGCGTGATAAGTGAAGGCAGAGAGGTTGTCAGTGTGAAAAGTGAGCACAGAGAGGTTGTCAGTGTGATAAGTGAGGACAGAGAGGTTGTCAGTGTGAAAAGTGAGGACAGAGAGGTTGTCAGTGTGATAAGTGAGGACAGAGAGGTTGTCAGTGTGATAAGTAAAGGCAGAGAGGTTGTCAGTATGATAAGTGAGGACAGAGAGATTGTCAGTGTGATAAGAGAAGGCAAAGAGGTTGTCAGCGTGATAAGTGAAGGCAGAGAGGTTGTCAGTGTGAAAAGTGAGGACAGAGAGGTTGTCAGCGTGATAAGTGAAGGCAGAGAGGTTGTCAGTGCGATAAGTGAGGGCAAAGAGGTTGTTAGTGTGATAAGTGAGGACAGAGAGGTCAGTGTGATAAGTGAGGACAGGAAAGTGAGAACATTTCAGAGGGTCAATACACATCCTTGGCAGTCGTAGGAAAGAAGACAACAAGCAGAAATGACTGGTTTGAGGGTGGGTCGGTCTTCCTCGCGCCAGTCATTAAAAAGCGCCAATCTACCCACCTGGAGTTTAAGATTGCCCCGAACAATCGACATTGGAGGCTTACAGTACAAAGACTGGCAAAAAATTGTGCAAATGACTACTGACTCCAACTCTCTGGGTTCATGCAGTCGGTTCGGACACTGGTAACATCAGAGCATTGTACCAGGGCATAAAGAAAGCCTTTGAACCTACAAAAAAGTCTACAGCGCCTAAAATCTGCTTTAGGTTAAATTATTCTGGACTGGGTAATGCAAATACAGAGATGGGCCGAACACTATTACGTCTTGTACACCTGTAATAACATAATGGCGGACTCTGCTCTCAACGAAATTGAGATTCTGCAGGTGTAGCAGGAACTTGACGATAAACCGAGCGTACAGGATTTGGAAAATTGTATCGATGGCATGCTAGTGGGAAAGGCAACTGGTTGGGATGGCATTTCAGCAGAAATTAACAAATTCGGAGAAAAGTATTTCTTCAATAACTGTACGAACATATATGCCAGTGTTGGGATGAGGGGGTCTATCACAGGACACGAGAGACGTCGACATAAGCTCCCTTTGCAAGAACAAGGGTGACAGAGGAAACTACAACAATTGCAGGGGCATATCGCTCTTCATCACCCTAGGCAAAGTGTATGCTCGCATCATCCTGAGCAGGATGCGAAAGCTGGCCGACAGTGTATCTGGAGTCTCAGTGTGGTTTCCGCGCAGACATAGAGGGTCTTCTCAAAGTATTGTCTAAAGTTGACTGCTGACATAAACTACTCAGCATGATTAGATCATTTCATGTGGGCATGAAAGGTACAGTGCTGCATGACGGTCAAGAATCTGAGGCCTTTGATATTAACAGGGGAGTTAAACAAGGTTGTGTCCTGGCTCCGACTCATTTCGGCATTTTCTTTGCCATCGTGCTTAAACACGCCTTTGGAACTGCCACAGATGGGGTCTTTCTGCATACTAGGTCAGATGGGAGACTATTCAATCTAACCAGACTGCGAGAAAAAAGTAAGAGAAGGGAGACTGTCATTGGGGAAATGCTCTTCGCAGACGATGCTGCCCTGGTCGCCCACACCGAAGCCGAATTACAGATCCTCATTAATAGGTTGGCAAAATCCTGTGATCTAGTTGGACTCACCATCAGCGTACAAAAGACGAAAGTGATAGCCAGTGTGCCGATCCTCCAGCCATTGTCATGAACGATATATATCTGGAGGTAGTAAATCTCTTCAACTACCTCGGATCTATCATCACCGAGTCCAGTGTCCTGAGTCCACAGACTTCCGCTTGCTATAGCATGGCCTGAGTACACAGGCTACAACCTGCTATGGCTTGAGTCCATAGGCTATCACCTGCTCCGCTGTGTTAAGCTGGTAAAATGCGTTATTTGGTTATTCCCTTGACAGTCTGTCATCCTCTTGATTGCCAACTTCTTGTGCAGCTGATTTATTGTATCCTTCATAGTTTCTATAGGTTTGTATTTGTTGCTCCCCAGTTCCTCGTCTGCTAACACATAGCTATAACGTCTGTTGCATTGTTCGAGATCTCTGCGTCTGTTCCTCGATGACTTTGAGTGCGGACTCCTAATTGTTTCTAGCTTACCAACTGTTCTGATCCTCATAGAGCCCTGCTTTGGTTCTCGTTGCCTGGTTGGGCTATTTATTTTGTCATAATTAGATTTGTTATATGTTGCCCATGCTGCTAAGCTCCAATTTATTACTGGTCATTTCATTCATCCAGTGTACAGTTTATTTAAGTCATTAATTTTTTTCACTTTATGGGTTACATGCTTTGTTTGAGGAAAAAGATTCTAAATATAGTTTTTGTCTACATTAATCTTATTAGCCATGCCCAAGCTCACTACTTCAGTGATGTTAGAGCGTGATGTATCTAAAAGCTTGCTGTTATAATGTTTTCTTCCAAGATCCACTCCACACGGCTACATCCTCTATAACAAAGCTGTGCCAACTTTTTGGAAAGGTTTTCATTTCGTATATTTACTTGAGAAGTAATGTAAGTGACAGGACTGAAACTTTGTAAGTGACAGGACTCCAACGTTGTGAATGACAGGACTTCAACGTTGTGAGTGACAGGACTCCAACTTTGTGAGTGACAGGACTTTGTTTTGTTCCAACATTGACATTATTCTACCAAGAAAATGTCA
This sequence comes from Ariolimax columbianus, assembly GCA_036924085.1. Classification (NCBI taxonomy): domain Eukaryota; kingdom Metazoa; phylum Mollusca; class Gastropoda; order Stylommatophora; family Arionidae; genus Ariolimax; species Ariolimax columbianus. The sequence goes on from JAVGWX010000006.1 coordinate 2,563,077, forward strand.
GCTAATAATATTCGTTTGTATATTTCGCATATTTGACTCAAGTATCAGTTGAGTTCACGTCAACCTTCTCTATCCAATGTGGTTAGACTTGTCCAATCTCTTCAATGACAGAAAAGGCCTGTAGGCTGTAAGATAAAATAAGTGTGCTCATTATCTTGGAGGTCAAGTTTGTCCTCGTCCAATAGAAACACTTACAATGTTCATCTCACACCACCCGTTATCCTCAGTTTCCAGTCCAACCAAGAAGACAATGGAGACCAGGGAACAGTAACTCTCACACTCCAGAACTGGAGTACTCTCCTGTAGCATGTAATGAATGTTTACCAACTGTTGGCGATGCTTCTTGTATTACTACCACTGTTGTAGAGACTATTAGCAGTTGTAAAAGTCGTTATCACAACGTGGGTTATTGTTAAATAACGTTTTCGTGTATTAGCACAACCTTACAGTATGAACACAGCTTAACGTCTTTACTTCTAAAATGATTTTCTTATACGTGTTTGCCTCACTAGTTTCTACTGGCGGACGCGCGCCTATTCCACCCCAGACCGTAGTCAATGAGGCGATATTAAGACGCATAAACCAGCTATTTTCATACAGCGGTGTCAGTGGGATGAAGGTTAACTATATGGAGTAACGGCAGTAAAATTGTCTAGCCTCAGTAATTTCAACATTCAAATTCAACCAGCACAATGTGGACGATATCACCTCAACCAGTTATCCGAGCAGACGCTAGTCACGCACATTTATCGTTATTGCCACAAACAGCAGCGACACCAAATCATAACATTCATAATTTGTAAGGGAGGTAAGCGAGAGTTATCAAGAGAAGAACTTCCCTTGCTCTTTTCAATTGTTTAGCGCCCTTTCTTCAGTCAAGTATACGGACATTATATAGACTTCATCATGATTGTAGTGTACATCATTTGCTCGCCATTTATTTTTCTTACAGGATATGTACGATAGGTTTCTAATTTGAAATTGTGATGGTTTCCGCTAAGTCCTTAATAACTGTAAGCCAGTAGGTCTAATCTTTCTAGTCCAGGTGTTTAAGATCTGTTCTTCTTCATCTGTCTGATCACTTCTGTAGTGTACTTTTAATACTGTAGACGAGAGAGTCAGTGACAAAGTTTGATTACAATATCAAGCTCTAGCTTCCCAAACCAGGGGATTTCCGTGACCTCCGCCGGTGTGCACATTAATTGAGGCATTCAACAAAAAAGTGAACATCCAAGAACGTTTGATGAGGACACACAACTTTAGAGCCCTTTTGTAACATAGTCTCTTTGAGATAGAATTATCGACGCGCGTGGACTATGCTGACTCGACAATGGATTACGCATATATTACAACAGAGTGCATTCACTTTGAAATTTCAAACAGAATGACATGAACAGTTTGTACGACTCTAGAATATACCGTTGCTGAGTTGTTAGCAAGAAGGCTAAAAAGACAAATGTATTTTCTGTTGTCTTATAATACAGATGTATTCAACATTTAGTGCAACATGGACAACTAGCCAAAATATTTTCTCTTTTTTAAATGACAATATGCTTTATGAAACGTGTTGATTTGATCCAATTCTCACTCGTCTGTTGCAGTATATTTATCACTCGTATTTATTTTCCTACTTTGGCTAACAAGTATAGACATGTCTGACCGGTTACTAGTTACCAGAAAAAACATCAATGCATTCTGTGAAGATTCAAAAGTACTTGTGCTGTTACAAGAGGCAGAGAGGGAGGTGCAGTGCCGATGGTTTCTGTAGCTCTTAAGTTATACTTTTCAGTTCAGTCCCGTCTCCCCTTTTCTTCCAACATTTGCATTCACATCATGCAATCTCAAAATGGCTGCTTCGTGTATGGCTCACGTGAAGTGTATCCTCATGGTGTGAAAAGTCGAGTGTATCCTCGCTGTGGCAAGTTGTGTATCCATCATGGTGTGTCAAGTCGAGAGTATCATCATGGTATGTCAAGTCGTGAATTCTATTGGTGTGTCAAGTCATGTACTCTCATAGTGTGCAATTCGTGTATTCTAATGGTGTGTTAAGTCGTGTATTCTAATGGTGTGTCAAGTCATGTACTCTCATGGTGTGCAATTCGTGTATTCTAATGGTGTGTTAAGTCGTATATTCTAATGGTGTGTCAAGTCATGTACTCTCATGGTGTGCCAATTCGTGTATTCTCATGGTGTGTTAAGTCGTGTATTCTAATGGTGTGTCAAGTCATGTATTCTCATGGTGTGTCAAGTCATGTATTCTCATGGTGTGTCAAGTCGTGTATTCTAATGGTGTGTCAAGTCATGTACTCTCATGGTGTGCCAATTCGTGTATTCTCATGGTGCGTCAAGTCATATATTCTCATGGTGTGTCAATTCGTGTATTCTCATGGTATCAAGTCTTGCATTCTAATGGTGTGTCAAGTCATGTATTCTCATGGTGTGTGAATTTGTGTATTCTCATGGTGTGTCAAGTCGTGTATTCTAATGGTGTGTCAAGTCGTGTATTCTCATGGTGTCAAGTCCAGTGTATCCTTATAACGTGTCACGTTTAGTGTGTCCTCACGGTGTCAAGTCAAGTGTATCTTCAGTGTTTGTAATTTAGTTTAATGAAAAGACAGAACGGCGTTGGTTAATTTTGTGTCACGTTTAAATATTCTTTGAAATATAATTACTCCCATTTCCCAACATGTAATCTTGTCTACCATACGCCTCCTTATCTAATTACTACAGGTTTTATTGCTACCATTCATTGTGACTAGTTTGATCTTATTTTGGTGATAATATATATCCACTGAAATTCGTTAGTTACTGGCCTCTTCGGCCTATCTTATACACCTGTGACGTTATTCATGTTCTTCAGTATCATTTTCTGAAATAATTTTATTCTTTTTTGAAATATCAAAATATGGCTTGTGTTCTATTTTGATTATTGTCTTTTACAATATTTGATGTTTTGGTAAAGTACAAAAACTTTTGTTTGTATTTCACAATTCAACTTATAAACTGATAGAACCCAATCACCAACTGCTAACAGTTGAATCCACTCATGAACTGATAACATTACAACCCAATCACCAACCGATAACAGTTGAATCCACTCACAAACTGATAACATTAAAACAGAATCATCAATTGATGATAGTAGATTCACCACTATAAAACATCAGAATTGATATTACCCTGGAGCTAGAATTGCCCTCACAAGAAATGTGCAATGAAAAAGAGGATATAGTAGATTTAAGTTTTTAAACCTTTTGGTTACAATAAACATTGTATTTCTTATTTTCCACACTAAATTGCCTGATCGTTTGTTATTCTAGATCCACAGTATATGATGCTAGAGAGGCTTGTGTATGTGCATGTATATTTATGTGTATGTATTTTTTTCACGTATTTATACATACACATAAATACGCGTACTCACACACATACATGAAAATATACGAATCAAGTCCAGCAGCCAGGAGTTTAATAAAATGATGTAAACTACTATAACCATGGTAACAGTTGTTTACGGCCTGGTGTCTGATCAAACTGTAAGGATTTAGGCAAGGGGTAGCGATCAATGTCGACGAATGTTTCAAGTTGTGAGTCACTGAACTTTAATTGGTATAGCATGTTTGTTCGTTTGTTCGCTTGTGTTGAATGACCATACGCACTAACAACATCGTGGTCTTCTATGAACAAGGACTGGACAGCACAATTAACATAAATTACTGGGGATTAGTTTACTAGAATCCAGTATCTGACAGGATGATGGCCGCACCTGTACGTCACCTGGACAACGTGCTGGATCACGCTCAACATCACAGCAGAAAGATGGCTGAACACTGACATGACCCTGAAGGTCAAACAAATAATCACTCCCAACGGAACACAAATAATTATTACTTTTATCTTCTTGTTCATGATGTTATCGCTGGCCCCTGAGTACACAACCATCTACTTTGATTGGAAGTTGAGCCCTGAGAGGAACAAATTTTGTGTTGGTTTGGTTTTTCGTCAGCTCCAGACAGTTTTAGTTGTACTTCTCTTTGTTCCCGAGGTCACAGAGCCATACGATAGAGGGAATATGACATTGTATTTGAAGATCTGTATTTTTGTGGTAGACTTATTTCTTCACGATTTCCAGAAATTCACATAACGCAATAAAAGCTTCTTTGACTTTTTTAGTATTCTTAATTTGAAATGTATCAGTACCTCGGAACTTGTCTATATTGCTACCAAGATATGAATGAATCCACCTCTAGCAGTATCGTGTCCCCAAAAATATTCTCACTGTCGTCTGGTGCTTTATCACTCCACTTAATTTGGGGAACCATTCAGTCAGCAGATTTATTTTATTTTGTATTTGGTTGTGGTTACGAGAAAGAGGAGCCCATTCATCAGACACGCCTAAATCATAATTTGTTCATAAGCAAAAGCCATGTTCTCATAATCCAGTCAACAGCTGGTGGAAAGAGGAATGGTGGTAAGAGACAGATCTGTCTCACCTCAGTTCTTATCTCAAAGATCTCCAAAAGCTCTTCATCTTGTAGAATTCTACAGTTTTCTTATGTTTGGGAACATCAGGGGCGCCTGAACAATTTCCAAAGTGATTCCCTGTCCAAACTATCAAATGTCATCTCATAATTTACTAATCCGATATAAAGTTATACATTGCAGTCTACACCATGTTGAACAATTCATCGAGGCAAAGTTATCTGGTCAACTTAGAATCTATTTTGTCAAAACCTACCTGCTCGTTCCACAACTGTTTATCTATGACCTCTTTCAATCATTCTAAAATAATCCAGTTCAATCTGCTACCCCTATAATTTGGGCTCCATCGCAGATCCCTCGTTTTCCAGTAATTGGACTACTTAGTATTTCTTCCAGTCTGCTGCTGTATTCTCTATAGAAAACTGTATAACTCTGTTGAAGTTTTAATGTCTGTTTTGATTTTTCTACTGTGACACCATCTGGTTCATTGGGCTTACTATCTTTCAGAAGTAAAATAGCCTCTCAGATTTATTATATAGTTGGCTTCATACAATTAACCGATTGAATGTCTGAAGGATATTCTGGAACTGGTCAATCTAATACTTCCTGAAAATGTTATGCCTATATCCTCCCTCACATGATCTTTGTGTTGTTAAGCAAATCTTCTAACTTCTTTAATAAATACATTTTCTTGTATATATTTTCCTGTCAGTGTTTTCATTAATCCATCATTCTTCTTCTTTGACGTTGGTCCTGAATACGATGTGGCAATATGTCATAGATTATAGCAAGGCTGCAGTACCTGTGCTTTTTGGTTCCACACATCTGATTTCAGAGCATTTTAGGCAGTGGTTTTAACTTCTCTTTTCAATCCTTAATCTCTTAGCCAGGCAGCATGGTTGCAGTCTGTTTTCAGGGCCACCACTTAGAACTGGAATAGGGTAATGGACAGTTATGGATCACTGACTCTGATGCAAGCAGTCAGCTATGAGTCATTGGCTGCTGTCAGCTTTCTTTTTCACTGCTGCATCTTTGGTTCTCTCCATCACTTATGGTGTACACAATGAAAAAAATGACAGTATTTTAGCAATTAAAGATTTTTTATTTTCAATAACATAAGATTATTGGCATATTGCAAAACTGTGTGAATGGAAGAAAAGAAAGAAAAATATGAATTCAAATGAAAAATTCAAAAATAATGGATTTATATCACTTTTGCACTTTCATTTGGAACAAAATATATTGTGAGCCAATGATTCATAAATAATCTTTTCCATCTATTACATGGAAAGAATCTAACGAAAATAAGGTGAAAAATTAAAGAAAGACCACAATGATATAGATAATAATTTTACATTTCAAAATGAACATCACTTTCAATTATGTTTGTTCTTTAAATGTGGTAACCATATTCAATTTCTGTAGTTGGATCTACAAATATCCTGTGGCAGTTGTTGACACACACAGTTTACACTGTGTAGGCTGATCTGCGTTTCAGAAGTTACATGAATCATACATTTGGTTATAATGTCAATCTTGGATTAATATTTGTATCAGGTTTCTCAGCACTAATTAATGTAACCTTATCTGTCTATCTTTAAAAGTGAATGTAAAATCTAAAAATCAATGACGTAGATATAAATGTGATGGCAATGCCAAAGAGATTCCAATTCAAAACATCAGTCAATATCTTCATTTGGAACAACCTGGTAATTATCTCAGGTCTCTTTTTAGGTACCTGCTTACCCAGCATCAGTCTTTAATTACCTGGCATAGTCCTGTTGCAAGTCAAAGCAATAATTATGCCTAGCAGATAAAATTTTGACTATTGCATTCCATCCTATAGTTCTGTTGCATACATCGCAGACTTCCCTGAAACTGTGAATGCAAAGTGTTCAAAATATATGAGCGGACATATAATGCGGGCAAGACTCGTTTATGATTGAGGTCTTGAGAACATCATTCAATGCATGGAGGAGTTCTGTTGTACATGTGGTCATGAGATGTACATTCCAGCAGCCAATCTTAACTGTTGGCTTCTCTACAATCGGTTGATTTCTGACGTAATCTCTTTATTGGTTGCATGGGCATATCGATGCTAATCATATAGTGACGAAGATTGGGTGCCTTTTTGCGTACTACGTAAATGACGGTTGAAAAATATCTTTCAGGTTTGTCCTGAGTTATAAACTGGATTTAAGGTCAGGTCAGGTCATCCCATAACCGGTGAGGTCGTTGGGGCACACATGAAGACATCCTCACAATCCCTCTCTGTCAGATGCCGCTGCCTGTGACTCTTCTGGTCGGAGATTGGTCCATTCTTTTATGTTGTCCTTCCATCTCTTTTTGGGCCGGCCTCTTCGTCGTCTGCCAAGCACCTTTCCGTGGAGGATTGTATTTGCAAGACCATTTGATCTCGATATGTGACCGTACCAAGTGAGTTTCCTTCGTTTGACAGTTGCCAAGAGGTCTTCGAAAGGCCCTATTGCTGTTGTAATTATATCTCGTATTTCCTCATTTGTAACTCGATCTTTGTACGTGACGTTTAAAAGTCTTCGGAAACATCTCATCTCCAAGGCCTGTATCCTTCGTTGAAGGTCAACTGTAACTGTCCATGTCTCACACGCATAGATGAATATTGACAGGACCAGTGTACGCATTAATCTGATTGTCGTGCATGGTGCAAACCGTTTATCTTGCCAGATTTTGTTTAGCAGTGCAAGCGCCGCTATTGTCTGTGCAACACCTCGCATTTTGATCCTTCATCACTGACAATCGACCCAAGATATTTAAAGCGGTCAACCACTTCGAGTTCCTGACCGTTAGGTTTTATCCTGCTGTTGAAGCCCATGGCGTTGTTGGTCATTAATTTTGTCTTTCCAGCGTTTATCTCCATACCATAGTCAAGAGCTGTTTGATCGAGTCTTCTGACCCATTCCTGGAGTTCTGCTTCTGAACCCGCCAACCCGTCGATATCATCTACAAAACGAAGGTTGGTAATCGTTCGGCTCCCTATCTTGACAGTACCAACGTGACCTCCAAGTGCCTCACTCATAATTCCTTCAAGGAATATATTGAAAAGAGTTGGAGAGAGTGTACACCCCTGTCTAACACCAACTGATGTAACCAGTCCCCTCGCCTCCCATTCACAAGAACTGCGCTAAACGCCTTGTCATACAGGTATTCAAGGACCGTTATAATAATGCCGTTTATATTATACTTCCTCATGGTTGCCCAAAGCGCTTTATGCCATACCCTATCAAACGCCTTCTTAAAATCCACAAACACATGATACAGTGTTTGCTGCTGTTCTAGATATTTCTCGCTTAGCAGCCTTAAATTAAATATCTGTTCGGTAGTGCTTCTTGCCTGTCTGAACCCTGCTTGCTCCTCGGCAATGATGTTCTCTGCTTGGGGATTCAATCAGTCGAGGTTTAATCTAAGCATGACTTTGCTAGGGTGGCTGATAAGGCTTATTCTGTGATTTTGGCATAGCTTTAGGTTTCCAGACTTTTGTAACGGTAAAACTATTGATTTCGTCCACAAGTCCGGCCAGTTTCCTGTCGCCCATATTTTGTTGCAGATGTGTGTCAAGCCTTCCACCACTTGTTCTCCACCTGCTTGTAAGAGTTCTGCTGGTATATTATCCACGCCGACTTGAATTTGTTCAAAGAAAACATCGGTCATTCTAAGGCTGTAGAAACTGCAATAGAGCTTACCTAGTGTTGAATCTGGTGATGACCACATATGCTTTCTCTGGTCCTCATATGTCGGGCAATTTTGCAGCAGATGTTTTCACAGTAACACAGATGCATTCGTCCGTAGCATATATCTTCAATCTATTGAATAGATGTGCCTCAGTCGGTTGTGGCCTGTGCGGATGTTGAAGACCACCACCGGCTCTCTTCTTCTGTTTCTAAGAATCGAAGTCACTGCACTCCGAGCATACCAATAGGTGCCCAGTCTCTCTCATCAAATGGCGTAAGGTATGGATCTCTGTAGCTCGCTGGTTGTACACTCTCCAGCTCCGTCCTCTCATGCGGCCCACTCCGCTCGAACATCGTTTAATGTCGAAACTTTGCAGTCTGGATTGCTGCTTCTTCTATTGCGACCTCATCTAGCAGACGGTGATTGATTCATTTCAAAATGTCACTTCTATCAATCAGTAATGTGCCCATGATGGGAGCTTGTGAAGCCACGATGTCAGCTTTTTCATTGCTTTGAATCCCAGCATGAGCAGAACAGTAGATCCATGTCAACCCCTGAGGGTTTGAGGCCTCAACAGCACCTATCCACTCGTACCTAAGCCATCCCTTCTGTACCTTCTGAAGTACGGCTTGCGCGTCTGTCACGATGACTGCCCTTGTTATAGAAGTCTCAGATATCCATTTCAGTGCTGAGGTCACTGCTTCCGTCTCCATTCTCATACTGGAGGTTGTTGACATGTATGCCCTACTGCGCTTGGCAACGACTTCTCCTCTCACTCTAGCCGAGAAACTTCAGCATGATGTCCCACTGCGCACGACTGATCCGTCGGTGTATATGACAGCGTCACTCTCCTGTGTATTCTCAGTTATCAGCTGATTTACTTCGTGCTTTGCTCTCCCGTTGCTCCGTTCTCTGCAGTCCTTGTCTAAGGTTATGATGACTCTCTGGTACTCTATCATTCTATCACAAGTGTGGACCCATTCTTCCCCCTTGGCTATCGTCTCAGCTGGAGTGACGTGTCCGATTGTTGTCTCAGCCTGTGCCATCCATGACGACCCGATCTTGATTCTTGATCCTTTGATGTCTGAGATACTACTGTGCAGAGGGTGTCGAGTGTCTGTGGTGACATGCATATAGGCTTTGACTTGTGCCAGTTTATGTCTGGATGTCACCGATAAATATCCTAACATGTACTGCATTATCACAATCGGGGTATCTCTAGTGCAGCCCAGAAATACCTTCATTCTAAAAGCGTTTCAATCTTTTAAACTGTGTTCTTGATAGTGTGAGGATGCCTAGTCCGTAATCAATAACAGATAACTCGACCATATGATGAACGGGAGGCGTTATTCTAAGTCGGCGGCAACCATGGTCTTGAGTGCTCCTAACCCTCTCTTGCATCTTTGTACGATGTGGTCAACATGGCAATTATAAGAAAGACTGCGATCAAAAGTCACTCCGAGGTATTTCAACATGTCACACCTGTCGATGGTGCAACCATTAAAAGTGATGCCCAGGAGCTCAGCCTTTACTATGGAATTATTCAAAGAGCACCACATCATGCAGGCCTTGTTCGGATTGATCTTGGAGCTTGAGTCGCCACACCAGTGCTTGCAATGTTTCCTGGATGTCTTTGACAAACTCTTGCCTGTCTGAGTCAGTCATGTACGTTAGGATGTCATCGGCAAATGTCAATGTTCGCCCTGTCCCTGTGGGTTGAATATCGGCAACTTTTACTGAGTAAATGTTGACCAGCACCGGTGAGAGCGGAGACCCTTGAGGCAGCCCTGGACATATTCGCCTCGGTTCTGATGTTTACGATCCCACGCGTAGTGGAACTGTTCTTTCCATAAGGCCAGCTGATATCCAACTAACCAGCCACGGGCTTAAACCACACTGCTGCAGACAGGTAATTAAAGTCCCAAAATCGACACGGTTGTATGCGTCTCCCAGGTCGAGTGCCACCGCGACTGTTTCTTGCTTTGACTGAAACCTCTCGTACACATCATACGCGAAAGTTCCAGCGTTAGCCCGGGTCTCCTTCGCTGTTCTATAACTGACCAGCGTATCGGGTAGAATCTGCTCCCGTTTACGGTAGGCCATTATTTTCCTGGCCACTATCTTCTCGAGCAATTTGCCATAAACATTTTGTATGGTCATTATTCGATAGCTGCTGAGAAGCGTGGAGTCCTTACCAGGTTTAGGCAGTGGGCACAGATAGCTATGAAGCCAGTCCTCAGGCACAGCGGACTTCTCTATAAGTGTGGCTGAACTCCTTCACCATATTTCTTATATTTGTCTCGTCCAACTGCTTGATGTGGCAATACTGTACGCCATCAGGACGTGGGGCATTGTTTTTGCTTGCACGTAGGCTTTTACGACCTCTGCCTCGGTGATAAGGTCTACATAAGCCTCTTCTCTGATGTCTTTCCGAGTTTCCTGATGGGTATCTCTGTCGCCTTTGTCAGTCTGGTCAACATATCGACTGAAAAAAACGTCTTTGTCTGTTTCAGGATAGTTCCTGTGTTATCTTGAATGTTGGAGATAAGCTGGCGTGTAGTCTTTCCATTCATCTTTCGATGCATGTACCTGAACTTCTGGAGGGTATTATCATTACCCACACCTGTGATGTGCCTGAACTTCTTGAGGGTATTATCATTACCCACACATGTGATGTACCTGAACTTCTGGAGGGTATTATCATTACCCACACCTGTGATGTGCCTGAACTTCTTGAGGGTATTATCATTACCCACACATGTGATGTACCTGAACTTCTGGAGGGTATTATCATTACCCACACCTGTGATGTACCTGAACTTCTTGAGGGTATTATCATTACCCACACCTGTGATGTGCCTGAACTTCTTGAGGGTATTATCATTACCCACACATGTGATGTACCTGAACTTCTGGAGGGTATTATCATTACCCACACCTGTGATGTGCCAGAACTTCTGGAGGGTATTATCATTACCCACACCTGTGATGTGCCAGAACTTCTGGAGGGTATTATCATTACCCACACCTGTGATGTGCCTGAACTTCTGGAGGGCATTATCATTACCCACACCTGTGATGTGCCAGAACTTCTGGAGGGTATTATCATTACCAACACCTGTGATGTGCCAGAACTTCTGGAGGGTATTATCATTACCCACACCTGTGATGTGCCTGAACTTCTGGAGGGCATTATCATTACCCACACCTGTGATGTGCCAGAACTTCTGGAGGGTATTATCATTACTTACACCTGTGATGAACTCCTCCCATCGCTCGCTTTTGGACTGCCTAGCTGAAGCTTTAAAGCAATTGGTAGCTTTGCGTTTTACCTCATCATTCTCGTTCAACGCGTCGACATTATTATCAGCTCTCTTTCTGGCTTTAAGCCAATCCTTTGTTGCCGCCTCCTATTCTCCCCGGGCCGTATTAACATCTTGATTCCACCAATGTGGTTGCACAAAAGGGAATCTAGTGGTCCTGCGACCTATCGCCTGGCGCAGCTTGTTCACCATATTATCCTGTTCGTACGTGTATCTGAACACCTGTTTGGCTTTCCGGTGTATGGTGTGTTTTCCTCTGGGTATAAGTACGACACATGGGAGGTGGTCGTTCTCTTGTGCTCCTAATACGTCCCAGCATGTTGATGAAGCAACATCATTGGATATAAGAGCCAGGTCGATGACCCCGTCAGTGTCTCCCAGTCGAGACGCTAGTCTAATTGGGCGTCCGTCATTCACGACAATGAGGTTTGTGTGGACTAATGCGTGGTTCAAGGCGACCCCTTGCCTATTTTCATGGGCATTTCCCCACTCTTTGTTCTTCTTCTTCTTCTTCGTACGCAGTCAGACAGTACCATTATTTTTTCGAAAAAAGCGGCTGTCATCCTGAGGCTGTCGACACTGCCATTGAGCTTGTCTTGTGGTTCCACTGGTGATGGCCACATCTGCTCTCTCTGATCCTCGTATGTCGGGGAGTTCTGCAGCAGATGCTCAGCGGTCATTTTCTCGGTACCACACGGGCATTCGTCGGTACCACCTATCTTCAATTTGTTGAATAGGTGGTACCTCAGTCTATTGTGGCCAGTGCGAAGTCTGAAGACAACGACCTGCTCTCTTCTGTTCAACTGGTAATAGGCCCCACTCTTTCGATCTAGCTTTAAAGTCATCTGCAATTAGGTACTTTTTGCTCTGCGACTGACAAGTCCGACAGAAACTCCCACTTTACGTCCTCGAAGAGGTGATCTACGTGAGCGTATACGTTGTAGATTCTTAGCAGTTTTTGTGTGCAGTAAGCATGCTCTGTTTCCCATGTGGCCATGTGATTAGCTACGAATCTGGCTGTAACATTATCTGAGCATGTCTCTTCATTTCGCCAACGATAAAAACAACACCATGTTTAGGCACCCTAAAATATTCGGCAGAAGACTTTCATGTATCGCATTATGTCCCAGCCAACGCAATGTTCGTTCTTGTACTATTTTCAATAATTGTCTTTGTTCGCCTACCTCAGTGAGGACATTGTCATTGGATCTCCCTTTTGTTCAACTCAATTTTTGCATCCTACGGTAGCCCCATATTTCAAGCGTTTCAACGTTTTTTTAATCCATGTTTTAGCCCCTCAATGCAATTAGCCAATGAGAAATGATGATTCTTTTCTTTAGTTTTATCCCACTTTTATTTGAGCTTAGCAACGTCTGTTTTTCTCGTGAAGGTCTATTTTGCCAATGCAGTCCATATTCCTAATGTCGTTCTCATTGTGGGCATCTTCTGTTATGTTTTACGATTAACGAACGTCTGAGAAATGGCAATATATTTATTTTTAATGCAGTCTGTCTACGGCGAGCTGAGAGAGGGATGGCGCGAGAGAGGGCGCCCAAAGAAACGTTTTAAAGACGGTCTGAAGCACTCACTAAAAAATTGCCAGATAGACATCGACACCTGGGAATGTCTTGCGCAAAACAAATCTGACTGGAGAAGCGCAGTCAAATCGGGTGTAACTGCCGGTGAAGACGACCGTGTTGTGAAAGCCCAGAGCAGACGCGAGACGCGGAAATCCCGAGCAGTGGGAACACCATCCCCTTCTACAAACCTCGTGTACCCGATATGTAGCAGATGTTTTCGTGCTCGCATTGGCCTGTTCAGCCACATGCGCACCCACACCCAACAGGGAAATCTGTGACAAGGATGATGTTGGCGGCCCTCATCGACAACGATGGACAGCTATTAATGCAGTCTGTTAATTTTTGTATAACGGCAACAGTAATAGGCGTATTGCATTTTTTTAGAAAGTAGACACATCTAGGTTTACGAAATATTAGCTTTATATTCGTGTACTTCTTATTTCTTTGTCTCGCTTGTGTCCTGCTTGTGCCTTTCAGCTTCAGGTTATGAAGAGGTTTCTTGACGGGGTCCTAGTATGTGCTTCGTACACGGGAAGTTGTACTGCTTCTTTTATTTCTGCTATCCATCGTTTGCCTGGTCGGCTCTTTGCATATGTATAACATTTCTTTCTGGTGTTTGACGTGCCACTTGATGGAACCATTTGGTTTACTGTTTCTTGATGAGATCTACCACTGGTGTTGTACCTACTTGTTTACTAATATCTTCGTTTCTTATTCTATCCATTCTTTTTACTCAAAGCATTCTGCAAAACATTTTATCTCTGTTGTTACAATGTGGTTTTTATCTTTGCTTGTCATTGTCCAATTGTTGCACTATTAGCACAATGTGGGTAGAAATATCATGTTGTATAGTGTTCTTTTTGTGTCCATTGTCACATGTTTACAGTGTAATATCGGGGACATTTTCCCAATGATTCGACTTGCTTTATTACATCTGTGTTGGATTTCAATGTATGTTTTGCCATCTGCTGAAATTATATTACCTAAATACGTGAAATTTGTCACCTGTTTTTACTTGATGGTTTTGTATAAATATGTTTGTTTTTGTTTCTTTTCTTGCAATCGTCATAACTCTATGTTGATTTTCATACCGTAAGCTGTACAGGCCTCCTCAAGATTGTTGATGACTTCCTGCAGTTGGTTTTCTGAGGTTGCTATTACTGTTTGGTCATTAGTAAAGTGGAGTTCATTTAAGTGATCACTGAGGTTGTTATTACTGCTTGGTCATCAGTAAAGAGGAGTTCATTTAAGTGATCACTGAGATTGGATCCCTCATCAATTATTATTGGTTTTCTTACAAATTGCGTGTATATATGTGATAAACAGTAAAGGGAATAGTACACAAACTTGCTGTAAACCGGTAATATGACTTTTGTTCGGAATACCCTGCGTTTGTTCTTAATGTACATTGGCTATTCACATAAAGACTTTTACATAGTTTGGTCAAATGTTTTATTTACTCAATAACGTTCTTGGGCGTAGTCTATTTTTCCAGTAATTTACATAATATCTTTCCAGTATGACTTAGCAATGATATTCCTCTATTCGTGTACCAAACTTGGAAATTCTTTTTTTAAATTGAGCAACATTTTATAATTTAAATATCCTCCAACGACCAAAATGGTCCCTGGCTTCATTCTTGATTATGCCGGAAATGGCATGTGCTTAATTGTGAGTGCGTCTGTGGCAAAAGTAATTTAAAAGTTCAGGTTGTTCTGGTTATGGCTGACAATGATAGAAATTACAGAAATGTCGAATATCTTCTTTTTCTTCTTCGTACGCTGGTTACAGCGATATACGTTGCACTGTGTTACTTTGTTAAGCCTGTGGCCCAGTACATCCTATTTCAACAGGCGTTTCTGAAGCGTTGCCATCCTTAGCCTTTGGCGGTCCCCAGCCTATCTGCAAGGCAGAAGTTGTTTTTGGTCAGAGTTGTCTCTCTTAGTGAAGTTGTCTTGCAGGACTATCGAGTCTTCCCGACTCGTGTCTATAGGGTGTGGTGATGAAATGATATGATATAATGGACTGTATGTACTAGTTTTTCAAGTATCTCGGAAGAGAGGCAGTCCAGTGTGACTGTGTCCCAGGATAGTCACGTCCTGCCAGAAACGTAGCATATGCATGTGAATGAGGTATCTCCTTGCTCTTTTTATTTTCTCGGCTCATCTGCAGTGGTGGTACGCCTAGCATTCCCCGCCACCTGGGAGGTTGTCACAATAGGGCGGAGGTGCAATGTCCGCTGGCCTGCATCTCTTCTGCGTCCATTGGGATGACTGATAGCAGGCAGATGTAAAGAGCGAGGCAGGGGTGCATTTAACCAGGGGACAAGCCTGGTCATGGCACGGAGATGTTGTTCACCTGGTGTGCGGACATATCTCATGATCCATGGCTGAGTCTCAACAGTTCGCATTGAGTTGGCTGCTCTACTGCTTACGACACCCCGACCGAGAACTAAGTCTTCTACTAGTGGTTTCACACCTCATCGCCGTATGGGGTGAATATCGAGCGGCTTCCCGCCCGCTTTGATCGGCGGACGGCAGAGACCTCTTTCTGCGGCTCGATCGGGTCGGGCTGAAACGCGAGCCCCAGGTCCCAACCATATCGTAGCCTCCCATCGCAGTGGTGCTGAGATTTAGGGCTGGATTCCGGTTTAGAGGCGTTCGGTCGTAATCCCTCAGATGGTAGCCTCGCACCATTGGCTTATCAGCCAAGCACATGGACCAAATGTCTGAGACCTGCGATTCCTCTCGAATTAAGAGAAATGTCAAATATAAAAATGATCAACCTTGCCACGTGATATCCGGCCCTACGACTATTAATATATTAGATATGTCCTTGGCCTTCGCGAAGCCACGTCTGCAATACAAATAGTCTAAGAATGGCTTTCTTTGACTTTTGTGTTGTTTGATAATTTGAGACAGAAACTTGACATTTTTATGTTGTGTTTTTTAAAACATTAAACATGTAAATTAGCCTGCGTCTCGTCTATTTCAATAATAGTTTTGAGAATGCAGTCCTTAAGGGTCAGTTTTCGATCTACTGACTTAAGTGACTGCTGGTGTCTCTCACGGAATTCCATGTACAAAAGACTTGGCGAAATGTTTCTCTGTATTTGGAGCTCATGTTGTAGTAGAGAAAGATGTTGACGCTGGAGTTAATGGCTTCAAAGGTCAGAACAAAGGCCCACAAAACGTAGAAGCAATTGGTTTCTGTACCTGAAACGCTGATCTCTGGTTCAAAGATTGTCACCAAGGATACCGCCACTCCAGGTGTGTAACACACTATTAAGACGGTTGCTATCATAACCACCATGTTTAAAGTCTTCCTGTCACGTGACGTGATCGACTCAGAACGAGTCCCACCTGTTTGTGCAGTCTTCCGCCATTTTGACTTTTGTTTGAGCTGAATCACCAGAAGTAAAGTGAACACGATCACAGCGACAAAGGAAATTGACCCCAGTACGGAGTACAGGGTTAATACAACACTTTCCACCACGTCATTGCCGTCCATAGCAATCAAGCCAATCAGTGTTCTATTCCTCTTAGGGTAGAACTTCCAACCGAAATAGTTAAATGTGTATGTCGGGAAAAAGATAACAATAAAGACAACGTAGATGATACAAACGATAAGCTTTGTCCTCCTAGGTGTGATAACCTGCTTTATCTTCAGTGGTAATGATATACACAAACACCTTTCTGCCGTGACAAAAACTGTTATCCAACCTGTTATTCGACCAAAACAAATATGTGGGGCGCCTGCAGCCAAGTATTGTATTTCTGGAGTTGACCACGGTACATTGGAGTTGATAAACAAAGGGTTTTGACAAATACTACCCCATATTAGCGTGACAAGGCCACATAGATCAGCGATAGCCAACCCAAAAAAGCTGATGTTCATGGTGTTATGAAAGCCTTGTTTGTAAAAAACCACAATATTCATGAAGTTAGACACCACACCAAACAGACTGATCACGCCGGTAAGGCTCACGTAGTTGATGGTCTCGTATATCAGCCTGTCTCCGTCACTGATTAGTTGTGTCGGCTGTCTAATGCTGCTGACATTCATGTCTGAAAATAGAGAGATGTCAGCGTTAAGTAGGACCATTAAAATAAATCTCAACCACTGGTACACTCACAACAAACAGAATATCTGATGTTGATTTATTACAATTTACGTGTCCTAGACAAATTTTAAAATGTGCCACATTTTCCATTGCTCGTTTCCACGCCCCATCGATCAGTCTAATCGATAAGTCTTATTATGTAATTGTTTCTTTGCTGACTATCCAGTTGTGTCTCAGTTAACCCACGCGAGTCAAAAGTTGAGCTGCCACCTGGCGTACTGGCTATCATTCTCTAATATATTACATGAGACTCGCCGCAAACATCAATTTCTTGTTTAGGGCGATGTCTTCTAGACCTTCACCCATGTCATTCTATCCAACAGATACACACAACCATCTGTTATGCTTTGTTTTTTCTTTATATGCTCATTGGCCTTTCCCAATTTTTTTCTTTTGATTCTCATCGGCCTCCCTAAATGTTGTTTTTTTCCCGATTCTCATCGGTCTCCCTAAATGTTTTATTTTTTTCCAATTCGCATCGGCCTCCCTAAATGTTACCCACACACATTTTTGCTGCCGAGCCTTTCGGAACATTTTTGTCTTAGAGTATTTCGATCTCCACTTTTTCTCTCATTATGCTAACGTTGAACTTATACATTTTTTGTTTCCCACCAATTCTCAACCAAAATAGTCTTTCTCCCAAAGCAGGTACAACATAGCCATTTTAGACAAGTAAACATGGCCAATCTACAAGTGGCTATACAATGTTCTGTCAAGCCAAACTTGGCAAATCTACAAGTGGCTAATACAATGTTCTGGCTAAACAAACTTGGCAAATCTACAAGTGGCTTATACAATGTTCTGGCTAAACAAACTTGGCAAATCTACAAGTGGCTAATACAATGTTCTGGCTAACCAAACTTGGGCTCTAAATTCCACCTTAGGTCTGTTCTCTGTCAGATGTAGAAAATAAGACATTATTAAGCTCCAGGCCTATGTTGCATTGCTGTTGTTAAATAACCCATGATGAAAAAGTTTACTCATTTGTGCGCCCTAAATACGACAGTAAGTGGGAGGTTTCAGTAGCTTTTCTAACATACTGATCGTTCTGATGAAGGTGGACCGGGTCCTCCAGGCTGTTTTGTTATGCGTAACTCTCACTTCTGCAGAAATCATGTCCTTCCACATCTCATTAGCGAGACGATCTTAAAAACAGTCTGTCTCCAGAGAACGGTACTTGAAATAGAGGTGTTGTATCCTTCAGTATATTGTGCCTGAACCTGACGCGACGTCCTGGTCAGTACGCTGTGCCCGACTCTGACGCGACGTCCTGGTCAATACGCTGTGTCTGACCCTGACGCGACGTCCTGGTCAGTACGCTGTGCCCGACTCTGACGCGACATCCTGGTCAATACGCTGTGCCTGACCCTGACGCGACGTCCTGGTCAATACGCTGTGTCTGACCCTGACGCGTCGTCCTGGCCAGTACGCTGTGCCTGACCCTGACGCGTCGTCCTGGCCAGTACGCTGTGCCTGACCCTGACGCGTCGTCCTGGCCAGTACGCTGTGCCTGACCCTGACGCGTCGTCCTGGCCAGTACGCTGTGCCTGACCCTGACGCGTCGTCCTGGCCAGTACGCTGTGCCTGACCCTGACGCGTCGTCCTGGCCAGTACGCTGTGTCTGACCCTGACGCGTCGTCCTGGTCAATACGCTGTGTCTGACCCTGACGCGTCGTCCTGGCCAGTACGCTGTGCCTGACCCTGACGCGTCGTCCTGGCCAGTACGCTGTGCCTGACCCTGACGCGTCGTCCTGGCCAGTACGCTGTGCCTGACCCTGACGCGTCGTCCTGGCCAGTACGCTGTGCCTGACCCTGACGCGTCGTCCTGGCCAGTACGCTGTACCTGACCCTGACGCGTCGTCCTGGCCAGTACGCTGTGCCTGACCCTGACGCGTCGTCCTGGCCAGTACGCTGTACCTGACCCTGACGCGTCGTCCTGGCCAGTACGCTGTGCCTGACCCTGACGCGTCGTCCTGGCCAGTACGCTGTACCTGGCCGAACTAATGTCTCAGTTTCGCATCATGTTCCATTGAAAGAGACGAACTGATGTGCTCTCTATGGACATTTGAGGTTAGAAACCGTTGTTTCATAAACCTTCTCGTCAGATGTTTACATCTTCTTCCCTTGGAAGGTGTAACATGTCGTCATCTGACACATCTATCACATAATATAAACCAGACAAATCGTCATGTGATGTGTGTTTCACATATCTCCCAAAGATATTGTTGCTCTCTGTTCCTCTCATTTTGATGTCCCAAATATGTCTGTGTCTGACCTTTCTCAGATCTGCATGACCTAGTAACATATTAGATCGCCAGTTAGTAGTGGTTTCCTCAACTGGCCTTGACACACATCGCCGGCCCTCATCTAACAGTACTTTTGTTAGTCTGTTTATTACTGTTCTTTCATATATCTCCATCCAGAAATCATTATCATTTTCACCACTTGTCAGTTGCTGTATTTTCTTCTCTTGACATATTTTTCAAAGCTCGTTCTTTTTAGTTGCCTCAAAGATCTGCTCTCGACAGACGCGTCTCAGATATTGTCATGACAATTCTTTCTCAGATCTGCTAATGACATCACTTACGGATCTGCTAATGACACATGACTCACGGATCTGCTGATGACAGCTATTTTACGGATCTGTTTCTGACAGTTATTTCACACAAGGTGTTAACAAACTTTATAGGAAACAATCATCATCATCATCATCACGAGTCCCGTAACCTTGGAGGTTGTTGAAGCACCGTTATTGCAGTTTGTCGATCCAGTTGCCGCCACGTCTCATTTTTCGCCAGGGTATTAGTTTCAGCTATAGACTTTCCCGTCCACTCTTTTATATTGTTCTCCCATTTCTTTTTTGGTCTCCCTCTCCCACGCTTCCCAGGCACAGGGCCTTGCAGGACGGTCTTGGTCAACCCCACCGATTGTGAAATATGTCCATACCATGTCAATTTTCCTGTTTTTGCTATAGTCAATAGGTTTTAACATTGACCTGACACCTTTTTAACAATTTTGAGAACACTCGTTTGTAACGTGATCCAGATGCCAAGAATTCTTCGCAAACATCTCATTTCATTTGTGCACATTTTACGTTCTAGGTCAGCCGTCAGAGTCCAAGTCTCACAGGCATCGAGGCATACCGTTCTAGGTCAGCCGTCAGAGACCAAGTGTCACAGGCATCGAGGTATACCGAGGTGACCATTATATACATTAAAGTCAGCTTCGATTTAAGCTAATGTGATTTTTTTTCAAGATTATTCGCAGTCTGGTCAGGACGACCATGCCCATCGTTGTTCTTGACTGGATCTCTGCTCTAGACCGCCCCACATTCATTTCTGTTCCCCGATATTTGAACCACGTAACACTTTCCAGAGGTTTTCCTTTGACCACAATCGGGTTTAAATACCCTCTGGGTCGTTGACCATGATCTTACTCTTCTCTGCACTGATTTACACCCCAAATTTATGGGCAGCATTGTCCAGGTTTGCGACTAGGCTCGTAAGTTCAGGTTCTGTTCCAGCCTGACCGGTAATGTCGTCGGCAAACCAGAGGTTGGTGAGTATGCGTCCACATATACTGACCGTCCCTACGTGTTCATCCAATGCTTCTGACATAATGCGTTCTAGAGAAACATTGAAAAGTGTCGGAGAGAGGAGACACCCCTGACGTAAGCCGACTGTCGTGCGGAACCATTCACATGTGGACCCGTTGAGGTAAACTGCACTGCTGGCATCGGAGTAAAGTTTCTCAATGACGTAGGTGAGCCGCCATCTTATCTTGTACTTGCGCAGAGTTTCCCATATGGCCTGATCTCCCATCCTATCAAAAGCCTTTTTAAAGTCAACAAAGACCTGGTACAATACACAGTGTATTTTTCACGGATCAAGCGCAAGTTACAAATTTTGTTCTATTGTGCTTCGACCAGCTCTGAAACCCGCTTCTTCTTCCGCAACAATTTCATCTGCTCGCGGCTGTACTCTGTTAGGATGGCCTTGAGCATAACTTTACTGGCTTGGCTAATTAGACTGATGGTTCTGTAGTTCTGTTGGAGGTTACCCTTCTTTAGTATCACTGTGATCAATGATTGTGACCAGCTTGTGGGCCTTTCTCCTATCACTATGATCAATGATTGTGTCCAGCTTGTGGGCCTTTCTCCTATCACTATGATCAATGATTGTGTCCAGCTTGTGGGCCTTTCTCCTATCACTATGATCAATGATTGTGTCCAGCTTGTGGGCCTTTCTCCTATCACTATGATCAATGATTGTGTCCAGCTTGTGGGCCTTTCTCCTATCACTATGATCAATGATTGTGTCCAGCTTGTGGGCCTTTCTCCTATCACTATGATCAATGATTGTGTCCAGCTTGTGGGCCTTTCTCCTATCACTATGATCAATGATTGTGTCCAGCTTGTGGGCCTTTCTCCTATCACTATGATCAATGATTGTGTCCAGCTTGTGGGCCTTTCTCCTATCACTATGATCAATGATTGTGTCCAGCTTGTGGGCCTTTCTCCTATCACTATGATCAATGATTGTGTCCAGCTTGTGGGCCTTTCTCCTATCACTATGATCAATGATTGTGTCCAGCTTGTGGGCCTTTCTCCTATCACTATGACCAATGATTGTGTCCAGCTTGTGGGCCATTCTCCTATCACTATGATCAATGATTGTGTCCAGCTTGTGGGCCTTTCTCCTATCACTATGATCAATGATTGTGTCCAGCTTGTGGGCCTTTCTCCTATCACTATGATCAATGATTGTGTCCAGCTTGTGGGCCTTTCTCCTATCACTATGACCAATGATTGTGTCCAGCTTGTGGGCCATTCTCCTATAACTATGATCAATGACTTTGTCCAGGTTGTGGGCCATTCTCCTATAACTATAATCAATGACTTTGTCCAGCTTGTGGGCGATTCCCCCGTCTGCCATATCATGTTACAGATTTTGTTAAAAAATCTATCAACACTGTCCCTCCAAGAATTAGTAGTTCGCCTGGTATGTTATTCACTCCAGCCGTTTTACCCTTTTTAAGAGATCTAACCGCCACCTCAACTTCTTCACTCATAATGCTAAAATGATCTTTCTCTTGTTAGTCTGCTGGGGTTACATCTCTAGGATCCCTTGGGGACTTCATATTGTACAGCTGGGAGCAATATTCCATCCATCTCTGCATGACATCCTTTTCCTCAGTCATGGTATTCCCTGCCTCATCTTGAATTGTTCTTATTGTGGGCGTGAACTTCTTTGTCAGGTTTCTAACTAGTTGGTAAGCTGTTCTACCATTGTTCTTGACAATGCAGTCTTGAATTTTTGTGCACTGATCTATTATGCACTCCTCCTTTGCTCTCGCCATGTCCTTTCTTATAGTCTTGTTTATAGCTCTGTATTTTTCCGCTCCGGCTGTTGTGGTTTTCTCATTTTTGAGAGCTCTCCTAATGTCACATAGTAGTGATATATGTTCAGATACCCAGGGTTTAGACCTCCGTTTGTACCTTACCAGTATTTAGAACAAATACTAGGAAACAATTGGTCAGAAAATTATCTAGAAACCATCTGACAGTTGTTTCACAGATCTGTTCCTGACAGCTGTTTCACAGATCTGTTCCTGACAGCTGTTTCACAGATCTGTTCATGACAGTTGTTTTACGCGTTTGCTCAAGATAGTTGTCCAAACTGTTCACTCTATCAACTGTTCACTTGATTGACATGCTCGCAGATAACATAGTTACGCACTTTCTGGATATGGTTGACGGGACACAGACGTACTTGCTGGATATGGTTGACGGGACACAGACGTACTTGCTGGACATTGTTGACGGGACACAGACGTACTTGCTGGACATTGTTGGCGGGACATCGACACAGTGTTGCTTGACGTGACATAGACATACTCGCTGGACATTTTCGAACATGACATAGATACACTTGCTGGACAGGAACAAACTACAGACAATGACATTCAGGTTTGAAATCATCTCTATAAAATGTCATATAAATTAACACAGCGAAACCCCAACTTATGACAAATAACAATGAAGGAATCAAAGAAAGGTTCACATTAGATGGACATAAACTGGAAACAGTAAAGCAGTTTACGTGTCTGGGTTCTATAATTGGGGAAGAGGACGAATGAGCCGATCTAAGAGCAATGCCCGCACAAACGATTGGCATTGTCCCAACACTGAAACCAATACGGAAAAACAAGAACTATTTTTAAAAACAATTAAGATCAAATTAAGGCAGGCATTGATTGTGGTCTCTTCTGATCAAATCAACGTATTCCAGACATGTTCTATGGTATTCAGTTTCTCTTAGTAATAGAAAAGGTGTCGATACTGATGGTTCCTGTAACCCGTTGATTGTACACACTCCTGCTCCATC
Organism: Ariolimax columbianus; assembly: GCA_036924085.1. Classification (NCBI taxonomy): domain Eukaryota; kingdom Metazoa; phylum Mollusca; class Gastropoda; order Stylommatophora; family Arionidae; genus Ariolimax; species Ariolimax columbianus. The sequence goes on from JAVGWX010000006.1 coordinate 2,586,679, forward strand.
TTCTATTGCACCTCACCTCGCACGAACCTCTTTTGATTTCAAAGTTCTATAGTCGGTAAATTACTTATTCATCTAATTCGGTGTCAGAAATCGACATGCAATTCAATGATGCCAAAATGCTCAAAATGATACGTCAAAATGCGATGTTGCACAAATTGATTACCTATGTACTTTTATCTTTATGCGTGATTAACATGACCAATCAATGCTGACGACCTACAACCACACACCCAAGTCATGTAGACGGGTAGAAAACTTATCTCCCTCAGACCGAATTATTTTCCCTCCTGCAAAAACACAAATGCAACTCAAAAACGTATTCCTTTACAAAATCACAATGGATTAACTTATTGACATGATAGGATCACATCAAAACAATCTAAGCTACTATTATCAAAGCTCTCTTCCCAGATGTTTTTTCTGGTACCAGCCGGATGTCGCTTCTGTAAACTAACCCCACTCCATTTTCGCTTGTTCATTTCTAATCTATTTCTTTCCCTAGCAACATCATCTAATTTATAACCACGTGATAGGGACGGTGTGGCCTAGTGGTTAAGTGGCACGGCTCACAACCCGATGGTGCTGGGTTCGATCCCCATCACAGCACCGGTCGTTACCCCGGGGAAGCAAACCCTTAGAAAATGCAGGATGAAGCAGACCCTTACATAAAATGCATGCTGAAGTCGGATGCACTGGGCCGACAGGCGCAAAATAAAAACCACAGTGCTACACACACCGCCTTGGGGATTAGCGAAAATAAGGCGAACGCAAAAAAAAAAAAATTTTTAAAAAAAAATGACCACGTGATTAGCTCTTGTTTCTCGTGCCCTCTAGCGTGTCTTATCTCTGACGTTCTAGAAGTTTCGTTCTTTCCTGTTGCCACAAGCAATACAAAGCTCGAATTCATGTGTTTGGGTACGACCCCCGATGTTTTGTCAACACCTTTTTCGATCATCTCGAGGCATACTGACGGTCAACAAATACTTACTTGAGTAAATTAATCAGTGTCGACCAAAGACAATTGAGTGCAATCCTTCAGCTCCACCGATTATTCAGTCTCACCAAAAATACGTCAATGCTCAACAAAGAACACCACTCATAGCGTTAAGCAACACACTCTACGAGAACTTTGAGTATGCCTTCCTCCCAAATATAATCTGAAATCTCCGGAACATCACTTGTGATCTGCCTCCTTAAGCTTGGTCTCCTTTCCTGGTTGCTGCTGCCAGCCACGTCGTCCCAACCTCCCCTCCTCCCCTTGCCCTTCCCCCTCCCCACTACATGGACAGTTCGAATGACAGCTTTCGTAACCTGTCCACTAATAAGCCAAAACGCAATTTCTGGATTCCCTTTTCCTTTAAAAACAACCTCACTCCCATTTTTTTCAGAACAAATGGCTACTAAAACACTGATAGATTTGGTTTTGCCAACCCACCTTCTAAAATAAGCATCTTCCAACATTTTCAGCCCACCCACCATTTCAACTAAAAGTCTATTACTAATTTTCAAGTTTAACACGTGATGGTCACATGTGCAGCATTTAGAACAACCGAAATAAACTCTTGAATAATAAGAGTCGATAATTAATTAAAGTAATTTATGTCCGTTAACTAGACAATTTTCCTTTGACCTTATTTCAGAAAATGAAATGTAACACTAGCAACAAAACCAGGCTTTGTTCGAAATGACCTCCGTCTCAACCTTTGATTAGTCAATGCTTCTCCCCCGTCTACTTCCTTCTAACCTTCCTAGTTGAATCGGAATAAAATGAAGTTTTAATTAGCTTTTAATGACCCGTTGGTTTGGGATCATCCCTGTGGTCCTGTTGGAATCCCTCACCCTGTCACATAATGCCTCAGATTGATCCTTGGAATAACGTCTGAGAATTATATGTCAATCGTCAACATACGAAATACAATAGATCAGAATGTCGGACCGTATAAAGACATCATAACTGTTGTAAGAACATGCAAAGTTCAATGGTAAGGTCAAGTATCAAGGTCGAATCCGCTAACTAGCATCACTATATTGCAGCGAACAGATCAGTGGACCAGAAATAAATGATGTCTCGTAATGTGATGGACAGATAATGCTCTGAAATAAACCAGAACATCATGAAAGACACTTTTTCGCTCAAAGAATACACAACGCAAATAATGAAAAGTAATAAATATGTTTGTAATGACTGCCACAGTTTGTGTCATCAACTTGACGTTCAAGGTTATATATCTCGTGGGAAATGTCGTCATTCGAACGCCCATTCATAATCACTGAATCCCTTAATCTCCCCCCCCCCCCCCTGCCCCCCACTCCCACGATTTGAAACTAAATTTGATTTGATATTTAAATGCTAGTTGTATATCAGATATGTTTTTGCTGTTGTCCAGTTTTATCAGACAACGAAATAACAATCTAATTACATTGGGCGACGGACAAACCTTTGAGCCGTTCACAAAAAAATCCTAGAAGTAATTGTAAAAACCAACACGTGTTTTAACTGTTTGTAGTGCACGAATTGGTAATCACAAACAATATATTTTAACGCTGATCAAGTCCGACATGAACATGGTCTAGACAGGACAGCAATATAAAGCTTCACAAATTATCTTTAGAAAGGAATTGAGAAAACTCATTATGGATTAAGGAGATGCAGTCAACATTGATGTCGACACAAACCACCATGCGGTCATTATGTCAAGCGATGTCAGTATGTCATTGACATCAACACAGATCACCATGCGGTCATTATGTCAAGCGATGTCAGTATGTCATTGACATTAACACAGACCACCAGGCAGTCGTTATGTCAAGCGATGTCAGTATGTCATTGACATTAACACAGACCACCATGCGATCATTATGTCAAGCGATGTCTGTATGTCATTGACATTAACACAGACCACCATGCGGTCATTATGTCAAGCGATGTCAGTATGTCATTGACATTAACACAGACCGCCAGGCAGTCGTTATGTCAAGCGATGTCAGTATGTCATTGACATCAACGCAGACCACCAAGCGGGCATTATGTCAAGCGATGTCAGTATGTCATTGACATCAACACAGACCACCAAGCGGGCATTATGTCAAGCAAGCTATGTCAATGACATTAACACATCACAAGGGGCACAGATATAATCAACATAATCAAATCTGTGCATATGTGAATGTTTGTATAAAAAATAGTCAGTGCACGGTACGAACAAGTGCCGGTGAGTAGGAACGGTTTCTTGTCAACACCGGAGTTAGACAGGGATGTGTGCTTTCTCCCCTGTTGTTCATCACCTACATGGAGAAAATCAGCAAAGAAGCCCAGTCTAACGATGCCAACAGTTGTAAAGAACTGCTCTTCACCGACAACCAAGCACTCATTACAAACACTGAAGAACAGCTGCAACAAAGCTTAAACAACCTGAACTTAACTGAAGGACACAACATGAGAATCAACGTCAGTAAAACTAGAACAATGACAATAGCAAGAACAGAAACAACCGCTAAGATCTACATAGAACATAAACAACCGCTAAGATCTACATAGAACATAAACAACCGCTAAGATCTACATAGAACATAAACAACCGCTAAGATCTACATAGAACATAAACAACCGCTAAGATCTACATAGAACATAAACAACCGCTAAGATCTACATAGAACAGAAACAACCGCTAAGATCTACATAGAATAGCAACAACTCAAGCACGTGAAGGATTTCAAATATTTAGGAAGCAAAGAATCATCTAATGGAAGAATGCAGGAAGAGATCGATCACAGATGCGCCAAAGCAAACCAAACCATTGACCAGATGTCAAGAATACTGAAGAACAAGCACGTAGAGATTGGAAAAAAAGAGCCCTGTTCAACACAATGTTCATGCCTACAATATGTTACCAGTTTCAAACTTGGACGATGACAGCAACAGATAAGAGACAAATAGAAACAACAGAAATGAAATGCCTGAGGCGAATGCTAAATGTGACGAGATGGGACAGAATTAGAAACGATGAGATCAGAAACAAAGGGTCACTAAGCCAGTGCTAGACTTCATTAGATAAAAACGTATTCAGTGGTTTGGCCGCATATCCCGACAGCAACACCTCAACGTTCCACAGATGGCTCTAACACTTAAACGCAGCGGTACCAGAGCTAGAGGCCGACCCCGTAAAAGATGGATTGACGAATTTCTGAGGCAACAAGTTCACTTTATACGAAGCGTACACCAAGGCGCTGTCCAGATGTCACTTATACACCTGACGCCGAAACGGAAACCAGCATCAGACAATAGATAGATAGAATCAAATCTGAAATTAGATAGAACAATTTAAATAAGGAAAACATCCCAGCAGAAGTGAGAGACACGCTAAGGGACAATGTACTTCCCACAAGGTTAAAGACAGATCATGATATATCGAACTTGAGGAAGAGATGCCAGCAGAGTGGACCGAAAGATAACGAACATTAAGTATTCATTATTGTGAGTACATAGCAAATCTGTACAAGGAGTTATCAAGAGAATGTTAAAAGACTTTTAAACCAGGCTAAGTACAATACTAAATGATGATCCAAAAATAGACAACGAAAAACAAAGAAGAGGACGAGATTGTAAAGTAAAGTAACATAGCATTACTGCCGTAGAGGAGTGTCAGGTGTTTAGCGATCTAACATTTCTAAGGCTCGGCTATATGAGAGCTGTAGTAATTTCCTCTCCCTCGCCGCTTTAACTTCCCTGACTGAACCGTACTCATTTAAGGATGGGTCTACCCGGGTGCCGTTGCCGTCTGAAAAAACATAGCACTACCCGGCTCCCTAAAATGGAAATGATACTTCTGTTAAATTATCAATCGGTCCGAGGAATGTCAAAACATAATATTCACCTCTAGATTCAATGATCTAGGCATTTGCAGCAGTAGATTTCAAACGAGATATTTAACGGAGCTGATGAAAAAAGGCGACAGATGCTGACGGCTTTAAAGTTGAATCTGTGTAAACTTCTGACAGATGAAAAGTTCATGAAAGATGATAGAAATCAACAGTTATTCCCATCATCTGGAATTAACAAAATAAAATAAAAAAGAGTGTGAAGCCAGCAGAATTATCCCTTTTATGAGTGACATAAGAAACTTGTTTTCACAGATCCTAGAAAAATAACAATGTACACAAATGAATTCATTTTAAGTGATATAGGAATGGTATTTAAGTGATTTAGGAATGGTATTTAAGTGATTTAGGAATGGTATTTAAGTGATTTGGGAATGGTATTTAATCGATTTAGGAATGGTAACAAGTGCACAGACGCTGTGTGTGCTCCATGTGTGATTTACTAACAGATTTATAAATACGCGGGGGAGCATAATATTGACGGCCTTCTCATTGAGTCAACAGGTACAAATTATTGAGAATTATTGAAGGATATCGAATATAGTTTCTGTGCAAGATCTGGGAAATATTTTAAAATAGTCAAAGCGCTATGAGAATGTCTCTCGGACGTACGTACTGGTTTGAAAGACACCATTTGAACCACAGGGATGTGTACTTTCCCCCCTCTTGTTCAAAGTGTATATGGACACGATCGCAGGAACGAGTGTACCTCTATTTTATATTTGATCTGTGTGACATTCGTCGAGAGGCAGACATCATCCAAGGCGTGTGAATGCCTTTAGTGACGGATGTGAGCAGAATAATTTGGTGACAAATATAGCAGCAACGGAAAAAGGGAAGGTCAGCAGATCAGACAAGCCGTTCAATATTCTTGTCGGAAACATAGAACTTCATCAAGTCAGAGAAATCAGAAATCTGGAAATCATGCTCACATATAACAGTAGAATGGATATGTAAAACAGATACAAGAACGCTAACGCAAATGTGGTTACTTATCAGATATCACCACAGGGGACGACGTGGCCTAGTAGTTAAGTGGCACGGCTCACAACCAGAATGTGCTGGGTTCGATCCCCATCACAGCACCGGCCGTTACCCCCCGGGGAAGGAAACCCTTAGAAAAATGCAGGAGGAAGCAGACCCTTACATAAAATGCATGCTGAAGTCGGATGCACTGGGCCGATAGGCGCAAAATAAAAATCACAGTGTAACGCACACCCGCCTTGGGGAATTGAGAAATAAGACAAACGCAAAAAAAAAAAATATCATCACTGCTATGATGCACACACATGATAATGAAGACAACAAGACAGGTAATCAATACAATATGGATGCTAACTCTCTTTTATAAGTGTCAGACATGGTCACTGTCCAATTCACAACAACAAAAGATCACAACATCTAAAATGAGATGATTACGAGAAGTAGTCAGGATAACAATAAGAGACCTAGAGACAGCGATAATAATGTCATGATGGAATAACTTATGTAGAGAGACAAGGAATGAAACGGTTTTATCATCTTAGAAGAATGACTACAACCTTTCAATCCAGCAAGCATATCAATAAATGACAACGTTAAGTGAGAGGAATAGGACAAGCAATGTAATAATAGCTTGATCATGGTCAAGAAACGCTACATATTCGTAGATTGACAATAGCAACGGCCAAACATAAAGCACGCGAAATAAGAATGCACCTCAACATGTTGTCTGACGAGTTAATGTTAACAGACTAGATGAGCTGGCGACAGCTATCCTTAGCTCCACGTGCACAACTGTCACGCAGTGGGTCCAATTACCATAATAGAAAAAATGGCATGGCATGTACAGTGACGCTGAGAAATAACATAACATGTACAGTGACGCTGAGAAATAACATAACATGTACAGTGACGCTGAGAAATAACATAACATGTACAGTGACGCTGAGAAATAACATAACATGTACAGTGACGCTGAGAAATAACATAACATGTACAGTGACGCTGAGAAATAACATAACATGTACAGTGAAGCTGAGAAATAACATAACATGTACAGTGACGCTGAGAAATAGCATCGTATGTATGTACATCGATCATATAAATAATAACATGCCATATGCCTACATTATTAGACATAACGTGACATATGTCAAGATGCTGAAAAACCACTTGGCATATGACCTGCCATATACATCCATATTGGGTACAAAGGTGAGGTATGTACAAAGATACTGACAAACTACAGGTTAATAACATTGTACAACATAAAAACATTCAGACGATACTAAGAATTATGTTCCGTTAACCAAAATACTTGATTGAAAGTATCTAGACCTACAACTACATTACACAGGATTAAATGTGTCGAGGAAAGTTGTGGATGTAATACAACAAAGAAATGTAGTGAGTTTAGATGGATTCTTTAACAACTGAAAGTTTCTACCAAGCGTAACCAGTGGTATCATCATGATGTTGCTGTGAGTCGTTCACAAGGACAAAATCAAAACGTGATAACCAGAGAGCAAGAGTGAGGCAAGTCCTGATAGAGAGAAGTGGTCCCAGGAATAAGAAGTGATAACCAGAGAATAATAGATTGAGAACTATACCGAGGATATACAGATCAGACTATGTTAGTCAGCTTAAACATGTGTATCAGACTATGTTAGTCAGAGTCTGCTGAAACATGCGGATCAGACTATGTTAGTCAGCTTAAACATGTGTATCAGACTATGTTAGTCAGAGTCTGCTGAAACATGCGGATCAGACTATGTTAGTCAGGATCTTCTGAAACATGTGTATCAGACTATGTTAGTCAGCTTAAACATGCGGATCAGACTATGTTAGTCAGCATAAACATGCGGATCAGACTATGTTAGTCAGAGTCAGCTTAAACATGCGGATCAGACTATGTTAGTCAGCTTAAACATGCGGATCAGACTATGTTAGTCAGAGTCTGCTGAAACATGTGTATCAAGGCTCGACATCATGTCCCAGCAGTTCTCCCTGGACACAGGCTGTTTCAAGGCAGGCTGGCTAATGAGGTGGGGGTCGGCACTGTAATCCCGATATTGGTGAGCCTACTGAGAAGTCCCGCATTACACTACAGCCAGAATGACAATGGGCCCACTATCTTAAGTACACCTTGGGAGGTGCGGAGAACCCCTGCAACCTGTGACCACAGAAACTAGTTAAGTACGAGGGGAATGCGCAACCCTAGGTTGTATCATTATTTTGACACATGGCTACAAGCAGTTTCTGACCAATCACATCTACGATCGTTACATGTTTAGCCAGTGTGACGACCTGTGACTTGCCGTGCCTGGGTTTCGTGAAACGTCCATTATTATCTTTCAAAGCCGAGCATGACAGTGAAGGTGATACAGACAGATTACCGAAGTGTGACAGTGAAGGGGATACAGACAGATTACCGACGTCTGGCAGTGAAGGTAATACAGACAGATTACCGAAGTGTGACAGTAAAGGGGATACAGACAGATTACCGACGTCTGGCAGGGAAAGTGATACAGACAGATTACCGACGTCTGGCAGTGAAGGTAATACAATAAGATTAACGACGTGGGGCAGTGAAGGTGATACAGACAGATTACCGACGTGGGGCAGTGAAGGTGATACAATAAGATTACCGACGTGGGGCTGTAAAGGTGATACAGACAGATTACCGACGTGGAGAAGTGAAGATGATACAGACAGATTACCGACGTGGGACAGTAAAGGTGATACAGACAGATTACCGACGTGGGGCTGTGAAGGTAATACAGACAGATTTCCGACGTGTGACAGTAAAGGTGATACAGACAGATTACCGACGTGTGACCACAGGGATATTAGTAATTTAATATTATGTTGGCAGTTAACTATCATAACGAACATTTATTATACGAGTCTTCATCCATCTTATCTTCCAACAAGTAGAAAATGTTTCTCTATCATTCTAATGTGGCATTAAACCGAACTTTTGGAGTGTCGTCACGTGATGTGTGTGAAAGTTGTTTAACGAGTTGCTCTACCCAGACTAAGCCCTGTGTAGTTAGTCCTCACTTCTGATTGATCTGAAGACACAAAAGTATGAAGCACCGCTTGTGCCACTTATGTTCGTCTTAGCTACAACAGTAATAATAGGCACAACAGAGTCAACAGTCGGTAAACCTTCAACACGAGTTAGAGAAGCGCACTCGAAGGGCAGAGTGTGGAGGATACTAATTCCTTCTGATTTGACGCCTTGGTTGTGCTGGAAATTGGTCGAGTGGAAAGAGTAGTCAGTTATTATTTTATGAGTGATTTTATAGGGCAAATTCAAATGTGACAAGTTCATTGTATCGTTAGCCGCCGGCAATATCCATTCATTGAATGAGTCAGATAATTATGAGCAATTTCCTGCAGAAAACTTAATTTTAAAAATATGGCAGTCTCTACGAACATTATGTAGGTGTAAAAAATACAACTGACGTTGTAAAATAATGAGGCAAATATCTTGACCCGTTTGTCAGAGACATAATGAAGAAAGTACTTATCACAAGAGGAAAACACTTTCCTTGAAACAATTCTTCTAGTTTGTATCGTTTCCTAACCTGACAGACAAATCACAAACTACAGAAAACAACATCAAATCGCACACCACAAAGAAATGTCAAGATCACTTCAAGACATAATTTCTCTCCAAAGAACATTTCATTGTCTGGGAGTGTGTATATAGACGTCATTCCGTCATTTCCTTCCCTCACGAACCAATAGGAAGATGAGATGTATATTTCAATGAGGAAAATATGGCATCTCAAAAATTATTTTATGAAGAAGATTAGGCCGTACGTTTTTAAGAAAATAATGATCATGGCTTAAGAGAAATGAAATATCCGCATACAAGTTAACTTAAATGGTAGGATGGACTGTGAGGAGAAAGCAGCAGCAAAACATATAGACGTGGCAAGCTAGCTATCACCGTCATGTCACACAGACATTCCAACAATAACATGAAGTCATAGCATCAGACATATCATATGTACCACTTGATTGAAACAGAATGAAGGCTCTTACTTTCGGTACGTGCAACGTACGCACACTGAACAGCGCCAAGGCCAGTAGACCGGACAAGAGGACGGTGCTAGTGGCTTCAGAACTAGAACACTACATGATGGATGTACTTGCTCTTAGTGATACAAGATTACCCGGAGAGGACAAGTTCACAGAAGCTTTGGAATATTACACGCTCTTCTGGAGTGGACGAGACAGCACAGACCTTAGTCCACCAGCCCCAGTCACCAACAAACCACCATCTTTAGTCTGAGAATGAGCTACTGTAGACTCTTCAAACTCAAGATATCCCACACAAGGGATTGGCCATGTGATCGGGAATTTAGGCCCCCGAACACGTCACACAGGATTGTCCAGCATTCAAAGCCCTAGAATGCCAGAACTGACAAGAGGGATCAGAACCGAAGCAGAAGCTGTGAGGCGGTCATCCAAACCTTGAAAAGAATGTGAACCCATTTTGCGACGAGGCTGCAGATCAAGCATGACCAAAAGACCTGCAGGTAAAGAAAGAAGAAGAAGAATATGAAGAAGAAGAAGAAGAAGAAGAAGAAGAAGAAGACGAAGAAGAAGAAGAAGAAGAAGAAGAAGAAGAAGAAGAAGAAGAAGAAACATGAGAAGGAAGAGAAGGATGACACACCATATTTTGTTCACAGAACTTAGAGAGATTTGTGTGTTTTGGATATGACATGTTCTGCTCACAGAACTTAGGGAGATATCTGTGTTTTGGATACGTTCACTGACCACAGAAATGCCGACCAGTGAAGTCTAAATCTGGTCTGCACGCCTGAGTGGGCTATCAGTCTATTGCTAGTTGTCGGTCAATGTCAGAGTGAGACATACTTGGTAGAATGGACTTTTAAACTCCGGTCGTAGTTTTCTGTCTTTTCGTGATTCCAATCACGTGTTGCTACTTCGCCACCTGGGACAATCACATTTAATGTCAATGTCCATCTCCGTTCACTCTTATCGGAAGATAATAGCCTTATCACTTGCAATGAACAGTAAGTTTGACAGTTCGATTAAGTAACTGACTTTTGCCAGGTAACAATTTAGTTATCTTTCGACCTCCGTGATACACAAACAGTTTCACATTTCAAACAACAATATCTACTTAGGTTTCTTCGGTGCTGTCTGAATGATAATTTAATAAACCCCATTAATTTAACGCCATGTCTGCACTGTTAGTGACCTTGTAAGAAATTCTCTCCATGTTGCAGTAGACATATTCTCAAGACAGAACGGACCCGTGTACCGCGCCGGTACGCGGCCTGAATCCTGTAACTCTCTGCATAGCAAAACATAAACATACATAGATTGTTATACAGTTTACATGAAATACATAGCCAGTTCACTCATATAGGAAGTATGTGTCATGGTGTAGTAATTTCAAGGCCTGATTCTGCATTGCGATTTATCTAGAGCTGGTTCAAATCACACTGCATTGGTTTGCATCATTGGCCGAATCGCATGGCAAATTGAAACATTAGAGAGATATTAGGATTAGATTAGATATTAGGAAATATTTTTTTAGTCAGAGAGTGGTGTCTGCTTGGAATGCATTGCTATGAGAGGTAGTGGAGGCAGGGACAGTTAATGCATTTAAGAATAAATTGGATGCGCATAGCTTTTAGAGCAAGATGATGTAGATGTAACTGGTCGTATACAGACTCTGCATGGTCTTCTAAACTAGTATAAAACGTTGTTAAGTTAAGTTTTAACGGGTTACTCTTACTGAATAATATCATTACCAGCAATATCGTCCGACTCCCAGCTCAAAAAATGGATGCATCTTACGTGTGGCACTGGTATCGTGTTAGTACATGCTTGTTAGACCTTGTGACCAAAAGGAAGTAGTATTAACTAAGAGCATGTGTGGCGCTGGCATCGTGTTAGTACATGCTTGTTAGACCTTGTGACCAAAAGAAAGTACTATTAACTAAGAGCATGTGTGGCGCAGAGTGTTGGGCTGGACATTGCCACATCGTCACCATCCGACCTTAGAGGGGACACGAATTGGAAAAACAAGCCGAGGAGATTACATGCGGAGAAGATGGAGTAAAATTGTAGACTAATTGTGCCAGTCATGTAATGACGCTATCTCTATTTGCCTTGGCTTAATCAGTTGAATTATCCCAAATTAAAAAGAAGGTAGTGTGAGAGAGAATGGAGATGCTGTCATCCGTTAATATTGTTATTAAAATGTTTATATTTGAATTTAAGACACATACTCAACAAATATGGACCAATCATTTCAATTTGCGCGAAATCATCATTCGGTCATTGGTTCTTTCCGTCTTGTCAGACGTTAGTAATTAAGCTTTGGAAAAAGGGATGTAACTACAGTCCATGACGATAACGAATGTGACTCGTAAGACCAATCCGGGCAAGGAAGCGTCTTCCACAGTGTGTGCAAGGAAAGTCAGGACCGTTTGCAGCATCGCATGGTGTGGCGTGTCTTCTCAAACTCTGAGTCTGAAGCCTAACAGCAATCAGTATCTTCTTTGTCTGTATTCCATGCTTAATCCTGCCCCTCCATGTAACACGATCCATGACGTCCTGTTCCCATGATTCCAAATCGATGCCTGCGTCATTCATATCCCGCTTGCATACATCCTTGTACCGAAGTAGTGGCCGGCCCCGAGACCTTTTCACCAACTGTATTTCCCCATAGAGAAGATATGTTGGTATTCTGCCATCATCCATCCCCCTAGTGTGTCCCAGCCATCGGAGTCTTCAAAGATTAAGCATGGACACTATGGCTACAGTGCCTGTTCTCTCCAACACCTCTGTGTTGGTTATCTTGTCTTGCCACAGACCCTCAGGATTCTGCGCAGGCACCTCATGTGATAGCTGTTTAGCCACCTCTCCTGGTGCATGTAGGTAGACCTCATGTGATAGCTGTTTAGCCACCTCTCCTGGTGCATGTAGGTAGACCTCATGTGATAGCTGTTTAGCCACCTCTCCTGGTGCATGTAGGTAGACCATGCCTCACTGCCATAAAGAAGGGTGTTGAGGACACAGGCCTGGAAAACACGTGTTTTTGTTTTAACAGTAAGCTTCTTGTTCTCCCAGATCCTTTTTGTGAGTCTGGTCATTGTTGTTGCTGCCTTTCCTATCCTGATATTGATCTCCTGGTCCAGGAATACCTTATTACTGACTGAGAATTACAGGTATGTAAAATGATCTACTACCTCGAGAACTTAAATCATCAATGGAGATTAATAGTGTCTTTCTAGCACCCTGAACCATAACTTATGTTTTCGTTTTGCTGATTGTTAACCCAAATTCACAGCAGGTATAAGAAAATGCAGACAGTCAAGCTTTGCAGTTCCTCCTCTAAGTGAGTCGTCATTGCGGCATCATCCACAAAGCAGTTCTCTCATAAGCCTCGTTTATTTTGGTCTTGACTTTCAGCCTTTTCGAATTGTACAGGTCACCATATGTGCCAGAATGAATGAACATAGCACCTTCCTGGTCAAGAAAAGCGTGCTTTAAGACGAGTGAGAAATATATTCCAAAGAGGGTTACACTTCTTTGTTTTACTTTACACTTGACCGTAAACTTATCTGAGGACGCACCGTCAAAGTTGATGGTGCCTTTCTTGTCAGTGTGTAGACTCGATAATGTTCAGAAGAATCGGTGGGCAACCAATCTTCATGAGCGCTTTGAACAGACCCACACAACTGACTATGTCAAAACCTTTCGTGAGATCAATGGTTGCTTTTGTTCTCTGCATTTTTCTTTCAACTGTGGTAATGAGAACATAATATATGTCGTAAACTTATTCCCACGAAAACCGCACTGTGACTCTGGGCAAACCTGGTCTTTTAGGACCTGGAGTCTGGCAAGTATCTTCCCAACGGAACGCAGAAGCGAAATTCCTCTGTAGTTGTCACTCCAGTCCCCCTTGTTCTTATATAAAGTTACAATGCTCGAATATTTCAAATCCTGCAGGACCTGTCCTTCGTGCCAGCATAATGTTATCAACTGGTGTATCTGGGGAGCAAGTATGTCGTTTCCACGCCTGGTGGCCTCTATTGGGATTCCATCCTTTCCTGGAGCCTTGCCAGAAGCAATAGTGCAGTTAACTTCTGCCACGGTTGGCAGCGAAGCCAGATGGTCCAGAGTTGGCATGGCCTCGATGGTATTGAGGGCATCTTCTGTTAGCTCTGTCTCGCTTAAGTAGAGTTCAAGATAGGGCCCTACCCATCTGTCTAACTGCTTCCTCGTATCAGTGATGATCTCCCCAGATCAAGATAGTGCTCTACCCATCTGTCTAACTGCTTCCTCGTATCAGTGATGATCTCCCCAGATCAAGATAGTGCTCTACCCATCTGTCTAACTGCTTCCTCGTATCAGTGATGATCTCCCCAGATTAAGATAGTGCTCTACCCATCTGTCTAACTGCTTCCTCTTATCAGTGATGATCTCTCCAGATCAAGATAGTGCTCTACCCATCTGTCTAACTGCTTCCTCTTATCAGTGATGATCTCTCCAGATAAAGCTTTTAGCGGCGCACTCTTTTTCACTGTTGGCCGATGGCTTTCTTTATCCCTTCGAACATGTCCCTGATGCTAGCATTAGTGAAGGCACTTTGGATTTTCTCACATAACTGTATCCAATAGTCAATTGCACACTGTTTAGCTGGCATAATGTTATCAGTGCGAGGAAAAATATTGAACAGTAACATAATAGAGAGATTGAAGACCCTAGATGAGTGACAAACAGACTGGCTTCATGTAATGTGGTTTCCCGGTTGATCAGATAGATGCAATCTGAATAATAATTGAACATATTGTGGGATGGAGATCATCTCTTTATATCGCATCTGTTCTATGAACAGGCATTGCGACAGTTTAGGTACTGAAGAAGGTCAGCTACTATGAAATGCTTCTGATGTTCACTAATATAACGTGTGGCAATATGAGGTTCAGAGTTGTATCGTGTAGAGGAGCGACGACCGCAACGAGTAAGGTCAAGGCTTTCATCAATGGGTGCCTATGCCTATTAATGTGAGTTCAATGGAACGATAAAGTCTTTATTGTAGAGCTGAGGGGAAAAAATGGGAAAAATAAAATTAGCATTAAAAATCAGTGGAAGTACGCACATTACGGTAACCAGCTGATTGCATTACGAGACAGACTTTGTTTTGGAATCCCCAAGGCACTCGAAGTAGTGGAAGACCTAAACATTTATAGAAAAGATTGTGACCAACAAAATGTTAGTCTTACCCTGTTTGCCTTTATTAGTAGTCTGGCCACAGAAAACGTTTATTATATCACGTGACACACTGATTGCCTAAACATTCTCTCGTTTGTTGTTATTCTTACTTCAAATATTCATAAAGGTTCAAAGCAACTTCGACGATTCTCAAACTTCGCAACAAAAATGGTAGGTTTACTGCATATAGATATACTGATCACATTACCGGCCTACATTGTCTAGAAAAGAGAAGAAATCGAGGTGACTTAATACATGTTAATAAGATAATCAAAGGAACGGATAAATTAGCCTATAACGGGTTTGTTTGTTTGTTTTTTTTTCAAAATACAGCCACCTACAAGAACAAGAGGGCATAGCTTCAAATTAACGAACGAAAAGTCCAGATTAGATATGAGGAAATATTTATTTTTTTGTCAGAGAGTAGTGAATGCTTGGAATGCATTGCCACAGGAAGTAGTGGAGGCAGGAACAATTAATGCATTTATGAATAGATTGGATGCCCATAGCATTTAGAGAAAGTTAATGTAAATGAAACAGGTTGTATACATTCTCTGCAGAGTCTTCTAAAACAGAATAAAGACGTTAAGTTAAGTTATGACATTTTATACAGAGAGTTCTAACTTCTAGCCATACAATGCAAAATCTATGTGTGATAAATGTCCATACTGAACTCTAATTCTACAATATGTCCACATAGTCTACTCGTAGTTTCACATTCACTCATAACGCCATCGTACTGTACGGGCGTGTAGCCAGGCCGACAGTGAGCTGGCTTGCTCAAACTGAGATTACACCGTGTCAGGGTTCACAATCACGGACAGACAGAAAATAATCCGGGCCTGGTACGACCAATCCACCAATCGACCCAGCTGTAAATGGGTTCCTGACGTATTCGTTGGGAAAGCTATAAACAGCAAGGAAGGGAACTGGCCACCCCACTTCACATAGGCTGAGGCTTAGTCCAGGAAGAGTTATCTTCATCCCTGACGGCAATTGTTGCCATGGCACCAACCTTTCTACTGTCCAGGCCAGGAGGCAAGGCCACACATGGTGTTCCTTTCCCTACTTTTACCTAGGTTGTCTGATTAGTCTGGATTCTTCTACTTTAACACAATCTCAATCAAAAGTCAATTCTAAGCTCACAGCTCGCGAATTATGTTATTATCTTCTTGGGGTCGATGTGGTCGAAAAGTAAGGTGGACCCTCGCAGGTTTCAAGTCACTCCTGGTCTTAAAGAAGTGGAACCAGAGTGACTGCTACCTGAATTACCTCCAGTCGTCTTGACTTATCACTAGCCCCTGGTCCCAGGTACTTTGGGACCAGAGAATGGGGTTGATGACCAGCCTCTTCCTGACTTCTAAATTCTAAATCAGCACAAGTTACATCAAGACAAATACCGTCTGATGACGTAGCCATCATCACTTGCGATGTGCAACTAACTTTTTAAAAATAATTATCATCTTATAGAATGATGAAACGTTTTTTTTTTCAGTTCTTAGGCCTGCTATGGGACAAGCTTTTCGGATCTTCTTAGGAAATCAGATTTAAGTTAGTATTTGACCATTCTAATTCAGCAACAATTATTCTGCTTCCCTCTCTAGTTCAGAGATATTTGATCTTAAGTTAGTATTTGATCATTCTAATTCAGCAACAATTATTCCTCTTGCTTCTCTAGTTCAGAGATATTTGATCTTAAGTTAGTATTTGATCATTCTAATTCAGCAACAATTATTCCTCTTCCTTCTCTAGTTCAGAGATATTTGATCTTAAGTTAGTATTTGATCATTCTAATTCAGCAACAATTATTCTGCTTCCCTCTCTAGTTCAGAGATATTTGATCTTAAGTTAGTATTTGATCATTCTAATTCAGCAACAGTTATTCCTCTTACTTCTCTAGTTCAGAGATATTTGATCTTAAGTTAGTATTTGATCATTCTAATTCAGCAACAGTTATTCCTCTTCCTTCTCTAGTTCAGAGATATTTGATCTTAAGTTAGTATTTGATCATTCTAATTCAGCAACAATTATTCTGCTTCCCTCTCTAGTTCAGAGATATTTGATCTTAAGTTAGTATTTGATCATTCTAATTCAGCAACAGTTATTCCTCTTCCTTCTCTAGTTCAGAGATATTTGATCTTAAGTTAGTATTTGATCATTCTAATTCAGCAACAATTATTCCTCTTCCTTCTCTAGTTCAGATATATTTGATCTTAAGTTAGTATTTGATCATTCTAATTCAGCAACAATTATTCCTCTTCCTTCTCTAATTCAGAAATATTTGATCAATTATACAAATCACTAACACCTGCACTATAAACATTTTCTAACAATGGCGACTTTAACCTGCTCGGTACAGACAATGTTGTAGCGCTCTATAGACAATCTAGACATTGAAACACCTTTCTGGATCGATCTATCCCATGAGTCAAAACCAAAGTTCAGTAATTCATTTCTGATAGAGCATTCTATAGTATTGAAACTCAATCCCAAACGATGGAGGACACTATAGACTTCACCTATAATGGCAGGATGGTCTCATGTGATGGGGTCCCGTTATGTCAAAGCGGATCGAATTAACTGCCTTTGCTATGCACGACCTCCGACGCGTAAGGAGTAACGGCAAGATTTCATTTTAAAAAGAATCCTCATCCAATAGTCTTGCGTGGCTCAAGTTCTACTTTACGGCGCAGAAATCTGGAGCTCAAACATGACATATCTAGGCTAGAAACATTCGGCATGCGTAACCAGCGGCGTATCCTGGACATCCGATGAGAGAACTACATCCGTAACATGAAGGTATCATCTAAAAGAGACCTCCGTCCAATCTTGGAAACAGACCGCTGACGTGATATCTTTTTCGGTCATACTAAACGGTTGGACCAAATCTTCACAAATCTTAAAAATGTATGTATTGTTTAAAAATGTAAGTTATCCATTTGACATTCACAGCAACCTCACGATCCTTAATAATTGGTGCCACGTTGTACAAATATGGTCTGATTTTGTAGGTGTGGCCTACTTGTATTGTGGAGTGTTTTGTTATCTCCACTTAATGGCTCACTCTGTACATAAATAATGTATGTGTACATCTTGTTATTGTTTATAGTTGCTGGTAGCGAGACAAGTGGCTGACTGCATAAAAGCTAACAAAAACGGTATCAATGCACCCTATCAAGATTCAAAGGTGCTTGGGTCATTTCAAGAGACAGCGGTGTCGATGGCTTCTGGAGGTCATTAGTTATACCGTTCTATCCGTCTCCGTCTGCTCCTCCAACCTTTGATTCTACTTCCTACCATCACAGAAAGACTACTTCATCTCCAGCACAACGAGTGTATCATCATTGTATCGTCAAGTGTATCCTCATGATGTCGTCAAGTGTATCCTCGTGATGTGTCAAGTCGAGTGTATCCTCGTGATGTGTCAAGTCGAGTGTATTTAAATTGTTTGTTCTGTAGGTTTAAGGTAAAGACCAAAAAAAAGGGTGAATGTAGAACGAGGTGTTTAATTTCATGTTACTTTTAAATGTCCTTTGATAGATAATATCTCCCCTTTTATATTTCACGATTTTTAATCTTCTCTGAAATGTGGCTTGTGTTTTATTCTCATTATTATAGTTTATAATATTTGTTGTTATGTCAAAGTACCAGATTAATGTAAATAAAGAGTAAAATTGCTCATCTTATACATCCAGAAACAACAACAACAACAACCACAACAACAACAACCACAACAATAACAATCTCCATGAACAGTATCTGTATCTAATCATTCTCCTCGGTGACTTACTATGAGACCAAAATCATCTAAAAGTAAATGGTCTGTGCGACACAACCTGATAGAATGTTGGCCCTCTACTGAAATGATACCATTGACACCTACTCATCGACAGATAACAGCAGAACCTACTCACCAACAGAAACCAGTGATACGCACTCACCAACAGATACCAGTGACACCCACTCATCAACAGATACCAGTGATACCCACTCACCAACAGATACCAGTTATACCCACTCACCAACAGATACCAGTGATACCCACTCATCAACAGATACCAGTGACACCCACTCATCAACAGATACCAGTGATACCCACTCATCAACAGATACCAGTGATATCCACTCATCAACAGATACCAGTGACACCCACTCATCAACAGATATCAGTGATACCTACTTGCAAACAGATAACAGTAGAACTCACTCAATAAAACAGCAAAATAACTTAGAAGATTGAGTCGCCTTCATCAGAAATGTGCCTAATGAAACAGGATATAATAGATTTCCCCTTGCACATTGTGTTAAACTGTGTTAAACTGTGCTACATTAATCATTGTATCTCATTTTTTTTTCAACGCAACACTGATCATTAGTATATAACGTTCCATCCACAGTATATGGTGCTAGACCTGTTTGTGTGTATGTATATTTGTGTGTATGTATATTTTCAAAAGTTTATACATACGCAGAAATACGCGTGCGCACACACATACACGAACATCTATAGACAACCACGAAACAAGTCTAGCGACCAAGTATGTCATTGGAGCACAGAGACGACAGTATCCATGGCGACGGTTGTACTTAGTATAGATGTCGATCAAGGCGGAAAGTTATAGGCAGATGTCAGCGATGAATGTCGACGAATGTTTGAGGTTGTCAACCACGTGACTTTAATTGACATAGTTTCTCTGTTTGATATAACTAAACACGTCATCAACATTGTGGTTTTCTGTAAACAAGGTCTGGACAGCACAGTTAAAATTAGTTTACTTGGGATAGCAGTTTCAGATCTCACCAGCCTCATCACACTGGTCTGTCTAGTCATCTGCTCCAGCCTCATCACACTGGGCTGGCTGGTCATCTGCTCCAGCCTCATCACACTGGGCTAGCTGGTCATCTGCTCCAGCCTCATCACACTGGGTGGCTGGTCATCTGCTCCAGCCTCATCACACTGATCTGGCTGGCCATCTGCTCCAGCCTCATCACACCGGGCTGGCTGGTCATCTGCTCCAGCCTCATCACACTGGGCTGGCTGGACATCTGCTTGAATCCTTACGCGGAACACGCTGATTTACCGTTTGTGGCTAACGAAGTCCAGCATCTGACAGGAGGATGGCCACATCTGTGCTTCACTCGGACAACGTGCTTTATCACGCTCTACATCACAGCAGAAAGGTGTTCGTGCATTGCCGTGCCCTTGAGGGTCAAACAAATAATCACTTCCACCAGAACACGAAAAATCATTACTTCTATCTTCTTGTTCATGATGTTATCGCTGGCCCCTGAGTACGCAACCATCTACTTTGATTGGAAGTTAAACCCTGAAAGGAACTAATCTGTCGTTGGTTTGGTTTTTACCAGCTCCAGACAGAGCGTTGTCGGGTTCGTGTTTATTGTGCATGGTATCCTGGTAATTACCTCTACCTTTGTGGCCAGTGGGAGAAAATACTTGTTGCATGAGACCCCCACATTTTCAGCTTAAAAATTCGTATTGATGATCCACATTATTTCAGGAACTACAGATGAAACAAGTGCCACATTACAATTATTTATTATGCTCGACTAAAGGTTCTGAGGTCGCAATGACAACCATCACATGACACATGAATGTATTCAGTTGTTCTTTGACCACAACTACACACCACTGTTCTGATAGCGCTAAACAACTTCAGCAACTCTGTGTTTTGTTTTCAAGTTTTACAAAACGCGCATCGCTGTGTACTCCTGGCTTATGTTCTCAAAGTGGCTCCAACTTTCAATGCTGGAAGCTACCAAAACATTGCATGGATAATTATAATGTTTTCTTGTGTCCCTGACCCCTTTACACAAATATTTCATTTCACATGGTGTGCACCTTCGTACCTCTGCCTTGTTCAGAGTCCCTGTCTGACAATGATAACAGATAGTTAGTATGACTATAATGCTGTTAACGTGTCTTTCGGTTTCGGTTAGAATGTGTGAATTACTTGATAACGGTGGTAGCGCGATTCTAACCTCTATATGTTTAGTTATTGCTTCCTCCTCCCTGTGCCCATGAATTCAGTAATCGGATGATGTCTTTGATTTATTTTCTTGAACAAATTGCAATTCTTGTCTTCATATTGGTTCGTGATGAGATTGAATGACGGGATCGCATGTCTACTTTCTCTCAGCCAATGAAATGTCTATGAAAGAACTTGGATTGGCCGTCGTCCTGACTTTCTATTGATCCATCCGAAGCCTCCAAATCCGGTTTGAAGTTTCTGCATTCGCCCTCTCTTAGTCAACTCGCTCGACGATTACTTTTTCTCGGTGGCTGTTTAATTCGTTACCTATTCTCTTCTATTATCTTTCATTTAGGTTCCGTATCTCTCCTTTTGTCTCTTCCTCCCTGTTGGCTCCCAGTTCTTCCGTTGTATGTTTACATTCTGCTGGGACAATCATTGTTGGATGTTTACATTCAGCTGGGACAATCATTGTTGCCCGTTCCTCTCCAAATCCGTCGACCCCAGCTCTGGCACTAGCCGTCTTTTCTCTATCTGAAGAAATACTGCGTCGACTGACGGCCATCGTTTCAATTCGATCCACTGCACATATCCCTCAATTTATTAGCGTGAACTTGTCTCTGCGAATGTTGAATTGAAATTCAAAATGATGTTTAAAATCTACTCAATCTATTACAGGATTCTCGTCGGCCCTACGGAGTCCGTCCATTGTACTGAGATTCTCCAACAAATATGGAGAAGAACAGAGAAGTTATGGGTTAAACGCTGTGCAGTGACATTGATTGTTCGCCTAAACTAAACTGTCTCAGTAAACGGCCTTTGCCCTGATAACACCTACCGTGCGGATAGACTGGCCTTGTTGGTTCGTACCAGCAAACGGACTTTCTGCGTCTCGAAACTTTCTTGATGAGATTTTCTCATTGTTGTTCACACGAGGTTCACCTTTGATCTCGTCAGAATGCCGCTTGAATGTGTTTACATTATGTGGACATCTCCAGGCCCCAGTCTTCCTCTCAATGTATTGCACTTTGCAAACCTCATCCCCTTCACCTTTATCATGTTCTTTTTCTCGTCTTTCCCTTCTCTAAATATACTGCGGCTTGTTAACTGCCTCCTTTATTCCTTTCTCCTCTTCCTCCTATTCCCTCTCGATTTCCCTCTTTTTTTATTGATTTTTCTTTCTGCTGTCGCTTTAAGTAACTATCAGACTGATCTATTGTATATGCTATATTTCTACAGCACATTTACTCTTTTATATGATCTTAAAATCGACTAATCGTGTCTCCAATCGACTCTATTTGTTTAGCTTTCACTGGCACTAGCTGTATCTACTCACGTTATACGTGTTCTGTGTTATTATCTATTTCGCCTTTCCAAAGGAGGTGCAAAGTCAAACCAACAGATAAATGTCCGACGTGTAGACTTCTAAAACATTGTCTGAAGTGTAGTTGTATTCAGTCAGACATTAAGCAGACCACATCATTATATCCGTCAGGTTAATTTACGCAAAAAATTTCAGTTTTTACAGAGAAAAAAAAACAGAAACTTAGTTTAGTTGTCCACCGCTAGCGTGACATTCATAGGGTCGCATTCATAGGGTGGCATTTATAGAGTAGCATTCATAGGGTGACATTCATGGAGTGGCATTCATAGGATGACATTCATAGGATTATAGCGCGACACTGACAGCGTGACACTGATAACGTGACACTGATAGCGTGACACTGATAACGTGACACTGATAGCGTGACACTGATAGGGTGAAAAATAAACAAATACTTCGACAATGCTTGTTTAAGACTGCCCAGCCAGATTGAATTTTATCACGGTCCTACCTATGAAATACTACGATCTGGGACCAAGATGCTGAGCAGCGCATCAGCTGCAGTGGTCAGCGACGCAGAACTGACTGCTAGCGTCAGGGCCAGCGAACCAGAGCTGCCAAGACCATTCTACACCTCCACGAGATGATCCTAGATAACAGGCTGCAGCAGGGCAGACTGGCTAAGGAGAAGGGATCGAAGAGGGAATGCTAACCCGGTACTCAAAACTAATGCTTAATCCAGTTTGACTATCACTTCCTTGCTCCTATGTTTAACATTTCTTTGTATCATACCTAACGTTGCATATCTGAACTTTGGTCTTGGAACAACACATAGACAGGCCTAGAGAGGACGTTTCGTTGTCTAGGATTTTCAGAGAGCGCTGCAGCGTAGAGCTGTCTGAGCCGAACAGGACAATGTCGTCCGCGTAGGCAGGATCAGTGAAGGTTGACTGACCAATATCAATGCCCTCTTGGTGCGCTGACGCGGTCAAGAAGCCAGTCAACGGCCCGGCAGTATAGGGATGGGGGGGGGGGGGGCAAGAACACATTCTTGTCTGACACCAGAAGTCCTGGGGAATCTGTCATGGAGAGTGCCATCCAGCCAATTCTGACACCAGAAGTCCTGGGGAATCTGTCATGGAGAGTGCCATCCAGCCAATTCTGGCACCAGAAGTTCTGGGGAATCTGTCATGGAAAGTGCCATCCAGCCAAATTCTGGCACCAGAAGTTCTGGGGAATCTATCTTGGAGAGTGCCATCCAGCCAAATATAATCTCTGCCTGACCCAGCCGCTTGATGTGGCTGCTCCATCGACACATCTCAGTCCTTCTGTCTGCCAGGCCAATATTCATCTCAATAGCCTCCTGACATGTTGTAACGGCTCGTTCGAGCTCTCCTTCACTGTTTTCGTCCCATTGTCTGTTCTGTCCATGGCTACCGGTTGATTCCACCAGGCTGGCTAAACAAAAGGGTTTCTAGTGATCTAACTCCCAATTGTCTGGCCTAGTCTCTGTAGAGCATTGGCCTAGACATGCGCTTCATATCTGAAAACATGTTTAGGTTGTCTGTGTCTGGTGGGTTTTCCTATTGCGCTAAGGAAGACACATATCAGGTCGTCGCTATCCTGTGCACACAGTAGACCCTAGTGCATGGGTGGGGCAAGATCGCCTAATATTAGCGCCGTATGGATGACAGCATCTGTATCCCTCGGCCGAGAGGGCGATCTTGTTAGACTTCCATAATTTGGTAGACTCAAAGTGATACCTTTCCTATTTTCAGTGGCGTGTCATCGCTCCCTTGATCTAGCATGCAATGCGACCTTATATGCCGGGTACTTCAGACAGCTTAAACAACAAAACCCGACTTTCTCTCGTCACATAGCCAGACTATAAATTCTCCAGTCTTTGATGTCACTATACCCTTCTTTCATACCCCCCCCCCCCCCCATCCCCTCCCTGCGCCCATCTCTTCCTGCCCCATAGTTCGATATCCTCAATTTTACTGGTACTAGAATCTATTCAAGTGGGATGGTTCTTGCTTGCATTACGTCCATAGTCAGTCTCACACTTTCTGGTCCCACCTGGATTACTGTAGCACCTGTATCCTGGACGTCAGAGGGTGATATAATCCTTCACTTAGGTATCCTGGATAATATTCCCATGTCCCAAAAATCTGTGTCCCTAATTCGCACCAGCTCGTCATATGTAAGGTATGTCTCGTTTTCCTTCTTTTGTTACTTGTAGTCGGGAAGTAGACAAATTGGTGATTGGGTTGTTGGGTGGAGGTGCTGCTCCTTGAGTCCTCCACGAAGGCCACCTTTTCTGACACCGGCATGTTTAATTGGTAGTAACAACTAACTTTCAAATATAGAGCACGTTCAGCTATCCACCGCCCAGCTCATGCGCCTGGTAGGAAATCCGACTTATCCCAGAATGGCAATTGTTGTCACGATCTGAAAATGTGGGAATTCGTTTTTCGTGTAACCTTCGCCGATAGCATACAAATGCATTGACAGTCTGCACTTCAACATGTTCAGCGTGTCTCGCGCTACTAACACCGCCACCAGTAATGCTCTCGTAATGACGGCAGATCGATAACCATTCAATACTTTTTGTCTCCACCATGTAAAGCTTACTGATGTGAAAGTAGTTTGATTGAACACAGACCGATGTCCCTTGACGAGCCAACAACTATTTCAATTGCAACGTTCAGAAAGCAGTTTATGGCGATATCTTCATCCTAGACAAATTAGACATTTAAGGCAGATATGCCTTCAGGAATTGAAATTTCATATAAGTTTATTGCTGAATCTATTTCAAGTCATTATCCAGCGACGGTCAATTATAATCATAAAAATAGAATCATCACCTTTCTATTGGTTGTTTAACAAACCGAGTCGCGAAATTAGCCACAGTTTATATTCACTTAAATAATGAAATGCAATTCTGGGAAATATGATGTTTATCTGGCAATGTTTTGCGCTGTTTATATCGTTTGAAGGAAACGTTTTTGGTTTTTGAATGTGTGAAAGAACTTGGAGATTAGGAACGGCAATGTCACTATTAGTACAATCACTTGTTGTTCATGACGCGTCATAATGACACACAAGACATTATGTTTGTCAAATTATTATGTACCAATTTTGTTCATATTTTACCCCAAAAATGACATTTACCAAAATTCGTTTGGATAATATCACAAACTTTACTCAAGTGTCTGTTCACACCAAACTTCTCAATCCAATATGGCTTACACTTGCCAAATCCTTCTACGATAGAAACATGATGAAGGCTATTAGATCAAATAAGTGGGCTTAATTTTCCCAGCAAGTCTGTACTCGTCGTTATAAAAACACTGGCAATGTTAAACTCCTTATCGCTTTCAAATTATCCAGCACAAGCAAGGAGACAGACCAGGGACCAGTAGCTATTACATTTCAAGACTGGAGTACTCTCGTCTTCATTGTGTTGAGGGTTTACCAACTCATGACAAAGCTTCCATTGCATTACTATTGCTGCAGAGATTAATATAAGCTGCTGAAAGAGTCCTCATCACTTTGTGTATCTTCTGGAAAAGTGTGTTGCGTTTATGGGCATAGTGTTAGTCAACCCAACTATACGCAAATAACACAGCCTCATGTGTGTACATCTATAACTCAACAACTATACGCAAATAACACAGCCTGATGTGTATATATATAACTCAACAACTATACGCAATTAACACAACCTCGTGTGTGTACCAATATCACTCAACAGTTATACATAAATAATACAGCCTCATGTGTGTACATCTATAACTCAACAGCTATACGTAAATATCACCGCCTCACGTGTGTGTCTTCAGTTGTCATCAGGTGTCGTCATGTGTTAGGTATCATCAGGTGTCATCAGGTGTCATTATGTGTCATCAGTTGTCATTAGGTGTCGTCAGGTGTCAGGTATCATCAGGTGTCGTCAGGTGTCAGGTATCATCAGGTGTCATCAGGTGTCAGGTGTCGTCAGGTGTCAGGTATCATCAGGTGTCGTCAGGTGACAGGTATCATCAGGTGTCAGGTATCATCAGGTGTCGTCAGGTGTCATCAGTTGTCGTCATGAGTCATCATGTGTTATAAGGTGTTATCATGTGTCGCCAGATGTCATCATGTGTTGTCATGTGTCGTTAAGTATCATCAGGTGTCGTCAGGTGTCGCCGGGTGTCATCAGGTGTCGCCAGGTGTCTTCATGTGTTGGCAGGTGTCACCATGTGTTACCAGGTGGCATCATGTGTCATCAGGTTTCATCATGTGTTATCAGATGTAATGATGTGTTTTTAGGTGCCATCAGGTGTCATCAGATGTTATGATGTGTTATTAGGTACCATCAGATGTCATCAGATGTTATGATGTGTTATTAGGTGCCATCAGGTGTCATCAGATGTTTGGATGTATTATTAGGTGCCATCAGGTGTCATCAGATGTTATGATGTGTTATTAGGCGCCATCGGGTGTCATCAGATGTTATGATGTGTTATTAGGTGCCATCAGGTGTCATCAGATGTTATGATGTGTTATTAGGTGCCACCAGGTGTCATCAGATGTTATGATGTGTTGTTAGGTGCCATCAGGTGTCATCAGATGTTATGATGTGTTATTAGGTGCCATCAGGTGTCATCCGGTGGGATCGGGTGCCAAAAAATATCATCATGTGTTCGCAGGTCGCATCAGGTGTCATCTGGTGTCATCTTTACGTTGAAAGTCGGTTTGAAAAGGCCACTAACGTCATCTGTCTCTTTCCCTGGTGGTCAGTCTGTCAGACTTTCCCTGATGGTCAGTCTGTCAGACTTTCCCTGATGGTCAGTCTGTCAGACTTTCCCTTGTCCATCTACTAATGTTATCCTTCTATTTACAGCGATGTTTATCTCTGACACCTTTGTCCTCTCCTCCTTCCAGTACTGTTTTCAGCAAGGTCTTAAGTCTTTTGATGTGACCAAAATATCGTATCTACCTGGCTGGTTTTCCGTGTACCTACATGCAATGGCGTATCCAAATCTTCTTCTGCTTCTTCTTCTTCTTCTTCGTACGTTAGTTACAGCGATATACGTTGCACTGTATTACTTTGTTAAGCCTGTGGCCCAGTACATCTGATTTCAACAGGCGTTTCTGTAGGGATGCCCTCCTTAGCATTTGGCTGTCCCCAGCCTATCTGCAAGGCAGCATTTGTTTTGGGTCAGAGTTGTCTCTCTTTGGGAAGTTGTCTTGCGGGACTATCGAGTCTTTCCTGAGGCTGTCGACACTGCCATAGAGCTTGTCTAGTGTTGCCACTGGTGATGGCCACATCTGCTCTCTCTGATCCTCGTATGTCGGGCAGTTTTGCAGCAAATGCTCAGCGGTCATTTTCCCGGTACCACACGGGCATTCGTCGGTGCCACCTATCTTCAATTTGTTCAATAGATGGTACCTGAGTCTATTGTGGCCAGTGCGAAGTCTGAAGACCACGACCTGCTCTTTTCTGTTCAACTGGTAATAGGCATCGTTTTTGGTGTAACCAGTATGTTCGGTTTCCCCTTTGGTCTAATAAATTCGATATAGAACTTTGTTTTGGGACGTCATGGAAGCACCGATATCACGCAAACATCACTAGACTGAACATGCTGAAGGCATGCCGGACAACATAGGGACACGAATGATACGATTTTAGTGGTAATGTTCCTGTACACACCCCGGGGACGCACAACTATGCGATGGCGGGATGAACTGAGCAGCGGCCTAGGCCCGCTTTATTACAGCACAGCAAAAGGCCGGGAATATATTGAACATATAGAATGTATTGTTGGCTTCCTGGCATACGGCACACTTGCCAGACTGACGTCGAGGACAGAATGATAATGTGAAAATGTGATAGCCTATATGTGATCTGGCAACTGTTTCATGCCTGAGTTTCTCTATTCTCTTTGCACAGCTAATCTGTGAGCAGCTACATTGTCTTAGTTTTTCTATATTCTCTAAGTATAGCTTATCTAAGAGCTGCTTCTAATCTAGAAGTTTCAATATTCTCTTCCTGCAGCTGATTCGAGAGCTTTTTCTAGTATGAGTTTCTATATTCTCTTGACATAGCTAATATGGAGGCCTGCTTCTAATCAAAAAGTTTTCATTTTCTCCATATACAAACAAACGCAAGCAGTAAACAGCTTCCAGATCAGCTGTGCAAAGAGAATATAGAAACTCAGGCAGGAAACAGATCATAGATCGGCTGTGCAAAGAGAATATAGAAACTCAGGCATGAAACAGATCATAGATCGGCTGTGCAAAGAGAATATAGAAACTCAGAATAGAAACAGCTTCCAGAGCTGCTGTGCAAAGAGAATATAGAAACTCAGGCATGAAACAGATCATAGATCGGCTGTGCAAAGAGAATATAGAAACTCAGAATAGAAACAGCTTCCAGAGCTGCTGTGCAAAGAGAATATAGAAACTCAGGCATGAAACAGATCATAGATCGGCTGTGCAAAGAGAATTTAGAAACTCAGGCATGAAACAGATCATAGATCGGCTGTGCAAAGAGAATATAGAAACTCAGGCATGAAACAGCTCCCCCCCCCCCCCCCCATTATCTATTTCTTGCCTGCGAAGTGTGTGGTCATTATTGCCCTGCTCACAATCGTGCTACATTATCGAGTATACATAGCAGCTCTTCAATTGAAGAGTAGAAGAAGTGTCAACCATTATTCTTGTACATTGTTTCCAAAGACACTAACTACCGTGTTGTTCTAGTCTTCGCGTTTTCAAATATATTTATGTTCACATTTATAGTTCTCGTGTTTGAAGTCATATTTATGTTCAGATTCATAGTCCTCGTGTTTGAAGTCATATTTCTGTTCAGATTTATAGTCCTCGTGTTTGAAGTCATATTTATGTTCAGATTTATAGTCCTCGTGTTTGAAGTCATATTTCTGTTCAGATTTATAGTCCTCGTGTTTGAAGTCATATTTATGTTCAGATTTATAGTCCTCGGGTTTGAAGTCATATTTCTGTTCAGATTTATAGTCCTCGTGTTGGAAGTTGTATTTATGTCCACACTATGGTTGTCATGGCTGCAGTTCTCCTGAATACAACGTCCTCGTGTTTGAAGTCATATTTATGTTCAGATTTATAGTCCTCGTGTTTGAAGTCATATTTATGTTCAGATTTATAGTCCTCGTGTTTGAAGTCATATTTCTGTTCACATTTATAGTCCTCGTGTTTGAAGTCATATTTATGTTCAGATTTATAGTCCTCGTGTTTGAAGTCATATTTCTGTTCAGATTTATAGTCCTCGTGTTTGAAGTCATATTTATGTTCAGATTTATAGTACTCGTGTTTGAAGTCATATTTATGTTCAGATTTATAGTCCTCGTGTTTGAAGTCATATTTCTGTTCACATTTATAGTCCTCGTGTTTCAAGTCATATTTATGTTCAGATTTATAGTCCTCGTGTTTGAAGTCATATTTATGTTCAGATTTATAGTCCTCGTGTTTGAAGTCATATTTCTGTTCAGATTTATAGTCCTCGTGTTTGAAGTCATATTTATGTTCAGATTTATAGTCCTCGTGTTTGAAGTCATATTTATGTTCAGATTTATAGTCCTCGTGTTTGAAGTCATATTTCTGTTCAGATTTATAGTCCTCGGGTTTGAAGTTATATTTATGTTCAGATTTATAGTCCTCGTGTTTGAAGTCATATTTATGTTCAGATTTATAGTCCTCGGGTTTGAAGTCATATTCGTCTCCTGATTTCCTCCTCGGATTTGATGACAGTAGATACACAAGATTTCTCTTACCTTAGTTCATGTATGGAATTCTAGATCACTCACAGTCCTGAAAAGAGCAATCGACATCACTACACACTGAGAACATTGCCCGGTACAGTCTCCTGATCCAAGTC
Organism: Ariolimax columbianus; assembly: GCA_036924085.1. NCBI lineage: Eukaryota > Metazoa > Mollusca > Gastropoda > Stylommatophora > Arionidae > Ariolimax > Ariolimax columbianus. The sequence goes on from JAVGWX010000006.1 coordinate 2,617,025, forward strand.
TTCCTTTATTTTTACTTTCAGCTTGACCCCCATTCCGAGGCCGTCTCATACTGACTTTATCACGAACTCTTTTCCAACCGATGTCCTTTCCATTTTTCCATTTCACTATTGTGGTTGGGCGAATGAGGGGGGGGGGGGAGGGGGGATTATCTACCGGTCAGTTGTCTAGTAATCTGAATCAGTCTCTGCAAGGGTTGTCATGGTTACCCTGCAGGATCTATACAAATCTGCTCGTTTTCTATGCTTCCTGGTATTTCTTGCCAACATGTGCCGCTTGATCACATGCTTGCACATCTAATATAAATATATATATCAACATTGTTAATTGGTCTGAATTAATGCAAAGTGTTTAATCAATTTTTAGGACGTTATCAAGCCTCGGAGGAAACGCTATGGTCATAACGTAAGAGACGTTAAGTTAATTCATAACGTAAGAGACGTTAAGTTAATTCATAACGTAAGAGACGTTAAGTTAATTCATAACGTAAGAGACGTTAAGTTAATTCATAACGTAAGAGACGTTAAGTTAATTCATAACGTAAGAGACGTTCAGTTAATTCATAATGAAATAGACGTTACAGTTTTGCTCAAGAAACCTGTTCTGAAGTACTTTTATACTGTTTGTAAATGTAATTTGAATTTCTTCCTTTTCCTCTCTTCTTTGTCATGCCAATTCCTAAAATTCCTATTTTGATCTGCAGTGACATAGTGTACAGTGTCTAGTTCATTAAATGAAAATATTTCCTTTCATTCTTCCCACGAGGTCGTTGCTACGAGTTTTTCTCGACGATTCACTTTTGTACGGCTAAGACCAGCTAACATATAATAAGTCTGTTTGATACAACCGGTCTCAAATATTGGTCACAGGAAGAATACTGCCCAGTGAATTGATAGCGGCAGACCTCACTGAATTAATTGATATCGGCAGAAATAGCTGAGTTCATTAATAACGGTATAACTCGCTCAATTAATTAATAACGGTATAACTCGCTCAATTAATTTATAACAGCAGAACTCGCTCAATGAATAGATATTACTTCTGAACCTATCGAAAACAACCCAGTTTCCACAGAGACTGGTACACAAAATATAGAGATAGTAAGTTGCTACTATTATTGTTGTCATATATGAAGACAAGCTAGAGGACTTTAAACACAACACCTATCACATGACTGACATTGAAGCTTCAACAATTGATTCTAGTCTGGTCTGTGTGTGTATGTATATTTGTGTGTATGTATTTGTTCACGTGTTCATACATACATATAAATACGCGTGCTCACACACATAAATGAACGTCTATAGATTGCCGCAAAATAAGTCCAGCAACCTAGCTTATCTTTAAAAAAGGGAAACTACCGTATCCATGGTGACAGTTGTGCATGGCGTGGAGGCCGATCAAGGTGGAACGTTATGGGCAGATGTCAGCGATGAATGTCGACGAATGTTTGAGGTTGTTAACCATGTGAATTTAATTGGCATAGTTTCTCTGTTTGGGATAACTACAAACGTCATCAACATTGTGGTCTTCTGTAAACAAGGTCTGGACAGCACAATTAACATTAGTTTACTTGGGATAGCAGTTTCAGATCTCGCCAGCCTCATCACACTGGGCTGGCTGGTCATCTGCTTGAATCCTTACGCGGAACACGCTGATTTACCGTTTGTGGCTAATGAAGTCCAGTATCTGACAGGAGGATGGCCACACCTGTGCTTCACTCGGACAACGTGCTGGATCACGCTCTACATCACAGCAGAAAGGTGTTTGTGCATTGTCGTGCCCTTGAGGGTCAAACAAATAATCACTCCAACCAGAACACGAATAATCATTACTTCTATCTTCTTGTTCATGATGGTATCGCTGGCCCCTGAGTACGCAACCATCTACTTTGATTGGAAGTTGAGCCCTGAGAGGAACAAATCTCTCGTTGGTTTGGTTTTTACCAGCTCCAGACAGAGCATTGTCGGGTTCGTGTTTATTCTACACGGCATCCTGGGAATGACTTCATTTTTTATGGTCATTGTGCTGACGACTACTTTGGTCTTGAAACTACAGGAGAAATCAAAATGGCGAAAGAAGTCAACTTATGACAATGAGAAATCTGAAGCGATATCCAATCGGGACAAGAAGACTATGACTATGGTTGTTATGATTGCAGTTGTCCTAATTATTTGTTTTGTTCCAAGCGTTACCCTTCACACGGTCGTCTTCACTGAACCAGAATTCAGCATCGTCGGTAACTACTCCAACATCTTTCACGTGTGCTGGTCGTTCGCTTTCCTGTTTGAAGCTATTAACTCTAGTGTCAACATTGTCCTATATTACAACATGAGCACTAAATACAGGGAGACCATGCTGGCGTTATTTTTCTGGAATCAGGCGGTATCTTAGAAATGATGATGTGCGTGATTCAATTACATCGCACAAGGCTGGTGTGCTGGCATCTAATTATTACTTTATTAATTCTCTATACTTCCAAATATTTTAAAACATCAAGTCAGCTTTAGCATTTTCAGAAAAATGGAGAGTACTGTTTATCTCGGAAATGTTTCGTGGCACTACCAGAAAAAAAGAAGACATTTATGATGTCACAAGAATTTTGAAGATCTTGTCAAATAATAAATAATAGCTGTCCATCGTTGTCGATGAGGACCGCCGACATCCTCCTTGTCACAGATTTCCCTGTTGGGTATGGGTGCGCATGTGGCTAAACAGGCCAATGCGAGCACGAAAACATCTGCTACATATCGGGCACACGAGGTTTGTAGAAGGGGATGGTGTTCCCGCTGCTCGGGATTTCCGCGTCTCGCGTCTGTTTTGGGCTTTCACAACACGGTCATCTTCACCGGCAGCTACACCCGATTTGACTGCGCTTCTCCAGTCAGATCTGTTTTTCGCACGACATTCCCAGGTGTCGAAGTCTATCTGGCAACTTTTTAGTGAGTCCTTCAGACCGTCTTTAAAACGTTTCTTTGGGCGCCCTCTCTCGCGCCATCCGTCTCTCAGCTCGCCGTAGAGAAGCTTCTTTGGGAGCCGCTCGTCTGACATACGGACGAGGTGTCCGGCCCATCCTAGTCGTGCTTTTTCTAGCAGTGCATGTATGCTGGGCATGTTAGCCCTCGAGAGAACCTCGATGTCAGTGACACGATCTTGCCATCGGATGTGGAATATTCGCCTCAGGCAACCTGTATGGAAGTGGTTTAACCTCCTTGCATGTCCAGAGTATACAGTCCAGCTTTCGCAAGCGTATAGTAGGGTTGGAATGATGGTTGCACGGTAGACTTTCAATTTGGTCTTGACGCTGATGCCACGACGTGCCCAGACGATCTTGTCAATGTCTTCAACAAATGACAATTGACAATAAATGTGCAGTCAGCAGAGGTAGTGGTGGTGTGCTTGAATGGTTGGACACGGAGCATACCATTGTTTGTGTGTGGGGAGTGGGGGGTGGGAGGGGGAGTGAAGAGAATGTATGTATGCGCATGTGTATGCGATTGAACGTCCGACATACCAGCATTTTGTGTGTGAGAGATTTAACAAACCAAAGTAATCCCATATTAAGTGTGTTCTCAACAGATGAAAGCAATACTTCAAATAACTTCTAAACGTATCAACAACTGGGACCAATGACAAACAAGATACCATCATTAACGTAAGCAGGAAGTTACAACCAAACATCACACTTTCAGAAATCAGAAATACTATACGAACTGCTACACTCAACAAATGACCAGGACCTGATGAAATTTCTGCTCAACTAATTAAACCAGCCGATGAGGTAAGGATAGTATGGCTACAAAGATTGTATAACCTAGTATGGACCAGACAGGAAATTCCAGAACATTTCAGAAATACACAAAAAAATTCCAATATGGAAAAAGAAAGGTAGCACTGCACAAAATACAGAGGAATATCGCTCTTGGGCCACAGAATATCGCTCTTGGACCACACTGGCAAAATATTTGGTAAAATTTTAGAAACAAAGATTACGCTACATCATTATTTATCGAATCTCAGCTCAACGATACTGAGATGGGATTTTGAAAGAACAGAAGCTGCACTGATGCCATTTTGACTCTTCAACAATTGATGGAGAAAATAATTGAATACGATCAGGAACTGTATGTTGCGTTTGTAGTTCAAGAAGAAGCTTTTGACCGGGTAGATAGACATTATATATAAAAAATGTTGACAAAATATGGAATAAACGATCACCTAATTAGCTTATGCAAAAGCATTTTCTATACATTGATATCCAGTGCTAACTGAACTCTCAGCAAAATATATTTCAAATCATATGTAGACAAGGATGTTTGTATTCCTCTTCGTTGCTCATTACATATGTAGACGACATTTGTAAAACAGCCAATCCAAGTGAAGGGAACAACATTGATGAAGTCTTAAATGAACTTCCTTTTGCTGACGATCAAGCAATAAATAGCAACTTCAGAAATATAATTGCAACAACATATTGATAAACTAAATACAACATGCAAATAATACATTACAAACATCAATGTAGAAAAAAACTGAGGTCATGAAAATATCTAGAATAGCCGGAGACATCAATATCGTTCTTGAAAAGCAGGATATCACACAGGGGAAAGATTTCACATACTTAGGGAGCACGTTATCAGCAGACGGAAGAATCACAGCCGAGATCACACAGGGCAAAGATTTCACATACTTAGGGAGCACGTTATCAGCAGACGGGAGAATCACAGCGCAGATCACACAGGGGAAAAGATTTCACATACTTAGGAAGCACGTTATCAGCAGACGGGAGAATCACAGCGTAGATCACACAGGGGAAAAGATTTCACATACTTAGGGATCACGTTATCAGCAGACGGGAGAATCATAGCGGAGATCACACAGGGCAAAGATTTCACATATTTAGGGAGCACGTTATCAGCAGACGGAAGAATCACAGCGGAGATCACACAGGGGAAAAGATTTCACATACTTTGGGAGCACGTTATCAGCAGACGGGAGAATCACAGCGGAGATCAAACAGGGGAAAGATTTCACATACTTAGGGAGCACGTTTTCAGCAGACGGGAGATCCACATCGAAGATCACACAGGGGAAAGATTTGACATACTTAGGGAGCACGTTATCAGCAGACGGAAGAATCACAGCGGAGATCAAACAAAGATGCAATAAGACAAATCAGATCATTGGGCAATTCAATCCAACACTTAATTGCAAGCACGTAACAATAACTACCCAAAAAAAAGCTTTAGATAAAACGATTTCGTCCCGACACTTTGGCTATCAATGTCAAAACAGGACAATAGCATCGAATGAAAAACGACACATCGTAACAACAGAAATGAAATTCCTGCGAAAAATATTGGATGTAAGAAGGAGAGACAGGTTCAGAAACGATAACATTAGGAGACTAGTAAGAACAACACCACCTCTACACCTCACGGTAGAAGAGGAGTAAGAACAACACCAGTATTAGACCACATCAAAAGAAATGAACTAAAATGGTTTGGGCACGTAACAAGGTTAACACTGCACAGCACCTCTCAACAAGTAATGCTATTTAGATACAACTGATTCAAGACCAAAGGCTTACCGAGAAAAAAGGACATGTCTGAGACGGTCAATGCCACGGTACATTAGGCACACAGTCGGGTTCGTTCTAAAGATCTCTTCATAACCTAACACTGAAAGGAATAAAAAAAGGTTAGGGAAAAGAAGAAAGAAAGAAGAGGATTGTGTGTATGTGTGTTAATACAAGTCACAGCTGTATGTTATGTGTGTGTGCGTATGTGTGTGTGTGATTGGAGACGTAACATTAATTATTAATTGATTAATTAAACACGTGTACGTGAGAGAAATAGAGAGACAGAAATATGGAGAGAAAGAGAGAGATTTTCATCTGATCTTCTTTGATTTTTGGCCAGCTTACATAATGTCCGCCTGTGTGGCCTCCATTATGTGGTCCACACCTTGTCTTATGTCCGCCTGTGTAGCCTTCATTATGTGGTCCACACCTTGTCTTATGTCCGCCTGTGTAGCCTTCATTATGTGGTCCACACCTTGTCTTATGTCCGCCTGTGTAGCCTTCATTATGTGGTCCACACCTTGTCTTATGTCCGCCTGTGTAGCCTTCATTATGTGGTCCACACCTTGTCTTATGTCCGCCTGTGTAGCCTTCATTATGTGGTCCACACCTTGTCTTATGTCCGCCTGTGTAGCCTTCATTATGTGGTCCACACCTTGTCTTATGTCCGCCTGTGTAGCCTCCATTATGTGGTCCACACCTCGTCTTATGTCCGCCTGTGTGGCCTTCATTATGTGGTCCATACCTTGTCTTATGTCCGCCTGTGTAGCCTTCATTATGTGGTCCATACCTTGTCTTATGTCCGCCTGTGTAGCCTTCATTATGTGGTCCATACCTTGTCTTATGTCCGACTATCACCTTCATTATGTGGTCCACAACTTGCTTTATGTCCGCCTGTGTGGCCTTCATTATGTGGTCCACAACTTGTCTTATGTCCGACTATCACCTTCATTATGCGGTTCACAATTTGTCTTACGTCCTTCATTATGTAGTCCACAAATTGTCTTATGTCCGACTGTCAACTTCATTATGTGGTCCACAACTTGTCTTATGTCCGCCTGTGTGGCCTTCCATCTGTCGCCCACAACTTGTCTTATGTCCGCTTGTGTGGCCTTCATTATGTGGTCCACACCTTGTCTTATGTCCGCCTGTGTGGCCTCCATTATGTGGTCCACAACTTGTCCTATGTCCGACTATCACCTTCATTATGCGGTTCACAACTTGCTTTATGTCCGCCTGTGTGGCCTTCATTATGTGGTCCACAACTTGTCTTATGTCCTTCATTATGTGGTCCACAACTTGTCTTATGTCCGACTGTCACCTTCATTATGTGGTCCACACGATTACTTTTGAGGCCCTCCGTCACCTTCCGTCTGTCGCCCACAAGTTGTCTTATGGTCACTAGGATTTCGCCGATGAGCAAATTGATCGATTACCGATTTACCGTCCTTTCCTTATCAGCTGATACCAATGAATCGGCCGCTAATTATTTTATTGTAATTATTTTATTGCGATATGAAATGTGAATTGTAATTAATTGTATGTAATTTATAGTAATATATTTCATAATTAATCACAATTATAGCGCCAATAATATTAAGTTTAAACGTGGTATCAATTATACATTAAAAGTGAATCTCTGAATAATACTTACCATAATTACTTTGTTTTGTTTTTGATTCTGTCAAGTTTTGAAAAGTATCTTATAGCTGTGCACATTACTGCTTAATCTTAAAATATTGTTTTAATGTTGTTTCTATATTATGAATTATGACTTATTGTGTGTAATAGGTGAGTAATAATAGGTGTAATAGGTGAGTAATAATAGGTGTAATAGATGAGAAATAATAGGTGTAATAGATGAGAAATAATAGGTGTAATAGGTGAGTAATAATAGGTGTAATAGATGAGAAATAATAGGTGTAATTGAGAAATAATAGGTGTAATAGGTGAGAAATAATAGGTGTATTAGGTGAGAAATAATAGGTGTAATAGGTGATAAATAATAGGTGAGAAATAATAGGTGTAATAGGTGATAAATAATAGGTGAGAAATAATAGGTGTAATAGGTGAGAAATAATAGGTGAGAAATAATAGGTGTAATAGGTGAGAAATAATAGGTGAGAAATAATAGGTGTAATAGGTGAGATAAGCAAATAATGTGAATATTTTCTGAGCTTACATGAAGGTGCTTTAGTGACAGAGTGAAACAGCACACATCTCAATTTTTAAAAACCAACAGCCAATCAAAAGCATTACTTGAACACAAGTTCGTATCGGACTGATTGACATAGTAGAGTGTTGATTAATAGCTGCCCCCACCCGACCCTGCCTAGCAATAAAAATGACAAAAACAAGAATGACGCATTAGAAAAACCGATCATTCGGCCGAAAAGCTGATGCCGATTAATCAGCAAAATGGCCGATGTGATCAAATACCAATTATTTAGCAATTAATCGGTACAACTAGTATCTACATTCTACTATAGTCTACGTCTTTTTTGTACTTTTCGTAACGGTATCTTGGCCTCTTATTAGTGTATGATCAAACCAGTTCTAGCCTTTGTGCATCTTGACATCACAAAATATGTGTTTATTGTGCTAATTATATTTTAACTTCAGGTGATTTGTGAATGCATGTCAATTTTCAATCTACAACAGAGCAAAATACATGTCTCTGATTAACGTTCATTTAATGGCTACAATGTCTGAATAAATGTGTGCCTTGCCTGCAGTAACTCACATATAGTTCATATCTGGATTTTACGACTGAAAGAACGTGAACTCACAAGCAGGGAACTGAGGCTAGGGGATTAATCCGACTCAAACATGAATTCGAATAATTGTCTGGGCAAAGAAAGTACAAACAAACACTTCACAAATAAGTAGTGAGATTTTACGTTGGCTAACAACAGGATAGTTCAGCTACAATCGTATCAAACCGTTACTTCAAAATATCAGAAACGACATGGTAAAAGCTCACACATTCAACAGGCCGGTTATGCGAGACAGGATATGCGGCTTCAAGGTACGGAACTTACGAAAAGCATACGTAGAGAAGCTTCACGTTGCTCTAAAGACAACTGAGCTAATAACATTAATAGTCTTTCTAAGAAAGAACACATAAATCAGGCGCCAAAGGACTATCAATGGCGGCAAAACTGCTGCTTTGATAACTAACTAGTATGTGCTGGGCATATGGTGCGAATGTTGACAACTGATGGACACGAAATGTGATATTCTGAAAAGCTAGGTAAATTTTTTGGTCCAACATGGCACTTCAAGGCAACAGACCGAAATGACTTAAAGCATTTTGCTACCTAGCATTATACACCCGTTATGCCTGATTGAATACCAGGTTTGTAGAGAGATTACAGAGGCCCAAGAATGTATTTAAATCTACAATGAGTGTTCACCTATTGCAATCTACGACCAGTCGCATTCTTTAATTCTGGATGTATTACAAGCTTTCTTGATGACCACGACAATGTGAAAATACTCGCGAAGAATGAGTGAAACAACTGCTGGTAAATGATGAAAAGGAGTAACTATGTACCGGACCCAGTCAACCCAACTAACTGTCCGGGACGCTGTGGACAGTGGTTATAGTAGCATTAGCAGACATCTCCTTTTGACTTAATTACTTCCCCTCTCATATACAGAACATTAGCAGACATCTCCTTTTGACTTAATTACTTCCCCTCTCATATACAGAACATTAGCAGACATCTCCTTTTGACTTAATTACTTCCCCTCTCACATACAAAACATTAGCAGACATCTCCTTTTGACTTAATTACTTCCCCTCTCACATACAAAACATTAGCAGACATCTCCTTCTGACTTAATTACTTCCCCTCTCACATACAACAAAACTGAAATGAAGCATGAAAAACTTGTTCATGAACAAAACCACCGTTATTAATTTATTGACATAGCTTGATAGGATTACATCGATACCATCGCTGCCTTTTTCGAATAAATTCAAGTCAATCGCTGAGATTGTTCGAAGAAAAAGTAGAAGAACTGATAAACCAGATAATTATGGTGATGCGAACTACATGTTGTTGTTTTTGTTAAATGACTTGCTCCTATTAAAATAACCGAAACAATTCAAATATAGATTGCACTAATGACCAAATGTCTATACACGATTCATATTTTTAATGCGTTTAGTTTGGTTTAACAATAACTCATCAAGAAAATATGGCCACATTTCCTTTTTTTTTTTTTTTTTTCTACAGCAGACGTAAGATGGTGTTCAATTTAAATTTGATCTAGAAAAGCGATGTAAAAATGTAACCTACAGATCATTTATCGTTAGTTATCAATCTAATACTAACAACGAATAAGGATACTGTTGAATGCGGAAAAATAGTTCGATAAGTCTAATAGTGTACGCTAACATCCACTGTAACCACTACTTATGTATGCAGGTTTCTAGGAGAACGAAGAAACTGTTTACCTTTACTGGCTTTGGTTTAGTTCCTTTGCTCTGTTCAACAATTCTCTGTACCAAGCGTAGATATAGAAAAGAAAAAAAAATCTGACAGGGTAGAATGTTAATATGACAGGACATGATATCTTTATTCTGATATCATCATGGAAGAAATTCGCAGATGGCCAAGCCATAATAAAAGAAATATAATTACTTAAATAGCTATTTACCAGGATTAACGAGGTAGTGAAGCAAATGATCAACTCAGTTACACGGGCCCGGTGGGGACATTGACGTGATCTCACTACTTCTTCTTCTTCTTCTTCATCGTACGCAGTCAGACAATAACCATTACTTTTTTAGAAAAAAGTGGCGTCATCCTGAGGCTGTCGACACTGCCATAGAGCTTGTCTTGTGGTTCCACTGGTGATGGCCACGTCTGCTCTCTCTGATCCTCGTATGTCGGGCAGTTCTGCAGCAGATGTTCAGCGGTCATTTTCCCTGTACCACACGGGCATTCGTCGGTACCACCTATCTTTAATTTGTTGACTAGGTGGTACCTCAGTCTATTGTGGCCAGTGCGAAGTCTGAAGACAACGACCTGCTCTCTTCTGTTCAACTGGTAATAGGCATCGTTTTTGGTGTAACCAGTATGTTCGGTTTCCCATTTGGTCATGTATCTGGCTTTAATAAGCCGTTTTGACTCTTCGTACGTCATACTAGTATCTGTTTGTGGTAGTCTTGCACCTTCTTTTGCCAGTCTGTCTGCCTCCTCGTTGCCTTGGATGTTGCAGTGTGATGGGACCCACTGTACCACTACCCTTTTTGGTGCGGACTGCTGGCATAGTTGACAGAGTGCTGCTCTTAAGTCATTAAGCTCAGTGTTTTTCTGGCTTTTTAGCGCTGTGACTACGGGAAGAGCATCTGTACGGCTTTCATTTTCTTTATGTGTCACCATTTCTTCCACTGCCGCCCTCAGTGCCTCTGCCTCCGCTCTGAAATTGCTTGTGTACTTACCAGTAGCGAATGACAGTGTTATTTTTCTGCCATTTGGTAGGTTCAGGAATGCTCCTGCCCCTCCGTTCTGTGTAGTGTTTGTTACAGAACCGTCGGTGTATGCATGGGTCCAGTCCATGCTTGGGTAGTTTTTCGATATAAAGCTTAGGGTAGTATCTCTCCTTTCTTTTTCAGTCTGGCAGTTTTTGTTTGCAATACCTGGTATATTTTCTACCACCTCTGGAAATATATCCTGCCTCCAGGTAGGTTTTCGTACAGTAGTGATGGGCTTTGGTGTTGTTAATGCGTTTATGGGATCTTCGTGCATCTTTGCTTTGGCTATTTCTGCAAAGTTTCTCCGCCTTAGTTTCCCATTTCCCAAATTGTTTAGTCTCTGGTGCATTGGATGGTCAGTCAGTCTTCGGAGTTTCTCTGACTGCAGCTGGGCTCTGCAGTCTCTTCTATCGGTCATGGATTGCAGTTTTGTAATCTTTTCAAGTTCTACAATTGGCGTTGACTTCATGCCTCCTGTTATAACTCTCGTGGCTTGGTTTTGAAGTTTGCTAACTTTATCGAAGTTCGCCTTTGCTGCTGTTGTCCATGCCGCAATGCCATACTCGAGAACTGGTCTCACTCTTCCAGTGTACAGTTTCTTTAGTATACTTTCGTCTGCTCCCCAGCTTGTGCCAGCAAGTTTCCTCATGATTGCCATTCTTTCTCTGGCTCTCATTCAGTTTCTCTCGATCTGACTTTTCCATGTCATGCGCCGATCAAATGTGACTCCCAGATAGTTTGGGTTGTCGTTTGGCTGCAGGAATTTGCCATTTAGGCTTAATTTGGTGTTTTGTGGTTTGATTGAAAGCGAGAATATTGTGCATGTGGTTTTCTCCTCGTTTATTTTGACCAGCCATGAGTTCGCCCACTCTTCCAGCGATGTTAGGGCCTGCTGCATCCGATTTCTTGCTATGGTGAGAATCTTTTCAGAGGTCCACATAGCCAGATCGTCTGCAAACATTGGATCTCACTACTCCAATACCAGTCTCCTTACTGATATGATGACTTATCATTTATTGTGTACCATTGTCTGGCATTTCCGAATTAAATAAGTAAATGATATTTATGTACACACATTCACCCCACACACACCACATTCACCACACACTTACACAAACATTCACCACAACACACTGCATTCACCACACACTTACACAAACATTCACCACAACACACTGCATTCACCTAGCAAGTCGCTGTCTGGTTGGGAATGTGTTGCCGCTGTTGTTTTATATCCACAATGGAGGAGACTTACACTTTTGAGCGCCTTGAAAAGGACTCGAAGTCGCGGTTTGTTGTAAGTTTTCTCACATTTTGTGCCTGCCGATGAAGGTGGACCTGGGACCTCCAGGCGGTTGTGCTTCATCAGTGTGTCGCTCACTACTACGAGAAACCCTGGGGGGTAGGCCTGACTCTGACTAACGTGTCGGATTAGCATGTTTTACCTGTCTAGACGTCAGTTTTGTTAAAAATCGAATTTTTATAAAAAAAATTTAAAAATCGAAACGTCCCTGGGTGGGCTTGAACCACCAACCTTTCGGTTAACAGCCGAACGCGCTAACCAATTGCGCCACAGAGACACACGAATTCTTCGAGTAAAATTATCATTGTCGATATTACTAGTTTCGTGGAGGATGTTTTTCGTTAGTTACTGTTTGATGAAGCACGCGTTTGTTGTTAGCTTTCTCATGTCTGTTAACTTAACTCTATTATACTGGTTTAGATGGCTCTGCAGAGTCTGTATGTATACAACCAGTTTATTCTTCTCCACCGATACTGAACATAACTGAGCATTCAATCTATTTTGGAATGCATAACAACTGACCCCGCCTCCCTGGGACAGTGGGAGTTCAAGCATTCACCCCTCTCTGACTAAACAAATATTTCTTTAGTTTATATCTAATCTGGACCTTTCTTTAAATCATTTTCAATTGTACCCTCTTGTTCTTGTAGGTGGTTGTGCTTTACAAGCCTGTTGAAGTTGGTGTAGTCTAATTGAGCCTTTCCTTTGATTATCTTATAAACCTGTATTAATGTATTAAGGCATCTCGAATTCTTCTCTGTTCTTGACATGTAGGATTGTAGGCCGGTTTTTCGGAGTCTTTCCTCATAGTCTCATAAGCTGCGTCCTATCCCACGATCATTTTTGGAGCTCTTCTTTGGACCCTTTCTGTAATGTCTAAATCCACTCTATGATTAGGACTCCACACCTGAATACAGTAATACAATTTATATGTCTCACCAATGATTTATAATTTGACTAACACTTCCTTGCTTTGCTCCCATACTATGTGTAATGTTTCTTGTAATCATATACAGCATTAGGGGGACGGCGTGGCCTAGTGGTTAAGGTGCACGGCTCACAACACGAAGGTGCTAGATTCGATCCCCATCACAGCACCGGCCGTTACCCCGGGGAAGCAAACCCTTAGAAAATGCAGGAGGAAGCAGACCCTTACATAAAATGAATGCTGAAGTCGGATGCACTGGGCCGACATGCGCAAAATAAAAACCACAGTGTAACGCACACACGCCTTGGGGAATAGATAAATAAGGCGAACGCAAAACAAACAAAAAAAATACAGCATAAGCCTTATTCGCTGCTACCTGGGCTTGTTCCCGCACTTTAGCTGTATGACCTATTATAATTATAACACCTAGGTCCTTTCCCTTTTTATTGTCCTCATATTGTTCTCTCCCATAATGTACTTATTATATAGGAACTTAAAATTCGTATAATCCTTTTAGGATCTACCCATTTTGATGACTACATTTTTCTACATTAAACTCCATCTGCCAGCTCTCAGACGATTTTTGAATTGTATCTAAATCCTATCTCAATTAAACCACCTCTACCAGAGAAGAGACCTTGTCGCATAATTTAGTGTCATCCGCGAACTTTGCAATCATGAATCTGATATCAATGTCCAAATTATGTATATATGTATGAAGAACACAATTTTCCTCAATACCGATTTATGTGGCACTCCACTTATTACATCATACCAATCAGAGTACTCCTTATTTATGGCAACTCGCTGTCTTCTGTCCGTTAACCAATTTTTGTATCTAATTGGCAACTCCACCACCTGTTCCGTGTGGTTGCAACTTCCGAAACAATCGTTTATAAGTTACTCATCAAAGATCTTTGCCAAATCCAGATAAATAAGATCCACCGGTTCTCCAGCATCTAGCATTTGGGTAACCTCTTTCATGAATCCTAAACGATTTCCAAACTGCTCAGTTGTATGTCCCCACGTGTTAGTGCTTAACAAGCTGCTCCAGTTTTATGTCCCTGCGTGCTAGTGCTTAACAAGCTGCTCCAAATCTGTTGTTGTGTATGCTTAGGTTTTCATGAGGCCATATTTCAATCAACATTTTTTATCCGAATTAAGCTAATCCAATATACAAAAGTAATTTTTGAAAATACTAAGGCCAATGACATACATACGAGGTGTGTTCAAATGAAACTGGACCAAACTACAACATGATGACGTTTTGTCTGATGTAAATAACACATATCAACCCTCAAGTTTGCGACGGTCCAGCCGAATTGCTGTATCAATTTTGACGATGGCATCTTCTGACGCAACTATATGCATCTGACCTGGTCTCGGAAGATCTTTCGTTTTTCGTTAACTCAGTTCCTTCTTTAAACATCGTTGACAAGTTCTTCACTGTTGTCATCGACATTCTTTTGTCACCATACACTGCCTGCATTCTGCGACGAATGTCAACTGGTCGACATGCTTCAGCTGTTAGAAACCGAATCACCACTCGCTGATCAACTCTGGGCGGATCCAGTATCACAGCTGCCATGTTTTCAACGGTCTGCTAAGGAAACTAAGAGTCGGAGGATAATGAAATTTTGCAAACATGACGGTTGGGATGTGCTGTTTACATCAGAAGTGACGTCATCATGCGTATCGTACGTATGTTCACTTGGTGCATTTAGGTCCGGTTTCATTTGAACACGCCTCGTATATATATATATATATATATATATATATATATATATATATATATATATATATATATATTAATATATACATATATATATATATTGTTGTTATTGTTACGGATCCAGCAGCATCCCGGCTCTCGCTCTTCGGCCCAATGCAATGTAATGGTATCTGTACGGGTTTATCAGATGTTATCTGGTGCCATACAAAGTGTTTTAATGAATCTGGCCAAGGAATAAAAAGCATTTCCCTAAAATCATTGATCGCTGTGCACTCAAAGAGATGATGATTAACGGCATCATATGGGTATGTACACAGTTGGCATTCAGGGATATGTTGTGGTTGGATTCTATTCAGGTGTTTGTTTAGTGGGATGTGCTGGTTTCTCAGTCGGAAAATTGTGCTCTGATCTTTCCTTTTGAGTTGATTTACACTATTATTTGGACTGTGGGGCTTACCAAATATCTGTAGACCTCCCTTCCCGTGTTTCCCATGGCCCATCTGTGATATATATATATATATATATATATATATATATATATATATATATATATATATATATATAGAGAGAGAGAGAGAGAGAGAGAGAGAGAGAGAGGACTGAGGGACGGGGGACTACAAAGACATTATGTCTTTTATTGAACTTTAGGTGGGTTTCTCATTTATTAGACAAAATTGTCAAGGACTATTCGAGAATTGAATCTCTGGAACTGCCATTGTAACGTTTGGCTCGTGTCATATTGGGCTTTTATTTGATAACATCACTCTTCTACAAATGATAATTGTCATCTTTATCCTATTTTTGGGGTGTTGATGAGTGCTGATGAGTGTTGTTGGGTGGTGAGTTGTTGTTTGGAGGGGCGACAGTATTGAATATTTTTGAACCGTGACGGTTATAGATTACCACAAGTGGATATTGTTACAACTAGTCTCCATTTCTGTCTATAAACGAGGACCATTTCGTCTCTCTTCGCGAGTACATAACACTACATGAGCTGAACTGGTTTCAGACGATCAGCGGAGATTGCTTGTCCAATCTTTTCCTCGTGGCACAACAACGACATTCATTATTGAGCCTCAGAGTGGAATGTGGGTCAAGTCTTAGACAGGCTGTCCTCTTTGTCAGGTTGGTGGTTGCTTAGCCAAAACAAACATTTAGAATAGGTCGACAATTTGAGGTCAGATCTTCCCGAAACCCATAATACTGTTCTCGTTGTTTCATCACGTGATGGAGTCTACATGTAAGCTTGCATTAAGTCTGTATTCAGTTATATTTATGTTAATTTTTGTCTGCATGTCAAATGGTATATTGTTTGTATGTGAAATTGCATACTATCTGTACGTGCATGTTAAATTGTATATTGTTTGTATGTGTATGTGAAATTGTGCACTGTTTGTATGGGAAATGGTATATTGCTTGTATGTGAAGTGGTACACCGCTCGTGTGTGTATGTGAAGTGGTACATTGTTTGTATATGAAGAAGTACACTGTTTGTATTTGAAGTGGTCTGTTGAGGTTGTGCTCAAATTGAGGTAATAAATTCAGTAGTGTAAATATCACATATATCAGTTCTTGATGGTCTGCTGGTACAGTTGAGAACAAATTAATGTGATAATCTTAAAAGTGTGAATATCACATACATCAGTTCTTGATGGTCTGCTGGTACAGTTGAGAACAAATTGATGTGATAATCTTAAAAGTGTGAATATCACATACATCAGTTCTTGATGGTCGCCAGAGACCAACTTCATATTCAGATGCCAGAGGACACACAAGACCACAAAGTAGATAGTTATTCAGTGTAGAACAAGATTTGTAAGGATAGTCGTAGACATTACGCCACACTACATGACTGGGGTTATAGTTCTAAGCATTCCATTCAAACTCATACTAACATCCCCTGAGATAGAAATATTTAGTTATAATTAGTTTAGTTTTAACCACAGACTGGTAATAAATCAATTCTCTTGTTTTATTATCCACTCAAGTTTGAGTGTTTTGCTCTGGTGTTGTTCTTGAACTACTTGGCATGCCTCTTTTTTTTAATTTCCAACTGCCAAGGGACATTTAACGTACTCGACACTAAACACGATCGTCCGATAGCACTACCCAGAGATCAGAGGAATTTTATCAGAAAATGCGCGTGAAAAAAACCCCGGTCTCCAGCATGATTCGAACTCGCCACCTCCAGCACTCGAGGCAGACACCTTACCTCGAGATCACTCAGCTACCTGTTGATGTTCTTAGGTCGTTATTGTGTGTAAAGTAACATATAAGAGAACCCCACTACACGAATAGTTGAGAGATCCATGTGACAAGGAATAGTTAAGCGGTCCATGTGACAAGGAATAGTTAAGCGGTCCATGTGACAAGGAATAGTTAAGCGGTCCATGTGACAAGGAATAGTTAAGCGGTCCATGTGACAAGGAATAGTTAAGCGGTCCATGTGACAAGGAATCCAAGTTCTATCACACACATTTTCTCTTGTCCATATTTGCTGACGATTTGTGTCTAGATATTTCTTCCTGGTCGGGTAGTCGGCCCAGTGCTGAACCCTCCTTGATGGTTTGCAACTTCCAACAAGCATGGCAGGTTACATCATTGCTGTTATTGGCTTCATTTGCGGGCTACGATCACGCGAAACACCTGTTCCAAAGGCACTTCGCCACTATTAGGAATGTGGACTTATTTACAACTTATGTGCAAGTCAAGTAATCCGCCTAGACCGTGCCGTTCTCTCCGTCCATGACCCCGGTTGATGATAGAGCCAGGTAGTATACTGGTAAGATAAAGTGGAGGTGATGTGCCTGAGTTGATGATAGAGCCAGGTAGTATACAGGTAAGATGAAGTGGAGGTGATGTGCCTGAGTTGATGACAGAGCCAGGTAGTATACAGGTAAGATGAAGTGGAGGTGATGGGCCTGCATTGATGACAGAGCCAGGTAATATACAGGTAAGATGAAGTGGAGGTGATGGGCCTGAGTTGATGACAGAGCCAGATAGTATACAGGTAAGATGAAGTGGAGGTGGTGGGCCTGAGTTGATGACAGAGCCATATAGTATACAGGTAAGATGAAGTGGAGGTGATGTGCCTGAGCGGGGTGTTGCGCATACGACCCCTCCATGACGGGGCCGATTTTCCTGCCCAACTTATACACGGTGTTGATAAAATATTTGTCTTTTCTACATTAGGCCAAACCGAGGAGCCTTCCACTTACTAAGCAATAATCATAGCTAAGGTCTTTCTTGAAGGAGCCTTCCACTTACTAAGCAATAATCATAGCTAAGGTCTTTCTTGGAGGAGCCTTCCACTTCCTAAGCAATAATCATAGCTAAGGTCTTTCTTGGAGGAGCCTTCCACTTCCTAAGCAATAATCATAGCTAAGGTCTTTCTTGGAGGAGATTTCCACTTCCTAAGCAATAATCATAGCTAAGGTCTTTCTTGACCGAGAAATATCTTACAGAGTTCAGAGAATGATCACTACCAAACAGAATCGCTGGCCTATCGAGTCGTAAAGAAATATTGTTTTACCTTTTACGATAAAATATACTGACGCTCAGCTCTGTTATGATTATGTTTATAAAGTCGTTGGGATTTGGCTTTACTCAGTCGGGCATGGCATCATTGACCTATGTTGCAAATATTGATGGTTGTTTATTGCGGTAGTAGAATCCTAACTTCTCGTGATGACAGCATGGGCTAGTGGTTAAGTGACACGGCTCACAACCAGAAGGTGCTGGGTTCGATACCCACCACAGCACTGGCCGTTATTCAGGGGAAGCAAACCCTTAGAAAATGCAGGAGGAAGCAGACCCTTTCATAAATGCATGCTAAAGTCGGATGCACTGGACCGACAGGCGCAAAATAAAAACAACAGTGCAACGCACATCATCTTGGGGATTAGAGAAATAAGGCGAACGCAAACAAACAAAACAAACTTTATTCTCGTTTATTTATCATAGTAGTGAAGGTTAACTTAACTTAACTTAACTTAACTTAACATCTTGATACTGGCTTAAAAGACTCTGCAGAATGTGTATATAACCAATTTCTTGGAGGGTAGTTAACCGATGTGCGTGTCCATCTTAATAAACTCAAACACTAGTGCAAAGTAGATCTGCCGTTTGTTAGGCGCCATTTATGCTGATAACACCTAACCAAAGCCGATGTTTTGCCATGCCACAGTTAGTCGCCTCTTTCCACGTGCTCTCTTTGGGACAGTGGTGTTATTGTTGTCTGTGTCACACACAAAGACCCCGGCGACCCACTCGGGACACATGTTCTCTGTGGGGCAGTGGTGCTATTCTTGACCTTGTCACACACAAAGACCCCGGCGACCCACTCGGGACACATGTTCTCTATGGGGCAGTGGTGCTATTCTTGACCTTGTCACACACAAAGACCCAGGCGACCCACTCGGGACACATGTTTTCAGTGGGGCAGTGGTGCTATTCTTGACCTTGTCACACACAAAGACCCAGGCGACCCACTCGGGTTCATTGATTTATTCTCTCTACTGTAACATATCGCCATTTCACGAATTAATATGGATCCATTATACACACATTTCAAGTGGTCTCCAGCTTGTTATGTTCTTCTGCCGGTTAACTTAATCAGTTATTTGTACATAGACATTGTGTCTTTTTTCACCTGTACTTTCATCTGCTTGTCCATCTGGTTGTCAAATATGTCGTATGCTGTTTTATGTATCTGCGTCATTTATTTAATTAGCCCTCAGATTACAATTTAGTCATACATAATCCTTCTTCTCTTGCGACTTCTTACGTTCTGCTGTCACGAGCAGTAAAATCGCCTTAGTATTAAAATCTGATTATATCGGTACATTTTGCCTCCATTATAATTTCTCTTGACATTTGACATATTGATTCATCTGAGGATTTCACATTATCCATAAATTTTCAGTTTCTGATGTCGCATTCTATCTCATATTAACCTAATTTTAATCAGTCTGAATATAGTTGATACTTTATCTTGAATTTGATATTACTGAATTGATTTTATTACTGAAGTCAACTTCGGATATTTTATATCAAAGATAACAAACCATTTATAAGTCTCGTTGTTAAATTGTTATGAACGTTATTTCCAGGAGTTTTCCCCTGGAAAAAAAACGTCTAGTTATTGACTCAGTCAGGTTCAGGTGTTTCATAAGGTCACGTCACGTGTTCCTTATGAGAAAATGGCCTTTTTCACTCGTCTTACAGTTCAAATTTACTTGCCAACGTTGTACATTTTTTAGTACCAAGTTTGGCATTAAACTCTCAAAATCGTCAGCATTTATTTCGTGTCATACGTTTCATGTTTGCCGTTGAGGCGTAGGTCTGTATCAATGCATCTGTCATTCAATTTCGCTGTAAGGTTACTACTCTAATCCCCTTTACTTACATCTTTAGATTACTCTAATCCCCTTTACTTACATCTTTAGATTACTCTAATCCCATTTACTTACATCTTTAGATTACTCTAATCCCATTTACTTACATCTTTAGATTACTCTAATCCCATTTACTTACATCTTTAGATTACTCTAATCCCCTTTACTTACATCTTTAGATTACTCTATCTGCTGACGTGATTATGCTCGTCTCATCAATTGTGTGTATTCCTTCAGAATCGTTTCAACTGGAGTAATCAGAATGTATCTATCATGCTTTCATCCATCTCATTTCCCATAATGACGGTATGCTTGCCATCATTGTTTTAAATGTTCAATTGAAAATTTTTAGCTTGTTCATCTTACACAATCACTGGAACACGTCTTGTTGATTTGTGCATGCATTTTACATTTACGTTTTGTTTATTGCCACTGGTAGATGTTTATGTATATCTTATTGCACCAAAGTCTTCTTATCTGTCAAGGTGGTTGTTCCAATTTTTGCCACTGAACTTACTTCGCTATGGCTGTGTACAGGGCCAGATTACCCATTGGGCAAGATGGCTAAAGTGTACAGAACCCGTGTGTTCTTCCACAGACAGTCTTGTTAACAGTATTGTAACTAATGTCTTGTAACACATTTATTGTAATTAAGGTCTTGTAACACATTTATTGTAACTAACGTCTTGTTAACAGTATTGTAACTAAGGTCTTGTAACACATTTATTGTAACTAAGGTCTTATTAACAGTATTCCAACTACGGTCTTGTAACACATTTATTGTAACTAAGGTCTTGTTAACAGTATTGTAACTAAGGTCTTGTAACACATTTATTGTAACTACGGGCTTGTAACACATTTATTGTAACTAAGGTCTTGTTAACAGGATTATAACTAAGGTCTTGTAACACATTTATTGTAACTACGGGCTTGTAACACATTTATTGTAACTAAGGTCTTGTAACACATTTATTGTAACTAAGGTCTTGTTAACAGTATTGTTACTAAGGTCTTGTAACACATTTATTGTAACTAAGGTATTGTAAGATATTTATTGTAACTAAGGTCTTGTTAACAGTATTGTAACTAAGGTCTTATAACACATTTATTGTAACTAAGGTCTTGTAACACATTTATTGCATTCTGTATGTTGCGGGCGTCTTGACTGGCCCAATAGCCAGGTAACAGATCGTCAAGTAGGATGCAACAGTCCTGCTCGACTGGTAGATGAGCCAAAAGCTCTTCCAAACGTGTCTGCAATTGGAAGTGTACTGCATCTACTGGTCGAGCTATGAGGTACTCCCCCCTGCATCCAAAGGGACGTATGTACCAGCCGCAGGTTTAACAACAGACAACAGTTTTACTCAGTGTAATTGTACAATATCACGTTCGTTGTTATTGTGAAAATACATAATGTAGATATAGCTATATAACGTAAGCTGGTAGGTTGATTCAGAATTCAAGCGAATGGTGAAAGTGCTGTGCACAAACGTGTGAGAACAAACATCTGAGGCTGGAAGTTTCTTGTCGATTGTTATTTCAGCGAGCGTATCAATGAAGTGGCAGTTCTGTCTACAGGTGAACAGTTGAAAGCTCGTGATGTCAATGAAGTGGGAGCTCTGTCTACAGGTGAACAGTTGAAAGCTCGTGATGTCAATGAAGTGGCAGTTCTGTCTACAGGTGAACAGTTGAAAGCTCGTGATGTCAATGAAGTGGCAGCTGTCTACAGGTGAACAGTTGAAAGCTCGTGATGTCAATGAAGTGGCAGTTCTGTCTATAGGTGAACAGTTGAAAGCTCGTGATGTCAATGAAGTGGCAGTTCTATCTACAGGTGAACAGTTGAAAGCTCGTGATGTCAATGAAGTGGCACTTCAGTCTACAGATGAACAGTTGAAAGCTCGGCATGTCAATGAAGTGGCAGTTCTGTCTACAGATGAACAGCTGGAAGCTCGGCATGTCAATGAAGTGGCAGTTCTGTCTACAGATGAACAGTTGGAAGCTCGGCATGTCAATTAAGTGGCAGTTCTGTCTACAGATGAACAGTTGGAAGCTCGGCATGTCAATG
The DNA here is from genome assembly GCA_036924085.1 of Ariolimax columbianus. Taxonomy (NCBI): domain Eukaryota; kingdom Metazoa; phylum Mollusca; class Gastropoda; order Stylommatophora; family Arionidae; genus Ariolimax; species Ariolimax columbianus. The sequence goes on from JAVGWX010000006.1 coordinate 2,639,516, forward strand.
AAGTGGCAGTTCTGTCTACAGATGAACAGTTGGAAGCTCGGCATGTCAATGAAGTGGCAGTTCTGTCTACAGATGAACAGTTGGAAGCTCGGCATGTCAATGAAGTGGCAGTTCTGTCTACAGATGAACAGTTGAAAGCTCGGCATGTCAATGAAGTGGCAGTTCTGTCTACAGATGAACAGTTGGAAGCTCGGCATGTCAATGAAGTGGCAGTTCTGTCTACAGATGAACAGCTGGAAGCTCGGCATGTCAATGAAGTGGCAGTTCAGTCTACAGATGAACAGTTGGAAGCTCGGCATGTCAATGAAGTGGCAGTTCTGTCTACAGATGAACAGTTGAAAGCTCGGCATGTCAATGAAGTGGCAGTTCTGTCTACAGATGAACAGCTGGAAGCTCGGCATGTCAATGAAGTGGCAGTTCTGTCTACAGATGAACAGCTGGAAGCTCCGCATGTCAATGAAGTGGCAGTTCTGTCTACAGATGAACAGCTGGAAGCTCGGCATGTCAATGAAGTGGCAGTTCAGTCTACAGATGAACAGTTGGAAGCTCGGCATGTCAATGAAGTGGCAGTTCTGTCTACAGATGAACAGTTGAAAGCTCGGCATGTCAATGAAGTGGCAGTTCTGTCTACAGATGAACAGCTGGAAGCTCCGCATGTCAATGAAGTGGCAGTTCTGTCTACAGATGAACAGTTGAAAGCTCGGCATGTCAATTAAGTGGCAGTTCTGTCTACAGATGAACAGTTGGAAGCTCGGCATGTCAATGAAGTGGCAGTTCTGTCTACAGATGAACAGTTGAAAGCTCGTGATGTCAATGAAGTGGCAGTTCTGTCTACAGATGAACAGTTGGAAGCTCGGCATGTCAATGAAGTGGCAGTTCTGTCTACAGATGAACAGTTGGAAGCTCGGCATGTCAATGAAGTGGCAGTTCTGTCTACAGATGAACAGTTGGAAGCTCGGCATGTCAATGAAGTGGCAGTTCTGTCTACAGATGAACAGCTGGAAGCTCCGCATGTCAATGAAGTGGCAGTTCTGTCTACAGATGAACAGTTGGAAGCTCGGCATGTTAATGAAACTGCTGTCGTAGATGGCCTCAGTGTTGATCCTCAAATTGATATGCCAAATTGTGAACTTGAAGTCATTGGCCGGACACATAATACTATGTAGCACACTGTTGGTTCGTGTTAGATGTCACAAACTGTCGATGCTTAAAGTGATGAAACTGATATTGAATTTCAGTGGTTGAACTGATTGGACACACAAATCATCTTCGGTGTCGGTGAATTTATCTCAATATTGCGTTCGATTTTGGATAGAAAAGGTTCCGTCAGAATTGGAAAGGACCATTAGACAAATTAAGCCGCTCCTGCAAGATTAAAAATAAACTGTCAGACGCCGTCACATTTTAGTTTTCACGGCGGAAAAAACAAAAACAGTAACTAACAACGAGACACACAGTTGTCAGTGCATTTCTGTATCTGATATCTGCTCTAGAAGTGAACTATTTCCGTCATCTGAATCGTGCTGGGCCTCAAATGGCTTTAATGATTGAAAATACCTCTCAACACAGAAGCATGCTCACTCCAAGCAGTATATTTCTTTGTCGTAATACAGTAGATTGACATCTTTGTTACGGTCAGTTCTCATCTTGTTCCTAGAAGAAGAAAATCCCTGTTTCTAAACGTTTGTCAGATACCCAGATGAGAGAGCAGTATACATACACCTAATGTTGTATGGAAATGTTGTGAGAATGGAGGGAGACGTGTAGACAACTAATGTTGGATGAAACTGCTGTGATTTAATATTGGATGGATATGAATCCATTCGAAGTGATTAGTGACAGACAGAAGACCCACGATGAGACGCCGGGATAATAATTAATCACACGCCAGAGCTACTTATTATACTGGTGTTATGGAACTACATACTTAGTCATGGTTGTGTTCTCGGTAAAGTAGTAGAGCACAGATACGTGTGCTCTCACGTGTGTTAGTTGTTGGTGGAACCTTCTCTTCACATAATATTGGCACGCAGTTTGCTTAATATGAAATGAAGCAAAATAACGATTGCCAGAAACTTGGTTTTAAACAGATCACAATTCGCAGACGGTTTACAAAGCCAAACATAAATGATATATCTACCAAAGATGTAATGGAAACACTGACTGCAAGCGACATGTTTCTTGTATCAATATTTCTGCCTAATGCTGACGTCTTACTCTGCAACAATCAATAAAAGATCAAATATCTATAAGACAATGTCAAACCAATTTAAATTCTTATACAGACAGACATGGCCAATGAATAATGTCAGAAACTCGTTGAACCATAACCGCGTGTTATTGGTGATGACTTTCTTGTTGAGTTTTCGTTGTTTGTTAATGTGCCAGAGATTCTCGTTTTCTCGCAACTATCAACAATACTAACGCTTCAATATACGATCACCAGTCTATGTACGGACTTATAATGGCTACCACGGACAAAATCACACTCCTGTGTTTTTCTCACGTTTGGAATTACAACCGACAAATTGTGGTGTGCTGCACAACAATATAGCAGATACAGTGTGTATTTATGCCATCACAAGGAGCTAGTTAGTTTGGATTCAAGAAAAATCGATATATTCGTTCTTTCGCGATGATGTTCGTCCATCACGTGTTGTTTTTCTTTCGTTCAATGTTTGCTTCTCTGTATTCTACTGACGGATACACGCCCCCTTCCCCGCCCCGAGACCGTGAGCCGTTAGGCGATATCAGGAATGGTTAACCAGTGATTGGATGCCTGAGTGTGTTTATAAGTAAGTACCTATACTAGTGTTTCAGTGATGCCTGAGTGCGTCTATAAGTACCCATACTAGTGTTTCAGTGATGCATGTATGCGTCTGTAAGTACCTATACTAGTGTTTCAGTGATGCATGTATGCGTCTGTAAGTACCTATACTAGTGTTTCAGTGATGCATGTATGCGTCTGTAAGTACCTATACTAGTATTTCAGTGATGCATGTATGCGTCTGTAAGTACCTATACTAGTGTTTCAGTGATGCAAGATGTTTCTGTGTGGTTCAAACGAGACATAATGTTTTATTTTTCACTGAAGTACGGTCCCTAAATTGTGTGTGTGTGTGTTTGAATGAAAGGTTATTAGCCTTTGCTGTGTGTGTGTGTGTGTGTATGAAAGGTTATAACCTTTGTGTATGTGTGTGTGTGCGTGCGTGCGTATGTGTGTGTGCGTGTGTGTGCGTGTGTTTTTGTGTGTGTGCGTATGTGTCTGCGCGTGTGTGTGTGCGTGTGTGTGTGTTTGTGTGTGTATGTTTATGTGTGTGTGTTTGTGTGTGTGTGTGCGGGTATGTGTGTGCGGGTGTGTGTGTGCGTGTGTTTGTGTGTGTGCGTGTGTGTTTGTGTGCGTGCGTGTGCGTGTGTGTGTGTTTGTGTGTGTGTGCGTGTGTGTGGGTGTGTGTGTGTGTGTTTGTGTGTGTTTGTGTGTAATTGTATGTGCTTGTATGAATGTTGTTCCTCCACCTAAAGTTTACAAATCAGGCGGTGCCATCCTGCTTAAAGAGTGACAGCTGTTCCGTTGAGGTCATATAGGTCATATACCTCCATGACCTTAAAGATGTCTTCATTGTCCACTTGTTCCGATCACCACAGGTGTATCTCTCTCGTGTCAATCTTCTTCTTGTTCTTCTTCGTTTGTCCTACTGCCCTTGCCATACGGTGTCGCAGAGAGGCGGGATGCCCTACTGCCCTTGCCATACGGTGTCGCAGAGAGGCGGGATGTCCTACTGCCCTTGCCATACGGTGTCGCAGAGAGGCGGGATGTCCTACTGCCCTTGCCATACGGTGTCACAGAGAGGCGGGATGTCCTACTGCCCTTGCCATACGGTGTCACAGAGAGGCGGGATGTCCTACTGCCCTTGTCATACGGTGTCACAGAGAGGCGGGATGCGAACATTTCCTGTTTTCACCAAGTGGAAGGATTGTTCTGTCGTTAGGTTGACCTTTCTGAGAGTGCCAGAGACACCCTTGATCCACCGACGTCGAGATCTGCTCCTTTTTCGTGGACCGGAAACCTTCATATGCTATGCTCTTGCTGCAGGATGGTCACAATGTGTTCTTACTAAATGACCAAACCACTAGATTTGTTGCACATCAATGTCGGTACTAATTGGGGTTTTCCCCACTATCTGTTGTGTTGTGTATTCGACCATGAATTTTCTTTCCGATTGCACTTCTCACACAACGAATCTCACAGGACTAGATCTTACTCTTATGTGTTTCCAGTAATGACTAAGGTTGACATTGGTAACACAGTGTAGGAATAAATAGTGTATTTATCAGCCTCTTCTTAATTGAAAGAAGCACTCTAGGGTGTTTCAAAATGGGTGCAATCTGAAAGTGAACACTGTTCCCTTTCTGATTTATATGTGCAATCTCTCTGTGCACTCTGCCGTCATCAGCGAACAAACTACCTAGGTATGTGAACTACCGTACTTGCTTGATATCAATGTCACTCATGTGGAAACTTCTATGCACTTGTTCACACGATATCAACATAGTCGCGATCTTCATATCATATTGATTACAAGCGAAGTTGAGAAAGTTCAGGTGATTTTGTAGGTCTTCTCCATTTTGGTAAAAGATTCCATTATCATCAGCCAACAACTGTTCATTTAGGGACTCATCGTAGGGGTTAGCCAACTGTGTAATTGTAACCATATACATTATGAACAGAAGTGGAGAAAGAACACACCTTTATCGTACACCACTCAGCAATGAAAACCGATTTTTGCATGCTTGCATTTGTTTGTACAATGAAAGGATGTTGTTCAGCAGTTGACCGTCTCCGCCATATTCCTAAATTACCTCCTATACCCTACATCGGTTTACCCAGTCAAATGCGTTTTCTTAATCAATTAAGGCCACGCGAAGTTTTTCAATTCCCAGCAAAATTTTGACTCGAGTCCTGTTCAACCGCCTAACTAGTCATCTTTATCAGGACCTGCTCCAAGAGAGTCAGTGGGACCTTTTCCAAGAGAGTCAGTGTGGAGCTGCTCCAAGAGAGTCAGTGTGGAGCTGCTCCAAGAGAGTCAGTGTGGGCCTGCTCCAAGAGAGTCAGTGTAGGCCTGCTCTAAGGGAGTCAGTGTGGGCCTGCTACAGGAGAGTCAGTGCGGTGTTCGAGCCGGTCGTTGATACACGAAGCCCACAAATTTCAGTAAAACTGTCAAGAACAGCATTACGATCTGTATACGGATTTTGTCGACCAGACCAAGATCTTTGACAACGTCAACAGGGAAGGGTTCTTGGCAAATCGTGGCGAAGTTTGGTTGTAACGGCAGACCTATGACAGTTGTCCTCCAGACCTATGACAGTTGTCCTCCAGACTCATGACAGTTGTCCTCCAGACCCATGACAGTTGTCCTCCAGAATCATGACAGTTGTCCTCCAGACTCATGACAGTTGTCCTCCAGACTCATGTCAGTTGTCCTCCAGACTCATGATAGTTGTCCTCCAAACCTATGACAGTTGTCCTCCAGACTCATGCTAGTTGTCCTCCAGACTCATAACAGTTGTCCTCCAGACCCATGACAGTTGTCCTCCAGACTCATGACAGTTGTCCTCCTGACTCATGACAGTTGTCCTCCAGACCCATGACAGTTCTCCTCCAGACTCATGACAGTTGTCCTCCAGACTCATGACAGTTGTCCTCCAGACTCATGACAGTTGTCCTCCAGACTCATGACAGTTGTCCTCCAGACTCATGATAGTTGTCCTCCAAACCTATGACAGTTGTCCTCCAGACTCATGCCAGTTGTCCTCCAGACTCATGACAGTTGTCCTCCTGACTCATGACAGTTGTCCTCCAGACCTATGACAGTTGTCCTCCAGACCTATGACAGTTGTCCTCCAGACCTATGGCAGTTGTCCTCCAGACTCATGACAGTTGTCCTCCAGACCTATGACAGTTGTCCTCCAGACTCATGACAGTTGTCCTCCAGACCCATGACAGTTGTCCTCCAGACCCATGATAGTTGTCCTCCAAACCTATGACAGTTGTCCTCCAGACTCATGCTAGTTGTCCTCCAGACTCATAACAGTTGTCCTCCAGACCCATGACAGTTGTCCTCCAGACTCATGACAGTTGTCCTCCTGACTCATGACAGTTGTCCTCCAGACCCATGCCAGTTGTCCTCCAGACTCATGACAGTTGTCCTCCAGACTCATGACAGTTGTCCTCCAGACTCATGACAGTTGTCCTCCAGACTCATGACAGTTGTCCTCCAGACTCATGATAGTTGTCCTCCAAACCTATGACAGTTGTCCTCCAGACTCATGCCAGTTGTCCTCCAGACTCATGACAGTTGTCCTCCTGACTCATGACAGTTGTCCTCCAGACCTATGACAGTTGTCCTCCAGACCTATGGCAGTTGTCCTCCAGACTCATGACAGTTGTCCTCCAGACCTATGACAGTTGTCCTCCAGACTCATGACAGTTGTCCTCCAGACCCATGACAGTTGTCCTCCAGACCCATGACAGTTGTCCTCCAGACTCATGACAGTTGTCCTCCAGACTCATGACAGTTGTCCTCCAGACTCATGACAGTTGTTCTCCAGACCCATGACAGTTGTCATCCAGACTCATGACAGTTGTCCTCCAGACTCATGACATTTGTCCTTCAGACTGATGACAGTTGTCCTCCAGACTCATGACATTTGTCCTCCAGACTGATGACAGTTGTCCTCCAGACCTATGACAGTTGTCCTCCAGACCTATGACAGTTTTCCTTAAGACTGATGACAGTAGTCCTCCAGTTTCACGATGACTGAATACTGCATGCAGGAGAATGTACTTTAGCATTCTCAGTCACAAACGGTGTCAAACATGGATATGTGCTGGAGTCGACACTCTTTAGCATAGTCTTTGCAGCAATGCCCCTGATGCTGTACGTTGCTCTGATACTGTCGTGCATATTAGGTACATGACGCAAGGTCAGCTGTTCAATCCGATACGCCTGAAGTCTTACACTAAGATTAATGGAGCCACCAGCTTGGATCTCCTGTTCACTGACGACCTACTCAAAAACAGGTAGTGCAGTCCACCATGATGGAGTGTTCGGAGGCATGCAGTAATGTTGAGCTCACTATCAACCATAGGAAAACTGAGTTACTCTTCCAACCAGCTCCGAGGAAGTCGTACAGCGAACTAAACATCATCAAAAAGCCCAATGTCTCCAGGCTGTCGATAGCTTCCACTTACCTAGGCAGGGGCGAATAGTGACTCTGAGGTCAACAAACGCGAGATCTGCGTTTTTGAGACAACAAGCGAACGTCTTGGAAACGACAAGGCATCAGTGTCACCACTTAGTAAAACTGTGAAGCGTATAGTGCTAACCACTCTGTTGCATGCTTGCAGCATGCCAGGCAGATAAATCGGTTCCACATGTGCTGTCTACGCAGGTTGATCAGGATCAGATGTCATTAGAAAGTACTTGACTTGAATTATTAACAAGTCAAACATATTGAACATCGATACGTTCTTTAAAAAGGTCCATATAAGATGAACGGGACATGCTATTCGCATGTCCGATAAGCGTCTCCCTAACCATATGCTCTACGGTTAGCTCTGAGCATCTTACGTTCCGCAGGCAAACAGAATAAACACTATAGAGACGTCTTAAAATATATCTGAATAGCTTCAACATTAATGCCACCTCCTTGGAGATGCTCTCACAGAACCATTCCACCTGGTGCTCTAACATCATGCAAGATTCTCAGAACGTCGTACTAAACGCCATCGCCGAGGCTAAGATAAAGCCAGCCATCCTAGAGAACAGACCGCACGACAACCCCACAACCGGCTAACTGTGGCAAAGCCTGCCGTGCTGGATTGGACCTTACAATCATATGAGATTACATTTCGCAGCACACGTCTGATGCTGTCGCCTTCTTATCATGCGATGATCAACTACTATTATTATTATTTGATTTCAGTGCGCATGTCAAAAGGCGAAGTCGTGTTGCCCCTGTTCTTGAGACTTGTCGTCATAGCTGTTGATCAAAGATCGTATTAAACACTGAAACTGATTACACGTGATTGCTGGACGTTCAACCCTGACCCACGGCCGTCTGAATGATCTAACTTAGTTACGTTAATCACGGCATTCTTTGACAGTTGACCACTGTTTGACAAAGTGGAACCATTTGGACAATCAGACAGGAATATACGTTTTTAACCATCGTGACAATACAGTACGTCGAGTTTTCTATTCATCGACCATATCTTCTTCTTCTTCTGCGTACACAGTCAGACAGTAACCATTATTTTTTCGAAAAAAGCGGCGGTCATCCTGAGACTCTCGCCACTACCATAGAGCTTGTCTTGCAGTTCCACTGGCAATGGCCACATCTGCTCTCTCTGATCCCCGTATGTCGGGCAGTTTTGCAGCAGATGTTCAGTGGTCATTTTACCAGTACCGCACGGGCATTCGTCGGTACACCCTATCTTCAATTTGTTGAATAGGTGGTACCTCAGTCTATTGTGGCCAGTGCGAAGTCTGAAGACAACGACCTGCTCTCTTCGGTTCAACTGGTAAAAGGCATCGTTTTTGGTGTAACCAGTATGTTCGGTTTCCCATTTGGTCATGTACCTGGCTTTGATAAGCCGTTTTGACTCTTCGTACGTCATACTGGTATCTGTTTGTGGTAGCCTTGCACCTTCTTTTGCCAGTCTGTCTGCCTCCTCGTTGCCTTGGATGTTGCAGTGTGACGGAACCCACTGCACCACTACCCTTTTTGGTGCGGACAGCTGGCACAGTTTGCAGAGTGCTGCTCTTAAGTCATTAAGCTCAGTGTTTTTCTGGCTTTTTAGCGCTGTGACTACGGCGAGAGCATCTGTCAGCAAGACTATGTGGCTCTCGTTTTCACTGTGTGTTGCCATTTCTTCCACTGCCGCCCTCAGTGCCTCTGCCTCCGCTCTGAAATTGCTTGTGTACTTACCAGTAGCGAATGACAGTGTTATTTTTCTGCCATTTGGTAGGTTCAGGAATGCTCCTGCCCCTCCGTTCTGTGTAGCGTTTGTTACAGAACCGTCGGTGTATGCATGGGTCCAGTCCATGCTTGGGTAGCTTTTCGTTATGAAGCTTAGGGTAGTGTCTCTCCTTTCTTTTTCGGTCTGGCAGTTTTTGTTTGCAATACCTGGTATATTTTCTACCACCTCTGGAAATATATCCTGCCTCCAAGTAGGTTTTCGTACAGTCATCGACCATATGAATCATACATATTTCAAACTGAAAGAGATTCCATTTATTGAGTTGATTTCGGTTGTGGTTGCATACAAATGTTTACGAATTAAACAGCACACGACATGGGACAAACTGAGGCAAACACGTGAATACATAAGTACCAGTTAGATGTACAGGCTACATTTAATAATAGCATCGGCTTCGTCATCTCGTATAACGATAGGCCCGTCGATATGTACAAGGCTCGGTAAGAAAGTCATGCACTACAATTGTTTTCTCCTGAGCTTTTTGTTCGAAATACATGAAATGTGTGCACATTTCTTATTGTCCACACCGTCCCATCAACTCGAACGACCTTACACCAGCGCTAAACAAGTGCATGCATGCCTTGCCCGTATCAGGTTTTGTTTTTCTGCTGGATTCTTGTGAAGTCAAAAATTGACGGATCGCCAATTGAGTTTTGTCACTGCATTGAGCTACGCTTGACAATTGCATGTCTCACCTCTGGGTATCAGATCCACAAGAGTCACACATTCAATGTTCCAAAATACAGTGACCATGACCTTTCCAGCTGATGGGGTTGAATTTCTTTGTACATAGCGGTTGCGAATGCTGCCGCTTCATCGACTGCCATTTAGTTTCAGGATCAAAATGATGCGACAGGTTTCGTTACCTGTAACGATCTTGGACAAACCATGATCTCTCTCAGCATCGAAACGATCCAACAATTCAGAATAAATTGTTTTACTTTCAAATATGTGGTCATCTTTGAGACTTCGAAAAGCCCATCTTCAGCAAACCTTTGAAGATCCGAGTTTTATAATTTCAAATTGCCCTTCCTGGACTGACTGATAGCTGCGAGGTCTATTGTTGAGTTTTGATTCGCCTAGCATCAGCTGTTCAGCATGTCTGGTCTGGTGGCTGTCGCAGGACCTTCAGAGGGCACATGATAATTAATTCCTCTCCGTCTGTCCATTATCTGAATCTTTAACTCTCTCCGACCAGCGACCAACGTTGCCTCTATCTACTGTACAACTTCCATACACAACACGCAAACGTTTGTGAATGTTCATCGCTGTTTCTCTCTCCGCACCAGGAGTCCTACCATATTCGTAACACAAGTTATTCACAGACGCCATGTGTTTCTAAGCCTGTCGCCTGAATTTACAGACGTCATGTGTTTCTAAGAATGTCGCCTGAATTCATAGACGTCATGTGTTTCTAAGCCTGTTGCCTGAATTCACAGACGTCATGTGTTTCTAAGCCTGTCGCCTGAATTCACAGACGTCATGTGTTTCTAAGCCTGCCGCCTGAATTCACAGACGTCATGTGTTTCTAAGCCTGCCCCCTGAATTCACAGACGTCATGTGTTTCTAAGCCTGTCGCCTGAATTCACAGACGTCATGTGTTTCTAAGCCTACTGCCTGAATAGAACACACGGCGCTTCCACAGCCGACTCTTGACATGAGTGCTCCGAGTGTGGCAAAATCTATGTATAGCATCTATGAATCAATGTGCAGACTTTGCTGAATATCCTCAAAGGCCTTAATCTGGCCCTGGCTTGCAAACGTTAGTACCACTGTTCCTTGTACTTGCCATTCGGTAACTTGTATCAAGACCACATATGCTCCAAACTTAAAATATTGAAAATAATGAAAACGTTCATTTGTTGACGACCAAAACATCACGAATAAGTGTGATAATGTGATACTGAACATCTCATTAACGTCAACTTGGGTCAAATGTGATTATGTAATTGTGAATATCTCATGAACGGAAACTTCGGTTTAAATGTGAACATGTGATACTGAATACCTCATTAACGCCGACTTGGGCTTAAATAAGCAACCAAGGTCCACACCAATTATTTATATATTAAAAGGGAAGATGTTGTTTATAAACTGTTTTTAATGGTGTGCGTTTTTATTGGTTCTAATTTTTTTTAAAATTTTCAAATCGCTGTCTTGTCTATACCAATCTAGCGGGGAAGGTGTGTTCTAACATGCGGTCAGCGAGCAAGCGTGCGGTCAGCGAGCAAGACTTAATATGTGTAGCCTCTATCTTACCTTTACCAATCTAGCGATGGGAAGGTGTGTTCTAACATGGGGTCAGCGAGCAAGCATGGGGTCAGCGATCAAGCATGGGATCAGCGAGCAAGCATGGGGTCAGCGAGCAAGATTGGGATCAGCGAGCAAGCATGGGGTCAGCGAGCAAGCATGGGGTCAGCGAGCAAGTATGGGGTCATGGGGCAAGACTGAAGGTGTGTAGCAACTGTCTCTGTACTAGGTCTTCTCATCCACATTCTCGCTTCAAGCTAGTGTTAAATGAAAGCCATCAGTGAGAGATCATAACTGAATCAAATAACTGTGTACAAAGTTAAAACCACAACAACCGTGACACGCAATGCGACCTGGTCTAATCCAAACGACCTTGTGTGACTGTGAAGTGCGTCTCTTCGCTAAATTCAAAGGAAACCGCCAAGAACAACAAATACCGGAACTGGCAGTTGTGGACGTAGACCAAACATTCCTAAACATTTGAGTGCGCAGACTCTATCTGCTGTATATAGTGGACAGTCTCAGCGGACTACGAAATACTGGGACGACAACTATTAGGTAGCACGAGGGCGTGGTACGAGTGCACATATGAAAGAAACAATTGATGCAGTTACAGGTGCTTTTGGAATAACTACAGGAGTATAACAGGGATGTGTGTGCCTGGGAAGCGTAAGAGAGGAAGGCAGAAAACGAGAAGGGAAGACAACATCTGAGAGTGGACGGGAAGTTCTGTAGCTAGAACAAATATCCTGGCACAAAACTGAGTGGAGTGGTGGGAACTAGTCCAACAATTTGCAGTATTGGTGCCCCAATGACCTTTCAGGTTACGGGACTGATGATGATGAACGACAGAAGTCAGAAAAATTCCAACACCAGAAAGATTCAGCAAGCGAAGGGGCAAACTTATTAAATGAACTACTTTTTGCAGATGACCAAAGTCTGTATATGAGGATGAAGTTTAGCTACAAAATCACATAAATGTACCTGGTACAATCTGAAATTTAAAATACTAGCTTTACTAACTTGCTTCGCACTTGATTTAGATTCGGATTAATTTCTTGTATTTACTATTTTACATTTCCTTAAAAACCTAAGAGGTATTCAGCACAAAAGTGGACTAACCTCAGAATGTGCGACGAGGAAACACAACGGTAGAGCCCTTTTGCACCAGTTTCACCTTGAGATAGCATTATATTCACACCTTGCCGGCCACTGAGATGTTATACAACCGATTATCTATTCTGACGTTACAGAAGACGCAACAGTCTTTAACTTCTTACGACGCATTCCAGGATAAAATATTTCGTTGACCTAGAAATCAAGACGGAATAAGTTGTGCATATTTCACGTGGTTAAAGCTCACCGTACCAGCTTCACGCAACATACATGTAAACAATACGGCTAGCAGGCGCTCATATGCGTGCATGTTTATATATAGCAAGTCCAAAGGTTTAAATATCCAAGAAAGTATTTTATGTTATTAAATAAAAATTGGTACACAAAAGATGGGTGACAATTGAGAAAGGTAACTCGATGCCAGAAAGAGTCTGTGATCTATCAACTGTGACCATTACTCCAAACACTCGAATATCACCATGGCAACAAAGCAACAACTGATAAACAGTATATTTATACCAACTCCTTACTTTGTTAAATTTGGATTAAATCCAAGGCACAAGAAAGGAAATTGAATGTCCAATGACAGTCATTGATGTCACCAGTAGAGATCAAATGAGAAATGAGGACATTAGAAATAAGGTGAGAACGACCCATATACTACAATCGTTTCAAGATGGAAAATACAATGTCTTGGTCACTTCATGAAAATACAAACCTGAACAACTATCACTGCACCTTAACAGCATTATGAGATCTGGTTACAAAGTCAGGAGGAAGTCTGGTTGGCAGATGGATAGATTACATCAGAGAAATCTTGCAACAGCACGGCTTACAACAATCAGTGCAACACACACGACACAAGCAAGACAGCGAAAGCTTAACTAGTCGCTTAACAGCGCAATAAGATCTGGCAGGATTTCATCACCGTGCCAAGATGTAAAAACAACAAGGGGTTGCGGCAAGAATATACTCGTTATCGGTCAAGTGTCAATACCGAATCTCAAATAGGCAAATGGCACATATCTGACAGCTGAAAGCGAGCAAGAATGACAAGAATTGGGGATTCAAGTCAAGAACTATACTTCTTGCTCATCGATCAACTGATGCTATACTTCTTGCTCATCGATCAACTGATGCTATACTTCTTGCTCATCGATCAACTGATGCTATACTTCTTGCTCATCGATCAACTGATGCTATACTTCTTGCTCATCGATCAACTGATGCTATACTTCTTGCTCATCGATCAACTGATGCTATACTTCTTGCTCATCGATCAACTGATGCTATACTTCTTGCTCATCGATCAACTGATGCTATACTTTTTGTTCATCGATCAACTGATGCTATACTTTTTGTTCATCGATCAAGTGATGCTATGCTTCTTATCCGGGGAGCTTCACGAAGGGACAGGGTTTCGGGTCTTCGCCGGTCCCGTCCCCCACCAGCTTTTCGAGCATGGCCACTTTCTCGGGTCAGACTGCATGTTTTTGTTCTGCATAAGTGGGGCAGTCATGCAGGGTATGTTCTGGTGTTTGCTTGGGTGCTCCACAATCGCCCGTGGCGGTGGCTCTGAGACCCATTCTGTGTAGGTGGTGGGCCTTGAGTCTGCAATGATCCATTCTGCGTCCGAAGATGTTTGTCTGTACATCCCTTCTAAGTTTGTCCTGCTGTAATTTTCTAACTCGTATTCTTTGTGCTGGTGTCTCAATTCCGTCCTAATGGATCGATTGATTTTTGTCTTTGCTTCTTTATAGATGTGTGGATGACGAGCCTGCGTGCCGGCACTTCCGGCTATTGCGAGCTCATCTGCTTTCTCATTTCCAGGGATCCCACAGTGGGCCGGAACTCGCTGTAGGACTAAATCTGTTTTTTGATGCAGCGATTCGATGCTGTATTTTATTTCATGTGAGAGTCTTTTTTGTTTGGGGCTTGATATGGTTTGTAGTACGTTTCTGGAATCTGTTAGAATGACGTTTTTCTTGTAGTTATGTTTTGGCTGATAAGAATCTTGGTTGCTGCCTGAACAACTCTTGCTTCAACTCTGATATATTGGCACATTTTCCCCTGCTGGTATAGAGGGATTTTCTATGTCGCTGTTTATTGTGATCTGTAGATTCCACTGCCTCTCCTTTTGTCGCTCACTGAGACCGATCCATCTGTGTACCCATGTGTCCAGGATTTACTAGGGAGCTGTCTCTTGAGCTTCTGCAGAACGTGGATTTTTTTGTTCTGTTCCCGAATGCTTCCTTTTCTTCGTTAACCCTGAAACCTTCAAGATTATTTTGGACCGATTCTGGCTCATTATCCATGGTTCTGGAGTGAGTGTTGCACTCTTTTCGATTTCGACGCAAGGAACTAAAGTCAGCTATATGGATTATACATTAAGATACAGAAAGCGAAATATGTCATAATTAGCAAAGTAGACGCGAAGTCTATTCAACAGATACATACAAACAGCCAACCGGTAGGCCCCGCCTTGAGCTTCTCTTATCTGGGAAATAGAATAACGGAGGATGGAGGATGTGAAATCGAGAAGGGAATCAAGATGCTGAACAGTGAATGAGCTGTAGCGGCCCAAAGCTGACTGCTTGCGTCAGGGCCAGCGACCCAGAGCTGACTGCTAGGATCAGGACCAGCTACTCAGAGCTGACTGCTAGCGTCAGGGCCAGTTAGTCAGAGCTGACTGCTTGCGTCAGGGTCAGCGACCCAGAGCTGACTGCTAGGATCAGGACCAGCTACTCAGAGCTGACTGCTAGCGTCAGGGCCAGTTAGTCAGAGCTGACTGCTTGCGTCAGGGTCAGCGACCCAGAGCTGACTGCTAGGATCAGGACCAGCTACTCAGAGCTGACTGCTAGCGTCAGGGCCAGTTAGTCAGAGCTGACTGCTAGAGTCAGGGCCAGCGACTCAGAGCTGACTGCTAGCGTCAGGGCCAGTTAGTCAGAGCTGACTGCTTGCGTCAGGGTCAGCGACCCAGAGCTGACTGCTAGGATCAGGACCAGCTACTCAGAGCTGACTGCTAGCGTCAGGGCCAGTTAGTCAGAGCTGACTGCTAGAGTCAGGGCCAGCGACTCAGAGCTGACTGCTAGCGTCAGGGCCAGTTAGTCAGAGCTGACTGCTTGCGTCAGGGTCAGCGACCCAGAGCTGACTGCTAGGATCAGGACCAGCTACTCAGAGCTGACTGCTAGCGTCAGGGCCAGTTAGTCAGAGCTGACTGCTAGAGTCAGGGCCAGCGACTCAGAGCTGACTGCTAGCGTCAGGGCCAGTTAGTCAGAGCTGACTGCTTGCGTCAGGGTCAGCGACCCAGAGCTGACTGCTAGGATCGGGACCAGCTACTCAGAGCTGACTGCTAGCGTCAGGGCCAGTTAGTCAGAGCTGACTGCTAGAGTCAGGGCCAGCGACTCAGAGCTGACTGCTAGCGTCAGGGCCAGTTAGTCAGAGCTGACTGCTTGCGTCAGGGTCAGCGACCCAGAGCTGACTGCTAGGATCAGGACCAGCTACTCAGAGCTGACTGCTAGCGTCAGGGCCAGTTAGTCAGAGCTGACTGCTAGAGTCAGGGCCAGCGACTCAGAGCTGACTGCTAGCGTCAGGGCCAGTTAGTCAGAGCCGACTGCTTGCGTCAGGGTCAGCGACCCAGAGCTGACTGCTAGGATCAGGACCAGCTACTCAGAGCTGACTGCTAGCGTCAGGGCCAGTTAGTCAGAGCTGACTGCTAGCGTCAGGGCCAGGGACCCAGAGCTGACTGCTAGAGTCAGGGCCAGCGACTCAGAGCTGACTGCTAGCGTCAGGGCCAGTTACTCAGAGCTGACTGCTAGCGTCAGGGCCAGCGACCCAGAGCTGACTGCTAGAGTCAGGGCCATCGACTCAGAGCTGGCTGCTATCGTCAGGGTCAGCTAACGTCAGGACCAGCGACCCAGAGCTGCCAAGACCCTGCTCCCCCCTCCTCCACGCGGTGATCCTAGATAACAGGCTGCAGCAGGGCAGACTTGCCAAGGAGAAGGAACGAAGAGGGGAGGCTAATCCGGTACTCATAAATACCACGCTGAAGTCGGATGTGTCTGACCGAAAGGTGCCAATATTGCAGTGAGAAAAAAATAAATGAAAAAAAAATGTTTAAAGTTGATTAAAATTAAATTTAATCAAAATTAAAAGATGGGTATGGTCAGATACCGCACCGAGACGAGAACACAAACAAAACCTACGTTACGATCAATAGGCCTTCATCAGGGACAACAAATAACAACAATGCTAAAATAGCAAATCATGGTACAAAGGATGAATACATGTATGGGGGTGTCAACAAATATTGCAGTCAAGCTGTAGACTATGACACAACGCATTCCGTTCTCTGGGCTACATCCTGTTCTTTGCAAAGCTTTTTTCGGTGATTAGTAGCGGGAGTTTGAAAATGAACGAAGAAGAAATCAAGAAAAGAAGAAAATAGGCATGGCCAAATATGTTTTCTCCAACATAGGTCGTATGTTGACATCCAAATAAATAACTTACAGACATTAAGCGTGAAAGCTATCAGGTGTTATGTATTCCCGCAATAATTGCACAGCCTAGAAACGGGGGTAACGAACAGTTTGAAAAGAGAATTGATGCCTTTGATATGTGGACACATAGAAGAATGAACCTCATCTCGTGGAAATGAAAACCAAATAAGCAAGTCTTTTGAGAAATTAAGTGTGTAAAAAGAAGAGACACGAAATCAGAGAGTCTGATAGTTCAGATATTTTAGTCACATCAAAAGACATCTTCTGAAAACAAAACTGGAAAGAAAGTAGGAGGCTAAACGAGTCAGGGGTAAACTCTGCTGGTCTAAGTGGGACGATACAATAACAAGATGGATAGGGAAAGCATGGCAGATTGTTCCAGTAAGGTAACACGTTGGACGTTGAAGATCCATTATAGTCCATCTTCGACGTGGAGATGGTACCTGTCTGAGCTGAACTGAACTGAGCTGAACTGAATGTGCATAACCTGATGAAATATTCTGTCAGTGATTAACGTTATAAACAGGACTGTTTACCTGAGATTCAATGTTCTTTTAATTGTCTCTGTTTTACAATGATAGTGAAGGGAAGAAAGAGAGAGACCGACAATAAGGAACTGGAATAAGCAGAAGTGAGTTGTTGTTCCGATATATATATATACAAATTTGAGGACAACAAAGCATTGTTCCGCATCGCCAGGCAAGCACCTCCTCTGTGAATAGCGTAAACAATTAGGCCTAGCACCCCTGCCAGAATCTGGGTCAGTCCCTCATCTGCCCGCCCGTCCGCGTCCGCCATTGTTTACGCTCAATTGGCAGGCGGCAAGTTTCTACCCTTGGATCAAAAGTTTCGCTAAAGTTTGCAAAGTCAAATCCAGAAGTTGTTTGGTGTTGTCAAGTTCAGAAAGATGGAGCAGCAGTTGAAGATGAGTACTTCAAACATAGATAAAAGTATCACGGACGTGGATGAGGTAAGTACAGTTTCCCACTGTTCCCTTTTCGTGCAGCCGTTGAATTGTCTGTGGCTGTGGTTATTTATACTCTTGACTTGTACAATTTCACATGCAAACTATAGAACAGACTGATGCATGCGCCTGCTATATTCACTCCCGGCTATTGATGACAGTAGCCATACTTTGTTATTGGACAGCTAGAACTAATCTTTGCATGGTTAGGTCAGCACCATGTATGGAGAGCGTCAGGATGCCAGCCAGTAGGGAGATGCCGATACACACCGGTTCCTCATGCTCATACTAGCCTGTCCATCCATCCTTAACCAGACCATTCCTTCTGCCCTCCCAACTCTCGGCTTAGGCATACAAACTTTAAATATACGATTCGAACGCCTTACAACCAGAGCGCTGCAATTTTTAAATAAATAGAGTATAATAGAGCATGTCACTATTTGATATTTGATTAAGTTGTATTAAATGTAAGTAAAGGAGTATTTTCTACAAGTGTCTGCTCTCGGCAACACACACACCGGGGTGACTGCTTAACTGGGGATACAGGGAAACAGCAGTTGTATCTTTACATAGCACAACAAACTCATTACAACAAGCGTCAGACGTTCAAATAAAAAGTTGGACATACTTTCAGTTTCTTTTCAGGTTTATAATACTCACCTGTGATAACATTCCACCCACCTCGGTACCCCAACAATGGGAGTGTTGTGGTTGAAAGATGTACCTACCTTCACAGAAAAGAAGATGCACATTCAAATCAATGGGCATAAACACCACAGTGAAAGTTGTGTTACTGTTTTTAGTGTTCAGATAGTTGGCTAGCTTATGATTACCAACTCCGTTCTCTCTATCTATCCAACACTTCGATCCTCCACTAACAAAAAAAGAATACTAACATTTGTAGTTTATAAAAACAAGAAACAAAGAGAACACAAAGAAAGTTCAACAGTGAAGTTGTGGCATGTCTCTGTCACTTGATTTGACTAGCTTACCTACCAAGGACTACACATCAAAGGTTCAGCTGTAGACACATCTAATGTACTATACCACAGAAATGTTTTGTCAACTGTTTTTCCTCTTCTGTCATCTCTTGCTGGTTTTAATTTAATTTTGGAAGCTAGAAGATTAAATGTATTTTTTCATCATGTTCTTTCTTTGCTACGTCTTTGTATGAATGTTTTTCTATTTTATTTGTAGTCTTCAAGTTTGGCCTCCATATGTTTTATGACCTTCATCTTTATTACTAATGTTTGGACTGATACACTATCACAGTAATGTTTGGACAAGAACACTATCACAGTAATGTTTAGACAAGTACACTATCACAGTAATGTTTGGACACGTAGAATACTATGCAAAATATAACAGCCCTTGTCAGGGCAAATCCTAAACTCACTTTCACATTAAGATGCCTTGATATAACCAAAGAATTTGGTTTGTGGTTGACATTTGCATGACTCATCAAAATGAGGAACATTCACCTAACAAACAACAGTAGAGGACAATCTCAGAATATATAAAGCCCCAACTTCTTGATACTTGCTAATTAAGCCTGACACGGAGTAGAGCTTGCAATGTTTGCATTAGTAATATGATGTATCAAATAATAATGTTTCCATTAGTAATATGGTGTATTGTATTCATGTTTACATTAGTAATTTGATGTATCATATCCATATCAAGAGAGTCAACCCTTTGAAAAATCTTAAAGAGAGGAAAGACTTAAAGCAAGTGGGGGAAAAAAAGGACAACACTTAGTTTGTTCAAGAAACATCAGACGAGTAACAGGAAGTAGTCTCTTCGAGTATAGCTTCAAGTTAAGAAGTCAAAAACAAAATATTGGTTAATCATTTATGATAGCCGTCATTTAATTAGAAGACATTTTATTAAAAAATGTGAATATACATTAGAGAAAGGTTTAAATTGGCAGCAAAGTTAGAACATTGTCTAATATTATCTCTATATGCACTATCACATACTTGCTAGTGAGGATGGTTTTGGACATGTTGATAGATAAACATACTTTTGGGTTTGATACATCTGTTTTTAAGTAGATAAAAGTGCACAAATAAAGCTTATGATAAAGATACTAGACAATTCACCATGTGAAAACAGCCAACATTGTTGGAAACAGAAACAGAAATATGTTAAAAAGAGAAGATATTGGGAAGTTTAACAGTAAAAATAGTCAACAACATTACTCATAAACAAGACAAGGGTCAGGCAGTTGTGGCATGGCACATGAAGAAGTTTCTACTTCATGTAGTTTGTTCTTGGACAATCACATGTATTACCCTTATAAATCTGGTGATCTTTTCATGTCACCAAACAGTTCATTACCTAATTTAGTTAGAGAAGGTCATGCTATCACTCTGTACTTCTTGAAGATACAACAGGCTTGGAGAAAATGTTCTATTGTAATGTTTGTTCTTCCAGCATGGTCACAGTGTCTCTTGTATATGTTGATTAGATGATATATTAGTCTGCAGTGGCCTGTTCACTGCCTGAATATTATCACGTGATCTCTTCTTGGCAAGAGGTAGTGTGTTTATTCTACACATATCAGATTGGATGTTCTCCATACCATTTATTTTAAATTTGGTTTGGCCATTGTTTGATAGATTTCCATGTCTTCAGCTCAATTTTAGATTCTACGTTATTTGATAGTCTATGTGCTTCCCTGTTTTAATGTATCTTGTAATTAGGGGGAGAACACTATATTTTTTTTTTGTGTTCAAATTATTGGCAGTTTCTGTGAGTGCTTCAGACAAGTGTCCAGACAAACCAATGTTTAAAGTTTATTAAAGTTAAGTTTAATCAAAATTTTAAAATGGGTATGGTCAGATACAGCACCAAGATGAGACCGCAAATAAAACCTACGTTACGACCAATAGACCTTCATCAGGGACAACAAATAACAACAATGCTGAACTAGAAAATCAACATATAAGGAAAATATGGTCTACGTATCTGATATAGTGTCTGCCATGGCGACTGGTGGGTCGGAAGCTCGATTTATTAATTTTGAGAGCCATAATGACTGATAAAGAAGTTTAATGTTGTATCAAGATTCAGTTGTCCTGGCCATTGTCTGTCAGGCAAACATTCAAGTCTTAGTGCATTAGACATACATGTGCATGTACACACACACACACACACACAAACCTAGATGTACACACACACACAAACCTAGACATACACATGAGCTGTTGCCACTGTTTTGTTTCCATCTCTCTCTCTCTCTCTCTCTCTCTCTCTCTCTCTCTCTCTCACTTTCTCTCTCCTCCATAACTCTGACCTACCATTATGTGCTTTTGGAGTTATGAGATATTTATAGCAATGCAGTTTTGCTCTCAGGAAGTTAAAAAAAATTGCCAAGGACCTGGAGCAAAGTTACATCCCTTACATTGTAGAGTCTGAGACCAGTGTTATTGTTAGATTACTCTGACTGTGGTGGGCCTGGGTGTTTAAGGAGGGGCTGGCTCCACTAAATGTCATATTTGATGTCTTGCTTGTTGCTCAGACATTTCTAGTTTGCTGAACACCCCATGGTTTCTCTCAATTAGGGATAATGTCACAGAGTAAACTGCATTACCTCAGCTCATAATGTTCTTGCTCAGGATGTTTTAGTGCTAACAGGAGAGCCTGTAGTTTACTCTTAGCTGTTTGATTGTATTTTGTTGTCTTGTAGTTTTAAAGACAAATTTTCTGACTGCACATGTGCACTCAGAACAAAAATGGATTACAGTTAACTGGGTAATCTATATTGTTGTAAGAAAGTTCATAGTTCAATAGAGATAACATCTGCTCAATCACAACTACTCTACACAAAATGTATTCAACATAGAAAACAGACATTCATCTATGGGTTGGCTGAAACTTTTAGGATAGGGCATGTCATCATTTGGTTGTTTGGTTATTGATTGATCCACCGGCCTGTGGGCTTCCGCCTTATGGCCCCATGCCATATCGTGGTATCTGCAAGTGTTTGTGAGCTGTTGTTTAGTTCTGTACAAAGTGTTCCATTTGTCTGGCCTCGGAGGAAGAAACTATTTTCTAACACAGGCAAGCGCTGGACATTAAAAAAAGATGATGCTCAACAGTTTTATAGAGAGGTGTGCAGAGCCGGCACTCTGGAGTATGCTCTGTTTGAATTCTGTTCGAGTGACTGTTTTGTATGTGTTGAGTGTGAAGTTGGAAAATGGTGCTTTGATCTCTCCTTTTTAGGAGGTTGATGTTTTCTTTGGGATGACCGTGTGTTAGTAGATTTCTCTCCCAGTATTGTCCGTTGCCCATCTATTCAATGAAGTCTCTGCCTGGATACTCTATGTAGACTCCATATACAGCCTAAATGGTGGCCTTAAAAGCAGACCCATCAGTATTGACATGGATCCATTCTTCTGTGTAGGTGTCAATCGTTCTCTGTGATGCTCTTATAAGACTGACTGGATTCTTCTTGTATTATTTGTTAGTTTTGTTTGAATTTCAGGCATTTTTAAACGTATATGTGGTGGTAAATTTCTAGTTACTATTTGAGTTTCTTGTCTTTTGTCTGGGAGGTGATATCAGTTTAAAATCTCACTGACATGATCACGAACTGACTTTTGTTTTATTCTCAGCTCTTCTTGCCATTTATCTACAAGATGCCTATTGGGGTGGTCTTTGGTCATTTCTTTACTCCTTCATACGTTTCCATAGCGACCACGCCTCTCTACATCCCAAGGTGTTCCACATTCACATGAATTTCACATGCAGTGGTAGGTGTTGACCTCATTGCTCCACTAATAAGGCGCGCAGGGCATTGTTCTGCACTCTGTCCAGGGATTCTAAATTAGTCAATGAGCATGTTGTCAGAGTGTCTTTGTCTGATCCCCATGCTGTGCCAGTGAGCCTCTTCAATAACTGTAGCCACCTCAACACTTTATTTGTAACATCTTGAACATGTTTCTTAAGGGTCTGTTGGTCGAGAGTGACTCCAAGATATGTAGCCTCGTCTTCTCTGGGCAATTTCTGTCACATCATACAAATCACATTATACAGGTCATATCATAAAGGTAACATAATACAGGTCGAATCATAAAGGTCGTATAATGCAGGTGACATAAAGGTCATGTCATACAGGTCACATCATCATACAGGTCATATCATCATACAGGTAACATCATACCGGCCACATCATGATACAGGTCTCAACATCATACCGGTGACAACATCATACAAGTCACATCATACAGGTAACATCATACTGGTCACATCATACAGGTATCATCATCATACAGGTCACATTATCAAAACAAGCCACATCATACAGGTCACAACATCATACATGTAAAATTATCATACAGAACATAAGAAAATGCTAGTGAAATTGTAAAGATCCATTAAGTGATAAAGTAGAGCAGAAGTGGTGAGATGGTCAGAGTTTTGCTAATCTGTAGGTTTAGTGACAATCATAATACATTTTCTGACAGGAAAACTAGATGGAGGTAATTTGTTGAGCCCTGCATTACTGGTGTCAGGTTAACTGAATCAGAATCACTCATTCACTCCACTCCTCTGTCTTAATTTAATCACTCATTCCTTCAAATTGTTTCACCAAAGTAAATTAAGTGCACAATCACATTCTTTGATTTCAGTGAATCATTCCTTCAGTTGCTTGATTTCAGTGAATCATTCCTTAAATTGTTTGATTTCAGTGAATCATTCCTTCAGTTGCTTGATTTCAGTGAATTTTTCCTTCAGTTGCTTGATTTCAGTGAATCATTCCTTAAATTGTTTGATTTCAGTGAATCGTTGCTTAAATTGTTTGATTTCAGTGAATCATTCCTTACATTGTTTGATTTCAGTGAATCATTATTCCTTCAATTGTTGGGCTGCTTTGAGCCATTATTTCTTCAATTGTTGGATTGTAGTGAGTCATTATTCAATCAGCACGTTTTACCACATGACATATATCATTCATTCAATAATGTTTTTTTTGGACACCAGTAATTAATTAATTAATTAATTGATAGATTGATTGATTGATTGATTCAACTCTTCTTATACCTACAGTCAATGAATTGTCCATTCATAATCCTCATGTGACTGTATATAATATGTATTATATGCTTGTGTATATAATATGTATTATATGCTTGGCTTAATCCTTGAGCAATCTTTGTTGGCACATGTTCTAGGAATATTCACTTCCTGTCTGTTCTTTTGTTGTGTGTATCCTTCGTGGTCTCATTCTCTCCATCCCTCACATTTTCTCCGTTTCATGAGTTTCCTATTTAATAGCATAACCTATTAGGCTGCAGAAGAATCTCATATTGTTTTTATAATGCATACATTTTGTCTTATAATGGGTTGTATGCTTATCATTACAGTTTATTGGTGTGGGCGGGTACGTTGTTGAATGTGCGTGTTTCTTTCCTCCCCCTGTCCCCGTCCTCCGCCATCTTTGTGCTGGTAGACTACTTCAAACCGCCACTCAAGGCGAAGAACTATATTTGAACGCTACTTATGACTTGGCTTGCATTTATCATCTTGAATGATTTGTCCGTATGTTTTCTTGTACTTAGTCTCCAGTCTCTTCTGGCAGCCGTGGTTCCGAAACTTTTGCTTTAGTGTTTCAACACATGTTTTCGAGCATTTCTTTAAGCAGTCTTTCTTTCTGATTAGTCTCCCTGTTAACCCGAGCCGACAACATGTGCTGCAAATGAGTCAGACATCACTTCATAAACACTCCATTTGCCAGGTGTGTTTGGTTCCTGAGGGCGAGAAGGGGAGGCCGCGGGGGAGTAAATAGTTCCAGGCATTGAGATTTTTGGTATTAGACACATGCAGAATAATCAGTCACATTTCACGGAATCCCAATAAAATAAAGGAGGCACGAAAAGAGAACTAATACAAGTGATAACAGTTGTGAATATATAATATGATTGACAAATAAGGAGGTTTGCCGCCGGGGTCTTTATATGTGACAAGGACAAGAATAGCACCACTGCCCCACAGAGAACATGTCGTAAGAGGCGATTAACGGTGTGACATGGCATAACACCGGCCATGGTTAGGAAGTTTGTTTAGAGCAGCATAGATGGTGCTTAATAGGCTGCGGGTCTACTTTGCTCTAGCGTTTGAGTTTATTAAGATGGAATAGCACATCTGCTAACCGCCCTATGTAAGCGCTTGTCACAATGTAGCAGAGTATTAAGCTGCTCAAGCCTAGCCCGCTAAGCAGGACACCTTTCTCCCGGCTACATCCAGCTCATACCAGAGCTGGGGGCACAGTGACATCTGCCTATGTAGAAGTACAGGTTGACTAAGAACTAAGAAGAGCTGCCAAAAAGCCATAGCAGAAGAAAAAAGTTGGACTGAAAGGGACTAAATAAAGGCATGGCTATAATTGGGAAGAAATTGGACGAATAATAGTCTTTCTCTCGTAGAAGAGTATACATATAATTTACATGCAACCCTCAGTGCGGTGATGGCAAGCCCAAGATCAAATTCGATCCTCAGAAATAGATTTTCCTTAGGCAAAAATGCATCTATAATTTAAAGAAAGTTCAGGCGAATTATGGAAGACATACGTTTATCGCAGCGCCAGATGGTGCTATCTAACAGAAACCGCAGTAGAGGCAGAAGCTTGAGGGACCAGTAATCAATTATAATATCCTGACAGTACGAGTATGAATGGTAGCAATGTTTCTATCGGCGCCTTTTGTTTCTATAAACAGGAGACCATTTCACCTGTAGCATTCTTCTTCTTCTTCTTCGTTCGTTCGTTCGTTCTCAATCTCCCACTACCAAATCTGAAAGGGTAAGTAGCAGAATGTAGTCCAGAGAACGGAATGCGCTGTGTCGTAGTTTACAGCTTGGCTGCACCTTTCGGTCCAACACTCCGACTTCAACAAGCATTTTTTGAGTACCGGGTTAGCATTCCCTCTTCGATCCCTTCTCCTTAGCCAGTCTGCCCTACTGCAGCCTGCTATCCAGGATCACCGCGTGGTGTAGAAGGGTCTTGGCAGCTATGGTTCGCTGGCCTTGACGCTAGCAGTCATCTATGGGTCGATGACCACTGCAGCTCATGCGCTGCTCAGCATCTTGATCCCGTTTTATGGGTTCGAAGAGTAACATCAAGGTCAAGGGAAAAATAGTCATACTGACCAAAGTCCCACTCTCCATTCCTGGAAGCAGGCTACACCACGGTAATCTAGCCAATGAGGATTGTGATGGACACTGTGACTCCCATACTGGTGGTCTGACTGTGGGTTATGTCATAGTGTTGCCAACTATGTATTTTTCAGATAGAATACCACCAAACTCTGCTGTAATGCCAAACACTTGAGCTACATTCATGGCTAAAGAAAATTGTAGAAAGTGTTACTACTAGTCAATATAATGTTATCCAGGAGGATAAACACACAATCTATGTAGTAAAGCGTTTATGCAATCAACGTATCAGAACTGGCTGTGGGGGAGGGGGTGTGTGGAGAGGAACAGTCACGGTGAACACCGACTGAGCGAGGAACCTGTAGAGATGACAGATGGTCAGGTCCTGTAGCATATCATACAGGTGATAAGGGGACGGCGTGGCCTAATGGTTAAGTGGCACGGCTCACAACCCCAAGGTGCTGGGTTCGATCCCCATCACAGCACCGGCCGTTACCCCGGGGAAGCAAACCCTTAGAAAATGCAGGAGGAAGCGGTCCCTTACATAAAAAAATGCATGCTGAAGTCGGATGCACTTGGCCGACAGGCGCAAAATAAAAACACAGTGCAACGCACACCGCCTTGGGGATTAGAAAAATAAGGCGCAGAAAAAAAAAATAAAAAAAATACAGGTGATAACCACCACTGGAGACAGCTAAATACAGACTGTTAGAAGCCTTCTCATTTTGATACATCGTCATCAAATAAGTGTTGTCGCGGGCACACCCTTTTATAATGTTACATATCACTTCACAGCACAAAACACTTGTAAAAATATTTTCTTAAAATCTTATTCTAGACCAAAAATCTCTTACTCATGTAGAAGTTGAATACCTTCGCACACACATGATGGAGAAGTTTCAGGTTCATCTTTGAATGACTATACTTCAGCTGTACCAATAGCTAGTATAGCTTTCTCTGATCATTCACATTCACTGCAACAGTTCTTGTGCCCTTTATATCCACAGTTGACGGATACCCGGTACTCACAAATTCCTGCTGAAGTCGGTTGTGTCGGACCGAAAGGTGCAAATATTGCAGTGTAACAGATCTTAGCTGTGTAGATTTATTAGGGATATGATTTTAAACATGTTTTATTAAAGTTAGAAAGGGTGTGAGTACAGCACTGATAGTCAGTAGCCATTCATTGTTTCTTATAGAATTCAACTAATAAAACCAGCCAGTACAGATGTACTCAAATCTGGACATATGAATGCTTGGAATGCTTAGCGTTGGTTTCCAAGCCACGTATATGTTAAAACTACGCAACCTTCCATAACGCCTAGATGCCTGTTACAGCATGATCAGTGGTGACAATTGCTATTAACTGGTTTTTCTTAAATCTCAGGGAGGAAAAAAAACCTAGGTACGAGATCTGGAAAAAGTCGCAGATATAGCTAGCTAGGAGATCCCAAATCAGAATCATTCGGGTGCGAGATAGCTGGGAGACAAGAGGAAAGAATAATTCCAGAGCGAAGATCAGAGAGACAAGTCGACATCATTCGATTCCGAGATAGCCGGGAGACAAGAGGACATATACCAAAGTGAAGATCGAGAGACAAGTCGACATCATTCGATTCCGAGATAGCGGAGAAAACAAGTGGACAATAATTCCAGAGCGAGCAGCGGAGAGAACAAGTCGACAGCGATAACAGTGAAGAGAAATCAGATGGATTTTTGGAGCCCACAGAGAGAGAGAGAGAGAGGTTTTGACAGACACTCTTTTACCACGCGAGTCCAGATGTTCAGCAGGAGAGGTAAATAGTCATGAAATTGATGTTGCGCATAGAAAGTGTTCGGAACAGATATAGTAGTGCGTCACGAGGAATACGCACGAGTTGGCATTATAGATTCAATTTTTTTATCGTTTCTGAGAATCCAGCGTCTAACAGAAGTATCTCAAAACTCCAGTGTCTAACTAGAGAGATATTTGACTAGCACAGCGATCCAACGCTTCAACGATCACTACAATCGTTCGTAATCAAGTTTCTTTGAGTTTAGTTTAGTTAATAATTTCTTACAGCCAGGCAGGTTTTGTTTTGAGTGAAGGTTGGAGAGTAAGTTGTGAACGTGTAGAAATAAAGGTTCATTGTTGTGTTTTATTTTCAATTAGTGTTATAGTTCATTTCTTAGAAGTGAGAGTATAGTTAGTGCAGACCCCTTGAACCATCTGCTACGGTAGGCCAGCCAGCTGGAGCTGCTACAGCAGTCACACTGTAAACTACAATACTAGACATCCCGTTCTCCGGACAACATCCTGCTACTCGCAAAGCCCTTTTCACGGATTAGTAGCAGGTGATTGAGAACGAAAGAACAAACTGCTAAATACCCATTAAACTTCAACATTGGAGTGAGGAAATATTCAAACTGAAGCTCAAAATTCCCAGATGCAGCATCTTTAAACAATGCTCTCCGATAGGATTAATAAGTACTTCACATAAAGTTTTAAAATCCATTATTTGTCGTCTATTCTTTTCGAAATGTCTGTTTATAAGTAGATTTTGTGATGTAATTGAAACTGCTCACTTCAAACATTTGCTAGTGTAGCAGATCCCACTGTTTGCCTTGGCCGTGATCTAACTTAGAACATTCTCACACTCATCCACATCATCATGACCATACTCAGTAAATGACGTATCAAACAGCAGGTGGCATATTTAATATATCATACTCATATCATAGAATGAGTAGAGAAATTACAAACACAATATAATACATATCTTAACTAAACATTCTACTAAAACGGGAATTGTAAGCATTAGCTATTGATGGAATTCCCAACTATATAAAAAACCCAGTTCTACTGCCTTGCAATTGCATCACACACACATCGCCTTAACTGCGTCTTCAACACACCTTATCAGATACTCTTCCTCACTGAAATCCCCTCAGGCGGGCGATCTCGACATAACTCGTTCACAATGTGTCCTTGCTTACAAACACACTTTCACATTATCTATTAATTCAAAACTCACACACCTATTTGAGCGATCCTGTTCTATCACTAAACATTCGTCCAACCGTCAATCAATCGCTCCTCTATCTAAGTCGGTGAGTTAAACATACTATCCACATTCAGTCTCTCTCTCTCTCTCTCTCTCTCTCTCTCCTCCATACAGCCTCTCTCTCTCCAGCCCCCTGAGCTAAACTTTGTCTCGAGTTATATATCCTCAAGCAAGGCCAGAGCTTGACCAATCGATCTCCGGTGATAGTCATCTTCAATCCCAATTGGAACGAAACACTTTGCACACCTGTCACTCATTCTCTCGCAGCAAGACCCGCTGCCAATTTCCTCTGTCAATCAATCTCCCCCTACCAAAATCGGAAGGCCAGTGGTCAGTTTCTATCTGTCCACATTCCTTAACCCAACTCTGTTCTCCTTTGCTGAGACGGTGAGTGACCTTGACATGCATTCAGGTAGCTTTAAGCTTTAACATGTTCAGGCATCCTAAACTCCCCTTGCTCCGGCGGGAACTGTTACACTAGTCGCGCGACCATCGTTGAAACTGTAAGGCAGAACGCAACGACACTGCTAGCTACAATGTATAAGGGAGCTAAGAAAGTATGGTGAAACTACAGGCTAGACATCTAGGTCAGTGACTATGACCCCGCTTTGACGTATCACTTGATTGTTGCAGTCGTAAAACGGAGACCAATTGTTTTCGCTAATACAGTACTAATGTTTTGTTACGTGACAGCTTTTATATTTCGCTGATGTCAACGCTTTAGCAAAGCAAATATGAAATACCTGTCAGCACATTTAAAATCAAGTAAAAAAACCACACATTTTGTATGTAATTAAAGTCTAAAATCCGAAGTTAGCTATCAAATTAATAAATGTCCGATAAAGTGTTTACCAAATAAGCTTGATTTTCGGCTATCAGCCACAGCAGATTTTTTGTCAGCTAGATTTAGGAAAAATGGGCCAGATCTGGCGGGAAATAAGTTAAGTTGGTACCACTGGCCTCGCATTGCGCTAGTCAGGAGATCCCAGATCCATTGTCACAAGTACGCCTCGGGATGTAAGAAGAGCAACTGAAACCCGCTAGCAACGAAACGTCAATAGTTCAATGAACTCCACTCGAGCAGCTCCTAGCGACGATACATAGTTTTATGTTCAATCCATCTTACGATTCATCTAGTTTGTACACTGTAACATGAGCTGCTGTCCCAAACATTCTGTTGTGATACGTTTCTAAGTCGTCCTGTATCTACAAGGGCGGTAATCCAGGTCCCAAATCTTGTGCGAGTTGGTGGTAGTCGGTAGGTGCATTTCACGGCTTAGCGGGCTGGGCTCGAGATTTACTGCGTTTTTTGTTTTGTGGGTCATAGCTCAGTTTCCCGTCGGTCCTGCCTCGGGCACGGGTTGTCCAGTGGAAGGCTAACTTGTTTGTTTCAGGATAGCGAGTGTTGTGCAGACCGAGTGAATCTTGCTGGAGGAGGGGGGCGGCGGCTTCTATGTGCTCTTTTTTTCCCGTGCGGATAACAAAGTGTGGTTGCTGTGCTCCAGCATTCTTTCCTTCTGACTACATGGCCCTCCCAGCGGTGTTTGGAGTTGTTGGCATGCTATAGGACATCTTTGACGTGTGACAGTGCCATGATGTCACTGTTATGTACGCTCATCTGGCGCCGTTGCCTAAGTGATAGGCCCACGAGATGGCGCTCAAATAAGGACTATGTTGTCTTTAGCTGGTTCACCATGACTTGTCAGTGATGTGATACATCAATAGTGATATATGATTTTATGGACTAAAACTCAAGTAATGTCTCATGCCACAGGTAATACACAAATAAGGAAACAGGTTGCCAGTTAAGGAATGCCATATAGTCAGTCTGTAACACTTTCTCCCTTTAGGCACCATCTTCTATCATAGTACCTTTACCTGCTTCAAGCATATGGCAGCGAGAAAGGGAACATATCATCCCGACACACACGCTGAGCTAGAGTTCGAGCACGTCAACCACAACCGGAAGTGTCTAATAGATAGGATGACCTACTTTTACCTTACACACAAATTTAATACTTGGCCCGGGAGGAAGACTAACGTCTGGTCAGGCAAACTGATCAGACATGTTAGGGTCAGGGAAAATATACCGGCCAACAACCTCACCTCGTCTTCCACGTAGCGCTTCATGGTAAATATCTGTTTTCATAACAGCCTGGCTAACGGGGTTAGGGATCGACGTGATGCACGTAATGAGCGACATACAGATGAAGCCAAGCATAGCACAACTTCCTGGATGACCCTGGTCCACCTTTATAAGCACGCTCGGGATGTAAGGGAAAACTACGGCTACCGTCACTTAACGTCCTTTTCAGGGCGCACACAATAGTAAACCTACTCATTGTGGACATTAGAAGCAACAGCAAAAATACTTAGCGGGACAATGGTCACCAGGACAATTTGCTGGGACATTAGAGCAGTGTCAAACCAAGCTTCCTGGACTCATTACCAGTACACTTTGGGAAATAGCCAACAGTTGCTCATTTCATTCACACCTGGAACTTATCCTGGAAGTCATTGTTTACTTGTTCAATGTTTACTTAGGAAAATAATTGCTTACATTTCTATCTGCAGTCGTATTTATCGTTTGTGTGTGTTTACTGCAAGCATGATACTGTTATCGTTCTGTTATGTTTATCACATGCTCATCGCATGTCCCTGCTACAACTGGCTTTCCCAAAGACTTCAGAAGTAGACAGACAGCATCCACGATTTAGTCATGTCATGCCCATTATAACCTCCAGAAATAGGCAGACAACATAGACGATTTAGTCATGTCTTGTTAATTATAGCCTCCATAAATAAATAACTGGCAGAATGCATGTTTTTACTGGGGTTTTTCTATCTATGTTACCACATGCATCCACATCATTAACGACCACACACAGCAAATAACTTAGCACGCAGCAGGTATCAGATTTATTACATCATTTTCAAACAACTATTAAAGTGAGTGCAATGAGATTACAAACAACACAAGAAATACATCTTAACTAAATAATCATAACACATAATTTATCTGTATGGTTAATAACTTCGCGGAGGTTGTAAGCATGAGCTATTGAATATTGCCCCGGACCACCCCAAGCCAGTTCTAGCCGCACACTCCCATCCCCTTATTTGCGTCCTCAACACACTTTCAAAATCTCGTCTTCGCGATTATATTCTGTGCATTCATTCACACTCAGATCCCCTCAGGCATTATACATTCAATCTAGTCAACGTATGCTCACATGTGATCACACACTCAATCAATCTGCGTATACACACACTCCAGAAAATACATCATTCCCTCGGTGTCCTTCACATACACCACATACATCTAGATCTCTATTAGTCACAGGGCGCCCAACACACACCTTATAGAAGAACTGGCCAAGACGCAAAGGCGTATGCTGGTTCATCCACTCTGCATTCGATTCTATCTCTCTAACATTCGTAACACAGCCTATCAATCGCTCTTCTATAAAGTCGGCGAGCTAAACAGACCCCTAGCTAAGTTATCTCTCTCTCTCTCTCTCTCTCTCTCTCTCTCTCTCTCTCTCTCTACATGGCCAGCCTGCCTGAGTTATTTTGTCTCTAGATTTATATACTCAAGCAGTATCAGAGCTGTCGAATTGTCCTCTGTGAGATGTCTGACCCAGCCATCACCCCATTTTGGATCTACCTCCATTTAGCTGTTATTGGAACAAATCTGAATTCCTGTCACTCAAAATGGTCACACCAAGACCTGAGAACCTCTGTCTGTCACTAACCCCCCACTACTCAAATCGGAACGCCATAGTTGTTAGCTCCTACCCATTACCTGTTTTCCTTTGTCGACTTAGTGTCGAGACGATGAGTGACCTTGGCATAGTGTCGAGACGGTGAGTAACCTTGGCACACCTTCAGGTACCTTTGTTCTCAAGAGTCCCCGACCACATCACCCCTGCCCTACACACTCATGCTCTGTCTGGAACTGTTACACAACATTTAGTCATATGATGTCATCGCTATTGTGTCTTATCTCTGAATCTCTGTAATCAAAAAGACATGTGTGTCTGATGCTAGGTAGCCATATGTTATTTTGCCTTGGAGTACCATGTTGGGCCCAGGACCTCCTTCAGGCCATCTCTCCACATCAACCTTGGCAACCCGCGAGGATGTCTGAAGTCGTCACTCTACGTGTCCATCTGTTATCCGACATGCGCACCACCATAGGTTCCACACCTCGCAGCCATATACCATGGCTGGAATAACCAGACTGTTGAAGGTGTGGGCTCTAGCACTGCTGCCAGCCCGCTGATATCCTTCACTAGATCTCCAGATTTATTGAATGGGAGGGCGTCATCTCGTTTCCCAAGTAGATTTTTTTGACGGGACAATCTCAAAGGCGCATAGCTCCTTTTGGGCAGAAGGTGTTGAGCATGAACTGGGTTTTCTTTCTAGATTTGAAAACTAACTGCTCTGCTGAGCTCATTCAGGCTTTTCTTCGCTTCATTGACGTGGCAGAGGATGACTATGTCATCAGCGAACCTCAGATGTGTACGAATTTCCCCGTCTATATTTATGCCCCTATCCTCCCAGTCCTATATATTTAAAGACCCCATCAAGGGCCGCTATAAAGAGCTTTGGTGAGATTGTATCACCCTGTCGGACGCCATGTTATATCGGTATGGTGATCGGTCTATAAAAGAGGGTGATATCCGTTGTGTATCTCATCTATCAGTTGAGCATATATTTATGCAGTTCCCTATTTCTCAAGACATTCAGCACCGCAGTTATTTCGATGCTATCAAACCAGGAACACAAGGCATATGTACTTCATGTGCCATATGCCTTAATTTGTTTATTATGTGGACGTTGTCAGTGGTTGAGAAGTCTTTCCTGAAACCTGCCTGCTCTCGTGGTTGGTTCTCATCCAGTAGCTTCTCTATGTGGTTGACGATCACCCTGGTGAAGAGTTTATACAAGGAGGAGAGCAGACAGAACGGACGGTCATTTACCGGAGGAGAGCAGACAGAACGGACGGTCATTTACCGCTCCACGGTGGGATAGAATAAATTATACAAAGACTCTGAACACTCCTCATTGTCGACTCCTGTGAGATCTTTACTAATGACTGCTCAGCCTGGCGCACTACCATCACACACACCGTGCGCTCCTTGCCGAACAGAAAATCATCGTTTCTGCAGAAACACAAATAAAACAGAAAAGCCAGATATCCGAAATGACAAAATGCAGAACAGCCTAATTACCAATGTCGTCCACGTCTGGTCAATTTTGTCGCGTTCAGATAGACTGTTCACTCACATGCGGCCCCATCTAACTACACCGAACTGACGATGCTGCCAGCTTGGTTTCGCAACGGGCAACTATCACTGTTACATCAGATCAACTTTGATTATACTGCACCGACATGTAGTTTATGTACCAGAGTCGGTTGGTCCATCTAACGCTCAATTCTGGCTTTAAATTGAGTGGTCTCAGTAGACAAAAATTTACCATCAGCTTGCTGCCAACTCTTCTTAATAAATACAATTACTTTGTAACACAAGGAACATGTGCTTTGCTGGTTTCTTATTTTACCAGATTTTTCTCGCATCGGCCTTCTCTTGTCCAATTTACTTTTCACATCATCGCAACACATCGATATACTGTGCCTTCCTTCTACTGGTTTGTCAAACCGTAGGGGAACAAAAATTTGCAAAAGAACTGACACAGGTCACGTAATATAAGAGCAGGGTGGCGTTGTGATCTTGTTTGAATGAGTAGAGTATTAGAGAAAACAGGAGGGAGTTGTGGTCTTGTTTGGTTGAATAGAGTGTAAGATAAAACAGGAGGGAGTTGTGATCTTGTTTGGTTGAGTAGAGTGTTAGAGAAAATAGGAGGGAGTTGTGATATTGTTTGGTTGAGTAGAGTGTTAGATAAAACAGGAGGGAGTTGTGATCTTGTTTGGTTGAGTAGAGTGTAAGAGAAAACAGGAGGGAGTTGTGATCTTGTTTGGTTGAGTAGAGTGTAAGAGAAAACACGAGGGAGTTGTGATCTTGTTTGGTTGAGTAGAGTGTAAGAGAAAACAGGAGGGAGTTGTGATCTTGTTTGGTTGAGTAGAGTGTAAGAGAAAACAGGAGGGAGTTGTGATCTTGTTTGGTTGAGTAGAGTGTTAGAGAAAATAGGAGGGAGTTGTGATCTTGTTTGGTTGAGTAGAGTGTAAGATAAAGCAGGAGGGAGTTGTGATCTTGTTTGGTTGAGTAGAGTGTAAGAGAAAACAGGAGGGAGTTGTGATCTACGTACCCAACTGCATTCTGAATAAATTCAGAATCTGAAAACTTGTTTGCAATATTATTATCATTGTTGCATGTTAACATAAGATACATGATTTCAGTCACTCATTCTTTCTCTATTTCACACATGTAACTTGTACATTGACAGCTGGGCAAACTTACAACTGGGCCAGCATAATTAATTGTCAATAGTTTCGTATACCACCAGCTTATTTCCCTCTACCAGCTACCGTTGAATGCAGGCACCCATGTTCTTGTTTATTATCCTTGCAAACGCATCCCAAAGCCAAGCAGTCTGACCTAGTCTGTACAATAACGTTTCATTATGTGCAGCTTATGAATTGTCTTATCTGGGAAGTGTGTTCTGAATAATTCTATGTAATCTGGTTTTACTCATTCAATTTATTGAGCAGCGTCCTGATGAATTGATTTACGGTGTGAATGTTTTCATATGCTCCTTCTAGGGACTGGAATTTTTCTCTAGTAGCTAATGCAATTGTTCACAGTATTCTGGCTGTGTGGAAAAATGTATATTTTGTAGATGATTGCATATGGGAGATCTTTGTATAACTTGCTTATTAAATATTTCTGGACGTTAATTCCTATAAAGGATGTGACGGTGGTGTAATTTTATGTTTGCTTAAAATTGCGTCTAATTGTGAACACACTGGACCAGTCCTAGCACACAAATGGGAACGCACTGGACCAGACCTCGCACACACATGGGAACACACTGGACCAGACCAGACCTAGCACACAAATGTGAACGCACTGGACCAGACCTAGCACATAAATGGGAGCACACTGGACCAGACCAGACCTAGCACACAAATGTGAACGCACTGGACCAGACCAGACCTAGCACACAAATGTGAACGCACTGGACCAGACCTAGCACACAAATGTGAACACACTGGACCAGACTAAACCTAGCACACTTATGTGAACACACTGGATTAGACTAGACCTAACATACACATGTGAACACACTGGATCAGACTAGACCTAGCACACACATGTGAACACACTGGACCAGACCTAGCACATACATGTGAACACACTGGACCAGACCTAGCACAGAAATGTGAACACACTGGATCAGACTAGACCTAGCACAGAAATGTGAACACACTGGACCAGGCTAGACCTAGCACACACATATGAACACAATGGACCAGACCTAGCACAGAAATGTGAACACACTGGATCAGACTAGACCTAGCACAGAAATGTGAACACACTGGACCAGACTAGACCTATCACAGAAATGTGAACATACTGGGTCAGACGAGACGTAGCACAGAAATGTGAACACACTGAGCCAGACCAGGCCTAGCACACAAATGTGAACACACATGATTAAACCAGACCTAGCACACACATGTGAACACACAGGACCAGACCAGACCTAGCACAGAAATGTGAACACACTGGACCAGACTAGACCTAGGACAGAAATGTGAACACACTGGATTAGACTAGACCTAACATACACATGTGAACACACTGGATCAGACTAGACCTAGCACACACATGTGAACACACTGGACCAGACCTAGCACATACATGTGAACACACTGGACCAGACCTAGCACAGAAATGTGAACACACTGGATCAGACTAGACCTAGCACAGAAATGTGAACACACTGGACCAGACTAGACCTATCACAGAAATGTGAACATACTGGGTCAGACGAGACGTAGCACAGAAATGTGAACACACTGAGCCAGACCAGGCCTAGCACACAAATGTGAACACACATGATTAAACCAGACCTAGCACACACATGTGAACACACAGGACCAGACCAGACCTAGCACAGAAATGTGAACACACTGGACCAGACTAGACCTAGGACAGAAATGTGAACACACTGGACCAGACTAGACCTAGGACAGAAATGTGAACACACTGGATCAGACTAGACCTAGCACACAAATTTGAACACATTGGGTCAGACTAGACCTAGCATACACATGTGAACATACTGGACCAGACATGTCAAACACATGTGAACATACTGGACCAGACATAGCACACACATGTGAACATACTGGGCCAGACCTAGCACACAAGTGTGAACATGCTTTACAGATGCTGGGATTAACATGGCAAGCCATCAGTGGATTTTCACCTGCCAGAAAATATGAATCAAAGGTCATATCTCCCAACGATGTCTAACGACATAAGTGGAGTGAAGCTCACATGTCCCAGCACATGTCTGATGCCGTCGTCAGTTGTGCCTGCGGTGGACAACTGTTTTATTATTGCCATATACAATCTGAAACTGACACAACTGATTTCTGTAAACGGGACACACGCTCAGTATCAACCGACCAGTTGAGGCACACGTCCAATATCAGCCATACCATTGTGCACTGGTTCTATTTCAGCCATACCATTGTGCACTGGATCAATGTCAGCCATACCATTGTGCACTGGTTCTATGTCAGCCATACCATTGTGGCGCTGATTCAATGCCAGCCATACCATTGTGCACTGGTTCAATGCCAGCCATACCATTGTGCACTGGTTCTATGTCAGCCAAACAGTTGTGGCACTGGTTCAATGTCAGCCATACCATTGTGGCACAAGTTCAATGTCAGCCATATCATTGTGCACTGGTTCTATGTCAGCCATACCATTGTGACACTGGTTCAATGTCAGCCGTACCATTGTGACACTGGTTCAATGTCAGCCACACCATTGTGACACTGGTTCAATGTCAGCCACAGTATTGTGCACTGATTCTATGCCAGCCATACCATTGTGACACTGGTTCAATGTCAGCCATACCATTGTGACACTGGTTCAATGTCAGCCACACCATTGTGACACTGGTTCAATGTCAGCCACAGTATTGTGCACTGGTTCTATGCCAGCCATACCATTGTGACACTGGTTCAATGTCAGCCATACCATTGTGACACTGGTTCAATGTCAGCCACACCATTGTGCACTGGTTCAATGTCAGCCACACCATTGTGCACTGGTTCCATGTCAGTACATAATATAATATGATAATATGTACGACAATTTCGTGATCTTTGAGATGACTGCTGTCTTGACTATAGTCGCTGTTGTGGATGTATGATTAGATGCGCCAGTCTATTTCTGTTATTATGTTTTGTTGTCTGGTATCTAGGCACATCGCTTTGTACGTGACTCATACCCGTCTCGTGCGCAGAATATTCAGCTTGAAATGGCTCGGACTGAAAACATCATTGCACATGGTTGTATTAGGCACATGCAGGTTCTCTTAATGTCAGCGGAATGAAAGAGGCTTACAAGCAAATGGATCCATTAGAGAATGAACAAAATGATAAACCAATGTCAAAGATATAGATAGATAGATAGATAGATAGGTAGGTAGGTAGGTAGATAGATAGATAGATAGATAGATAGATAGATAGATAGATAGATAGGTAGGTAGGTAGGTAGGTAGGTAGGTAGGTAGGTAGGTAGATAGATAGGTAGGTAGGTAGATAGGCAGGCAGGCAGGCAGGCAGGCAGACAGACAGATAGATAGATAGATTGGTCTTGGTCGTGCGTCTTCTCTCCGTTAGGTGAACGCTGACTTAATCGACTGTGCTGCCATTCATGACAAACCTAATCTTTTATCATCATGTGCCACTTATAGGGACAGTCATCATTTCCTCTTATAATCAACTTTTAGCCAAGGTGTTACCGGGGCCCGAAAGTAGAGCAAAAACTAGCACCGTAACCTGTCAGAGATGTCTTTAGAGGTTACTAAGAAGGAATGGACATGAGGATGGCTACACTATCCTTAGAGACTTGGAGTCACAAGAACTTCAACAGATATGGACAGGTCAACGTTTGACGACTTGGCTTTTATTTCTTGAAGCCTGATGGTTGAACGTGGACTTGAAATATGTGCAAATATGTTGGTATCACAATGTCTCAACAGAACAATGTGGTGGCACATGAAGTAGATGCCACGCCAACTCTTAGCATCGATAATTATGAATTGGCAGATGAGCACCAATTGACAGATCTGCGGCCCCTCATCAACGACAATCTCTCTCTAGATTCAGAAATAGACAATCGCATTGGCAAAGCTGCTGCTACATTTTCTCTGCTCACAACGCGTGTTTGGGAAAACCAGAAACTGGCAATTAAAACCAAGGCCATGCTGTACAATGCATGTGTCGTCAGCTCGGTCCTATATGGAAGTGAGACTTGGGCAACGTATGACAAACAGGTGTACATGCTTAACACCTTCCATCTGCGTCGCCTGCGATCCATTCCTGGAATTACTGGATGGACAGAGTGGCAAATGTAGAAGTGCACTCTCGCACCTGTCTCCCAAGCATGTACACTCTCCATAGGCAGCAATGAAATGGTTATGTTCGTTGCATGGAATTTGGTCGCATTCCCAAAGATATCTTCTATGACGGATGGCAAAAAGGACAGTTGGCTTACCAAAACAGAGGTTCAAATATGTGGAACATGAGGACACTGGAGATGAATGAGTCTCACATCCTGGCAAGACCCACGTTCTAGACTGATCCAAGTAGAGATGAATGAGTCTCACATCCTGGGAAGACCCACGTTCTAGACTGATCCAAGTTGATATGAATGAGTCCCACATCCTGGGAAGACACACGTTCTAGACAGATCCAAGTGGAGATGAATGAGTCTCACATCCTGGGAAGACCCACGTTCTAGACTGATCCAAGTTGATATGAATGAGTCTCACATCCTGGGAAGACACACGTTCTAGACTGATCCAAGTGGAGATGAATGAGTCTTACATCCTGGGAAGACCCACGTTCTAGACTGATCCAAGTGGAGATGAATGAATCTCACATCCTGGGAAGACCCACTTTCTAGACTGATCCAAGTGGAGATGAATGAGTCTCACATCCTGGGAAGACCCACGTTCTAGACTGATCCAATTGGAGATGAATGAGTCTCACATCCTGGGAAGACCCACGTTCTAGACTGATCCAAGTGGAGATGAATGAGTCTCACATCCTGGGAAGACCCACTTTCTAGACTGATCCAAGTGGAGATGAATGAGTCTCACATCCTGGGAAGACCCACGTTCTAGACTGATCCAAGTGGCGATGAATGAGTCTCACATCCTGGTAAGACCCACGTTCTAGACTGATCCAAGTGGAGATGAATGAGTCTCTACATCCTGGGAAGACTCACGTTCTAGACTGATCCAAGTGGAGATGAATGGGTCTCACATCCTGGGAAGACCCACGTTCTAGACTGATCCAAGTGGAGATGCACACTGAAGAGCCACATCATGCTGGATGAAAAGAAGCTCTTGCAACAAGGAGAAGTGACACGACAAAGCCGCAAGAAAAAAGGAAAACAAGAAAGTTACCACTCCAAGGTCTCATCATCCTTAACTTAACTTAACTCAACGTCTTTATACTGGTTTAGAAGACCCTGCAGAGTCTGTATACAACCAGTTTCATTTACATCACTTTGCTCTATAAGCTATACGCAATTTATTCTTAAATGCATTAACTGTCCCTGCCACCACTACCTCCCTTGGCAATGCATTCCAAGCATTCACCACTGTCTGACTAAAAAAATATTTCCTAATATCTAATCTGGACCGCTCTCTAGTCAACTTGTAGCTGTGCCCTCTTGTTCTTGTGGGTCGCTGTATTTAACAAAAAAACATGCTATTGTCTAATTTATCCATTCCTCTGATCATCTTATAAACCTGTATTAAGTCACCACGAATTATTCTCTCTTCTAGACACTGTAGGCCTATATCCGTTATGTCAAAAACGGGCTACTACTAATAAAACCAACTGCTACTACTACTACTACTACTACTGCTGCTGCTACCGCTACTACCACCACCACTACCACTACTACCACCACTACTAACACACATACATACACATTCACATACATGCACACACACAGTTCTGCACAAATAGATTGGCGCCTGTAAGAACCAACATTCAACAAAGGACATGCTACTGACGTCTGCATATATTCTTGTCAGAAACGGCGGGTTTATAGTTGTATGTTTGATTGATGAGTTTGCACGTTGATTGTCATCGCGTTGCGTCCGCACACCAACGCCTTCAGTGATCCTCCTTGACCCAGTGTTTCTCCTTGACCCATTGATACTCCTTGACCTATTGATCCTCCTTGACCCATTGATCCTCCTTGACCCATTGATACTCCTTGACCCATTGATCCTCCTTGACCCAGTGATCCTCCTTGACCCAGTGATCCTCCTTGACCCAGTGATCCTCCTTGACCCAGTGATCCTCCTTGACCCAGTGATCCACCTTGACCCAGTGATTCACCTTGACCCAGTCTAGCTTACACTACAAGATTGTTACTGATACATGTTACTTATCATCTATTAGCGCTGAGTGACAAATGTGATTAGAGCGTTCATTTCTCATGACTCATGTGCATTGCTCACTCCCCCGTAGTAACACGCTCAGGTTTACCTAGATGTAAATTGATGTCACTTACCGTCAGGAAACGCACTACAGCGAAAAGTGTGACCTTGGTGGCCAGACCTGACAAAGACGAGAGCAATCATGATGCAGTTTCTACACATTGACCCGTGACGGTAGCGTCTGCCTGGGCCATACAACAACATCGACACTTGAGATTCACCTTGTACGTGAAAGTCACACCTGAAATCATTAATTGTTCAGTCAAAATGCGGCCAACCGATAATACAGACAGCGGTGAGTGGGGGTTTTGTGAGGGATATTGCTTGCGACGCTTTTTGTTAGCGATAAATGTGACTTGCGATGATTTGAAGACTGGGAGCCGCGCTCCTCCATCTACGCTGCTCGCACATAAATAGGCAGATGGTGTGAGTGGAAGAATATTGGGGTCGGAATGAGGGTTCACATGGAAATGTTTGTGTTCCAATGGCTGGACTATTGATCCCTGATGGAGAGAGAAATCAGCGCTCACCCTGGTTTGTGTAGTGTTGTCCTGCTGTTTGTACGTTCGACTGAGTTACGGCACCGACCGAGCGTTTGTTTGTGTGACAGATGTGCTGTCCAGATTGGTGTTAACGTCCCGCAAGCCGCCTGACTATAGTACTGATGATTCGTGTGGTTAGTGCAGGACGTTATCTTTACTACCAGCTGAACTTGCAATACTGGATGTAGCGTACTTGGCACTAGAAGTGCCGATTGTACTACCGTCACGTGGAGGCTTTCCTGTTTGAGACCAGGATGAGTTTTACGTGACTTCCAGTTTGGTGCCGCCCCTTTGATCGGACGCCGCATCACAAACTGTTTGCTTTTCTTAGCTGCGTGACTTATTTATAGGTGCTTCTAAACTGGATTCTTTCAGCGTTTGCAACACTCGTAGCTCGTATATATTTGCCGCATAGTTTGAGTAGTTCATCCACACGTGTGGCAGTGGTTAGATCTTTACATAATTATATTTGGTTACACGTGTGGCTGTGGTTAGATCTTTACATAATTATATTTGGTCACACCTGTGGCTGTGGTTAGATCTTTACATAATTATACTTGGCCTCACGTGCGGCTTTGGTTAGATCTTTACATAATTATACTTGGCCTCACGTGCGGCTTTGGTTAGATCTTTACATAATTGTATTTGGTCATTCGTGTGGCTGGGGTTAGATCTTTACATAATTATATTTGGTCACACGTGTGGCTGTGGTTAGATCTTTACATAATTATATTTGGTCACACTTGTGGCTGTGGTTAGATCTTTACATAATTATATTTGGTCACACGTGTGGCTGTGGTTAGATCTTTACATAATTATATTTGGTCACACGTGTGGCAGTGGTTAGATCTTTACATAATTATATTTGGTCACACGTGTGGCAGTGGTTAGATCTTTACATAATTATATTTGGTCACACGTGTGGCTGTGGTTAGATCTTTACATAATTATATTTGGTCACACTTGTGGCCGTGGTTAGATCTTTACATAATTATATTTGGTCACACGTGTGGCTGTGGTTAGATCTTTACATAATTATATTTGGTCACACTTGTGGCTGTGGTTAGATCTTTACATAATTATATTTGGTCACACTTGTGGCTGTGGTTAGATCTTTACATAATTATATTTGGTTACACTTGTGCCCGTGGTTAGATCTTTACATAATTATATTTGGTCACACTTGTGGCTGTGGTTAGATCTTTACATAATTATATTTGGTTACACTTGTGGCTGTGGTTAGATCTTTACAGAATTATACTTGATCACACTTGTGGCTGTGGTTAGATCTTTACATAATTATACTTGGCCACACTTGTGGCTGTGGTTAGATCTTTACATAATTATACTTAGCCACACTTGTGGCTGTGGTTAGATCTTTACATAATTATACTTGGTCACACTTGTGGCTGTGGTTAGATCATTACATAATTATATTTGGTCACACGTGTGGCCGTGGTTAGATCTTTACAAAATTATACTTGGCCATACTTGTGGCTGTGGTTAGATCATTACATAATTATATTTGTTTAAAACCCGATCGTGACGTTATTTATTGCCACTGTAAAGGTGCAGCTGTAGGATTTACACGTTCGTTCAACATTAATTCT
Organism: Ariolimax columbianus; assembly: GCA_036924085.1. Taxonomy (NCBI): domain Eukaryota; kingdom Metazoa; phylum Mollusca; class Gastropoda; order Stylommatophora; family Arionidae; genus Ariolimax; species Ariolimax columbianus. The sequence continues at coordinate 2,683,416 of JAVGWX010000006.1, forward strand.
CATCTTGTGTACAGCATATTGTCCTGGAAGATGAGTAGGGCATGACATAACAATCGCAGAGATATTAAATCTGGTAATTCTCTATTCACGTTGACAAAGGTGTTTGTAATAGTCGTGGTAGAGAGACGCGTAAATAGTTCTATGATTGTCGATTTACCGGAATAATTCAAGTCGTGTTTATTTAGTAAACACGTCAGACCTTTTGCCACTAGCAGGTGCGTCGGGGGTTAATGTCGAGTAAATTGTTTATTAATACGAGAACCGAATGCTTCTAACGATGCTATTACGGGCTGACATTATGTGCCCCGTTTATCTTTGTTCGTCGGGTTAAAAAGAATGGCCTTCACTCTATTTAAACTTCTGTCACTTATTTACTCAACTTTTTCGTTATCATAATGTCGTCAGTATATTCATTCACGTTGACCATTCATTTTGTCTTTTCAATATATTCATTAGGTTGATGGATGTGGAGATAGAGAAGACAGATGTTAGATATATAAAACGATGAGGAGATTGATGTTAGATACATACACCGATGAGGAGATTGATGTTAGATATATAAAACGATGAGGAGATTGATGTTAGATACATACAACGATGAGGAGATAGATGTCAGACATACAAAACGATGAGCAGATAGATGTTAGATATATATAACGATGAGGAGATAGAGGAGATAAGTGTTAGATAAATAAAACGACGAGGAGATAAAGGAGATAGATGTTATATTTATAAAACGATGAGGAGATAGATGTTAGATATATAAAACGATGAGCAGATAGGTGTTAGATACATACAACGATGAGGAGATAAAGGAGATAGATGTTATATTTATAAAACGATGAGGAGATAGATGTTAGATATATAAAACGATGAGCAGATAGGTGTTAGATACATACAACGATGAGGAGATAAAGGAGATAGATGTTATATTTATAAAACGATGAGGAGATAGATGTTAGATATATAAAACGATGAGCAGATAGGTGTTAGATACATACAACGATGAGGAGATAAAGGAGATAGATGTTATATTTATAAAACGATGAGGAGATAGATGTTAGATATATAAAACGATGAGGAGAATAGATGTCAGATATACAAAACGATGAGGAGATAAGTGTTAGATATATAAAACGACGAGGAGATAGATGTCAGATATACAAAACGATGAGGAGAATAGATGTTAGATATACAAAACGATGAGGAGATATAGGTGATTTATGTTAGATACATACAACAATGAGGAGATATAGGTGATTTATGTTAGATATATAAAGCTATGTGGAGGTCAATCTTACAACTCACTGCATGTTTGTGACGATATCATCTTTGAGACCATGTATTTCAGTGACGATATTATCTTTGAGACCAAGCATTTCAGTGACGATATCATCTTTGAGACCATGTATTTCAGTGACGATATCATCTTTGAGACCAAGCATTTCAGTGACGATATCATCTTTGAGACCATGTATTTCAGTGACGATATCATCTTTGAGACCAAGCATTTCAGTGACGATATCATCTTTGAGACCAAGCATTTCAGTGACGATATCATCTTTGAGACCAAACCTTTTTGTGACAATCTTCTTGAGATCATGTATTCCTGTAACAGATTCATTACTGGACAGACATTTATGCTTTTCGACATGTTATGCATGCTTTAAATCGACATTTTTCTACGTCAGTTTGATATGTGTTTCAATGCGTGCATCTCCCTGACTTTCACATGTTTTGGCCTGATTTCATGTATGACCGATTCATGTGTTTTGAAATGACCATATATCTCTGATAAATTCGTATACTGACAGTCTATTTCCACGACAGGCTATTGTATGTAATTCTGAGTGGACCTTTGCTTTGTTCTTGTTTTTACGATTACCTGATGGATCGGTCGCTGTAAGACATTCTAGTGAATGAGTGACGTACGTTGATACAACATCACCATTTTGCTGAATGCGTTATCACCCAAGTATTAGCGCTGCATGAAGATTGTGTGGAGGAGACGATCGTCTGCCCACGGCATCTGTCGTCGTGGCAGCAGGTTATCATGCGTCTAGGCCCATATGAGCGCGACCTCAAGTTCACAACTATTTATAGGGTTGAGAGGCTGCTCTCAAAGCAATTTCAGTTGCCCGGTCCTTTTATGTAGGACTTTTCATGATTTCATGACATTTCTCGCGAGGTCCGTTCTTTATATATGATGTTTCATGATTTCATGACATTTCTCGTGGGACGATTTCTTGTATAGGATGTTTTATGATTACAAGATCCTCGTGGGATCATTTCTCTATAGGATGTTTTATGATTACAACATCCTCGTGGGACCATTTCTTGTATAGGATGTCTTATGATTACAACATTCTCGTGGGACCATTTCTTGTATGGGATGTTTTATGATTACAACATCCTCTTGGGACCATTTCCTGTATAGGATGTTTTATGATTACAACATCCTCGTGGGACGTTTTCTCTATAGGATGTTTTATGATTACAACATCCTCGTGGGACCATTTCTTGTATAGGATATTTTATGATTACAAGATCCTCGTGGGGCCATTTCTTGTATATGATGTTTTATGATTACTAGATCCTCGTGGGACCATTTCTTGTATATGATGTTTTATGATTACTAGATCCTCGTGGGACCATTTCTTGTATATGATGTTTTATGATTACAACATCCTCGTGGGACCATTTCTTGTAAAGGATGTTTTATGATTACAAGATCCTCGTGGGACCATCTCTTGTGTAAGATGTTTTATGATCATATGGCATTTACGATTGGACCTGTTTTTTTATATAATGATTTAATGATTACAACATTATCGAAGGGGGTGTGTTTCATAAAACGGTTTAAAATTACAACATTCTTCATAGGGACGTGTTTCATATAATGTTTTACAATTACAATATGCTCCATAGGGACGTGTTTCATATAATGTTTTACAATTACAATATGCTCCATAGGGATGTGTTTCATATAATGTTTTACAATTACAATATGCTCCATAGGGACGTGTTTCATATAATGTGTTACAATTATAATGTGCTCCATAGGGACGTGTTTCATATAGTGTTTTACAATTACAATATGCTCCATACGACCTGTTTCTTATACAAGTTTTATGATTAGAACTTCTTCGATGCGGCAAGTTTCTTATAAAGATATGTACCAATATTCTTAATAGGACCTTTTTCGTATACAAGTTTTATGATTACTATGTTTCGATTGTGGCCTGTTTCTTCTAAATGTTTTATGATTACTGTTTCGATTGTGGCCTGTTTCTTCTAAATGTTTTATGATTACTGTTTCGATTGTGGCCTGTTTCTTCTAAATGTTTAATGATTACTGTTTAGATTGTGGCCTGTTTCTTCTAAATGTTTTATGATTACTTTGTTTCGATTGTGGCCTGTTTCTTCTAAGTGTTTCATGATTACGTTTCGATCATGGCCTGCTTCTTCTAAATGTTTTATGATTACTATGTTTCGATCGAGGCCTGCTTCTTCTAAATGTTTTATGATTACTATGTTTCGATCGAGGCCTGTTTCTTCTAAATGTTTTATGATTACTATGTTTCGATTGTGGCCTGTTTCTTCTAAATGTTTTATGATTACTACGTTTCGATCGAGGCCTGCTTCTTCTAAATGTTTTATGATTACTATGTTTCGATTGTGGCCTATTTCTTCTAAATGTTTTATGATTACTATGTTTCGATCGAGGCCTGTTTCTTCTAAATGTTTTATGATTACTATGTTTCGATCGAGGCCTGTTTCTGTGCTGACACGAAATGATCATGGTACGCGTTGCCTGACATCTCTTTGTGTGCTCTCTTACGTGTATTGAGCCTCATTTCATCTTTCTTATTTCTGGTGTCATCTTCCATGTTTCTATAGATGCACGCCTGCTTAATACCACTGTTCAACAGTATACATCTACATACTGTCTGTCATCATTTATATAATCACTGATTTAATACCACTGTTCAACAGTAGACATCTACATACTGTCTGTCATCATTGACGTTTTCTTTGTTTGTGAATTGCTCATGTACACGGTTTACCATTATAAACTATATGTCATTTAGCTTAATAGGAGCCGCACTTCTTGATTGGAACAGATGACCTCCATAACTATAAGCCAGGACCACACACGCTTCATGAAGAATCTGGATATTCACAGAATACACTGACACTACTAGACATTGAGCAGTATATTAAGATCACAAGAATACGATTGGTTTGGTGTCCGGACACGCAGCCTGGTGAAGATGTCAGAAAGAAAATCATATAATTGTCATAATACACATTTGTCGTAGACAGGTCATTTTAATGAGGCAACGTTTGGGACAGAACAAGGTCAATTCCAGCTTCTGACAGGGCGTGCTAGGGAACAAGGAAAGACTTACATAGTGGAGATAGACGGCTAGTGCAACTCGGCAAACGTCCACGTAGCTCCAATAGAGAACTTTGGAACGTTCAGAGAAAGAATAGAAAAGAGATATACAGGAACTCAAGAATCAAGTAAATTAAAGTAGCCCATAGCAGTACTTCCGTAGGGGTGTGAGGTTTTACCGATCTCACATTTCAAAGGCTCGGTTATATGAGTGCGGAAGCCATCTCCTCTCCCTCGCCGCTTTTACTTCCAGGACTGAAACGGTCGACCCGGGAGTCGTTGCGGTCTGAAAACATTTCCGCCTCAACTGGGGAATGAACCCAGGACCACTGCGCTACGCGTATTACAGAAGAACAAGAATTGAATATTATAGAACGGAAGAATGGAATGTTATAACATAACTCAAGAATCAAGTATACCACCTAGAGGGAAATGGAGCATTCTATGACCTTCCTATATCTGCAGCTCAAGGTGGGCTCATTTCTCAAGAATAATAACGATTTGATTTTCTTCATTGCTCTTCTCTCATATAGCACTGGTTGAAAAACCTGATTTAGTTATTAATGATTGACATTTTCAAAACATCATCTTCGCACAGTAGCCTCAAACACATTACTAAAATCTACTTTGTATGTCAAAAACTGCCCCATTTCTGTTACTTCGGGTCAGGATCATTCTACTGTCTTCCACAATGTCAGTCTTTGAATCAGCAGACTTAAGAAAGACAAGCAAATGCCATTGTCTGGTCCTAGCTCAAATGAAGGTGAATTTGGCTCATATCTAAACTAATAAGTATAACAGTTGGAAGCTTTTCTGACGCCGGGCCGAACCCTTGGTACTGCTAGGTTCAATGGATTGAAGGCGATTAACAGGGGTTAACGTGTCACAGAACCGTGCTTATGTCCCGACATGTGGCGTGCAAGGACTACCATGTAATAAAACTGTGTTTTTGTCCTCAATGTCTCTGACGGGTAACAGAGATTGGAGTGGGACAGCAGTTTGTTTGTTGTTAATGTCCCTACATGTAGCAGAGATGGGAGTGTGACAGAGCAGTTAATGTCCCTACATGTAGCAGAGATGGGAGTGTGACAGAGCAGTTGATGTCCCTACATGTAGCAGAGATGGGAGTGTGACAGAGCAGTTAATGTCCCTACATGTAGCAGAGATGGGAGTGTGACAGAGCAGTTAATATCCCTACATGTAGCAGAGATGGGAGAGAGACAGAGCAGTTAATGTCCCTACATGTAGCAGAGATGGGAGTGTGACAGAGCAGTTAATGTCCCTACATATAGCAGAGATGGGAGTGTGACAGAGCAGTTAATGTCCCTACATGTAGCAGAGATGGGAGTGTGACAGAGCAGTTAATGTCCCTACATGTAGCAGAGATGGGAGTGTGACAGAGCAGTTAATGTCCCTACATGTAGCAGAGATGGGAGTGTGACAGAGCAGCTAATGTCCCTACATGTAGCAGAGATGGGAGTGTGACAGAGCAGTTAATGTCCCTACATGTAGCAGGGATGGGAGTGTGACAGAGCAGTTAATGTCCCTACATGTAGCAGAGATGGGAGTGTGACAGAGCAGTTAATGTCCCTACATGTAGCAGAGATGGGAGTGTGACAGAGCAGTTAATGTCCCTACATGTAGCAGAGATGGGAGTGTGACAGAGCAGTTAATGTCCCTACATGTAGCAGAGATGGGAGTGTGACAGAGCAGTTAATGTCCCTACATGTAGCAGAGATGGGAATGTGACAGAGCAGTTAATGTCCCTACATGTAGCAGAGATGGGAGTGTGACAGAGCAGTTAATGTCCCTACATGTAGCAGAGATGGGAGTGTGACAGAGCAGTTAATGTCCCTACATGTAGCAGAGATGAGAGTGTGACAGAGCAGTTAATGTCCCTACATGTAGCAGAGATTGGAGTGTGACAGAGCAGTTAATGTCCCTACATGTAGCAGAGATGGGAGTGTGACAGAGCAGTTAATGTCCCTACATGTAGCAGAGATGGGAGTGGGACAGAGCAGTTAATGTCCCTACATGTAGCAGAGATGGGAGTGTGACAGAGCAGTTAATGTCCCTACATGTAGCAGAGATGGGAGTGTGACAGAGCAGTTAATGTCCCTACATGTAGCAGAGATGGGAGTGTGACAGAGCAGTTAATGTCCCTACATGTAGCAGAGATGGGAGTGTGACAGAGCAGTTAATGTCCCTACATGTAGCAGAGATGGGAGTGTGACAGAGCAGTTAATGTCCCTACATGTAGCAGAGATCGGAGTGTGACAGAGCAGTTAATGTCCCTACATGTAGCAGAGATGGGAGTGTGACAGAGCAGTTAATGTCCCTACATGTAGCAGAGATGGGAGTGTGACAGAGCAGTTAATGTCCCTACATGTAGCAGAGATGGGAGTGTGACAGAGCAGTTAATGTCCCTACATGTAGCAGAGATGGGAGTGTGACAGAGCAGTTAATGTCCCTATATGTAGCAGAGATGGGAGTGTGACAGAGCAGTTAATGTCCCTACATGTAGCAGAGATGGGAGTGTGACAGAGCAGTTAATGTCCCTACATGTAGCAGAGATGGGAGTGTGACAGAGCAGTTAATGTCCCTACATGTAGCAGAGATGGGAGTGTGACAGAGCAGTTAATGTCCCTACATGTAGCAGAGATGGGAGTGTGACAGAGCAGTTAATGTCCCTACATGTAGCAGAGATGGGAGTGTGACAGAGCAGTTAATATCCCTACATGTAGCAGAGATGGGAGTGTGACAGAGCAGTTAATGTCCCTACATGTAGCAGAGATGGGAGTGTGACAGAGCAGTTAATGTCCCTACATGTAGCAGAGATGGGAGTGTGACAGAGCAGTTAATGTCCCTACATGTAGCAGAGATGGGAGTGTGACAGAGCAGTTAATGTCCCTACATGTAGCAGAGATGGGAGTGTGACAGAGCAGTTAATGTCCCTATATGTAGCAGAGATGGGAGTGTGACAGAGCAGTTAATGTCCCTACATGTAGCAGAGATGGGAGTGTGACAGAGCAGTTAATGTCCCTACATGTAGCAGAGATGGGAGTGTGACAGAGCAGTTAATGTCCCTACATGTAGCAGAGATGGGAGTGTGACAGAGCAGTTAATGTCCCTACATGTAGCAGAGATGGGAGTGTGACAGAGCAGTTAATGTCCCTACATGTAGCAGAGATGGGAGTGTGACAGAGCAGTTAATGTCCCTACATGTAGCAGAGATGGGAGTGTGACAGAGCAGTTAATGTCCCTACATGTAGCAGAGATGGGAGTGTGACAGAGCAGTTAATGTCCCTACATGTAGCAGAGATGGGAGTGTGACAGAGCAGTTAATGTCCCTACATGTAGCAGAGATGGGAGTGTGACAGAGCAGTTAATGTCCCTACATGTAGCAGAGATGGGAGTGTGACAGAGCAGTTAATGTCCCTACATGTAGCAGAGATGGGAGTGTGACAGAGCAGTTAATGTCCCTACATGTAGAAGAGATGGGAGTGTGACAGAGCAGTTAATGTCCCTACATGTAGCAGAGATGGGAGTGTGACAGAGCAGTTAATGTCCCTACATGTAGCAGAGATGGGAGTGTGACAGAGCAGTTAATGTCCCTACATGTAGCAGCGATGGGAGTGTGACAGAGCAGTTAATGTCCCTACATGTAGCAGAGATGGGAGTGTGACAGAGCAGTTAATGTCCCTACATGTAGCAGAGATGGGAGTGTGACAGAGCAGTTAATGTCCCTACATGTAGCAGAGATGGGAGTGTGACAGAGCAGTTAATGTCCCTACATGTAGCAGAGATGGGAGTGTGACAGAGCAGTTAATGTCCCTACATGTAGCAGAGATGGGAGTGTGACAGAGCAGTTAATGTCCCTACATGTAGCAGAGATGGGAGTGTGACAGAGCAGTTAATGTCCCTACATGTAGCAGAGATGGGAGGGTGACAGAGCAGTTAATGTCCCTACATGTAGCAGAGATGGGAGTGTGACAGAGCAGTTAATGTCCCTACATGTAGCAGAGATGGGAGTGTGACAGCAGTTAATGTCCCTACATGTAGCAGAGATGGGAGTGTGACAGAGCAGTTAATGTCCCTACATGTAGCAGAGATGGGAGTGTGACAGAGCAGTTAATGTCCCTACATGTAGCAGAGATGGGAGTGTGACAGAGCAGTTAATGTCCCTACATGTAGCAGAGATGGGAGTGTGACAGAGCAGTTAATGTCCCTACATGTAGCAGAGATGGGAGTGTGACAGAGCAGTTAATGTCCCTACATGTAGCAGAGATGGGAGTGTGACAGAGCAGTTAATGTCCCTACATGTAGCAGAGATGGGAGTGTGACAGAGCAGTTAATGTCCCTACATGTAGCAGGGATGGGAGTGTGACAGAGCAGTTAATGTCCCTACATGTAGCAGAGATGGGAGTGTGACAGAGCAGTTAATGTCCCTACATGTAGCAGAGATGGGAGTGTGACAGAGCAGTTAATGTCCCTACATGTAGCAGAGATGGGAGTGTGACAGAGCAGTTAATGTCCCTACATGTAGCAGAGATGGGAGTGTGACAGAGCAGTTAATGTCCCTACATGTAGCAGAGATGGGAATGTGACAGAGCAGTTAATGTCCCTACATGTAGCAGAGATGGGAGTGTGACAGAGCAGTTAATGTCCCTACATGTAGCAGAGATGGGAGTGTGACAGAGCAGTTAATGTCCCTACATGTAGCAGAGATGAGAGTGTGACAGAGCAGTTAATGTCCCTACATGTAGCAGAGATTGGAGTGTGACAGAGCAGTTAATGTCCCTACATGTAGCAGAGATGGGAGTGTGACAGAGCAGTTAATGTCCCTACATGTAGCAGAGATGGGAGTGGGACAGAGCAGTTAATGTCCCTACATGTAGCAGAGATGGGAGTGTGACAGAGCAGTTAATGTCCCTACATGTAGCAGAGATGGGAGTGTGACAGAGCAGTTAATGTCCCTACATGTAGCAGAGATGGGAGTGTGACAGAGCAGTTAATGTCCCTACATGTAGCAGAGATGGGAGTGTGACAGAGCAGTTAATGTCCCTACATGTAGCAGAGATGGGAGTGTGACAGAGCAGTTAATGTCCCTACATGTAGCAGAGATGGGAGTGTGACAGAGCAGTTAATGTCCCTACATGTAGCAGAGATGGGAGTGTGACAGAGCAGTTAATGTCCCTACATGTAGCAGAGATGGGAGTGTGACAGAGCAGTTAATGTCCCTACATGTAGCAGAGATGGGAGTGTGACAGAGCAGTTAATGTCCCTATATGTAGCAGAGATGGGAGTGTGACAGAGCAGTTAATGTCCCTACATGTAGCAGAGATGGGAGTGTGACAGAGCAGTTAATGTCCCTACATGTAGCAGAGATGGGAGTGTGACAGAGCAGTTAATGTCCCTACATGTAGCAGAGATGGGAGTGTGACAGAGCAGTTAATGTCCCTACATGTAGCAGAGATGGGAGTGTGACAGAGCAGTTAATGTCCCTACATGTAGCAGAGATGGGAGTGTGACAGAGCAGTTAATGTCCCTACATGTAGCAGAGATGGGAGTGTGACAGAGCAGTTAATGTCCCTACATGTAGCAGAGATGGGAGTGTGACAGAGCAGTTAATGTCCCTACATGTAGCAGAGATGGGAGTGTGACAGAGCAGTTAATGTCCCTACATGTAGCAGAGATGGGAGTGTGACAGAGCAGTTAATGTCCCTACATGTAGCAGAGATGGGAGTGTGACAGAGCAGTTAATGTCCCTATATGTAGCAGAGATGGGAGTGTGACAGAGCAGTTAATGTCCCTACATGTAGCAGAGATGGGAGTGTGACAGAGCAGTTAATGTCCCTACATGTAGCAGAGATGGGAGTGTGACAGAGCAGTTAATGTCCCTACATGTAGCAGAGATGGGAGTGTGACAGAGCAGTTAATGTCCCTACATGTAGCAGAGATGGGAGTGTGACAGAGCAGTTAATGTCCCTACATGTAGCAGAGATGGGAGTGTGACAGAGCAGTTAATGTCCCTACATGTAGCAGAGATGGGAGTGTGACAGAGCAGTTAATGTCCCTACATGTAGCAGAGATGGGAGTGTGACAGAGCAGTTAATGTCCCTACATGTAGCAGAGATGGGAGTGTGACAGAGCAGTTAATGTCCCTACATGTAGCAGAGATGGGAGTGTGACAGAGCAGTTAATGTCCCTACATGTAGCAGAGATGGGAGTGTGACAGAGCAGTTAATGTCCCTACATGTAGCAGAGATGGGAGTGTGACAGAGCAGTTAATGTCCTTACATGTAGCAGAGATGGGAGTGTGACAGAGCAGTTAATGTCCCTACATGTAGAAGAGATGGGAGTGTGACAGAGCAGTTAATGTCCCTACATGTAGCAGAGATGGGAGTGTGACAGAGCAGTTAATGTCCCTACATGTAGCAGAGATGGGAGTGTGACAGAGCAGTTAATGTCCCTACATGTAGCAGAGATGGGAGTGTGACAGAGCAGTTAATGTCCCTACATGTAGCAGAGATGGGAGTGTGACAGAGCAGTTAATGTCCCTACATGTAGCAGAGATGGGAGTGTGACAGAGCAGTTAATGTCCCTACATGTAGCAGAGATGGGAGTGTGACAGAGCAGTTAATGTCCCTACATGTAGCAGAGATGGGAGTGTGACAGAGCAGTTAATGTCCCTACATGTAGCAGAGATGGGAGTGTGACAGAGCAGTTAATGTCCCTACATGTAGCAGAGATGGGAGTGTGACAGAGCAGTTAATGTCCCTACATGTAGCAGAGATGGGAGTGTGACAGAGCAGTTAATGTCCCTACATGTAGCAGAGATGGGAGTGTGACAGAGCAGTTAATGTCCCTACATGTAGCAGAGATGGGAGTGTGACAGCAGTTAATGTCCCTACATGTAGCAGAGATGGGAGTGTGACAGAGCAGTTAATGTCCCTACATGTAGCAGAGATGGGAGTGTGACAGAGCAGTTAATGTCCCTACATGTAGCAGAGATGGGAGTGTGACAGAGCAGTTAATGTCCCTACATGTAGCAGAGATGGGAGTGTGACAGAGCAGTTAATGTCCCTACATGTAGCAGAGATGGGAGTGTGACAGAGCAGTTAATGTCCCTACATGTAGCAGAGATGGGAGTGTGACAGAGCAGTTAATGTCCCTACATGTAGCAGAGATGGGAGTGTGACAGAGCAGTTAATGTCCCTACATGTAGCAGAGATGGGAGTGTGACAGAGCAGTTAATGTCCCTACATGTAGCAGAGATGGGAGTGTGACAGAGCAGTTAATGTCCCTACATGTAGCAGAGATGGGAGTGTGACAGAGCAGTTAATGTCCCTGACGGGTAGCAGTGATTGGAGTGTGACAGAGCAGTTAATGTCCCTACATGTACCAGAGATGGGAGTGTGACAGAGCAGTTAATGTCCCTACATGTAGCAGAGATGGGAGTGTGACAGAGCAGTTAATGTCCCTACATGTAGCAGAGATGGGAGTGTGACAGAGCAGTTAATGTCCCTACATGTAGCAGAGATGGGAGTGTGACAGAGCAGTTAATGTCCCTACATGTAGCAGAGATGGGAGTGTGACAGAGCAGTTAATGTCCCTACATGTAGCAGAGATGGGAGTGTGACAGAGCAGTTAATGTCCCTACATGTAGCAGAGATGGGAGTGTGACAGAGCAGTTAATGTCCCTACATGTAGCAGAGATGGGAGTGTGACAGAGCAGTTAATGTCCCTACATGTAGCAGAGATGGGAGTGTGACAGAGCAGTTAATGTCCCTACATGTAGCAGAGATGGGAGTGTGACAGAGCAGTTAATGTCCCTACATGTAGCAGTGATTGGAGTGTGACAGAGCAGTTAATGTCCCTACATGTACCAGAGATGGGAGTGTGACAGAGCAGTTAATGTCCCTACATGTAGCAGAGATGGGAGTGTGATAGAGCAGTTAATGTCCCTACATGTAGCAGAGATGGGAGTGGGACAGAGCAGTTAATGTCCCTACATGTAGCAGAGATGGGAGTGTGACAGAGCAGTTAATGTCCCTACATGTAGCAGAGATGGGAGTGTGACAGAGCAGTTAATGTCCCTACATGTAGCAGAGATGGGAGTGTGACAGAGCAGTTAATGTCCCTACATGTAGCAGAGATGGGAGTGGGACAGAGCAGTTAATGTCCCTACATGTAGCAGAGATTGGAGTGTGACAGAGCAGTTAATGTCCCTACATGTAGCTGAGATTGGAGTGTGACAGAGCAGTTAATGTCCCTACATGTAGCAGAGATTGGAGTGTGACAGAGCAGTTAATGTCCCTACATGTAGCAGAGATTGGAGTGTGACAGAGCAGTTAATGTCCCTGACGTGTAGCAGATATTGGAGTGTGACAGAGCAGTTAATGTCCCTATGTGTAGCAGTGATTGGAGTGTGACAGAGCAGTTAATGTCCCTACATGTAGTAGAGATTTGAGCGTTGCAGCAGTTTGTCTGTTCTTACTGTCCATGGCGTGCTGAATGCAGGGTATATCCTGCCACAGATGAGAATGCCTGTTTTTTATGCTTCTCAAATTTGCCCTCGGTTTGTCGCATCTGAGAAAATATGAAGAAGAGGCCTAACCTTTGATTGGAATTACTGATCAATATTCGGGGATTAATTTCAGCCACAGCCATCGCCTAACTTGTCATTTCATACTCGTGTTGTCATATCTCTCTCCCTCTCTCTCTCTCTCTCTTTCTCTCTCTCCCTCTCTCTCTCTCTCTTTCTATCCACCTCTTTAAAAGAAAAAAAAATCCTCGCCCAGCACAGAACCTGTTTCCTTCATACATAAGATGCTTTGGAGGTATTCCATGTTTAACATTCCAGTGTCGATGTTTAAATGTGGTGAAATCGGCTCAGATGTTTATTGAACTGAATATTGAAGAGAAAGAGTGGCTCAGTATAATGGGCTGGTGTCTGTGATGTATACACAGCTTAGTGCTGGCACAGTTGCCTGGTAGCTTTTACGACGGCTGTGCAATACACGATTAGCTTCAATCCATCTAGCTGACGTCTCTTTGATCGAATTACGACGTTCCGACACGAGGAAGGACTGCCAACACTTGTGCAGAAATAGCAGAAGTCACCTGTTTTGTACCCGCATTTGATAGTACACCTTCACTGTAATGTTTCTAAGATGGATGCCAATTGTGGACAAGTCATGTTTGATACCATCATTCTGGTGATCAGAGTGTACACGTTACCATTCCACGCTCTACAATTGCACAGGAGAGCTGTTATAGGGCTCAATTATGCCAGACTGGTTCTGTCTCCCGGAAATGTCAAAACATGGCAACGTAATGACATTAGTTGCGATGGATATCTTGTCTTCTCTCTTCACATCGGTTTTCTGGAAATGATTACACATCATTGAAAGCCTTCCAGAATATTTCCACCGCGCTTCTTTTTAAATGTTGCATAATGTATTAATTTAATTCTCCCTACCTCTCTCTCTCTCTCACATCACACCACTACCCACGCCTCCCCTCCAAACACTCAGTAAATAACGTTCATATCAGTTTTACGAATGTAAGGCATATATTGTCATTGTTTCATTTGTACACCATATTGTGGTGTTTCACCCTTACTATTCTTTCTCTCTCTCTCTCTATATATATTTTGCCAATAGTGAGAAGGCCCTGCAGAGACTGCTAGACAGATTAGCCGAGGGGTGCAAGCAGTTTGGGCTCACCATAAGCCTGGAAAAGACAACGGTCTGCGCATAGGGCATTGCCACTACGCCCTCCATAAAGATTGATGGCGTCACTCTGGAGGTCGTCAACAGTTTAACTTATCTGGGGTCTGCCATCAGCGACACTCTCTCGCTCGAGAAGGAGATAGACAGTAGGCTTGGCAGGGCAAGTACCGTCATGGAGAACACTGCGCTGTCTAACTACACTAAGGTCTAGGTCTATCAGACCTGCGTTCTTGGCATTCTCGTGTATAGAAGCGAGACTTGGAGCACTTACACTAACCAGGAACGACGGCTGAGGTGTCTACGGCGTATATTGAGGATTGGGTGGCAGGAGAGAGTGTCACATAATAATGTCTTACAGAGAGCAAACACTCACATCATGTACTCGATGTTGAACCAGCGACGTCTACGGTGGTTATGACATGTTTATCGCATGGAAGATGAGAGGCTGCCATATGGTATCCTTTATGGACAGCTAGCCATTGGAGTTAGAAGAATCGACCTTCGCAAACTACGATTAAAGGACGTATGCAAGAGGGACATGAAGTCATGCCACATCCCATCCGAGGGCTGGGAAGACATTTCTCAGAATCGAGCTATCTGGAGACAGTCAGTTGGAGCGGGGCATAGTGGCTGCTGACGCTAGTAGAGGTCTTCCGGCTGCAGAGAAAAGAGAAAGCCCGAAGAGATCAAGGAACAGCCAGGCAAGCCAGTCTCCTCAGTATGATCTGTGGCAGGCACTGTCACTTGCGGATCGGCATTCACCGCCGTAGTAGACAGTGTCGAAATACAGGAGAAAGAGCTGGGCAAAACTTAAAAGGCGCCACGCGTATAATCTAGAGAGACTGAGACGCATATGATGATGATATATATATACACACACGCACACCCTCCCCACGCACGCGCGAGACGTGGTAAACTGAAACCCGACGCAGTGGCTTTATTACAAACGTATGAAAGGTACATCAGCAGGTGTGGCAAACTTAAAGAAAACAATTGTTAGAAAGGAATCGTGCAGCAACGGGGGTTGTTAGAAGATGTCGCAGTATACATTTAGAAACGCATCGCATTGCATGAGAGACGGTACCGTTTGTGATAATATACTTTGTTTCATCATTGAACCATTTGGTCTTCGCTGCCATGATGTCTGCAGCCAAGCGGACTCGTCTGCCCTTGAGATGTTTTTTTTTTAAAGGCACGATGACATGAAAGTCACACGGCGACAGATCTGGTCTGTAGGCTGGGTGTGGCAGAACTTTCCACCTTTTCCATGCCAACTCTTCCTGCACAATACTCGCGACATGCGGACGAGCATTTTAGTGCAACAGAATGACAGGACGTGAAATTATGGCGAGTCGCTTCTTCTTGGTGGCTATATGCGGCTAGTCCTTGTAGAGGATGTCATTAATATTCATGACATGCTCTTTCAAATCCGCCAACAAAAGTCCTTCATGGACAAAATAAATGCGACCAGCATAACCTTACCAACGGAAACCTCAGACTTGAATGTGTGTGTGTTTGGCTGATCCTGGGTGTTTACATGCTCGTTGTTTTGCTGCATGGCTCAAAGTGATGGCGCCACGATTCACCGCCTGCCACAACGTGCAACATAATTGCATGACCCTCCATCTGGTAACACAGCAAGTGGTTCAAACTCTACCCCATCCGTTCTTCTCTATGGTGGTAGATCAGCATCTGTAGGATCCGTTGTGAGCGTAAGTTTCTTCCAAACCACCATTAGAGCTGTCCCAAACGACACACCGATTTCCTCCTTATGCTCCGATCGTAACGTTGCATCCATCGTGGCGATGCATTCTTCTGTCGCAACATTATGCTCGTGACCTGGCCGAGGAAGATATTTCTCTAACTCTCGTCCTTGCTGAAACATTCACGCCCAGTCACTGACTCTTGTCTTCGACACACATTTCTCTAACTCTCGTCCTTGCTGAAACATTCACGCCCAGTCACTGACTCTTGTCTTCGACACACATTTCTCTAACTCTCGTCCTTGCTGAAACATTCACGCCCAGTCACTGACTCTTGTCTTCGACACACATTTCTCTAACTCTCGTCCTTGCTGAAACATTCACGCCCAGTCACTGACTCTTGTCTTCGACACACATTTCTCTAACTCTCGTCCTTGCTGAAACATTCACGCCCAGTCACTGACTCTTGTCTTCGACACACATTTCTCTAACTCTCGTCCTTGCTGAAACATTCACGCCCAGTCACTGACTCTTGTCTTCGACACACATTTCTCTAACTCTCGTCCTTGCTGAAACATTCACGCCCAGTCACTGACTCTTGTCTTCGACACACATTTCTCTAACTCTCGTCCTTGCTGAAACATTCACGCCCAGTCACTGACTCTTGTCTTCGACACACATTTCTCTAACTCTCGTCCTTGCTGAAACATTCACGCCCAGTCACTGACTCTTGTCTTCGACACACATTTCTCTAACTCTCGTCCTTGCTGAAACATTCACGCCCAGTCACTGACTCTTGTCTTCGACACACATTTCTCTAACTCTCGTCCTTGCTGAAACATTCACGCCCAGTCACTGACTCTTGTCTTCGACACACATTTCTCTAACTCTCGTCCTTGCTGAAACATTGACGCCCAGTCACTGACTCTTGTCTTCGACACACATTTCTCTAACTCTCGTCCTTGCTGAAACATTCACGCCCAGTCACTGACTCTTGTCTTCGACACACATTTCTCTAACTCTCGTCCTTGCTGAAACATTCACGCCCAGTCACTGACTCTTGTCTTCGACACACATTTCTCTAACTCTCGTCCTTGCTGAAACATTCACGCCCAGTCACTGACTCTTGTCTTCGACACACATTTCTCTAACTCTCGTCCTTGCTGAAACATTCACGCCCAGTCACTGACTCTTGTCTTCGACACACATTTCTCACCTTCATACACTGCCTGCATTCTACAATGAAAGTCAACTGGTCAACATCTTTCGGCTGTTAGCAACTTACTGGTAATCACCGCTCGCTGATCCACATTGGACGGATTGGGTATCACTCCGGCCACCACATTGGACGGATTGGGTATCACTCCGGCCACCACATTGGACGGATTGGGTATCACTCCAGCCACCACATTGGACGGATTGGGTATCGCTCCAGCCATGATGTCAACGATCAGCACCAGAACCTAAGCTCGCGAGCAGTGTCAGTAAGTGATCGCTTGTATCTTGGCCTGTGCTTATTACGTGATCCACCATCCCACGCATTCGTCAGATGTTTGTCGACGAGTGAAACGTTTCTTTTCTGCCAGATGGAGCTGCTCCCCACTACCATTATAATGTATGTGCCTAATTTGCTGAAAATTTGCAGAACGAATGGATTGGGGAATACGTAGCATTGAATATCCACCTCGTTCCCCAGCATTAACACCATTAAAGTTTTGCTAATGGAGATACCTTCAAGATAATGTTTATCGTGCAAAACCGTCAGCAATCGATGAACTAAAAGCATTGTGAGAGAATGCGCTCATATCCCAGAGGAACAGTTTTATGGCTCTGTCAAACGACGGGGTAAGCATCGTCTGGACCAGTAGGGCTACGAGTTTCAACAGAGGCGATAGACCAACAAATAATTACACGTGTTCCTCTTTCATTTGCAATCTAAAATCTTGCATTACATTCATTGAAAACTAATTATAAATGATTCCAAGTGAGTACATTTTTTTAGGCATGCTCTCTCTCTCTGTGTGTGTGTGGTGTGTGTGGTGTGTGTGTGTGTGCGTGTGTGTGTGTGTGTGTGAGTGTGTGTGTGTGCGTGCGGGCGGGCGGGCGGACGGGTGGGCGGGTGGGCGGGCGGGCGGGCGAACGGGCACGCACGCACGCACGTACGTACGTACGTACGTATATATATATATATATATATATATATATATATATATATATATATATATATATATATATAATACAACAAACATACATACACACATACTGCCCAAGTTTTAATCTATTGAATCGGAGTTAACATAAAAACCAATCACCTGGCATTCTCCAGCCAATAATCCCCCAGCCCTATATATTTCCCAACCTCTTACATCCCCAAGCCCAATACATCCTCCAGGCCATTAAATCCTCAAACCGACCCTAGAAACGGGAATAATGTCAGATGATTCTGTCTGTTAAATAGCGCATATACATATATATATAACCAACATTATAACTGAACATCAGTAAAACCAAGAGAGTGACCACGGACAACAGATGAAACCAGAGCTGCTCAATTATAAGCAACAATGGGGACTGCCATCAAGAGATCAGGAGAATAATGCAACGCGAATGAGAAGCGAATGAAAGAACAATGAACAAATATACAAAAACAACAATTCTTAATACATGCATCTTTCCTGTGCCAACGTACACGTGTGCGAAACATAGGCCATCATACTAACGCTAGAGAAGAAAATGGTATCGTACCAGCTAACACGATACAGTCATGTTCTAAGTATACCATGGACAGCGACAAATTAAAAACGGACGTCCTAATATGACCATGTGGCTCATAGAAATGACCTCTCACCAGGTACCCATTTACAGCTTGATCCACTGGGAGAAACGGTTATACCGGGAAAAACAGCATTCCTTGGTCAGTTTGAGCACGAGGTCATGTGAACCTGGTATATTGGGACTGTATGCAATACTCAACCTCTGGGCCACACGCTTTCCTAACAGAGCTGGGTATAGAACATCTAGGTATAGAACATCTAGGTATAGAACATCTAGGAACCTCAAATACTATGGTCCGGCCACACAGACCGGAAGCAAACAAAAAACAGTAATCAGAAAAAAACACTATACTAAAAGGTATTGTACCCGGAAAATAAAGCAGAGGCAGACCGAAGAGAAGAGAAAACATGACGTCAAAGATGTTCTGAAGGTGACATACATATCATCAGTCCCATAACCTAGAAGATTGTTGAGGCACCGTTATTGCAGTTTGTAGTACCAGCTCACGCCATACAACAATGGTGAGTCTTGGGCCGCTACACACCTGACGGAGCCCATCTCTGTCCAGATGGCAGTTCATTATAGTTGTGTCTAAATTTCATACAACAAAGCTGACACTGTTTGCAGCTAGAGCGAAGGGCGCCAATCTCGTGAAGTTCAGCCGTGTGAACTAGACCGTGAAATGTGACACTTGTTTAAGCGTAGTGATATTCATATAGCCGATGTCCATTCCAGGATAATCGGACGGAAGAAAATACACAAAACGAACGAATTAACCAGTCCAAATGGAAAACACGTTTCCGTGAACACTAACTCGTCGACTAGTGTGAATTTCCGGCAAATCCATGGTCTGGTGGCATCTATAATTAACTAAAACAGAAGAGCAATGTAGACCCGCAGCCAGTTATGGCGTCATCTTTGCTGCTCTTCCGTATGTATTTTTTGGTGGGGTTGTGTGTATGTATATATATGTATATATATATATATATATATATATATATATATATATATATATATATATATATATATATATATATACACACATATACATACTCACACAGAGAGAGAGAGAGAGAGGTAGGGACGGAGGTAGGTAGGTAGGATGTGCGAAAGTAATGCCCCCTGTTTCATTCCATGAAAACCAGAACAGATTCAAAGAGCAATATAACACCATTTGATAGAGCAATATCTTGTGCCTTCAAAAAACTATTTCTAAACAGTTACTGCCCTTGACTATACATTCTCTCCAACAAGAGCATACATGCCACACTCGTAAGAAATGCACCAGGGAGGCGATCCACTGTTTCACAGAAGCTATAGAACCGTCGTTACTAGAAAAAGGTTGCTCACACAGTCCATTTTTCATTGGCTCGAACAGATGGAAGTTAGAGGTCTCCAAATCCGGACTATATGGTGAATGTTATAGGACAGTCCAACTAAGATTGACAATGCTCTCAACGGACTTCAAATTGACACGGGGCCTTTCATTATTGTGTTACAAAAAGGAGGTTGTCTTCTCTGGCCTGACCTTGGAAATTTGAGTCTTAATCTTAGTCATCGTCGCAATGTAACGGTCAGGGTTGATGGGCTGTCCAGGTTCCATGAAATTAAGACGGATACTCTTTTCCTATATTCTAAAAGACAGTACAAATCACTTTATCCGCTGAGTTTTTAACTTTTTCCTCGATGGGAATTCATATTTCGCCACTCTACAGACTGCCGTTTTGTATCAGGCTCGTAGTGGTGGCTCCACGTCTCATCACCAGTGACAATGCTATCTAGAAAACTGTCACCTTAATCCTCCTAAGGATTCAAGAGGGCATGCCAAACTTGCATGTGTTCTTTCTGATTCCGTGTGAACATTCATGGAACCCACTTGATACAAACTTTTTGATATTCCAACATTACCGCCATCGTTTCCAACGCATTGAATCCGATATTCAGCCCCATTGACAGTGTCCTGGTCGTAATCCTCCGATTTTCACGGATGAGCTGATCGAGACGTTCTTCATTGCGTCGTGTGACAGCTGTGCATTGCCGTCAGGAGCGTGACTTATCCTTCATGCCGTTTTCGCCATTGCCGAAACGCACAACCCACCGTCTCATTTGCTAACACCCACTGTTTGGTTACCGTAAACGTTCAGCGAGCGTCGATGAATGTCATTGGGGTGCAACTTCTTCTGTATTGAGGATTTCAATAATCCACCTTTGTTTATAACGTTTTTCCACGACAGACTCCATTTTGTCAAACTGCTCCTCCACTGCCACCTATTGGACGGAAGCCAAGTTTTACGGATATTGGCGAGAAAATTCAAACTTGACTGTCATACCGCCAACATCCACTTATGACGTCGTGGGACATCATAATAAAATAGGAGGCATTACTTTCGGAGCGCCCCTCGTAAAATGCATAAAAAAAAAAAATATGTGAACCCTAATGCAAATATATTGTTTCGTGCATGGTAAGAGGATTTATTTTTTCTAGCTCACGCTATGAGAATGTGATGTTTGTCGCGGATAAATTTATCGGATCGTTTAGAGAGCTCTCATGTCACATGGCAGAGATTATACAGACTGCCCTCATATGGGTGCACTGGATCTGAGAAAGTCTACAAGTAAATCATCAAAGGACATTCCAAATGCCAGTAAATGATCAAAGGACATCACAAAGTCAAGTAAATGATCAAAGAACATCACAAAGTCAAGTAAATGATCAAAGGACATCACAAAGTAGTAAACGATCAAATGACATCACAAAATAGTAAATGACCAAAGAACGTCACAGTGAAGTGAATGGTCAAAGGACATCACAAAGTGAAGTGAATGGTCAAAGAACATCACACAGTGAAGTGAATGGTCAAAGAATATCACAAAGTCAAGTAATTGGTCAAACGACCTCACGAAGTTCGATTAGTGGACATGAACGTCATGAAATTAAGTTAATGGACAGGTGACCTCATGAAGTCAGGTTAATTGACAGATGAGCATTTGAAGTGGGCAGATTACCTGATGGAGTCAATTTGATGAACAAAACGAAGCATGAAATAAAATTTATGGCCAAGTGGTCACATAAAGACATTTCTCACGGCCCAAGGACTGCATGAATGAATTGTTGTTGACCTAAGCCTATAGAACTAATGAAACCTCTATCAACACACTAAATGATGACTATTGGCCGAAACGTGGTCTAGACTGTTATTTGACACAGTATATATACCTAGTATGTTTATTCTTCACGATTTGAACATGTGACTTGTATATTTAAAGACCTCATTTTCTGCTTTAATCTCACATTTAATCAGCGTTGCTTTCTTATATTGTCCCATTTTTTTTCTCGATCTGATCCGAAAAGCTGCATCATAAACAGTGCAAATGTAGTCCCTAACATATCCCGAAAGCAATCACACATGAGGCTACACCTTCAATGCCTTTTAGAATCATGTAGTATCTGTTATAGCTTCCCGTTTGTCAGCCATGCTGGCGTATGGGGAATATGGCCGTATGTGTTCTGATCAACAACACACTAGGGGTCAACATCATGCCGGATAATTCTAGTACCAACATTTTGAGCCTGGGCGGACACCTCCAGCCGATTTTGCTATCAGAAAAAATACCCACACCAACTGGGGGCCGAAACCCGATCGCTTGGCTGGAAAGTCAGTGCACTAACCTCTGCGCTACCTTGGTCTTAGTGCCTGTTCAACCACGTGATAATGTCACTGAGTTGTAGGTTCCGTGAAACGGCCTTGTATGCCTCACGTTTGAGACGCCGAACCTAGAATGCTGATATCCTTGGGACACACACGTTTGGAACGTGGCGTGTTGCTAATCGCGCTCTTGACAGAATGCACGAGAAGTTAACCACAGAGCATATACAGCATCGGTAGCTGGAGGCGCATTGTTTACTGAAAATGTAGATTCAATTTGCTTGGGCTATTTTCTCTATCAAATATCTGTCTTATACCCAATGGCTTTTGGTAGGCCAATGCGGTCCTGGTTCTATTAATATCAGATGGGATTATGTCCGCCATTCTGTTGCTCCTTGGTTCCTCCTGGCTGTTATTGGTTGATATAGAAACCGCTTAATTTTAGATGGCATTTCTATTTGCATTGCAAGCTGACGAATGTGATTATATCTCTACACAACTTTCTGTTCCCGAGTGTTGTTTATCATTTCCGAGGTTGACACATTACAATGCTACACATCTAGTCTTTCTGCCTTGCCAGCATTGTTGTGTGTCGCAGCTCTGTGTTTTAGACTTCCTTTGTTTCCTGGCTTAACATGACAGATTGAACTATTCCTGTTTCATCATGTGTGCAGTCAATTTCATTGTTGCATGACACTCAATGAGGGCTTCGTCCTTTGTCCGTCATAAACACATCATGTAGTTGTTAATACATAACAGGTTATATGGGTCATGTTTGGGATACCAGTACAGATACTAGCTCCTTAAAATGGGTGAAACTGGAGGGTGGCTAAATGGTGTTGGCTTGGTCGTAGTTCAAGATAAGACAGGGTTGTATTTCTGGCTAATGTAACGGTTCAAGGCAGAGTTTTAGGTTACGTGACGAGTAGGTGGTAGGAGCAGCGACGGCCCAGGTTGTATGGATGTCGTCCTTCTGACCACTAGGTAAAGCATGTTTTTTTTGCTGTCGTGGGTAGAATATAAACCTGGATTATACAGTGCGTGGCGACTACACGAACAAGCCGCCTTTATTGCACAAATCCTACCTGTGAACCCCCACATTGGGAATACACTTTGAGGTAATAACAATTTAGTGTCTGACACGAGTAGGTAGATAGTAAGTAGGACACTAGAAGGTAGATAGTTAGTTAGTTAGTAGCCCCTTTCAGTCATGACTGACTATAGGATGATATGACTTGGAGTGGAACAAAAAATAATAACAACAAAATGTATACTTAGCTTTTGTTGTCTTTCTCCATGCGGTGTTGTCTTTTCACTTTTCTGTGTTGCAAGAGCTTCTCTTCACCAAACTTGAGCTGGCCATTCAGGGTACACCTGAATCTGTCTGCAGCTTCGTCTTCCCAGGATGTCAGATTCATGTCCAGGGCCTTCATATCACGCTTTCCCACATATTTGAACCTCAACTGTGGTTGACCGACTGTTCTCGTGCCATCCGCCAACTGTCCATAGAGGATATCTTCGAGAATACGGCCATCCTCCATGCGACGAACATGACCAAGCCATTGTAGTCTTCGCTGTCTAAGTAGAGTGTACATGCTTGAAAGACCAGTGCGAGAGTGCAATCTACATTTATCACTCTGTCCCTCCATATAATTCCAAGAATGGATCGTAGGCTCCGTAGATAGGTGTTAAGCCTGTGCCCCTGTTTGGCATACGTTGTCCAAGTCTCGCTGCCATATAGAAGTGTGCTTACAACACATGCATTGTATACCATGGCCTTGGATTTAATTGTCAGTTTCTGGTTTTTTAGAACACGCGTTGTGAGGCGAGCAAATGTAGCAGCAGCTTTGCCAATGCGACTGTTTATTTCTGGGTCTAGAGAGAACTTGTCATTGATGAGGGATCCCAGGTTTGTGAGGTCTATTTCTGGGTCTAGAGAGAACTTGTTGAGGGATTCCAGGTATGTGAGGTCTATTTCTGGGTCTAGAGAGAACTTGTTGAGGGATCCCAGGTATGTGAGGTCTATTTCTGGGTCTAGAGAGAACTTGTCGTTGATTAGGGATCCCAGGTATGTGAGGTCTATTTCTGGGTCTAGAGAGAACTTGTCGTTGATTAGGGATCCCATGTATGTGAGGTCTATTTCTGGGTCTAGAGAGAACTTGTCATTGATTAGGGATCCCAGGTATGTGAGGTCTATTTCTGGGTCTAGAGAGAACTTGTCATTGAATAGGGATCCCAGGTATGTGAGGTCTATTTCTGGGTCTAGAGAGAACGTGTCGTTGATTAGGGATCCCAGGTATGTGAGGTCTATTTCTGGGTCTAGAGAGAACTTGTCGTTGATTAGGGATCCCAGGTTTGTGAGGTCTATTTCTGGGTCTAGAGAGAACTTGTCGTTGATTAGGGATCCCAGGTTTGTGAGGTCTATTTCTGGGTCTAGAGAGAACTTGTCGTTGATTAGGGATCCCAGGTTTGTGAATTAATACACAACTGCCAGTTCATAATTATCGATGCTAAGACCTGTCGTGACATCTACTTCTTGTCCTAGAACATTTGTTTTATTGAAACTTATTGTGAGCCCAAAATCTGTGCAAGCCTGGGAGAAGCGATCCATCAATCTCTGAAGTTCCTGCTGACTGTGGGGGAGAATTGCTGCATCATCAGCGAAAAGCTAGTCCCTGATGGTGATCTCCCTTATCTTCGTTTCGGCCTTGAGTCTTGCAAGGTTAAGAAGACAGATTCCTTCCCTTTCGTTACCAAATGCATGTTTTAGTAAGAGAGCAAAGAGATTCGAACAGTGTCGGGGCCAGAACATATGCCTGCTTAACACCACTTAGAATTCCAAAGAGTGTGATATGCTACCATCACATTGAACGATATTATTAGTCGCAGCAGTTTGTTTGGGCAGCTTATTTTAGAGAGGATTTGAAGAGGTCATCACTACTAACCAAATCAAATGCCTTTGTCAGGTCAATGAAGGCAGACTAAAAGGGCTGGTTCTGCTCACGTGACTTTTCCTGAAGTTTTCAAAGAAAGAAAATCATGTCAATCGATGATTTTCCAGACCTGAATTCACACTGTGACTCCCGTTTGAGTGGTGCTGTTTTCCTAATCGCAGAACCAACAGCTATCTTTATACCATCGTACATTTGTCTTATGTTCCCTGTTTGTGCTGCAGTCTGGATGTTTTCACGAAGCTGTAGCCAATACTCATTTGCACACCGACGAGCTGTTTGTTGCACCTGGCGTCTGGTGGACTGGAAGTTGTACAGAGTACCTGCATTTGGAAGCTGCTTGTATTTAATCAGAGCAGCGCACTTGGCCTCCATGACTGGTGTCATATCCTCCACTTTAGCTTTAAACCGGTTTTAACAGTTCTTCTTCCAAATGTAGCAAGTACAGTGCTGTGTATGACATTTTGAAGATGCTGCCAGTTCTCTGTAACAGCGGTGTCATGATGTTGTATATTGAGAGTTTCCTGAAAAGCATTGTAAAATCGCTTGATCAGCGCAGAGTCCGACATTCTACTTGCGTCGATGCGTAGCTTGCTTTTGCTTCTGGCGTGATGGAACTTCTTTGGCTGCAATTTTATTTGACAGTGAACCAAAGAATGATCAACGTCACAGTCTGCACTATGGTAACTGCGCGCCAGGAGCACATACTGAAGGAGAGATCTTGTGACAAGAATTAGATCCAGCTCATGCCAATGCTTTGATCGTCGGTGCATCCACGATACCTTATGTTGGGGTTTGGTGTGAAAATAAAAGTTCGTCACACAAAGTTCACGGCAGGCACAGCGATCTAGGAGCCGCTGGCCATTTTCACTAATTTGTTCAACTCCAAACGTGCCAAGACATAAAGGCCACGAGTGGGGTCAGCGCCCACTCTTGCATTGAAATGACCTGGTAGACCAAGCTGTTCTTGACTATGGGTACTTTTAGTGATCGCTGATAAATCATCATATAATTCATCTTTGACTTCAGGTGTGGAGCACAAGGTAGGTGCATATACACTGACAAGGGTGACGGGACCTACTGTGGTATGGAGATGATTCGTAAGTAGACGTTCTGTACCATTAGGTAGGACACAAGAAGGTAGATAGTAAGTAGGACATAAGGTAGGTAGTAAGTAGGACATAAGAAGGTAGATAGTAAGTAGGACATAAGAAGGTAGATAGTAAGTAGGACATAAGGTAGGTAGTAAGTAGGACATAAGAAGGTAGATAGTAAGTAGGACATAAGAAGGTAGGTAGTAAGTAGGACATAAGGTAGGTAGTAAGTAGGACATAAGAAGGTAGATAGTAAGTAGGACATAAGAAGGTAGATAGTAAGTAGGACATACGAAGGTAGATAGTAAGTAGGACATAAGAAGGTAGATAGTAAGTAGGACATAAGGTAGGTAGTAAGTAGGACATAAGAAGGTAGATAGTAAGTAGGACATAAGAAGGTAGATAGTAAGTAGGACATACGAAGGTAGATAGTAAGTAGGACATAAGAAGGTAGATAGTAAGTAGGACATAAGGTAGGTAGTAAGTAGGACATAAGAAGGTAGATAGTAAGTAGGACATAAGGTAGGTAGTAAGTAGGACATAAGAAGGTAGATAGTAAGTAGGACATAAGAAGGTAGATAGTAAGTAGGACATAAGGTAGGTAGTAAGTAGGACATAAGAAGGTAGATAGTAAGTAGGACATAAGAAGGTAGATAGTAAGTAGGACATAAGGTAGGTAGTAAGTAGGACATAAGAAGGTAGATAGTAAGTAGGACATAAGAAGGTAGGTAGTAAGTAGGACATAAGGTAGGTAGTAAGTAGGACATAAGAAGGTAGATAGTAAGTAGGACATACGAAGGTAGATAGTAAGTAGGACATAAGAAGGTAGGTAGTAAGTAGGACATAAGGTAGGTAGTAAGTAGGACATAAGAAGGTAGATAGTAAGTAGGACATAAGAAGGTAGGCAAGAGCTTTAAGAAGCAACTGGTAAGGTAGAGCCCAAATAACGAACACGATTTTCTGTTCTAAAGACACAACCGACAGACATAGACCAAACTGTGAATCCCTGTTTAATACTGCACTTATCCAACTGCGCAGCGAAGATATAGATAATCATACAATAAGAATACTAAAACGGCATCCTTTGAGACCAGCTTTGAGAGTGGCACTACACGTGGTAGCCCTTCTGTGTGCTATAGAGGTGGCCATTTCCTTTTTTTTAAAAAAAAGAACAACTGAAGCCACACGTATATCTGGTCAAAGCATGTCAAGAATAAAAAGATAAGTGAGATTTATTAATGAAGATGATCATATTGATGCACGGCAACATAACGTTAAACAATAACCTCCGTTCTGTTTCTAAGAACTACACTCCGGGCATACCCATAGGTGCACAGTCTGTCCCAGCTAATGGCGCAGGGTCTAGATGCTGATGGTCACTGAAGCTCGCTGGTTGTACACTTTCTTGCTCCGACCTCTCATGCGCCCTACTCGGTTTAAACCTCGTTTAATGTCGAAACTTTGCAGTCTGTAGACTGCTGCTTTATCTGTTGCGGTGTCCTCATCTAACAGGCGGTCGTTGATTGATGTCATATCAATACATCTGTTTATACACACGATGAATTCAAGATGTTATGACAAGCAAGGCTAGCACTCGGTACCATTCCTAGAAAGAGGGAAACATGCCGAGACAGAACGACGGCACTAAACTGTTCAATATTATGGTGAAAGTAATTGACATCACCTAGAAGCACTATACGAGCAATGAAGTTGTGAAGAAATGATCACCTGCGACTTTTGTCCTGCCACTTGGAAGAGGACAAGAAAGTGCCTTATCGATAGTTCGGTCGCCATCCTAGAGCCCCATCAATCTTTGAAATATTATCCTGTCATAGTGTTTAGCCAGCCACTCCAACTATCTCTCAGACGTTCCTTGCGCGGGTCTATGTATTATTAACATTTTGCCAGCGCGTGACGGCATTCATGGAGGTTTTCAGCGATTATGTTGTAAATCACATACTTTAGGAAGAGCTGAGGTCAATAATTGTCAGCTGGCTGGCGATTGAAGTATGCGTTTTCGTTGCACACACTTCAGGTGTAGGCATTCCCATTCTAGACGGCATTCCTATGAGATATTGATTGTACTGTCTTGTTAGCACCCTTCCCACGACACATAGCGGCTTCCTTCACCTGTCTCCCAAGCTTCACTCCCCTGGGGTCTGGTGTTGAGCTGTCTCATTCGCTAGGAGCCTGACAGGGTATACACAGTAATAAATGCTTTCCCGTAGGCACGTTTCTTAACATTCCAGAGACGCGTGACTTCACGTGCGGCAGACAGACGTTGTTTGCTAGAATAGGTGGTCAGTTTTTGTAGCACGCGCGCTTAAATGACTGAGTTGGCATATTTACAGTCAACCTACACCAGTGCGCTGTTCTAGCCCTTGACGCATTTAGTCAATCGTGAGCATTCAACAAAAATATAGATGTGGTCCGTATAGTGAGTCGTCTGCTGGTATGTCCTTGACTTCGTGTTGTGTTGACGTGTCTTCTCTAATGACAAATGGAGATGTGCTGATAATAATGTGCTATATTCAACGTACTTCTAGTAGGATGTACATATCTAACAAAGCTGCAAGTGAAATAGGCGGCAGAGTATGCTATTCATTCAGTGGGAGTAATATCATTCAAGGGGATACATGACTTAACAGTGAGTACCTGTAGCATAGGTAAGTACGAGCGATGTAAATACACAACTAACATGTAGGAACATAGGCATATGCTGGCTTTTATCAGAGTATCCGATGTGGAAACGCGCATACTGTGTTTCATGAGAGTAGCAGAAGTGAAGGTCCGAAGTGAACAATGTCCACGATATTCACATCCACGTCTTCACAGTTTGTCTTGGACTACCAGCACCGTAGACCGTCCCACTCTGAGCGTCGGTCCTCCCATGCCGACCCTCAGCGTCGACCGTCACACCAAGAGTATCTAGAGCAACACTATCCTCCAAACCATCACCACCACCTTCAGCAACAAAAACGCATTTCTATAGACCAGCCCAGAGGTAGAAGGGTGTCAACACAGGACAAACTTCATCAGCATTGTCATCCGCATAAGGTAGTCTTATACATGTGAACATATGTTGTGTCAGATTCTGTTTTGTCAGATCATGTGTTGTGTCAGATTCTGTTTGGTCAGATCATGTATTGTGTCAGATTCTGTTTTGTCAGATCTTCTTGTGTCAGATCATGTATTGTGTCAGATTTTGTTTTGTCAGATCTTCTTGTGTCAGATCCTGTGTTGTGTCAGATCCAGTGTTGTGTAAGATCATGTGTTGTGTCAGATTCTCTCTTGTCAGATCACGTGTTGTCTCAGATTCTCTCTTGTCAGATCATGTGTTGTCAGATCATGTGTTGTGTCAGATTCTCTCTTGTCAAATCATGTGTTGTCTCAGATTCTCTCTTGTCAGATCATGTGTTGTCTCAGATTCTCTCTTGTCAGATCATGTGTTGTCAGATCATGTGTTGTGTCAGATTCTCTCTTGTCAGATCATGTGTTGTCAGATCTTGTGTTGTGTCAGATTATCTCTTGTCAGATCATGTGTTGTCAGATCATGTGTCGTGTCAGATTCTCTCTTGTCAGATCATGTGCTGTCAGATCTTGTGTTGTGTCAGATTATCTCTTGTCAGATCTTGTGTTGTGTCAGATTATCTCTTGTCAGATCTTGTGTTGTGTCAGATTCTCTCTTGTCAGATCTTGTGTTGTGTCAGATTCTCTATTGTCAGATCTTGTGTTGTGTCAGATTCTCTCTTGTCAGATCTTGTGTTGTGTCAGATTATCTCTTGTCAGATCTTGTGTTGTGTCAGATTCTGTCTTGTCAGATCTTGTGTTGTGTCAGATTATCTCTTGTCAGATCTTGTATTGTTTCAGATTCTCTCTTGTCAGATCTTGTGTTGTGTCAGATTATCTCTTGTCAGATCTTGTGTTGTGTCAGATTTTCTTGTCAGATCTTGTGTTGTGTCATATTCTCTCTTGTCAGATCTTGTGTTGTGTCAGATTCTGTCTTGTCAGATCTTGTGTTGTGTCAGATTCTCTCTTGTCAGATCTTGTGTTGTGTCAGATTCTCTCTTGTCAGATCTTGTGCTGTGTCAGATTTTGTGGTGTGTCAGATTCTCTCTTGTCAGATCTTGTGTTGTGTCAGATTATCTCTTGTCAGATCTTGTGTTGTGTCAGATTCTGTCTTGTCAGATCTTGTGTTGTGTCAGATTATCTCTTGTCAGATCTTGTATTGTTTCAGATTCTCTCTTGTCAGATCTTGTGTTGTGTCAGATTATCTCTTGTCAGAACTTGTGTTGTGTCATATTCTCTCTTGTCAGATCTTGTGTTGTGTCAGATTCTGTCTTGTCAGATCTTGTGTTGTGTCAGATTCTCTCTTGTCAGATCTTGTGTTGTGTCAGATTCTCTCTTGTCAGATCTTGTGCTGTGTCAGATTTTGTGGTGTGTCAGATTCTCTCTTGTCAGATCTTGTGTTGTGTCAGATTATCTCTTGTCAGATCTTGTGAACCACATACTATGTTATCTGTGTGCAAGTTATGTAATTTACATTGACATATTAGCGTGTAGTCGCCCTTACACACACACCAATAATTCATATCTTATATGCCACGTATGACTATGTTATTATTGATGCCTCTTGTAAGTTTTGCATGAAACGAGCACTAGTTGTCGAACTACAGTAGACTTCTTCATGTCAATAGAGGGCTGGCGAAGGTGGACCGCTGTCCTCCAGGCAGTTGCGTTATGCATGGCTTCTTCTCACGCTTACTACTACGGGGATTAAGGGAAGTGGGGGTCAGCACATTTTGATTGACCCTGACTAAAATTGTCCTATCAGTATGTTTTGTCTGACCCTGACTAACATTGTCCGATCAGTATATTTTGCCTGACCCTGACTAACATTGTCCGATCAGTATGTTTTGTCTGACCCTGACTAACATTGTCCTATCAGTATGTTTTGTCTGACCCTGACTAACATTGTCCGATCAGTATGTTTTGTCTGACCCTGACTAACATTGTCCGATCAGTATGTTTTGTCTGACCCTGACTAACATTGTCCGATCAGTATGTTTTGCCTGACCCTGACTAACATTGTCCTATCAGTATATTTTGCCTGACCCTGACTAACATTGTCCTATCAGTATATTTTGCCTGACCCTGACTAACATTGTCTGATCAGTATATTTTGCCTGACCCTGACTAACATTGTCCTATCAGTATATTTTGCCTGGCCCTGACTAACATTGTCCGATCAGTATGTTTTGCCCAACCCTGACTAACATTGTCCGATCAGTATGTTTTACCTGACCCTGACTAACATTGTCCGATCAGTATGTTTTGCCCGACCCTGACTAACATTGTCCGATCAGTATGTTTTGCCCGACCCTGACTAACATTGTCCGATCAGTATGTTTTACCTGACTAGACGCTAGTGTTCTCTGCCCATTACTATTTTGAAGATACCATATGCATGGCCCTGCCCAGGGGACTGCATAAACTATAGATAACATAGAGATTGGGCTTGAGTTCTCGAACGTGATCCATAGAATGAACAGCTGGGGTGAGGGATTTCCCTACTAATTCCAACCTTTAGAACTGGCACTAGTGACTGATGTATGCGCGAGATAAGGACCACTGTGCCCTGTTTCATCTGCCGTTTATTTTATGAAACATACCAATAGAGATAGAGAAAGTGTGTGTGTGTGTGTGTTAGAGAGAGAGAGATGAGGGGGAGGAAGGAGCGAGAGAGAGGGAGGGAGGGAGGGAGAGAAAGAGAATGAATAAATTATACAATGTCTGATTTGAGAGACAGCTAACCGTACAGTAGGTCAGCTTACTTGAAGCTTTATAGTGGGTAAGGCAACTGAACATTCTAACCAATGTTGTTAAATGATCACCTAACATTGCACAGCCGTATACATAATATACTTTGTTTTATATACTACATACACTATCTGTTTTGTGTTATATACACCTTGTTTCTACAGAGATTCTATTGTATTGCTAACCGAGTATGTAAAATGGAGATCGCAGCAAAATTGTTCACCATTTGGTAAATTAACCAATAGATACATAAACACGTGAACTTGTGTGCCCTTTTTATGTTTGATGTTCAACACGGAATGGCTCTAATATCAAAATCGTGTAACGGGAGCAGGATGTATTAACAATGGAAATGGAGAAATTATATTTGATGAGGCAGAGATAGGGAGAATATGTCAGAGAGCTAGTCTATTAAATATGCACAGAGGTAACAAGCCATACGTAGAGAATATTGAAGGTCCTCAAATGAGAAGTGAAGAAAACAAGATACTAGTGAAGATAAGAGTTACTGCACCTGATAAACAGGTTAGGTGTGGTTGGCATAGACACAATCACACAGCTGTGTCATGATACATGCTGTTTATAAAGAGGTTAGGTGTGGTTGGCATAGACACAATCACACAGCTGTGTCATGATACATGCTGTTTATAAACAGGTTAGGTGCTGTTGGCATAGACACAATCACACAGCTGTGTCATAATACATGCTGTTTTTACCCATCGATGATGCCCACAGCATCAGAAGGATTTAATAATGTGTTTTGCGCTGTACTTGGATTATAGTGAGGACGAATGTGCGCTTATCCTCAGTCTCACTATTTGGGGACGGCGTGGACTAGTGGTTAAGTGGCACGGCTCAGAACCAAAAGGTGCTGGGTTCGATCCCCATCACGGCACCGGTTGTTACCCCGGAGAAGCAACGCCTTAGAAAATGGACGAGGAAGTAGACGCTTACATAAAAGGCATGCCGAAGTCGAATGCACTGGGCCGACAGGCGCAAAATAGAAAAAGCACAGTGCAACGCTCACGCCTTAAAAAATAGAGAAATAATACACTGCTGAAAGCAGTACTAAGGTTGAAGGCAGGCGAACAAGAAGAAAACACTATAAGTGGGAGAGCTACATCAATATATGTACTAAAAACAGTCTGTTGGAGTGTACCTTTCAGGCAAAAAACAGGATGTTGGAGTGTACCTTCCAGGCAAGAAACAGTCTGTTGGAGTGTACCTTCCAGGCAAAAAACAGGATGTTGGAGTGTACCTTCCAGACAAGAAACAGTCTGTTGGAGTGTACCTTCCAGGCAAAAAACAGGATGTTGGAGTGTACCTTCCAGGCAAGAAACAGTCTGTTGGAGTGCACCTTCCAGGCAAGAAACAGTGTGTTAGAGTGCACCTTTCAGGCAAGAAACAGTCTGTTGGAGTGCACCTTCCAGACAAGAAACAGTCTGTTGGAGTGTACCTTCCAGGCAAGAAACAGGATGTTGGAGTGTACCTTCCAGGCAAGAAACAGTCTGTTGGAGTGTACCTTCCAGGCAAGAAACAGGATGTTGGAGTCCACCTTCCAGGCAAGAAACAGGATGTTGGAGTGCACCTTCCAGGCAAGAAACAGTCTGTTGGAGTGTACCTTCCAGGCAAGAAACAGGATGTTGGAGTGTACCTTCCAGGCAAGAAACAGTCTGTTGGAGTGTACCTTCCAGGCAAGAAACAGGATGTTGGAGTGTACCTTCCAGGCAAGAAACAGGATGTTGGAGTGTACCTTCCAGACAAGAAACAGTCTGTTGGAGTGTACCTTCCAGACAAGAAACAGGATGTTGGACGTAACCTTCCAGACAAGAAACAGTCTGTTGGAGTGTACCTTCCAGACAAGAAACAGGATGTTGGATGTAACCTTCCAGACAAGAAACAGGATGTTGGACGTAACCTTCCAGACAAGAAACAGGATGTCGGAGTGTACCTTCCAGACAAGAAACAGGATGTTGGACGTAACCTTCCAGACAAGAAACAGGATGTTGG
This sequence comes from Ariolimax columbianus, assembly GCA_036924085.1. NCBI lineage: Eukaryota > Metazoa > Mollusca > Gastropoda > Stylommatophora > Arionidae > Ariolimax > Ariolimax columbianus. Next base: position 2,717,552 of record JAVGWX010000006.1, read on the forward strand.
ACGTAACCTTCCAGACAAGAAACAGTCTGTTGGAGTGTACCTTCCAGACAAGAAACAGGATGTTGGACGTAACCTTCCAGACAAGAAACAGGATGTTGAACGTAACCTTCCAGACAAGAAACAGGATGTTGGACGTAACCTTCCAGGCAAGAAACAGGATGTTGGACGTAACCTTCCAGACAAGAAACGGGATGTTGGACGTAACCTTCCAGACAAGAAACAGGATGTTGGACATAACCTTCCAGGCAAGAAACAGGATGTTGGACGTAACCTTCCAGGCAAGAAACAGGATGTTGGACGTAACCTTCCAGGCAAGAAACAGGATGTTGGACGTAACCTTCCAGGAAAGAAACAGGATGTTGCACGTAACCTTCCAGGCAAGAAACAGGATGTTGGACGTAACCTTCCAGGCAAGAAACAGGATTTTGGACATAACCTTCCAGGCAAGAAACAGGATGTTGGACGTAACCTTCCAGGCAAGAAACAGGATTTTGGACATAACCTTCCAGACAAGAAACAGGATGTTGGACGTAACCTTCCAGGCAAGAAACAGGATGTTGGACGTAACCTTCCAGGCAAGAAACAGGATGTTGGACGTAACCTTCGATGAGGACACGACATTTAACATTATCATCAATGATCATTCCACAAATCCAGCTCGTGATGCTGTTGTATTATTTGAAATCATCCATATCTTGAAGATAAACTGTTGAATATATTTGTGTTCTGTTTGCTGTAGTGCAACTCCTCCACTAGACTGGACGTCTCAAAATGATCTAATAACTTGAGATGTTTTCCTCTGATGTGTGCAATCCTCTACCGATGAGCACCCATCAACCTGTCTGTAAGGCACTTAATATTCTTGGCTAGAAAGCACAATTCTGTGGCATACATTCATCTCGCTTCCTGCATGATTGTACATTAATCCAGTATTGGCCGGATATTTGACTATCAAATTGTCTTTCTTGTTTCCATGGACACAGATTTCTAACACTTTTTTTTAGAAATGTTTCCATTGAATCTGCACCATTAAAAAAATATCAAAATGAGAAGAAAAATAAACCACAGTCTATTAGATAGAAAGAAACACATCAACGCTTAGACGGAAAGTCTGGTTAGGTAATTATATTAGAGAAATAAACTAGGAAAATATGGAAATTGTATTTTAAGTTTGTCAATAAAGATGGTAGATAAACTGAGATGATGAAAGGCGTGCTGTACTAGTTTGTCAGAGACCAAATATAACCTGGTTGACCCCCGGTTACTATAAAACGAACTGCAAGTAGTCGTTTGACAAAGTGTCAATTGCTCGTACATCGTTTGTAATGTTATTGTTACCATAGCCCTTCTTGTCGGCTGTAGTAATAGCATGGCGGGGGGGGGGGTCATCCCACAGTAAGCCTGTCTCAAAGCATGCAGATGCCATGCTGGTGGCTGGAATACTTATTGGACGTGAGATTGTACTTCCTTCTACGTTTTGACAAGATTGGATCTGTGTGTAGTCGTCTCCTGGTCAGATGGTTAGTTCCTTTAGAATCAACGGGGTATTTATTATCCATGACATCAAATCTGCACTGACAGCACTAGGTGGACGTTGCAGTTATAGCTTGCTATTGCACTTTTCTCGCAGATTGTGTGGCACCATTAACCTGTTAGCCCAATTCCCTCATCCCCGTTGACGCCATTCTGGTCGCCTGCACTTGTTCCAGCCATTTGTGCCCCGTGTCGGGGGTAGGGTTCCGCACGAGGGGCACCTCGTGTGTAAAATGAGCAAAATATAGCTGCCATTAGATTAGAGTAGACAGTGACTGACGTTGTTCCATAACTGAATGGAGATGTCACAGCCAATGCACGACTATCGTACTTGCAAGTGACCTTAACGTACAATGGAATGTACGTACGACGCCAGATAGTGAATCTAACAAAGGCATCACCAAAGCGGGTTCAAACATATAACGGAGAGCAAACCAAAACGTGCTAGTCTACAAGCTTCAATTGTTCAAGACTTGTTGATGGTGGAAATGTGAGAATCTTGCAGAGAAGAGCAATTCTCCGATCAGTAGAGCCATCATAGAGAGAAGAACGCGTGCACACAAACACACCCTGACTGACTCAAATGTGTCATTACGTGATGTTAACTCTGGCATTTTGTATGTGAATTGGTGACATCAATTCCTGGCAGAGGAGAGTCACATGTCATTGTTAGTCATTCGACATGTCATTGTTAATTGTTCGACATGTCAGTGTTAGTTGTTGTACATCTTAGTTATTATACATATCAGTGTTAGTTGTTGTGCATGTCAGTGTTCTACATGTCAGTGTTATCTGTTGTGCATGTCAGTGTTAGTTGTTGTACATGTCAGTGTTCTACATGTCAGTGTTGGTTGTACATGTCAGTGTTGGTTGTACATGTCAGTGTTAGTTGTACATGTCAGTGTTGTACACACCGCGGCCAATCTTTGTCTTATGTTTGTCGTCCTCTATTTGGATGATTCTTGAGATATTGTTTCTATATACCTTCCTCTCTTCTCTTTCCTTGTAGGTTGCGTGCAGAAAAACGATATTCCTTACAAATAATATGAGGACTAATTTGAAAAAACATGGACGGGAAGCCAAGTCTTGCAGAACTTACTCTGCTCATTTATCTGCATTTCAAATGAATAATTTTCTTTATTTTGTTTGGGTACTCCGAAACAAAGACGGGTGCATGGCATATTTGGTTACTTTGTCTTCTGGTGTTCGACTCCACTTTTACCATTGAGTCATCCCATATGTTCGATGCCACTGTTATCGTTAAGTCATTCCCTGCGTTTGACTCCACCATAATATTTAAGTCACTCCACGCCTTTCAGTCATCCAACCAATGTGCTGTAATCACACTTCTTACACACTGTCTGCGAGAGTGCCACAATTTGTAGTGATTGCTCAGCACGGACCAGTGCACGCCCTGTTGATATCTGTCATGGATTCATGTGTGTTTATAGCTTGCAAATATCGTCTTGCGAGCGGTTGATTGAAGTAACAAAAATCTAGCTGTCTGATATTCTGGCATAAATACTTGGATTACCAGATAATAGAGGAGTCGGTCGTGACTTGATCGATCGGTTGCCAGTTAAGGCAGAATGCACCAACAAGCAGGTGAAACGTGAACTTCTGCGTCAAATACAGCTACATTCGCTACACACGTTACTTTACTGTGCCAGTATAACGTTTACACTTCCTATTGTTATTTCTGTTGTAAATTCAATTCACTGCCAATAGCAGCAAGATATGATTGCAGAGCTATGAGGTTTCGAGTTTTGAGTTAGTCAACTAATCCCATTGGACCTTACCTTTCATTGTCTTATATATCTCCGTCATCTTGTTAGTTCCCTGTGAACCGCAGGTCTTCAACAAATACACACACAGTTATCATCAAACGTTGACTTGTCCAGGGAGGATATCACCATATTTAGGTTGTGCCGCCAATGATACTCTTCCCATTCTGTAATAGGACACATCTGTGGTCTCAACAGCTTGTTTTTGTGTGTGTGTGTGTGTCGTTTACCAAGGATTCGATTTCTTGACCGACGCATTATGCGAGAACAATACTCTCAAGTGTTACTATTGGCTGACCTGATCGGTTTGGTCTGATCGGTTTGGTCTGATCGGTTTGGTCTGATCGGTTTGGTATGATCGGTTTGGTCTGATCGGTTTGGTATGATCAGATCATGCATGTTGTCATTAGCCGACTCAATATATATTGACTTTGTTTGAGCGTGAATATTGTGTCAACAAATCTGAGCACTGTGATAACATTTAGACAAATATAATCTATCTCAAGGTTCCGTAGGTGGCCAAACAGGTGTTCACCAGATGATCTCATTCTACACAGCTTTTGTTGAACACAGGAATGCATGGTAGGCAGCGACCTGTACAAGCAGCAGCAGAAGGACTTCTCTTGTCTCCACTCATGGCTCTCGTCTCCACTCATGGCTCTCTTGTCTCCACTCATGGATCTCTCTTATCCACTCATGGCTCTTGTCTCCACTCATGGCTCTCTTGTCTCCACTCATGGCTCTCTTGTCTCCATTCATGGCTATTGTCTCCACTCACAACTCTCTTGTCTCCACTCATGGCTCTCTCGTCTCCATTCATGGCTCTCGTCTCCACTCATGGCTCTATTGTCTCCACTCACAACTCTCTTGTCTCCACTCATGGCTCTTGTCTCCACTCATGGCTCTCTTGTCTCCACTCATGGCTCTCTTGTCTCCAATCATGGCTCTTGTCTCCACTCATGACTCTCTTGTCTCCACTCATGGCTCTCTTGTCTCCACTCATGGTTCCACTCATAGCTCTTGTCTCCACTCATGGCTCTCTTGTCTCTACTCATGGCTATTGTCTCCGCTCATGGCTCTCTTTGTCTCCACTCATGGCTCTTTTGTCTCCGCTCATGGCTCTCTTGTCTCCACTCATGGCTTGAGTAACTGACATATGTTTGCAAGCTATTTCTTGTAGTTATTTGTAAGTGTCGCTTTAGGAAACGTGTGGGGCTTATTTTCATAATGAGTGTTTTGGGACTGTAATGTTCAGTCAGTCTTCTGTGTGTCAGTCCTAGGCGAATCTTTATCCTCAGTAGTAATTAGATGGATGTGGTAAGCTATTTCCTACATTGTCTGGTCTTTTGGGGAATGGTAGTGTATTCTCCTCACAAGGATATACCACCTGCCAATTGCGAGACCTCGTGTATCATATAAGGATATACACAGAACCGTACTACACACCATCTGCGAGGCTTCATGTATTATATAAGGATATACACAGTCCTGCAGCACGCACGCACCGCGAGACCTCGTGTTTTATATAAGGATATACACAGTCCTGCAGCACGCACGCACCGCGAGACCTCGTGTATCATGGAGCAAAGGAGTCTGCTAAGCTGGAGTAAAACTGCTGCCGGTATGTCGCCTTCTGTTTTGCGTTTGTTTGCAAATATTGACATAGCGTTCAGCCGTTACATGTTAAACCAGCATGCGGAACACAACTAGACGAGGTCTGGCCGATATTTTCTCTAACATCTGTCAGACCTGATACGATTAGTGCATCATAACACCGAGCTGTGTGCTTTCATGTCATCATTGGGGTCTTTCCATTCTTCCTCTTCTACCAGACACCCACACCGTGAAATCTTGCCAGGAAACCATGATTTCTATCTAGTACAGTTTATACTGAAATATTCGCTACGCCTCTCTGTAGGTAGCCTAGAATGGTTGAGTTTCTGGTACATCTCTTTTGTTAAATGTCAAGAATGGTTGCGTTTCTGGTACATCTCTTTTGTTGAATGTCTGGAATGGTTTAGCTTCTGGTACATCTCTTTTGTTAAATGTCAAGAATGGTTGAGTTTCTGGTACATCTCTTTTGTTAAATGTCAAGAATGGTTGAGTTTCTGGTACATCTCTTTTGTTAAATGTCAAGAATGGTTGAGTTTCTGGTACATCTCTTTTGTTGAATGTCTAGAATGGTTTAGCTTCTGGTACATCTCATTTGTTGAATGTCTAGAATAGTTTAGTTTCGGGTACATCTAATTTGTTGATAGTCTAGCATGGTTGAGTTTCTGGTGGTACATCTATTCCTTGACAATCTAGAATGGGTTAGTTTCTGGTACATGACATATATTGATAGCATGAGTGATTTGCTACCAGTGTCTCGGCTTGTTGATAGCTGCTAATATAATGGATGAGATTCTAGAATAATTCATACTGAAATCAGTGATATATCTTTATGTGGCCCAAAATTAGGGTATTACGCCCTAGTAGACATGCCTTAGAAAGGGACTCGGACTTGTACAATGGTACAATGAGTTGACATTCTGATCGTGTGATACATTGTTGTAGCGCTTGCCTCCACGGTACAAGGGACCAAGTTCGCTCTCCTTTTTTGACAGGTTTCTGTCTAACCAACTTAAAATAGATGCCTAACGCATTTACAGTTATGGAATACAGGACCTAGTGTTAACACAAATCTTCACCGACTGAGGCCTAGTCTAATACACACCATCACCAGCTGAGACCATTACCAGTTGAGGTCTAGTGTAAGACAACCCATCTCCAGCTGAGGTCTAGTGTAAGACCCATGACCAGCTGAGACCATTACCAGCATAGACCATCACCAACTGAGACCATTACCAGCTGAGAGCATTACCAACAGATACCATTACCAGCTGTGACCATTACCAGTTGAGGTCAAGTGTAAGACAAAGTATCATCAGCTAAGGTCTAGTGTAAGACAAACCATCACCAGCTGAGGTCTAGTGTAAGACAAACCATCAACAGCTGAGACCATTACCAGCTGAGGTCTAGTGTAAGACAAACCATCAACAGCTGAGGCCATCACCAACTGATGTCTAGTGTAAGACATATCGCCAGCTCAGGTCTAATGCAAGACAAACAATTACCAGCCCCGGTCAAGTGTAAGACATCACCAGCTAGGGTCTAGTGTAAGACAAACCATTACCAGCTGAGGTCTAGTGTAAGACAAACCATCACCGGCTGAGGTCTAGTGTAAGACATACGGTACCATCACCAGCTTTTTCTTCCTATTTTTCTTCTTTCTCTTATACTTCCTTGTCTTACTTTTCTTCTTCGTCCTCTTCTTCTTGCTCGTCTTTTTCAGCATTCGTCCTGAAAAGGACGCTGTGTTGACGTTTACATCTAGGCTGCGATATCTGCACCTTTCGGCCCAACATTTCATATTTGGGAACAGGTTTGCCTTCAATCCTTAGACTGAACTATGCAGCCTGGCTAAGAGTCTGTTTCCAGGGCCTCTACTTGGAGGCGGAATAGGGTTTTGGTCAGATATGGGTCACTGACCTTGATGCATACAGCCAGCTATAAGTCGCTGGCTGCCGTCAGCTATTCACTGCTGTATTATCGGGCCCTACTACCTTTCAAAATATATACACATAAATTTGGTAATTTCCCTTTGATAGCCAAATGGAAACAGGTGTTTATGACATGCTTTGTCTGTTTTCTATTGCCAGAATGTTGCTCGATTAGTAAACGACAGAACTGAATGTGTGACGCAGACGGTGATGCATGTTGAAAAGCGGATTTACGCAGACAGTGCGTCAAAGTTCGTTCAAAGTCGATTGCTCGAGTCGACCGATCGTTCCGACACATAGTTTTTATATATTCTAACAGTGCATCAATACTTTTGTGGGATAAAGGAGAATTTAGTGACATATTAAATGCTGTCTGAGCTTGATAAATATGATTCGCCGAGTGGTGAGAGCAGCTGTTGCGTATCATGGCACTGACAGTCTAACCTTTAGAATCGGCGGAAGAGGAGTCAATTACTGGGGAAAATATGATATTTTGTGTCCCTTAAAACTGAGGAGAGGATATACGCGTTGGGGGAAATTGTGCAAGCAAATACTAGGCTGGTCCTGAATTGTTGGGCGCCACATCAAAACGTCATGACGACCTGATGCCCAGGAATTGTCTTACCCATATATATGATGAATACAAGAATACAAGAAAGCTTTAGAATCAATAGCACATATACGAGGTAGCTTCAAAAATTTCCCGGAATAGTCATCTCGTGTTTGAATGAAAGATGATATTATGGAGAATAAATATTTATAAGTTGGTAGTGACCTTGACGAAATGACATGGCAGACGTGACCTTCACATTATACTCTCAAACTGAAGCTACAGAATTTTGTTTGTTTGTTGTGCTCGTTGCATCGTCGGAGTGGAACATGTCGAATTATGTATTTTGCTTGAGAAGTCACCCTCGGAGACACACACATTGCTTAATAAAGTATATGGTGATACCACAATGAAGAAATCGCAAGTATTTGAGTGGCACAAGCGTTTCCGTAAGGGTAGTGTTAGTGTCGATGATGATGCACGTAGTAGCCGACTGTGTGCTGACAGAAAACTTTAGTGTCAAGAAAATAGCCTCAGAAATTGGAATATCAGTTGGAAGTTACCACAATATTCTCCACAATGAACTGCACATGCACCGTGTTTGTGGACACATGGTCCCCAAAATCTGCTGAACATAAATATACAAGATTGACCCTGGCAGGAGACCCAATCACAATGGCTGATCAAGATAACAATTTTCTCAACAACATAATCATAGGAGACGACAGCTCGTATTTATGTACGATCCTCAGACAAAATGGTTAACAAGTTAACGTTGATATCCTCCGTCATCTAAGAGATGTAATCAGAAGAAAACGACGAGAAAAAGGTCGAACATACAGTTGCATTATGCTGCATGACAATGCGCCAGCACATCGATCCCTACTGGTCAAGCAGTGATACCATGTGATTACCTTGCAACATTCTTCATATTCTCCCGACCTGGCACCGGCTCATTTTTTCTTGTTCCCTCGACGGAAAGGACAGCGATTGAAGGATGCTGAGAACGTTATCACCAATGGTACAAGACAACTGAGAGAGGTGACAAAGAATGGGTTCCATGAATGTTTCCAGCAGCTGTATTGCATGTTGGCAAAAGTGTGTAGTTACCGAAGAGAACGAATTTAAAGGAAATGTATTATAGATAATTCTATTTTAACTTATTTCTATACAATCCACTAATTCCGGGAACTTTTTGAAGGTACCTCGTATGATACAGGACTACAAGAAAGCCAAACCTGGTATAAACAAAATCCCTAATATGATACCGGAAGACACTAAAGCTATAGAAACAATAGCTCATATATGATACCGGAATACAAGACAGCTATAGAAACAATATTATAAGGAAACTGGTCACACCATATGTGATCCAGTCCAATGTATCTTCTAACACTGCATCCCCGACAGCCGTGTCTGCTATGGGACTACCTTTACCTAGAAACCATAGCCCCATATATGATACAAGCCACTAACTTATTTTCATCGGGATGAGAGAAGAATGACAAACGCTGATTATAGTCTCAACTGATGATTTCAGTGAGCTGAAAGTGCTGCCATGCCACGTATGTTCACAGAATTGTGCTGCCATGCCACGTATGTTCACAGAATTGTGCTGCCGAGTTGCGACGGTTGTGTTGTACAGGAAGAAGTGTCCTCACAGACCGCCCCCATCTACCTCTATGTATGTCCCTCTCTCACGTTCTCGTCTCTGTCCGTATCTTACCCCTTCTGGGTTAACTGCACGTGTAGTCACTCCAGACATCTTATGAATAAATGCAAGCATTACCACGAGCCTGGGGACACGAGCAGCTGGAGAGACAGTCGTCGTGTAACTCGAGCCGTTTATGCCAACGTGTTATTGACGTTTGTCCGAAAAGCTGATTGGAAGAAAAGCCACCACAGCGCAAGCAAATCCTGTGGCTGCGATGATTTTCTCCATTTAAAGCGGAATAGGAAATGCAGAATGTAATCGGGCGTCTGGAATAATGTGGGATGTGAGGTTTATGTGATAGCATGCTAATTACCTGATTGTCGCAGTCTCTACTCTATTCTTTTAATCACATGAGAGATGGTTACAGGGGTTCTTCATCTCCCTCTTTCCTTCTTCGCGTCTTTCTATTCAAGTACAAGATATTGATCGTCCTGTAGTTCATGTACATTCATGGTATATTTATTAAAAGGCCACATTGATTGACACGGAGAACACAAGTAGGACTAGACCAGCTAGAACCTTAAGGCCACATTGATTGACACGTAGAGCACAAGTAGGTCTGGACCAGCTAGAACCTTAAGGCCACATTGATTGACACGGAGAACACAAGTAGGACTAGACCAGCTAGAACCTTAATGCCACATTGATTGACATGGAGCACAGAGAGCACACGTAGGTCTGGATCAGCTAGAACCTTAATGCCACATTGATTGATACGGAGAACACAAGTAGGTCTGGATCAGCTAGAATCTGTAGAGGAAAATGAACAATCTAGTATCATAGGCTAGTAGAACACGCAGACAAGCAGGAAATAGATACACACAAAGGACAGTCCAGGAGATGCCTTGTTCGGTGCTTACACGCACTCATATAATACAAAGAGCGGGCTGGAGCTGACTAGTGAAGCGTTTGTAAGATCAAAGAATAATACCACTAGCTCAAGTGCTCATCGATCAGTCAACAGGACGAACCAGATTCGACTACGCTCAAATGGATGTCACCGGGAACGTTAAGAGTTGTGTCTGCCATAAAGAAAACAAAATGGTCAACGATGGCTGGCACATCGTGCTTGGTATGCGGCAAGTCTGAGTAATGATTGTTTCCATACATGTGTTGGTCTTGATGACAGACTCTCGGCTCGTGCGTCTCATCCGTCAGTCACAGTCCTTCATTATCGTGTGCTGTCTTGTGTGTAAACAGTCCTTCAGTGGCGTTGTGCTGTCTTGTGTGTAAACAGTCCTTCATTTGCTTGTGCTATCTTGACATGTCTAGTGTGTAAACAGTCCTCCAGTGGTGTTGTGCTGTCTTGTGTGTAAACAGTCCTTCATTTGCTTGTGCTATCTTGACATGTCTAGTGTGTAAACAGTCCTTCAGTGGCGTGTGCTGTCTTGTGTGTAAACAGTCCTTCATTTGCTTGTGCTATCTTGACATGTCTAGTGTGTAAACAGTCCTTCATTTGCTTGTGCTATCTTGACATGTCTAGTGTGTAAACAGTCCTTCAGTGGCGTATGCTGTCTTGTGTGTAAACAGTCCTTCATTTGCTTGTGCTATCTTGACATGTCTAGTGTGTAAACAGTCCTTCGGTAACATGTGTTGTCTTGTGTGTAAACAGTCCTTCATTTGCTTGTGCTATCTTGACATGTCTAGTGTGTAAACAGTCCTTCAGTGGCGTGTGCTGTCTTGTGTGTAAACAGTCCTTCAGTGGCGTGTGCTGTCTTGTGTGTAAACAGTCCTTTAGTTGCGTGTGCTGTCTTGTGTGTAAACAGTCCTTCAGTGGCGTGTGCTGTCTTGTGTGTAAACAGTCCATCAGTGGCGTGTGCTGTCTTGTGTGTAAACAGTCCTTCAGTGGCGTTTGCTGTCTTGTGTGTAAACAGTCCTTTAGTAGCGTTTGCTGTCTTGTGTGTAAACAGTCCTTTAGTAGCGTTTGCTGTCTTGTGTGTAAACAGTCCTTTAGTAGCGTTTGCTGTCTTGTGTGTAAACAGTCCTTTAGTAGCGTTTGCTGTCTTGTGTGTAAACAGCCCTTTAATAGCGTTTGCTGTCTTGTGTGTAAACAGTCCTTTAATAGCGTTTGCTGTCTTGTGTGTAAACAGTCCTTTAGTAGCGTTTGCTGTCTTCTGTGTAAACAGTCCTTTAGTGGCGTTTGCTGTCTTGTGTGTAAACAGTCCTTTAGTAGCGTTTGCTGTCTTGACCTGTCTTCTGTGTAAACAGTCCTTTAGTAGCGTTTGCTGTCTTGACATGTCTTGTGTGTAAACATCTTCAGCTTCTTGTGTTTGGATTGTAAACGTCTACCTTTTCCTTCAAGTCCACGTAGTGAGCAGAGCCATCGTAATTGCCCAAATTGAAATAACAACTTACAATATATCAACAATAAATAAACATGTCGAGGAATGACACAGCGAGTGTGCCTAGTTGAGAGAGAGAGAGAGAGATAGAGGGAGAGAGAGAGAGAGAGATAGAGGGAGAGAGAGAGAGAGAGAGAAGAAAATAAGAGAAGTACAAGGAGCACATTTGTCAGAGTATGGACAACAACCAGTACACATTTTACAGTTGTTTAAGTATACACATCAACCAGTACACATTTTACAGTTGTTTAAGTATACACATCAACCAGTACACATTTTACAGTTGTTTAAGTATACACATCAACCAGTACACATTTTACAGTTGTTTAAGTATACACATCAACCAGTACACATTTTACAGTTGTTTAAGTATACACATCAACCAGTACACATTTTACAGTTGTTTAAGTATACACATCAACCAGTACACATTTTACAGTTGTTTAAGTATACACATCAACCAGTACACATTTTACAGTTGTTTAAGTATACACATCAACCAGTACACATTTTACAGTTGTTTAAGTATACACATCAACCAGTATCCATTTTACAGTTGTTTAAGTATACACATCAACCAGTACACATTTTACAGTTGTTTAAGTATACACATCAACCAGTATCCATTTTACAGTTGTTTAAGTATACACATCAACCAGTATCCATTTTACAGTTGTTTAAGTATACACATCAACCAGTGCACATTTTACAGTTGTTTAAGTATACACATCAACCAGTATCCATTTTACAGTTGTTTAAGTATACACATCAACCAGTACACATTTTACAGTTGTTTAAGTATACACATCAACCAGTACACATTTTACAGTTGTTTAAGTATACACATCAACCAGTACACATTTTACAGTTGTTTAAGTATACACATCAACCAGTACACATTTTACAGTTGTTTAAGTATACACATCAACCAGTATCCATTTTACAGTTGTTTAAGTATACACATCAACCAGTACACATTTTACAGTTGTTTAAGTATACACATCAACCAGTATCCATTTTACAGTTGTTTAAGTATACACATCAACCAGTATCCATTTTACAGTTGTTTAAGTATACACATCAACCAGTGCACATTTTACAGTTGTTTAAGTATACACATCAACCAGTATCCATTTTACAGTTGTTTAAGTATACACATCAACCAGTACACATTTTACAGTTGTTTAAGTATACACATCAACCAGTATCCATTTTACAGTTGTTTAAGTATACACATCAACCAGTATCCATTTTACAGTTGTTTAAGTATACACATCAACCAGTGCACATTTTACAGTTGTTTAAGTATACACATCAACCAGTATCCATTTTACAGTTGTTTAAGTATACACATCAACCAGTACACATTTTACAGTTGTTTAAGTATACACATCAACCAGTACACATTTTACAGTTGTTTAAGTATACACATCAACCAGTATCCATTTTACAGTTGTTTAAGTATTCATATCAACCAGTGCACATTTTACACTTGTTTAAGTATACACATCAACCAGTATCCATTTTACACTTGTTTAAGTATACACATCAACCAGTACCAATTTCACACTTGTTTTAGTATACACATAAACCAGTACACATTTTACACTTAAGTATACACATCAACCAGTACACATTTTACACTTGTTTAAGTATACACATCAACCAGTACACATTTTACACTTGTTTAAGTATACACATCAATCAGTGCACTTTTTACACCAGCCTACCGCTCTGCACTGTACTATACTGGTTAAAGATGAATTTACACATCTCTGGGTTCTACACCCGTTGAAGTCAGTTCCTTTGCACTTTGTGCCATCTCTCTCTCTTGTTTTATGTGTATGATTAAGAGCGCTGAGAGATCACTAGGTTTGGTCTTAACTTGATCATGGCAGTTCTGGAAGTCAGTCAGCTTCGGGCAGGGCTACCTCTGGTATGTTGGACTAGTATATTTGATGGTCCGGTGTCCCCATGAATTACTGCTATCACTGTTTCTGTTCAAAACTTGTGGATACAGTGAGTACCATACAGTTTAGTATGTGGTGGTTTACTGCTGATCTGAACCTCAGACTTTCTGTATCACTTTGTGCGTTAAGAACTTGTACGACCAGTGACAACCAGTCAGTCTAATCTGTGTATGTTTACTGCTGGTCTGATCGTTATTATCACCGTATCAATGTGCTACTCCCCCACTGAATGGTTTTGCCATATTGATACAGTATGTGCCGTAGTCGCTATTGTTATCCGTCCATTATACAGTCTGGGCTGATATAGATTCGCAGGCTGGTTTTCGCTCTGAGCCGTCTTCTTTCGATATATGTGCCAGGCATGGGTTACTTTGACTTAACGTAAAGTACCTTGACTCTCACAACTTATCTAGTGGGTTCCATCCAAGGACATGCCAAGCTATACAAGTTGATGGTATCCTAGCTTATGCCCTGTTGATTTATGGGTTCTCACTTTCCTAATATGATTGGCATGTATTCGGCGAGACAGGTGCTGGGTGGAGATCGCTAGCATATTTGCGACGAGTTATATCATTCACGTACATGGGAGCCAAGGAAGAGCACTTGTTAGTCTACTGACATCCTAGCTAACGGTTGCGATTCGTTCCCCAGTTGGTGCCGGATGTTTCCTAATCGCAAATCGGCACTAGGGTCCATCCAGTCCCAACATTTCGGTACCAGAATAATCTGTGAACGTAAAGACTGTCGGCGTTAACCACATCAGCCCTAATGTGCGGCCACAGAGGCCTCAAAACGGGATCATGACATATTGCCAGCATGTCTTATTTTCACATTCAAATAAAAGTAAAGATCCCGTGACACGCTGTAGTATTATGCCAATATTCAATTGTCCAACGGCCACCTTTACTTCTCAGACTTTCTCTGGTACCCAATTGTTGACGCTGATTCGGCTCATGATCTGTTTATGATCGAAATAATATCCATCGACAATTGGACATTGGACCAAGATCGCTTTACTGGGCAGCCAGTACACTAATCACTGCGTTACTGTGGGTCATCACTTTCATATTATTATGACATTATTATGTACGCACATGTTTTTGAATTTTGTTTTGTTGGTTAAATGGAAATACCTGCTCACATTTAACGTCCGACTCATGCAACAGATTACAAGAGACGCAATCCATTTATACCAAACGTTGAAAACATTATCAGAATTACTTCCCTTTGACACTCGGCCTTCTCACCTGCGAATCACAAGATACACACAAGCTGTCCTAGACACGTTACAAAGGTACTTGGTATTATCTACAGATACAACCAGGTCAAGATAAGTGCCCGCTCCACACCGAAGTTTGTATGATTGTAACCTATCCCCCACTGATATTGTTGGTCTTAATTACATGACATTGTCTGGACGTGTTTCATTCATCTTCGAACATAGCCCCTGTCGCCTTCTCTTCATTTGGTTTCCACTGTCCTTCATGCTAGCTAGCTAATATTACCGGAATACTCGTACTACTTTGTTTGTATGGTGTTGTTAAACAAAATGGTATGTCTGCTTTGTCATTACTAGATACATGTGCAGGATGCTTGAAATAAATCACTCTGGTCTCTCTCTCTCTCTCTCTCTCTCTCTCTCTCTCTCTCTATATATATATATATATATATATATATATAAATATATATATACATACATCTCCCTCACATACACACACTACCTACCACTCTCTACACATAATAACACACACACACTGGACATACACACGCACATAATCTTGAGCAAACAGAACCATTGCCTGCGCGCGCACACAGACAAACTGTCAAGCATGAAATAAACGCTCATCTGTGAACGTGTAAGACGTGTTTAGTAGACAGATGGGCACAATACATTCAGTAGGAGGTTTGCACTTTACATGAAGAATGGGGCATAGCATGAGAGCCAGACAATAGCTGATTGTGGCTGGGAGATATATTTGAATTTGAGTTCTAACCAAACTCTGAAATATCGATCAGTAATCTATGCTTACTCGGTGATCTATTAAGATCCATACTTGCACATATCCCATTGACACTGAGGTATTGATTGATATGAGAAGATCAATCAGTAATTGACGATGAACAGTTCAGGTATGTGGACATGAAGGCGCACAAACAGCGTCGTCGCTTGTACTGAGAGGACTAATAAGTTGAAGCTATTGAACATATTGTGCAATAAGGCGGGGGATAGGGGAGGAAACAACGAAATGTCAGGAAATTGAAACAGAAGACAGCCGGGGATAACAAATGGCATGTACGATCAACATTCATCAGCCACACCACCGAGGAGGTCTGACACTCCCTGAACAAACTGAACGAGATCGCCAGAAGTGTCGGACTACTGATAAACACAAAGAATATACAATGGCTCCGATACCCTTACTGCCGCACAAGCGAGATCAAGCTGGGAAATGAGCTTATCGAACATTACAGCGCCTACATTATTTGGGGCAGGAAATAAATGCCGCCGGCACTCTAGACAGACAAATCTCGGGACGAACAGCTGCCACATAGTTTACCTTCAATGCCATAAAGTTCATCCACCTGCAGCTGAAAGACACAATGCCAAGGGCTCACAATTTGAATTCCGCGGTCATACCAGCCATGTTCTATGGATGTGAAGTGTGGAATCTACGCTACGCGGATACAGAGAAACTACGAGTTACCCAGCGAGCGATGGGAAGACGCGTCCTCGGGATCTCAATCAGAGATCGAATCCACAATGCTAAAATCAGAGAAGGCACCCTTGTTCGAGACGTCGTGGATGCCGCATTGTCTCGCAGCTATCACTGGACTGGCCACGCGATGAGCATGTCAGAAAAGCAGCTGGGCACTCAGAACGATGTTTTGGTTGCCATTTGATTATACGCGACCGCTGACTAGTACGATGACGAGCTGTTCTGCTGACAGGCTTAGTCCGACATTGTACGACACGGCAAAGGATCCAATTGTATACAGGACATGGTTGGCTACCTCGCATACATCACATCTTGAGGTCGGGGATATTGTATTGCATTGTACAATCAACATGAAAATAAAAACAAAACAATTGACATAGTTGGGAAGCACAGAAGTAATTTCAAAAGGAAGTACACTTTGTTGTTTGTTCTCAAAACATTCGAAATCAGTCAGATAAAAACAAATATGTTACGGTATCAAGACCATCAGCGGGGACAAATCATGAACGAAAACAAACAGATCGCAACAATGTCAAATGAACATTTTATGTTAGCCTTCAGAACGTAGGTATCGTTCAGTGTTTGCCATAAACCATGACCTTTAAAATGCTGTTATCGGCTGTGCACGGGTTAGTAGTAATATATGATTCTGTGATTTCCATATCGCTTGGAGATGGAGCTAGACATGAAGAAGAGAATCACGAAATCTACAGGAGTTGATCAGGACAAGAAACCCACTACAAGCCTCTAGTGTGTCACCATCGGAATTATCTTATACGTGTCCATTGTTTGGTGGCGACATTTTACTGTTTCAAATCATTCCATCCATAGCTGGCTATACGTCATTGGCGACACTTTTTGGGCGTCATTTAAATGGCTGGAATACGTTTTGATCAGTGGAAGTCAGGAACATATTTCTTCTCTCGTTTATACTACTGACTCTGTAATACTGAAGCTAATCGTGGACATTCAGTTAACGAACAACTCGTGAGCATCACTCGAGGATACGGAGCAATTGTGTGAAGAAAATTCATAATACCTCAATCGTAGACAGCTACAGGGATCGATCGATCGATCGATACGCACGTTCGCTGGAGATAAGGGCTGGTACGATGTGTAGTCAGACCGCCCACCGAAGGATGGATTCCCGGTTATTGTGGCTAGAAGTTGAGGAGAGAAAGAGGCGGAGAGAGAGAGGTAGATAGGCTTATATGGTATAATGGCATTCATATTAGACGGTCCGAAAGATGGAGTTGCGGTTATTGTAGCTAGAAGTAGAGGGGGGGGGGAAGGGGGAGAGGGAAAGAGTGAAAGACGGAGAGAGAGACACACACACAAGCTGATATGGTGTAATGTCAGGAATATTAAAAACATCCTGAGGTAGAAATTGAGTTGTTGTGTTATTATTTTTATTTTGTTTTGTTGGGGAAGGGGGGGGGGGGGGATAGGAAGAGATAGAGAGTGAAAGGGAAAAGGAGCTATTGGCTCTTTCCGTCTTGTCAGACGACAGTAATTGTGGTTTGAAAAAAAAGGTATGTAACTACAGTCCATGACCGTAACGAATGTGACCCTGACCCGTAAGACCAATCTGGGCAGAGAATCGTCTTCCACAGTGTGTGTGCAAGGAAAGTCAGGACCGTTTGCGGCATCGCATGGTGTGACCTGTCTTCTCAAACTCTGTGTCTTTAGCCTATCAGCAATCAGTATCTCCTTTGTCTGTATTCCTTGCTAAATCCTGTCCCTCCATGCAACACGATCCATGGCGTCTTGTTCCCGTGATTCCAAATCAATGCCTGCAACATTGATATCCTGCTTGCATACATCCTTGTACCGAAGTAGTGGCCGGCCCCGAGACCTTTTGTGAATATTGTGACAGTGACTGTTCTCTCCATCTCTGCGTTGGTGATCTTGCCTTGCCACCCAACCCCCAGGATTCTACAAAGGCACGTCATGTGATAGCTGTTTAGCCTCTCCTGTGGCATGTAGGTAGATCATGTCTCACTGCCATAAAGAGGAGCCCCTACGGAGACTGGGAGACAGATTCGCCGAGGGGTGCAGCCAGTTTGGGTTCACCATGAGCCTAGAAGAGACCAAAAACTGCGTACATAGTATTACTTTCTTTATGGTAGGCATATTACACACACCCGAAAAATGTGATCCAAACGTTGGTGAATGCAAATAGAGGTAGGCGGAGAGTGCAAAGAGACCGAGAGTATGTTGATATGATGTTTAGTGGGGCATATTAGACATGTCATGAAGAAGAAATGGAGGTAATTTAATATGGTGTAAGGAAGCAATAGATAAAGGACACTGACACGTGTGGTGTGACTGACTGAGCAGTGGTACGTGGGAATAGGTAGAGGGGACTGACACGTGTGGTGTGACTGACTGAGCAGTGGTACGTGGGGATAGGTAGAGGGCACTGTCACGTGTGGTGTGACTGACTGAGCAGTGGTACGTGGGGATAGGTAGAGGGCACTGTCACGTGTGGTGTGACTGACTGAGCAGTGGTACGTGGGAATAGGTAGAGGGGACTGAAAGGTGTGTGTGACTGACTGAGCAGTGGTACGTGGGGATAGGTAGACCTTTACTAGAGCAGCCACGTTTATTATGTCATGAGCCGTATTTAACTCCGCGACATCATTTGAACTAACTTTTTATTCAACAACATTTTAACAGTTACCCATGGGAACTTGCGTATGACGCATAAAGAGCATTTACAGTGCGCAACAATTTATTAATTCAAAAAGAAAACGCGGTGACATGCCAGCTATCAGCATTACTAAAACATTCATACATTGCAACTGTGACAAAAATGACAAATGATCAACAGTATATTTTAATAAGCGTACCAGCTCTAGTGAAGGTATGTCCGACATAATAAACGTGGCTGCTCTAATAAAGGTGTGTCGTGTATGTCAGAGGTAGCTAGAAAATATGATTCACCAAGTATTTCATGTGTTCGGTGACCTGTTATATTGTAGTGTCTGTACTTGTTCTGTAGTGCTGACTGGGAAACAAACAACAGAGATCCTGTTACAATACTGTTCTACGTATCAACACAACATTTATCATTGTTGCTTCATCGCAACTGACGATGGCGACAGCGTCAGATATGTCTAAGCAGATGTTGACCGCATGCGTCAAGTCTGATTTGAGCGCAGCAAATGTTACTGCACTTACGGCACACTTTAACATTATCGGCAGTAAAGCTAATCTTTGTTTTTTCCTGTGGGAGTCTTCTTTTGCTCAGCAGCGATGGTTCTCTGCTCAGCGATACTATTATCCTGTCTGACGATAGTTCCCCAAACTGAGCAGCGTGGAGAAATCATCTTACAGGAGAAAACTGTTCATATACTTGCAGGTTTCATGTAGGATAAAGATGGAGAGGTTCGGCCGATAGGTCTGACGCTGTGACTTGCGCTGAAATAGATTTCAGTAAGGACTAATTGCGCTGTCGTCATCATCAATCTCTCTTATCTGAACTACCATGGTCGAGTGGCCCAACCTAGTATCTAGATTTTGTCCGCAGGGTTGACTCCTGTAGCGTTTTCCCTCAACCTAGTATCTAGATTTTGTCCGCAGGGTTGACTCCTGTAGCGTTTTCCCTCAACCTAGTATCTAGATTTTGTCCGCAGGGTTGACTCCTGTAGCGTTTTCCCTCAACCTAGTATCTAGATTTTGTCCGCAGGGTTGACTCCTGTAGCGTTTTCCCTCAACCTAGTATCTAGATTTTGTCCGCAGGGTTGACTCCTGTAGCGGTTTTCCCTCAACCTAGTATCTAGATTTTGTCCGCAGGGTTGACTCCTGTAGCGTTTTCCCTCAACCTAGTATCTAGATTTTGTCCGCAGGGTTGACTCCTGTAGCGTTTTCCCTCAACCTAGTATCTAGATTTTGTCCGCAGGGTTGACTCCTGTAGCGTTTTCCCTCAACCTAGTATCTAGATTTTGTCCGCAGGGTTGACTCCTGTAGCGTTTTCCCTCAACCTAGTATCTAGATTTTGTCCGCAGGGTTGACTCCTGTAGCGTTTTCCCTCAACCTAGTATCTAGATTTTGTCCGCAGGGTTGACTCCTGTAGCGTTTTCCCTCAACCTAGTATCTAGATTTTGTCCGCAGGGTTGACTCCTGTAGCGTTTTCCCTCAACCTAGTATCTAGATTTTGTCCGCAGGGTTGACTCCTGTAGCGTTTTCCCTCAACCTAGTATCTAGATTTTGTCCGCAGGGTTGACTCCTGTAGCGTTTTCCCTCAACCTAGTATCTAGATTTTGTCCGCAGGGTTGACTCCTGTAGCGTTTTCCCTCAACCTAGTATCTAGATTTTGTCCGCAGGGTTGACTCCTGTAGCGTTTCCCCTCAACCTAGTATCTAGATTTTGTCCGCAGGGTTGACTCCTGTAGCGTTTTCCCTCAACCTAGTATCTAGATTTTGTCCGCAGGGTTGACTCCTGTAGCGTTTTCCCTCAACCTAGTATCTAGATTTTGTCCGCAGGGTTGACTCCTGTAGCGTTTTCCCTCAACCTAGTATCTAGATTTTGTCCGCAGGGTTGACTCCTGTAGCGTTTTCCCTCAACCTAGTATCTAGATTTTGTCCGCAGGGTTGACTCCTGTAGCGTTTCCCCTCAACAGGTGCGGATGGACATGCAAGTGCTGACATTGCGACCAATAAAGACCGATATCAAATATCGGAAGCAAAAAGAAAAACACCAGAGAAGACAGTTGTGACGAGTCAGCTACATGAAACCTGTCAAAGTGACAGCCATACTTTGTATATTATTGTATTCATTTTTCGCGTTATGTTTTTTATTGTGTTCCAGTGAAAGCAGGCACATGTAATATTAATGTCAAGTGTCATGACGGTACTTTGATGTGTCACTCATTTCAGTTTATATAATTATTCATGTCATCATTTGGGCTATATTTTATTTTGCGGTGCTATCCACCTAGTCGCATATCACACATTGTCGCCTTGAATTAAAGCAGTAGACACTTTAGTGTGCTGAACTTATTCTCAAGTGGTGTCGTCGGGGATTGATCTGCAACAATAGCTAAAAGAAACCTTCACGTGCGCCAAATTGTTGAATGTGCTTCTAAATAAGGCCCTATGCTTGATTTTTTTCATGAATCATGTAAGGGTTGTGTTGCATGAAGGCTGACTCAGCACAAGCTTAGCGGTGAGACTCGTGAAAATGCTCGGGGTTAATGAAGGCTATTAGCTGGTCACATACTTAGCTCAGTGACATGTTCAGGAGTTGACCTAGACAATGTGACCTATTGAGGGAGGACCTAGGCTCTGTGGTATCTTGAGGGAGGACCTAGGCTCTGTGGCATGTTGAGGGAAGACCTAGTCCCTGTGGCATGTTGAGGGAAGACCTAGTCCCTGTGGCATGTTGAGGGAAGACCTAGTCCCTGTGGCATGTTGAGGGAAGACCTAGTCCCTGTGGCATGTTGAGGGAAGACCTAGTCCCTGTGGCATGTTGAGGGAAGACCTCGTCCCTGTGGCATGTTGAGGGAAGACCTAGTCCCTGGGGCATGTTGAGGGAAGACCTAGTCCCTGTGGCATGTTGAGGGAAGAACTAGTCCCTGTGGTATGTTGAGGGAAGACCTAGTCCCTGTGGCATGTTGAGGGAAGACCTAGTCTCTGTGGCATGTTGAGGGAAGACCTCGTCCCTGTGGCATGTTGAGGGAAGACCTAGTCCCTGTGGCATGTTGAGGGAAGACCTAGTCCCTGTGGCATGTTGAGGGAAGAACTAGTCCCTGTGGTATGTTGAGGGAAGACCTAGTCCCTGTGGCATGTTGAGGGAAGACCTAGTCCCTGTGGCATGTTGAGGGAAGACCTAGTCCCTGTGGCATGTTGAGGGAAGACCTAGTCCCTGTGGCATGTTGAGGGAAGACCTAGTCCCTGTGGCATGTTGAGGGAAGACCTAGTCCCTGTGGCATGTTGAGGGAAGACCTAGTCCCTGTGGCATGTTGAGGGAAGACCTAGTCCCTGTGGCATGTTGAGGGAAGACCTAGACTCTGTGGCATGTTGAGGGAAGACCTAGATTGTTTGGCATGTTGAGGGAAGACCTAGATTGTTTGCATGTTGAGGGAAGACCTAGATTGTTTGGCATGTTGAGGGAAGACCTAGATTGTTTGGCATGTTGAGGGAAGACCTAGTCTCTGGGGCATGTTAAGGTAGGACCTAGATTGTTTGGCATGTTGAGGGAAGACCTAGATTGTTTGGCATGTTGAGGGAAGACCTAGATTGTTTGGCATGTTGAGGGAAGACCTAGATTGTTTGGTATGTTGAGGGAAGACCTAGATTGTTTGGCATGTTAAGGTAGGACCTAGATTGTTTGGCATGTTGAGGGAAGACCTAGATTGTTTGCATGTTGAGGGAAGACCTAGTCTCTGTGGCATGTTGAGGGAAGACCTAGATTGTTTGGCATGTTGAGGGAAGACCTAGATTGTTTGGCATGTTGAGGGAAGACCTAGATTGTTTGGCATGTTGATAGAAGACCTAGATTGTTTGGCATGTTGAGGGAAGACCTAGATTGTTTGGCATGTTGAGGGAAGACCTAGATTGTTTGGCATGTTAAGGGAGGACCTAGATTGTTTCCATGTGGGATGTTTACTCAGTGACATATTGAAGAAGGACCTAGATTATGTTCCATTTTCACCCAGTGACATGTTGATGAAGGACCTAAGCCCATTGACATGCTTAGTGAGTGACATATTGATTAAGGAATCAGAGTCAGTGGCGTGTTAGTGGTGAGACCTAGATTGAGTGACAATGATGAGACATAGGCTCAGTGACGTGTTAATAATGGGATATAGACTCATTGACGTGTTAATGATGGGACCTAGACTCAGTGACGTGTTAGTGATGGGACTTAGGCCCAGTGACGTGTTAATGATGGGACATAGACTCAGTGACGTGTTAATGAGGAGACCTTTACTCAATAACGTGTCAAGAGTTGGACCTAGACTCAATGACGTGTTAATGAGGAGACCTTTACTCAATGCCGTGTCAAGAGTTGGACCTAGACTCAGTGACGTGTTAATGATGGGATATAGACTCAGTGACGTGTTAATAATGGGACCTAGACTCAGTGACGTGTTAATGATGAGACATAGACTCAGTGACGTGTTAATGATGGGACCTAGACTCAGTGACGTGTTAATGATGAGACATATACTCAGTGACGTGTTAATGATGGGACCTAGACTCAACGACGTGTTAATGATGGGACCTAGACTCAGTGACGTGTTAATGATGGGTCCTAGACTCAATGACGTGTTAATGATGGGACCTAGACTCAATGACGTGTTAATGATGGGACCTAGACTCAATGACGTGTTAATGATGGGACCTAGACTCAATGACGTGTTAATGATGGGACCAAGACTCAATAACGTGTTAATGATGGGACCTAGACTCAGTGACGTGTTAATGATGGGACCTAGACTCAATGACGTGTTAATGATGGGACCTAGACTCAGTGACGTGTTAATGATGGGACCTAGACTCAGTGACGTGTTAATGATGGGACCTAGACTCAATGACGTGTTAATGATGGGACCTAAACTCAGTGACGTGTTAATGATGGGACCTAGACTCAGTGACGTGTTAATGATGGGACCTAGACTCAATGACGTGTTAATGATGGGAACTAGACTCAATGACGTGTTAATGATGGGACCTAGACTCAATGACGTGTTAATGATGGGACCTAGACTCAATGACGTGTTAATGATGGGACCTAGACTCAGTGACGTGTTAATGATGGGACCTAGACTCAGTGACGTGTTAATGATGGGAATGTTTGATGTCTTATATATGAACATCGCAGGAAGTCCTCTATTGATCGCATGGAGTAAGAGTTCTGTATCGATTGGTTAGGCAGCGCAGTTATTGCTGACGTGTTTTCAGATTGGCAACAAAAAGTCTTGGAGCTGTCCTCTAACAGAGCAGTTCTATACTGCTGTCTTGCCTGGATGGTACAATGATCTCGCATTTCCGTTGCTGTCTGTTAGTTCTGTTACTGTTTGTTATCTCTATCGTTGTGTGTTAGCACTTTTTCTGTCTCTGATTTTTGTTCTGTTGTTGTGTGTTAGTTATGTTGTTGTGTGTTCTGTTGTTGTGTATTAGTTCTGTTGTTGTGTGCTAGTTCTGTTGTTGTGTGCTAGTTCTGTTGTTGTGTGCTAGTTCTGTTGTGTGCTAGTTCTGTTTTGTGGTAGTTCTGTTGTTGACTGTTAGTTCTGTTTTGTGTTAGTTATATTGTTTGTTAGTTCTGTTGTGTGTTAGCTCTGTTGTTGTGTGTTAGTAGGGTTGTTGTGTGTTAGTTCTGTTGTGTGTTAGTTATGTTGTTGTGTGTTAGTTCTGTTGTTGTGTGTTAGTTCTGTTGTTGTGTGTTAGTTCTGTTGTTGTGTGTTAGTTCTGTTGTTGTGTGCTAGTTCTGTTGTGTGCTAGTTCTGTTGTTGACTGTTAGTTCTGTTTTGTGTTAGTTATGTTGTTTGTTAGTTCTGTTGTTGTGTGTTAGTTCTGTTGTGTGTTAGTTCTGTTGTGTGTTAGTTCTGTTGTTGTGTGTTAGTTCTGTTGTTGTGTGTTAGTTCTGTTGTTGTGTGTTAGTTCTGTTGTTGTGTGTTAGTACGGTTGTTGTGTGTTAGTTCTGTTGTTGTGTATTAGTTCTGTTGTTGTGTGTTAGTTCTGTTGTTGTGTGTTAGTTCTATTGTTGTGCCCTAATTACTTTGATGTGAATTGATTCTGCTGATGTGCGTTAATTTTGTTGTCATTTCTTCTTTCTGTGTATTGATTGTGGTTATGTGTTTTCTGTTCTGATTCCATATATTGATTATGGTGATGTGTTTTCTGTTGTTAAGAAGGTGTTAGTTCTGTTGTTGCTCTCCGTTATAACCATAGGTGCTCATTCCCTCTCAGCAAATAACGTACAGCGGAGATATTGAAGGTTCATGTATCTCGCTGGTTGTGCACACTCCTCCGTTTTCTCAGGCGCTACTCTCTACTGGACCCGCATATATATTTTCAAGTCTCACAATCTGATCATTGCTTGCTCATCGACTGTAGTGTGGTCATCTAAATTTAGGTAGTTGATCAACTTTCAAATGTCGCATCTATGCATTGCGGGTGTACCCGCGGACAGGATGTCAGCTCTTTCATTTCCCAGCATGACCAGGACAGTAGGTTCACACGTGAAACCGAAAGTTCGAGGCAAATATGCTGACTATAAATTCTGATTCTAAATGTTGTTTCAATTATGCTCCTCTTGGCAGCGATCCTGCCTCTTACTCTAGGCAGAGAACCCCAGCCGACTGGCTTACCGTGTAGCACAGATCCGTCGGTAAATAAGACATCAGAGAATCCAGGACGTTTTCACGCATGAGTAGTTAAACCTCTAGGTCCGTTTTCTCACTGCTGCAGTTCCCGCATTCACTCTTCCTGTGCGATAATGACACGATCGGAGTCTGTCGTTTTACCTCCAGCGTGAACCCATTCTTCCTCTTTGTGTAGGGTCTCTACTGTGGTTACCTCACCATGAGTTCTCTGTGCCATCTAGGACATCGCTCTCCTGTTTCTGGGACCCTTGATATCTGCAATGTTCACGTGCAGTGGGTGCCTCGTACGTAAAGTTTGCACCAAGCCAGTGCGTCTCTAGACTTGACAGTGGGTACCTCGTTCGTAAAGTTTGTACCAAGCCTGTGCGTCTCTAGACTTGACAGTGGGTGCCTCGTACGTAAAGTTTGAACCAAGACAGTGCGTCTCTAGACTTGACAGTGGGTGCCTCGTACGTAAAGTTTGCACCAAGCCAGTGCGTCTCTAGACTTGACAGTGGGTACCTCGTTCGTAAAGTTTGTACCAAGCCTGTGCGTCTCTAGACTTGACAGTGGGTGCCTCGTACGTAAAGTTTGTACTAAGCCAGTGCGTCTCTAGACTTGACAGAAAGAAGTCCAATCATGAACCTCATCTTGGTCCAATCATGAACCTCATCTTGGTCCAAGCATGAACCTCATTATGGATGTGGCTCAACCTCTCACACTGTGACCTTGTCAATTTCAGGATGCCCAGTTCATAATCGATAATTGGCAGAACCAACTGATTGCATATGATTGCATTCGCAGTTATCATTGTCTGTAGTGCTGCCAGACGCCGCCTGGATCGCTCTATGATTTGATCAACATTGCGACCAAAGGTCACTCAAAGATCTCAAGCTATCGCGCCTCTCAAAGAAACATCCATCAAGGGTTATGTTAGGAACGTCAGCCTTTACTATAGAGCTGTTTAAGGACTTTGGTCTTCTTAAGATTTACCCGGACGCTTCACTCACGTCACCACTATTAGATTACTTACCGTATCTTGCATGTCCTTGACCATTTCATGCCAATCCAAACCAACCTGTTTGTGAGAATGTCGTCTGCAAATATGCTGCTCGCGTCTTGGGACTGTAGGTTGAATGTTACTTGTATTGTGTATACATTGAACAGTACAGATGGAAAGGGGGGACCCAGGAGTAATTCCAGACATATACGCCTAGGCATAATACGTGTATAAATTACGTTAATATGTGTTTATTATGTTGATGTGTATTAATGATGGTGTAATGTGTTGTTTATGTTTATGTGTCTTCCCATACTTTCAGTGTCTTCAAATTGTGTTTTCTCAAAACATGCCCATCAAAGGCGAACCATTTCTTGTGATCCGTGTAATATACGACTCTTGTTAATGAGATACGGGCACAGCTCATGTAGTATCATGTAAGGGCATAGTTGTAAGTGATCACACATTAGATGAGATCTTCTACAATAGTTCATGAGATTTTGGGTTTAGCTTCCTCCCTGCTACATAAACTAACGGATACGGGCACATCTCATGTAGTATCATGTAAGGGCATAGTTGTTGGTGATCACACATTAGATGAGATCTTCTACATTATCTGCCGTCACTGTTTTTGTCATGGGAACGTTATCACTAGCCAGGCTATACTAGGCTATACCTCAGCTTAACATCCTTGAAGGTTCCAGACAAGTCACTAGAACCGTCGTTTTCGTCTCGGCACATGCTCTCTCACTCTCTCTCTCTCTCTCTCTCTCCACTCCCACCTTCGTCTCTCCCCACCCAACTATGTGTGTGTTTGGCCGCCTAAGCGCTTTTCGCACTAATTCAACATGACATAACATGCTGTTGGCTAGTTTATAAAAACACGCATATCATGCAGCATCAACGACACCATAACCGAGTACTATATGAATAAAGGACGAGACAAACTATGACAAACACAATTACATCTACTAAGTGCGTGGCTTGAAAAGGGCAAACTCTAAACAGCTGGCTCGACTCATTATATCTCAATACAATCTGTTCTGTTTACCAAACAGCTGAATAGACACGCTGGACTCACATCAACTGCTCAGCACACATTGTCTTGTCACATCAACTGTCAGCATTCACATTCACGTCCACTCACATTGTTTTCTCACATCAACTGTCAGCATTCACATCCACTCGGCACACATTGTCTTGTCACATCAACTGTCAGCATTCACATTCACGTCCACTCACATTGTTTTCTCACATCAACTGTCAGCATTCACATCCACTCGGCACACATTGTCTTGTCACATCAACTGTCAGCATTCACATCCACTCGGCACACATTGTCTTGTCACATCAACTGTCAGCATTCACATTCACGTCCACTCACATTGTTTTCTCACATCAACTGTCAGCATTCACATCCACTCGGCACACATTGTCTTGTCACATCAACTGTCAGCATTCACATCCACTCGGCACACATTGTCTTGTCACATCAACTGTCAGCATTCACATTCACGTCCACTCACATTGTTTTCTCACATCAACTGTCAGCATTCACATCCACTCGGCACACATTGTCTTGTCACATCAACTGTCAGCATTCACATCCACTCGGCACACATTGTCTTGTCACATCAACTGTCAGCATTCACATTCACGTCCACACACATTGTCTTGTCACATCAACTGTCAGCATTCACATCCAGCCATCACACATTGTCTGCACATTGTTCACTGCATTCTGTGGCATGGCATTACACACATAAGGTTTTAGTGTATTGTATATGAATTGCCCAGTGTGTTACAGCATAACAATCTCAATACATATTGTGAGACATGTTTGTATTAGTTAAGATGATGTGTACAGGCCACTGTATAAATGCCATCCATGTTGCTTGTGCCATGCTGCTTGCTATCTCTGCCGTGTCAATAGCAGTCTGTGTAGAAGAGAACATGACACATACACACATCCGTCTTATCAGTATGTTATTATTTACGCAATTATTTAGATTCTGCGGGGTCACGATACCACATAATTAGTACTTCATAATGCCACCTATTAGTCACAGGCGCAGTGCACATTGAAGCGTCTCGCTCTTGTACATTCTGTGTACATCTCTGTATTGGGCCAACTATAGAGACGCTCTATTGGTGTACATTCTGTGTACATCTCTGTATTGGGCCAACTATAGAGGCGCGTGAATGGTGTATATTCTATGTACGTCTCTGTATCGGACCAATTAATGAGACGCTTGAATGGTGCATCATTTGAATGCATCTCTGTATTGGGCCAGCTATAGAGGCGCTCTAATAGTGTACATGCTGCGTACATCTCTGTATTGTACAAGTGTCAGAGAGCATGCACTAGGGCACCAAGCTGTATCAGTCGGGTACACTCAGTCAAGCTTATACACCTTGCAAAGATGGCCTTTGAAGAATTGAGGAGCACAGTATACCACCAATAGAATCGTGTTGTTCCTCTCCCTCGACACTGTATTATTTATTAAGCTGAATGTCGATTTTCTCCTCTGTGTTATTTCGGGCAACGCAAATCGATACGGAAATGCGACAGCGCGTCCCGATGTCTGGGCTGTGGCGTTTGTGTCCGTGTCGAGACCTGTGCTGGCAGTCCGATCGATCGGAGAGAAAAAGGCCGCGAGCCGCAGTCCCCAGATTGGTGAGTCACAGCTAGTGTGAGTAATTTGGCTCACCGTTTGAAGCCCATCTCCGCACTGCTGTTATTTCTTGTTGCTCTCTCACTCTCTGGCGGGAGACAACATCCTGTTGCTCTGCGTAGCTTCCACCCAGGCCTGGCGCTTGGCTTTTTCGTCATTAATATTGAATCGGAGACTTAAGTTATGCAGACATAATCGGCGGTAACCAATCAGCAGCCAGTTTGAAGATAGTGCGACATTCAGCCATGTAGATGGAAGTCTAGTCTGAATGATGCCACCTTAGTCAGGACAGTACAGAGGACACATGCGCTTCTGGCGCTGCTGGGAAACACAGAATACAGCTCCAGGGGAAATCTTTGAAGAGACTCAGGCTTCGTAACCACATACCAGAGACGACTTGATAACCAGATGCTGACTACACCATCTCAAACAATAGCTTGGTCAATCTAGCTGGTTTCAGTCGAACAAACCGACAATCATAGGGAAGGGTGTCTGGCGAGTTTCTAACTTGGAGGAGGCACCATGGCCGAGCCAACGCAGTCACCGCCGAAACATCATAAGGTATGTCTTGTGTAGCACACCCATCTAGGTTTGTAGGTTAGTCATTTAGGTTTGTAGGTTAGTCATCTAGGATTGTAGGTTGGTCATCTAGGTTTGTAGGTTAGTCATCTAGGTTTGTAGGTTAGTCATCTAGGTTTGTAAGTTAGTCATCTAGGTTTGTAGGTTAGTCATCTAGGTTTGTAGGTTAGCCATCTACGTTTGTAGGTTAGCCATATAGGTTTGTAGGTTAGCCATATAGGTTTGTAAGTTAGCCATCTTGGTTTGTAAGTTAGCCATCTTGGTTTGTGAGTTAGCCATCTTGGTTTGCAAGTTAGGCATCTATGTTTATAAGTTAGGCATCTATCTTTGTAAGTTAGGCATCTAGGTTTGTAAGTTAGCCAGGCTTGTAATTTAGCCATCTAGGTTTGTAAGTTAGCCATGTTTGTAAGTTAGGCATGTAGGTTTGTAGGTTAGCCATTTAGGTTTGTAGGTTAGACATCCGGGTTTGTAAGTTAGCAATCTAACTTTGAAAGTTAGGCTTCTAGGTTTGTAAGATGGATTTGTAGTTAGGCACGTAGGTTTGTAGTTAACCATCTAGGTTTGTAAGTGAGGCATGTAGGTTTACAAGTGAGCCTTCTAGGTTTTGTAGGTTAGGTATCTGGATTGGTAAATTAGCCATCAAACTTTGTAAGTTAGGCATATAAGTTTATAAGTTAGGCATGTAGGTTTACCAGTGCGCCATCTAGGTTTGTAAGTTAGACATCTAGGTTAGTAATTTACACATACAAGTTTGTAAGTTAGGCATGTAGGTTTGTAGGTTAGGCATCTGGGTTTGTAAGTTAGCAATCTAACTTTGTAAGTTAGGCTTCTAGGTGTGTAAGTTAGCCATTTAGGTTTGTAGGTTTAGACATCTGGGTTTGTAAGTTAGCAATCTAACTTTGAAGGTTAGACCTCTAGATTTGTAAGTTAGCCATGTAGGTTTCGTAAGTTAGCCATGTAGGTTTGTAAGTTAGCCATGTAGGTTTGTAATTTAACCATGTAGGTTTGTAATTTAACCATATAGGTTAGTTTGTTAATCATGTAATATAGTGAGTTAACATCTAGGACAGTAACTTAGCCATGTAGTCTAGTAAGTTAGCCATCTGGTATAATAACTTAGCCATGTAGTCTAGTGAGTTAGCCATCTGGTATAATAACTTAGCCATGTAGTCTAGTGAGTTAGCCATCTGGTATAATAACTTAGCCATGTAGTCTAGTGAGTTAGCCATCTGGTATAATAACTTAGCCATGTAGGGTAGTGAGTTAGCCATCTGGTATAGTAACTTAGCCATGTAATCTAGTGAGTTAGCCATCTGGTATAGTTACTTGGCTCTCCCAGGATCTCCGCGATCCCCCTTGTACGTCGTACTTCATGCCCACCATAGGGCGCCACTGTAGATGACTCCTCATTGGAAACTTGCGCCAAATCAGTTTGCTTTTGCAGTGTTGGTTAATGCAGCGATATATTTTACATCATCAGGTTGTTAGCTTCATGCGCAGCTCTCTTTAGTCGCATTTTACAACACTCTTTCAAGTGCAGCCTCCTGTTGTTTAATTCTCAGTAAGGAGGTCGGGGATTATTGGATATAATTATCTGTAACAGCACTATCGACTGATGTCTCATTGACATGCCATATGGCTTTTGACATGCCATATGGCTTTTGAGCTGGTTGGTTGATTTTATTTGTTTGTAAACGCCACCACTTTAGCGACCAGGCACGACTGCATATGTTATCACACCGTGCTCTGACTGCGCGATCCCCAACTGTATAAATACAGCCAAACCGTGTTACAGGTTGTCATGCACTGACGCTGTAGTTAAGCTCACCTCAAAGACTGCTCATTAACATATTGCTCATCGCCGTTGTACTTGGGTCCTTTTCAGTGCATAGTTAATGTATATGATGTGGACTGAGCCTGCAGCAGAGCTCCTTATTATGTCTGTCTGCCCAACAAATAATGCATTGTACTAGTCCGCAAGCAACCTGTGCCTTTTTTTTGGCATTCGCGTGCCGGTGCCGGTTTGATATTGATCGGAATATTCCGGCAGAGCCAGTTTTGTCGACAGTAGCAAGTTTGAGATTGGTCAAGTATTTAAATGATATGGGGCATTTGGACATATTACTCATCCTTGCCTTGTAACAAAGAGAAGCTTGTCGCTGGGTTGGTGACAAGCAAGCAGTTTGAATATTTGCATGCTCTAGTCTTATTGTAATAATGTAGCAACGGTGAAACGACGTACGTTGCTAGGGGCCAGTATTTTCGTGTTCGTCTCCTGTCTGTGAGTGTTGTTTGTTTCTGCAATAGCCTCAGAACAATCAGGACTCACTCTCATTTCTGGTTGATGTATCACACCAATTGGTTGTGGTGTTAGAAACTCAGGTGCATGGATCGAACGAGCCGACAGGTCTCGCTTGACGTCACCTTGTTCTGAATAGTTTATTATGAGAATGCTTATTCTTGATACTTTCTAACGACAATTTGTGTTTCATTGACAAGGGGAAATATTGGCTAGAGAGAAGGGACAATGATAATTTGTGTTCTGTTGACATGGGGAAATGATGTCTAGAGAGAACTTAACTTAACATTTTTATACTGGTTTAGAAGACCCTGCAGAGTTTGTATGCAACCAGTTACATTTACATCACCTTGCTCCATAGTTTATTCTTAAATGCATTAACTGTCCCTGCCTCCACTACCTCCCCTGGCAATGCATTCCAAGCAGAAACCACTCTCTGACTAAAATAATATTTCCTAATATCTAACCTGGACCTCTCTTTAGTCAGCTTGTAGCTATGCCCTCGTGTTATTGTCGGTGGCTGTATTTTAAAAAACTTGTTATAGTGTAATTTTTCGAATCATCTGATCATCTTATAAACCTGTATTGTCACTACAAATTCTTCTCTCTTCGAGACACTGTAGGCCGGTTTTTCTGAGTCGTTCCTCATAACTGTAATTCTGGAATCCCACTATCATCTTTGTCGCTCTTTTTTTGTATTCTTTCTAGCATGTTTATGTCCCCTCTATGATAAGGACTCCACACCTGTACACAGTACTCCAATCTAGGTCTAACTAAAGCTTTATACAGTTTGACGATCACTTCCTTGCTCCTATGTTTAATATTTCTTTTTATCATACCTAACATTGCATTTGCCTTTTTCACTGCTACCTTAACTTGCTCACTCCCCTTTCCTGTATGATCTATTATAACCCCTAGGTCCCTTTCCTTATCTATCTTTCTAATATTGTTTTCTCCCATTCTGTAATTATGTTCCATATTGGATCTACCCATGTGGATGACTGTACATTTATCTACATTAAACTCCATTTGCCAGCTTACAGACCATTCTCGAATTTTATCTAAATCCGACATCAATATATCCACTTCCGCTTTAGATGAGACACTACTGCATAGTTTTGTGTCATCAGCAAATTTTGCAATCATGGATCTCATATCAATGTCCAAATCATTTATAAATATCAAGAACAAAATTGGTCCCAAAACCGAGCCCTGTGGCACTCCACTTTTCACTTCACAATGGACAATGATAATTTGTGTTTTGTTTTGTTGACATGGGGAAATGATGTCTAGAGAGCAGGAAAAAAAAGGAAGGTAGTGTATTTATTGATACTGAGACATGGTTGCAAAATCTCGACACATATTGTAATAATGTCATTGAAAGCCAAACATTGACATGTTGTGTAGCTGTCTTGAGAATCTCGGGTAGCAGTTACTTCAGTTGATAATGTAACATCCTGATTGTTTCTTTTTTTTCTGCTTCTTCTTTTTGCTAGGGAAAAACGAGTTCAATCAATCAATCATAGCCGTTTCTGCTGCCTGTCGCGCATAGGTCTTTAACAAGTCAAATGTTGATCTGTCTATATCTATTGAAAGATGATTCTGTCAGTTACCTCTTGTGGGAAACGCTAGACTACATGTTCTCATCTGTCTATGTTCTGTCAGACACACCGCATATAGTAGAATTTAATGGTCTCCGGGTAGATAGGTCTGAACCCACACGTTGTAGTTCCCTAATGTTGTTAAGACCACAATGGGGGGCTCTCTAGTGATTGGCCTGCGTAGTATTTCTTGGTCTTCCCCTCTGCCTGGTGCCACTTGGTCTGCCCCACTGCCTGGTGCCACTTGGTCTTCCCCACTGCCTGGTACCACTTGGTCTGCCCCACTGCCTGGTGCCACTTGGTCTGCCCCACTGCCTGGTGCCACTTGGTCTGCCCCACTGCCTGGTGCCACTTGGTCTTCCCCACTGCCTGGTACCACTTGGTCTGCCCCACTGCCTGGTGCCACTTGGTCTGCCCCACTGCCTGGTGCCACTTGGTCTGCCCCACTGCCTGGTGCCACTTGGTCTTCCCCACTGCCTGGTGCCACTTGGTCTGCCCCACTGCCTGGTACCACTTGGTCTGCCCCACTGCCTGGTACCACTTGGTCTTCCCCACTGCCTGGTACCACTTGGTCTTTCCCACTGCCTAGCACCACTTGGTCTTCCTGGTACCACTTGGTCTTCCTGGTACCACTTTGTCTGCCCCACTGCCGGGTACCACTTGGTCTTCCCCACTGCCTAGCACCACTTGGTCTTCCCCACTGCCTGGTACCACTTGGTCTTCCCCACTGCCTGGTGGCACATGGTTTGCCTGGTGCCACTTGGTCTGCTCCTCTGCCTGGTGCCACTTGGTCTGTCCTACTGCCTTGTGCCACTTGGTTTGCCTGGTGCCACTTGGTCGGTCCTACTGCCTGGTGCCACTTGGTCTGCCTGGTGCCACTTGGTCAATCCTACTGCCTGGTGCCACTTGGTCTACCTGGTGCCACTTGGTCTGTCCTACTGCCTGGTGCCACTTGGTCTGTCCTACTGCCTGGTGCCACTTGGTTTGTTATACTGCCTGGTGCCACTTGGTCTGTCCTACTGCCTGGTGCCACTTGGTCTGTCCTACTGCCTAGTGCCACTTGGTCTGTCCTACTGCCTAGTGCCACTTGGTCTGTCCTACTGCCTAGTGCCACTTGGTCTATACTACTGCCTGGTGCCACTTGGTCTGCCTAGTGCCACTTGGTCTGTCCTACTGCCTAGTGCCACTTGGTCTGTCCTACTGCCTGGTGCCACTTGGTCTGCTTGGTGCCACTTGGTCTGCCTGGTGCCACTTGGTCTGCCTGGTGCCACTTGGTCTGCCTGGTGCCACTTGGTCTGTCCAACTGCCTGGTGCTACTTACTTGGTCTTTCCTACTGCCTAGTGCCACTTGGTCTGTCCTACTGCCTGGTGCCACTTGGTCTGTCCTACTGCCTGGTGCCACTTGGTCTGTTCTACTGCCTAGTGCCACTTGGTTTGTCCTACTGCCTGGTGCCACTTGGTCTGTCCTACTGCCTGGTGCCACTTGGTCTGTCCTACTGCCTAGTGCCACGTGTTCTGTCGCACTGCCTGGTACCACGCGCATAAGTGTATAGTGCTGTAATGACATTCATATATTTAGATGTAAAGCCGTAATTCTTGAGGATCTTTCAAAGACTGTTAAACTTCTTCTTGAATTCAGAGAGAGAGAGAGAGAGAGAGAGAGAGAGAGAGAGAGTGTGTGTGTGTGTGTGTGTGTGTGTGCATGTGCGGTGTGAGTCAGTGAAAGAGAGAGAACGGGGGGGGGGGGGGGTGGAGCGGCGGGGGTGGTGTTTCTAGTAAATTGATTGGAATGTCGAATCATTGCTGGGTTCTGTGAGAACTAAGCCCGGCTATCATGTTAGATCGATAGTCACAGGGAAGATGTGTGTTGTATGTCCTCTATGTGCGTGTTGTATGTCCTCTATGTGTGTGTTGTATGTCCTCTATGTGGGGGTTGTATGTCCTCTATGTGTGTACTTTCATGCTGACTGGGACATGCTTATAACAGTTTGTATCCTTGACCTATATCAATATGCCTGGCCTCCATTATAACCTGATGTTCTTGGAATTCTTTCCAACAGTTCCTACATGATTATAATGTGCACTTGCCACATTGTCACATCATCACACACGCAGAACAAGACATTATGAAATGTTTGCGAAAGTGTGCCATTTGGCACGAAGCACACACATTTCTATACAGCACGTTAGCAGAAACCATTGGTAATGCACATGACAGACAAGTGTGTACTACAATTAGACACTCCCAATTGACTGCAGCTCGCTCGCAGCTAATCATTGCGAAATGGTAGAATGTTTTCATTTGCTGAAACCATTGGGATTTTTGTTCTGTGTAGCTCTGATGATGGTGTTCTTGGTTGTGTTGTTTGTTTTCTTGTTGGTAGTGTGGTGTGGGTGTTCTTGGTTGTGTTGTTGGTGTTCTAGATTGTGTTGTTGGTGTTCTTGGTTGTGTTGTTGGTTATGTTGTTGGTGTTCTTGATTGTGTTGTGGGTGTTCTTGTTTGTGTTGTTGGTGTTCTAGATTGTGTTGTTGGTGTTCTTGGTTGTGTTGTTGGTTATGTTGTTGGTGTTCTTGATTGTGTTGTGGGTGTTCTTGTTTGTGTTGTTGATGTTCTTGATTGTGTTGTGGGTGTTCTTGGTTGTGGTGTGGGTGTTCTTGGTTGTGTTGTCGGTGTTCTTGATTGTGTTGTCGGTGTTCTTGGTTGTGTTGTCAGTGTTCTTGATTGTGGGGTGGGTGTTCTTGGTTGTGTAGTTGGTGTTCTTGGTTATGTTGTTGGTGTTCTTGATTGTGGTGTTGGTGTTCTTGGTTGTGTTGTCGGTGGTCTTGATTGTGGGGTGGGTGTTCTTGGTGTTCTTGGTTGTGTTGTTGGTGTTCTTGATTGTGGTGTGGGTGTTCTTGGTTGTGTTGTTGGTGTTCTTGGTTGTGTTGTTGGTGTTCTTGTTTGTGTTGTTGGTGTTCTTGGTTGTGTTGTCGGTGTTATTGATTGTGGTGTGGGTGTTCTTGGTTGTGTTGTTGGTGTTCTTGGTTGTGTTGTTGGTGTTCTTGGTTGTGTTGTTGGTGTTCTTGGTTGTGTTGTGGGTGTTCTTGGTTGTGGTGTGGGTGTTCTTGGTTGTGTTGTCGGTGTTCTTGGTTGTGTTGTCGGTGTTCTTGGTTGTGTTGTCAGTGTTCTTGATTGTGGGGTGGGTGTTCTTGGTTGTGTAGTTGGTGTTCTTGGTTATGTTGTTGGTGTTCTTGATTGTGGTGTGGGTGTTCTTGGTTGTGTTGTCGGTGGTCTTGATTGTGGGGTGGGTGTTCTTGGTGTTCTTGGTTGTGTTGTTGGTGTTCTTGATTGTGGTGTGGGTGTTCTTGGTTGTGTTGTTGGTGTTCTTGGTTGTGTTGTTGGTGTTCTTGGTTGTGTTGTGGGTGTTCTTGGCTGTGGTGTGGGTGTTCTTGGTTGTGTTGTTGGTGTTCTTGATTGTGGTGTGGGTGTTCTTGGTTGTGTTGTTGGTGTTCTTGATTGTGGTGTGGGTGTTCTTGGTTGTGTTGTTGGTGTTCTTTATTGTGGTGTGGGTGTTCTTGGTTGTGTTGTTGGTATTCTTGATTGTGTTGTTGGTGTTCTTGATTGTGTTGTTGGTATTCTTGATTGGGTTGTTGTTGGTGTGGTGATGGTGTTCTTGATCGTGTTATTTGTGTTCTTGTTGTGTTATTGGTGTTCTTGGTTGTGTTGTTAGTGGTGTGGTGATGGTGTTCTTGGTTGTGTTGTTGTTGGTGTTCTTGGTTGTCGTATTAGTGTTCTTGATTGTCGTATTGGTGTTCTTGGTTGCGGTGTACTTGTTTGCGGCGTTGGTGTTCTTGACTGTGATATTTATGTTCTTTGTTGTCGTATTGGTGTTCTTCTCTGTACTGTTTCAGTTGAAACAAAAACTCGAATCATACCATCTTGTGTAGTCATTGCTTTGTGACCTTTATAATGTACAACTTCTTTACACGTTAAATTGAGCTTGTCTGTAAATAGCAAACACCGCTACTTGACAAACTTGAACATATGAACGATTTTATATATATATGTTTTTACGGACGGTTTTACGCGTGTAAAAGTCTAATTTGGCAGCTCTTTCATGGCTGATCTTGCCGCTTTCAGACATGCACACCTGACCACAGTGAATGCAGGTCTTGGATATATGATTACATTTACTCTTGCACGCTTGTCTTGCCGCTTGCTTTCCAGCGTGTTATTTTTTAGCGGTAGTCTCTATACCTCTATTTAAAGTTTTCTAAGAAACTCTATCCTCAGCCATCTCCTTCACTTTTGAAAGTCTACGGAAAAGTCTTTCCTTGAGGTCTTAGATACATGTTTGTATCTTAAGATTGGTCAACCTGCAGATCTCTTCCCCACCGAAAGTTAACCTAAAAGCATACGTATGGGTATACGGCTGGTCTCCATTCTTCTCACATGTTCCAGCCACCTCAGTCTTCTACTTCTAAGAGTGTCCCCATCATGGACTGCAGCTTGACTCCATCCAATACCTCCGTGTTGCTAATTTGGTCCTGTCACTTGATTTTCGTGATGAAGTTGAAAGCTGTTGAGTCTCGTGTCTCGAGTAAGTGGTCCGCGCTTCAGAGCCATACACTAAGGTGCTAAGTACACAGGACCGATGTCTTAGTCTTCTTACTACAGGCACAACAGATTGGTTTCGTATATAAACTGATCTGGGGTAGTTGTCTCGCCGCAGCGACTCAATTTCAACCAGTGTTCGTAAAGCGATCTCAGTCCCGCCAGGCGGAGCGATAGCGCGGGCTTGCGGAAAACGCTCGCCTGCCTTTCCCCGTAGAGCGAATTGGGTGCGGTTTGTTGTAGCGGCTCTGGTCCGTATCAGGAAACGTGGTCCGTCCGTGGTGATTTATCTAAGGCTTATAGCAGAGCTCGACAGTACGTCTCGCTGGTGGTCCGACTCTCGCAAAGAGCTTGTGACCGGCAAATGGAAAGCAGGAATCGTTGCCTCGAGGCCCTGCGTTCTCCTACGGAGAAGGGCAGGCCGGCAGGCCAAATTGTCTCTAGTCCCAGTGAAATTCATCGCCGAGATCGTTGGGATCCGTTCTGCACAGAGCGCTGCCATTCCTCCTCGAGCGAACCCGGTCGGTCGATCGTCTGGTGCGTGTGGGAGGCCCCTGTCAGGCGGTCCTAGGTCGACGGAGTGAGGGACGGGTGGAACAACCGTCCGTCCGTCCGTCCCGTCAGTCGGTCCCTGCGGCCGTAGTCCCAGTGAGGCTTTTTACACACCCTTCCTCCGCCGACCGGTGTGTGCTGTACGTACGTCTCCGACAGATATCTGGTTGATCCTGCCAGTAGTCATATGCTTGTCTCAAAGATTAAGCCATGCATGTCTAAGTTCACACTGTCTCACGGTGAAACCGCGAATGGCTCATTAAATCAGTCGAGGTTCCTTAGATGACACGATCCTACTTGGATAACTGTGGCAATTCTAGAGCTAATACATGCTTACCAAGCTCCGACCCTCGCGGAAAGAGCGCTTTTATTAGTTCAAAACCAATCGTCGTTTCCCCTCGCCCTCGCGGGGTTGCGGCGTCCCCACTGGTGACTCTGGATAACTTTGTGCTGATCGCATGGCCTCATGTGCCGGCGACGCATCTTTCAAATGTCTGCCCTATCAAATGTCGATGGTACGTGACATGCCTACCATGTTTGTAACGGGTAACGGGGAATCAGGGTTCGATTCCGGAGAGGGAGCATGAGAAACGGCTACCACATCCAAGGAAGGCAGCAGGCGCGCAACTTACCCACTCCCGGCACGGGGAGGTAGTGACGAAAAATAACAATACGGGACTCTTTCGAGGCCCCGTAATTGGAATGAGTACACTTTAAACCCTTTAACGAGGATCTATTGGAGGGCAAGTCTGGTGCCAGCAGCCGCGGTAATTCCAGCTCCAATAGCGTATATTAAAGTTGTTGCAGTTAAAAAGCTCGTAGTTGGATCTCAGGCGCAGGCGGGCGGTCCGGCTCGCGCCGGTTCACTGCCCGTTGTCTCCTGCCCTACCGTCTGCCGGCTCTCTCCCACGGGTGCTCTTCGCTGAGCGTCCTGGGTGGCCGGCGCGTTTACTTTGAAAAAATTAGAGTGTTCAAAGCAGGCCTCGGCTGCCTGAATAATGGTGCATGGAATAATGGAATAGGACCTCGGTTCTATTTTGTTGGTTTTCGGAACTGGAGGTAATGATTAACAGGGACAAACGGGGGCATTCGTATTGCGGCGTTAGAGGTGAAATTCTTGGATCGCCGCAAGACGAGCTACTGCGAAAGCATTTGTCAAGAATGTTTTCATTAATCACGAACGAAAGTCAGAGGCGCGAAGACGATCAGATACCGTCGTAGTTCTGACCATAAACGATGCCGACTAGCGATCCGCAGGAGTTGCTTCGATGACTCTGCGGGCAGCTTCCGGGAAACCAAAGTGTTTGGGTTCCGGGGGAAGTATGGTTGCAAAGCTGAAACTTAAATGAATTGACGGAAGGGCACCACCAGGAGTGGAGCCTGCGGCTTAATTTGACTCAACACGGCCAACACTGAAATGATTGACATGCCGAGACCACTTTTCTGGGGTCTAATTTGGAACTGGTGCTGGACTTAGACCCTCAGAAATCTGGGGTTATGCCCCCTGTGGCTCGGTTGGTTTGCATCGAGTGTTCTGACAAAGGAATTGACGGAAGAGCACTATCAGGAGTGGAGCCTGAGGCTTAAATTAACTTAACACGCCAATACTGTAGAATGACGGTCAAAAAGAGAGCACCTTCGTGGGGTCTAATAGTGAACATGCGCTGGAATTAGACCCTCGAAAATCTGGGGCCACCCTCTAAGTAACTTGATTGTCTCGCTAAAGGAATTGACGGAAGGGCACCACCAGGAGTGGAACCTGTGGCTTTATTTGACTGAACACGCCAATACTGTAGAACGACTGACAAATCGAGAGCACTACTGTTTGGGTCTAAAAATGAACGTACGCTGGTATTAGACTCACGGAAGACAAGTCAGCTCTCAAACACTCTAATGAAAGAACGCTACGGAAATCGTGTTTAACCCCGCAGAAACCGCAGATTTCAAATACCTGGTCACTGACAAACAAAAGCCCTCAATAAATTCGTCTGACCAAATAGTGAATGGGTGCTGGAAATAGACCATCTGAAGACAGGTCAGTTTTACCCTACTAATGACAGGGCGTTGCTACGGAAAATCAGCTCATATCGAGAGGAGCCGCAGACACTTTGGTTCACGTACCAGGCTGATAAGCCAATGGCGCGAGGCTCCCATGTGGGGGATTACGACCGAACCCTTGTAAGCCGCAATCCCGCCCAAAATCTCAGCACCACTGCAATGGGAGGCTCCTACATGCTCGGGACCTGGGGCTTGCGCCCCAGCCATACCCGGTAGAGCCGCAGCAAGAGGTCCTTGCCGTCCGCCGAACAAAGCGGGCGGACAACTGCTTGATACTCACCTTATACGGCGATGGGGTGCGAAACCACCAACTAAAGACTTAGTACCTGGTCGGGGTGTCGAAAACAGTAGAGCAGCCACCTCACTGTGAACTGTCGAGACTCAACCAATGACCATGAGAGCTGTCCGCACACCAGGCGAACAACATCTCTGTGACATTACCAGGCTTGTCCTCTGGCTAAATGCACGTCGGCTACGATATCTACCTCTGTACGTTATCAGCCATATAACTATCATGCTGGACGCAGAAGAGATGCAGACCAGCGGACATTGCACACCTGCCCCACTGTGTCAACACCCCAGGTGGCGGGGAATGCTAGGCGAACCATCCCTGCATAGAAGCCAAGAAAATAAAGGGAAAAGAGATACCCCACTCACATGCAAATGCTACGTTTCTGGCAGGACGTGACGATCCTGGGATACAGACACACTGGACTGCCTCTCTTCCGGGTAAACCAGTCCATCTCATATATCATATCACATATCATCATTGCACCCTATAGACACGAGTAGTGAAGACTCGATAGTCTGGTAAGACAACTTCCATAAGAGAGACAACTCTGATCATAAACAACTGCTGCCTTGCAGATAGGCTGGGGACAGCCAAAGGCTAAGGAGGGCATCCCTACAGAAACGCCTGTTGAAATCGGATGCACGGGGCCGCAAGCCTAACAAAACAGTGCAACGTAAATCGCCGCATGATGGCAGTACAACCTATTAGAAAAACGCATGGCGCTCATCCTGCGGAGTCCCGCCAGGCAGCGATAGTGCCGGGCCTCACGCCTCGAAGGGGCCCACCCTTGACTACTGGTGGTCACCCACCCATGTGTCGTGGAGTCAAGGCACATGGCTATGGGGCAACTTCTATTGGCCAAAACCTCAAGACCCTCAAAATACTACAGTGGAATGCGGAGGGAGTCATTAACAAAAAACTTTCCCTAACACACCACCTGCATGAAGGTAAGATTGACGTGGCATGTATCCAGGAAACGCACCTCAACAATAACCATAAATTCTCAATCAGAGGATACCAGACCTTCCGTCTAGATAGAGAAGGCCACAAAGGAGGGGTCCTGATACTGACCAGAAACTGCATACCGAGTAGCGCGATATCTGTCAATCACACCGGACAAGCAGAAATTGTAGGAGTTGACATAATGGCTCAAGAGACGAAGCTCCGCATTTTCAATCTGTACGGACCACCAAATAGAGACCTATCGCTCTCGAGTATGGAGGTCAGAGACTCCAACTGCATAGTAGTTGGAGATTTCAACAGCCACTCGGAGAGATGGGAATACTCTGACACAGACAGCAGAGGTGACGAAGTGGAAGATTGGGAGATAGATGCAAATCTCTCCCTAATCAATAGGCCGGAGGATAGCCCTAGCTTCTATTCAAGAACATGGCATACCACCTCGACTCCAGATTTGGCCTTCTCCACACAGGACATACACCATAAAATAGACCGCCAGGTGCTAAACCAACTGGCAGGTAGCGACCACAGGCCGATCAGGCTAACCATTGACATGGAAGTAGGCCCACAGGAAACAAAACCGCTCCCACGTTGGAATTACAAACGAGCCGACTGGGA
This sequence comes from Ariolimax columbianus, assembly GCA_036924085.1. Lineage (NCBI taxonomy): Eukaryota > Metazoa > Mollusca > Gastropoda > Stylommatophora > Arionidae > Ariolimax > Ariolimax columbianus. The sequence continues at coordinate 2,760,245 of JAVGWX010000006.1, forward strand.
CAGATTTGCAATCCTGACAGATGGGCTGTGTGAAACCATCAACACACGAAACACCAAGATGAGCAAAAAAGGTGACACTCGAGCAGGGAGAACCCCAAGGGGGAGTATTGTCACCCACACTCTTCCTGGTATATATAAACGATATTACAGAGAATATACCAAGAAGACATGTTTGCAGACGATCTGGCTATGTGGACCTCTGAAAAGAATCTCACCATAGCAAGAAATCGGATGCAGACGGCCCTAACATCGCTGGAAGAGTGGGCGAACTCATGGCTGGTCAAAATAAACGAGGAGAAAACAACATGCACAATATTCTCGCTTTCATTAAAACCCCAAAGTACCAAATTAAGTCTAAATGGCAAAATCCTGCAGCCAAACGACAACCCAACCTATCTGGGAGTCACATTTGATCGGCGCATGACATGGAAAAGTCAGATTGAGAGAAACCGAATGAAAGCCAGAGAAAGAATGGCAATCATGAGGAAACTTGCTGGCACAAGTTGGGGAGCAGACGAAGGCATACTAAAGAAACTTTATACTGGAAGAGTGAGACCAGTTCTCGAGTATGGCATTGCGGCATGGACAACAGCAGCGAAGGCGAACTTCGATAAAGTTAACAAACTTCAAAACCAAGCCATGAGAATTATAACAGGTGGCATGAAGTCAACGCCAATTGTAGAACTTGAAAAGATTACAAAACTGCAATCCATGACCGATAGAAGAGACTGCAGAGCCCAGCTGCAGTCAGAGAAACTCCGAAGACTGACCGACCACCCAATGCACCAGAGACTAAACAATTTGGGAAATGGGAAACTAAAGCGGAGAAACTTTGCAGAAATAGCCAAAGCAAAGATGCACGAAGATCCCATAAACGCACTAACAACACCAAAACCCATCACTACTGTACGAAAACCTACCTGGAGGCAGGATATATTTCCAGAGGTGGTAGAAAATATACCAGGTATTGCAAACAAAAACTGCCAGACTGAAAAAGAAAGGAGAGATACTACCCTAAGCTTCATAACGAAAAGCTACCCAAGCATGGACTGGACCCATGCATACACCGACGGTTCTGTAACAAACACTACACAGAACGGAGGGGCCGGAGCACTCCTGAACCTACCAAATGGCAGAAAAATAACACTGTCATTCGCTACTGGTAAGTACACAAGCAATTTCAGAGCGGAGGCAGAGGCACTGAGGGCGGCAGTGGAAGAAATGGTGACACACAGTGAAAATGAGAGCCATATAGTCCTGCTGACAGATGCTCTCGCCGTAGTCACAGCGCTAAAAAGCCAGAAAAACACTGAGCTCAATGACTTAAGAGCAGCACTCTGCAAACTGTGCCAGCAGTCCGCACCAAAAAGGGTAGTGGTACAGTGGGTTCCGTCACACTGCAACATCCAAGGCAACGAGGAGGCAGACAGACTGGCAAAAGAAGGTGCAAGACTACCACAAACAGATACCAGTATAACGTACGAAGAGTCAAAACGGCTTATCAAAGCCAGATACATGACCAAATGGGAAACCGAACATACTGGTTACACCAAAAACGATGCCTATTACCAGTTGAACCGAAGAGAGCAGGTCATTGTCTTCAGACTTCGCACTGGCCACAACAGACTGAGGTACCACCTATTCAACAAATTGAAGATAGGGTGTACCGACGAATGCCCGTGCGGTACTGGTAAAATGACGGCTGAACATCTGCTGCAGAACTGCCCGACATACGAGGATCAGAGAGAGCAGATGTGGCCATTACCAGTGGAACTGCAAGACAAGCTCTATGGCAGTGGCGAGAGCCTCAGGATGACCCCCCGCTTTTTTCGAAAAAATAATGGTTACTGTCTGACTGTGTACGCAGAAGAAGAAGAAGTATATAAACTGTAATGAAACAAGGCTGCATCATGTCACCTCTGCTATTTGGCAAAGCTATGGATCGAGTTATGAGAAACTATGCCAAAGCCGTTCATGTTGGTATACAATTGATAGATGGCACGATTCCAGAGGACCTTTATTTCACAGATGACATGGCCCTTTTAGCTGCACTCCCGAGGAAGCACAAAACAAGCTGGATCGACAATGCCATATATCAGAACAGATAAGACTTCCAATAAATGCTCCAATAAGAAAAGCCATGAATTTCGCCAACAAGCCTGCTATTATCCAGTAACATGGAGACGTTTTACAAACAGTTGACAGCTTCACCTACATGGGAAGCAAAGTGGAGAACCATCTAAAGACATTTTCACTCCCATTGCTATAACCGCTGGTGTCTTTACCTAACGAATGTGTGGAAATCAAAACCACTAGTGGAAAGGCTCAGGGATCCGACTCAATTTCTACCGAGATCTACAAAACTGGGAGACTCAGACTGACTGAGAAGCTGACCAGACTCTTCTGTGAAATGTGGAAGCATCTTACAAGACTTCAAAGAAGCATCCATTATTCATCTTTATAAGAGAACAGGAAATCGGCAAGTCTGATAACCATATGGGGGATATCTCTGCTTTGCATTGCAGGAAAGATACTTGCAATAATACTACTATACATATTTTCGCATCACCTAGAAGAAACTTCCAGAGAGTTAATGTATTTAGAAAAGGACCAAGCACCACTGATATAGGCAATTGCAGGAAACTTGTCATGAACAAAATGTCCACCTTCTCACCACATTTGTGGATCTAACAAAAGCTTTTGAAACTAAGTCGTGACGGCCTATGGAAGATCGTGACCAAATTTGGATGTCCCAATGCCTTTATTAAAATGGTCCGGCAGTTCCATGATGGCATGTTGGCTCAAGTTGATGGGGAATACTCTGAGCCATTTGGTGTTACAAATGGAGTGAAGAAAGGATGCATCATAGCCCCCTACCTTTTTCAGCATGATGTTTGCTGCCACGTTGATGGATGCATTCAATGGCAGTGATGCTGGAGAAAGTCGGCTATCGCTTAGACGGTAAGTTCTTCAACCCGAGGAGACTGAAGGCAAGAACTAGAGTACACAAGAACTAGAGTACACAAGAACTAGAGTACACATTGAGACTATATGTGAACTTTTCTTTGCCGATGACTGCGCTCTCAATGCCCATTCAGAGACTGAAATGCAAAGTACTGTTGACATGTTTGCAGCGACTTACGATAACTTTGGTTTCACCATTTCTGCCAGAAAGACTGATGTGCTGCACCAAGCAGCCCCAAGAACCGAGCACAGGTAGCCATCTATCACTATCAATGGTCAGATGTTAAAGTCGGTGGAAAGCTTTGTATACCTTGACAGCACACTCTCCAAAACAGTCCATATTGACGATGAAGTGAACTCGAGAATTTCCAAAGCATGTTTAGCATTAGGAAAACTAAGATCCTCAGAGAGGAATCAACTAAGATACTCAGAGAGGAATCAACTAAGATCCCCAGAGAGGAATCAAGCCTATAACGAAATTGAAGGTTTATGGGGCAGTCATCCTTTCAACCCTTCAACACGCCAGGGAATTCTTGAACTGTGAACTTTCATCTGGGCAGCCTAAGGAAACTGTTGAACATAAAATGGTAAGATAGGATCATAGATTTAGAAATTATTTCGCGGGCTGGCATGAGAAACATACACACAACTCTAAGCGAATCACAGCTTAGATGGACTGACCATGTTGTCCGCATGTCAGATTAGCAGCTTTCTAAGAACTATATGGCGAGAGTCAGGCAAGCGAAATCGCGGTGGCCAAATAAAACGTGTCAAAGACACGCTGGAAGCCTCAATGAAGAACTGCGACAGTGGCCCTGATGGTTGTGAGAACATTGCTGCTGATCGTCCAGCCTGACGTGGCTAAATCTTCTCTGGCACGGCATAAATGGATCAGACAAGAATCACGGAAGCTGCACGGAGACGGGCGACACGAAAGGAAAGACACGAGTTGGTTCCGTCTGATGCCAGACAGTTTCTCTGCCATCGGTGTGACATGCGCTTTCGGGTTTCGATTGAACGGCTACTTATGAACCCACTCTAGGAATGACAGATGAGAATGTGGTTCTGTTCGGAAACGATGGACAAACAATGTGTGCACGTGCGTGCGTATATATATATATATATACACACACACACACTCACTCACTCTCACTCAATTTTGCGCGCCTCCATTACCTCGTTGTCATTTGCAAACGTCTGACCCCACAAATATTCTTTCAAGGATCCAAACAAGTTGTTTTTATTAATTGGAGGCGTTGAAAGTGGATACATGTCCAGGTCAAGATGGTATTCATCCAAAATTGCTGTTTTAAATTAGAGACCAGCTAGCAAAACCATTGGCTGTATTATGTTCTCAATCACTTACAAAATGGATTGTTCCACGGGATTGGAAAGATGCAGGAGTGATCCCCTTATTGAAAAAGGGCAAAAAATCAGATCCAGCAAATTATAGACCGGTGAGATTAACGAGCATAGTCTGTAAATTGTTAGAGTCAATAATCAAAGAAAACATTGTAATGCATTTAGACAAATTTAATAGAATTAGAAATAGCCTCGGTTTACTAGAGGGAGATCGTACTTAGCAAATATATTAGAATTCATGGAGCAGGTTAATAAAATGATAGCAAAAGGGGAGCCAATGGATGTTATTTATCTAGAGTTTGCAAAGGCCTTTATTATAGTACCTCATAAAAGATTATTTAGAAAGTTAAAATCACATGGAATAGGTGGGGAAGTTGCCAAATGGGTTGAAAATTGGTTAGGCAGAGGGTGGGCATAAGTAAGGAGTACTCTGAGTGGTGTGAAGTGAAATGTGGAGTGCCACAGGACTCGATTTTGGGACCAATTTGGTTCTTGATATATATTAACGATTTGGACATTGATATGGGATCCATTATTGCAAAATTTGCTGATGACACAAAACTATGCAGTAGTGTCTCATCTAAAGCAGAAGTGGATATATTGAGGTCGGATTTGATAAAATTCAAGAATGGTATGTAAGCTGGCAAATGGAGTTTAATGTAGATAAATGTACAGTCATCCACATTGGTAGATCCAATATGGAACATAATTACAGAATGGGCTAGAACAATATTAGAACGATAGATAAGGAAAGGGACATAGGGGTTATAATAGATCAGCTTGGCTCATCAGCGTGGCACTCACTACTACGGGGATCGCATCGATCCACATCTTGCCAGTCAGGCTGCCCTGAAAACAGCTTGTCCCAGGGAACGCTACATGGAAGAGAGAGTGTGGTCTTGGTGAGTGTAATGAGCCTGACGTGACCCTAGGGACCTAGGGGCTATAATAGATCATACAGGTAAGGTGAGTGAGCAAGTTCAGGTAGCAGTGAATAAAGCAAATGCAATGTTAGGTATGATAAAAAGAAATATTAAACATAGGAGCAAGGAAGTGATCGTCAAACTGTATAAAGCATTAGTTAGACCTAGATTGGAGTACTGTGTACAGGTGTGGAGTCCTTATCATAGAGGGGATATAAACATGCTGGAAAGGATACAAAGCGACAAAGCTGATAGTGGGATTCCAGAATTACAGTTATGAGGAAAGACTCTGTCTAGAAAAGAGAAGAATTCGAGGTGACAATACAGGTTTATAAGATAATGAAAGGAACGGATAAATTAGACTATATCAAGTATTTTCAAAATACAACCACCCACAAGAACAAGAGGGCATGGCTACACATTAGCTAAAGAGAGGTCCAGATTAGATATTAGGAAATATTGTTTTAGTCAGAGAGTGGTGAATGCTTGGAATGCATTGATACAGGAGGTAGTGGAGGCAGGGACAATTAATGCATTTAAGAATAAATTGGATGCGCATAGTTTTTAGAGCAAGGAAATGCAAATGAAACTGGTTGTATACAGACTGCAGTCTTCTAAACCAGTATAAAGACGTTAAGTTAAGTGAAAGTCCGATGTCGCCGAGTCAGGACTATATATATTGGATGTTTCAAGACCTCACATTTCAGAGCATGATCTGTAAGCTCAGCCCATTATTGGTGGGCATTTTTGTGCAGCAGCGATAATTCTTTTGAGAGACGTTCCTGGCATTTCGATCGCATCTCTGGCCTGTTCACTAGCATGTCATCGAGAACTTATCGCATCTCTGGCCTGTTCACTAGAGCATGTCATCGAGAACTAATCGCATCTCTGGCCTGTTCACTAGAGCATGTCATCGAGAACACTAGCATGTCATCGAGAACTTATCGCATCTCTAGCCTGTTCACTAGAGCATGTCATCGAGAACTAATCGCATCTCTGGCCTGTTCACTAGAGCATGTCATCGAGAACTTATCAGTCTCAACCCTATTTTCAAAATGGGGTCAATAACATCCAAAAAGATGGTCATCATGTCTTTTCCAGAGGAATGTGTTTTAAGGTTTGTCTTAGCCAATGAGTGTCTCCAGTGTCCCTTACTCTTTGGTTCATAATAGTGCACCTAGGACTCCTGTCACATATTGATGAGGACAAACATGTCCTTCACGAGCACGACGGTCTAAATGCTCCTGATAAATCGTCTTCCGTGCACGCTTGTGATTATAGACCAACTGCCTCGGGACCCATCCGCTACATACTTTTCTAAAACCGATGTGATCATGAACAATTTTGTGCGCAGCGCCATGACCCATGTTACATTTACTGCTATTTCTTCAATAGTGGCTCGCCTGTTGCCACGGACTAGCTAGTCGATCTGTTGTTGCACTGCGTTAATTGCTGCCACGTTCGCTGGTCTTCCACACCGTGGTTTATCAATGACGTTGTGTGTGTGTGCGCGCGCGCATACGTGCGTACAGGCGTGTATATTATATATGTGTGTGTTTTTCACTTTGTGTTCTCAGCTTCGTGAGACATCGCTTAGTATGTCTTCCACAATTGTCCCTGAGTTATAATGCGGTCTTAGGATGCCACCATTTGTATACTGAAAAGTAAAGGAGCTAGAGATAATATATATATATATATATAATGTGGGTGTAGATAGATAGAGAGATATATATATATATAGATATATAGATAGAGAGAGAGAGAGAGAGAGAAATTGTAATGAACATGAAGTATATCGGATGGAATTTCAGATGAGTGCTTGGATCTCTCGGACCTAACTCGCTGATGTAATATCTTAAAGGAGTGTAACTTCCTTTTTTCCTTTCTGTGTTGTCAATATCGCTTTCCTACCTGTGTTGTCAATATCGCTTTCCTACCTGTGCGTGTAATGCCTCTGATTCCCACTTTCTCGGGATCTGCTACCGCTCTACACAAACAATGGCCATATTGCCCTTGGGAAAACCTCCTGCTATATTTATTTCTGCTGGCAACCCAACGTCTATACTGGTCCCTGCCTGCATGTTTTCTAGCCTCGTGCGAGCACACAGCTCTTCGTGTAGGTGAGCTGCCCGTTCAGGTGTGTTTGTGTCTGGCTTGGCAGGTACACTTCTTCTTCGCCAGTGAACTGAACATACACGCCAGCTCCAAACTGAACCTCGTCATTCTAATGAACAGAGATGTTAATGGATTCCATACTCTGGTCATACATGTAGGAATACTGGTGTCTTATCTGCATCCTAATAGCTTGCCATTATGTTCTGGAGATCTTGTTATACGGCCGGTGTTTTAAGGCGTGTTTGAACAAAACACTTCAGCTGTGATAGTCATGTATAACGTACAAGTACTGTTCAAGTCGGAAACACAGTCTGTGTTGCAGTAGGACCCACATTATTATCAACCATTTCGAAATATTGTTGGTGTTTTCGTGGTTCAGTGTACCTGTGCTCGAGTTCACATTTCGTTTGGAGATTCTGTCATCAGCCAGTCATCTGTCATGCAGAGACTGACCTGATCGATCTTGTAATGAGCATTGTCCGACACCGATACGGGTTTTTAGTAAGAATCATTTAGCTGTTGCTGTCGTATGAGAAGTTATCGAATGTCAGTGAACTTAGCTGGAGCTGTTGCTGTCGTAGGGGAAGTTACCGAATGTCAGTGAACTTGGCTGGAGCTGAATGCGTCGTAGGGGAAGTTACCGAATGTCAGTGAACTTGGCTGGAGCTGTTGCTGTCGAAGAAGAACAACCAAGACAATAACAAAAGAATGATGATGGGTCGAAAACAGGTAAACAATCTTAGATGCTAGCACACACCTGTATCTACAACACACACTTGTTCCTAACACACAACCCGATACACCTGCGCCTAAAACACACACCCACCTGTTTCTAACACCTGCAACTGAGCCTAACAAGCTAGATCGCGGATTAACTCCCGTGTTTATTTCAAGGCGCTCATCTCTGAGCCTTAGTATGTGAATGTGTATCTGTGTGAGTGAGTATCGCATCAAGGACGAATTATTATATTTCTAGGAGTGGGCTGTTAGTAAGAATGGTGGAAGGAAACACGAGCACACAGAGAGAGAGAGAGAGAGAGAGAGAAGAGTATGTGCCACGGGGCAAACCGACAAGTATAGACCATATAACAATACCTTCTTCCAGATGACAACAACACAACATATATGTCACGGTTAAGTTGTTCTTCTGTTTCCGAAATGACCTTATTACCAGACATGCTGACCTCGCTTATATCGCATTACCTTTTACACATTCATCTCGGCGTCTGTTTTGCACTTGCCTGATTGATGCAAAAACCACGGTTTTCCCTTAGGGAATGTAGCCACAACAATAGGAAATAGATGTTTTCAAGTATAGATTATAGTTTAGGGTAGTGTAGGGTAGGGTGGTGTAGTACCAAATACATGTTTTTAAGTATATATTATGGTTAAAGTTTAGTGTATTGTAGGGTAGGGTTGTGTAGGGTATGGTAGTGTAGTGTAGTGTAATACCAAACACATATTTTTAAGTATAGATGAGGGTATAGAATAATATAATAAATACGTGTAATGATGATGGTATAGTTTAGTACAGTCTTTGATATTACCTCTTTAAAACAGACGTATAGTAATAGTTTGCTATTGAAAGCGAAGATGATAACAACTTCATACCTGTATGGTAATTTGTGAGCGCATATGGCTGTAGAGTCATATCTTACCACGGCATGTCTTATCATCACACGTAGGGCACACATGGCTGAACTCTGTAGTTGGGCTCATATTCTTAGTTGTCTGACATTTCGACATTTCTATCAGCCATAAGTGATTATGTTTAGCTTAGCGTGAGCACAGTGTGTGATAATAGTGTGCCAGGAAGAGCAGATCTGCGCAGGCATATCACAGAAAGTGACATCAATGTTAAAACTATTCAAAGAAACATTCAATAATGAGTCTCTGTTGCGCTTCTTCTTCCTCCTAAGGCCATCTTGCCTGTTTCGGACTCACTGTACATGTACACCATCTAATATTTCTTTGGCGCGGGGGTGTTCGGGTATAGGACTGCCATGTTATCTGACTTTAGTCTCTCTGCAGTAGAGTTTGTATGCACAAGAGTCTTGTCTTGTTGAGAACCAGAGTCTGGTACTTTATCCTGCCAGCTGATCCTGTGGAGACAGCTCTCAGTTGAATTGTCTGATGTGACTGATATAGACTGCCAATGTGTTTAAGATATTTCCAGAAAAGTCATCAGCACCATTGTTTGATCTTTGTGGTTTGGACAGAAGGAAGAGTACTAGGCGATTGATAACTATGTTACATAATAACGATCTTGAGAAAAAAAGCTAATTAAAAATATATAAAAAAAAAAGCTGTAATACAGGCAGAGACTTATCGTTACTAAATCAAACAGGAAGAATAGGTACACAGGCTCCAATAAAAGAATTAGCTCTTGTTAAAACCAATACCTCACATTTAAGCGGACAGGTGAGTGATTGCAAATATTTGAAACATGTTGCCCTTAAAAGAGACCAAGTGCAGTAGCGGCCCCTGACATGACGCGAATAGATGGATGTTTCGATACAGGCTTCCATTGCAAGGGGCTAGCTGCAGAAGTGGCGTATGTCTCACATTGGATTACAATTGTGAATAAAGGGAATGGGATTTACTGATGCCTTTATTCACATTGAGACAACATAGCAAGCATTTAGTGCTGCAGGCTCAATCACGAGAATGTAAATAAGACTCAGGCTTATTCACGTTCTGCTTTCGCTTCTTACCAATCACACAGAGACACATACCACTGCTGCTGCTCCTATACTGACAACAAACCTTAATCAAAGCACTGTCTGCATTCTTGGAGTGGTGGCGGCTTCTATGCATTCTCATTTGACATGATGAAGTTGCTAGTGCTATGCACAAAACTTATTAATTCTTATTTGAAGACGTGCTTGCGAGGTTGTGTATGCACTATTCTTTGGTCCATGGGATCAACACGAGTGGACAGACATAGAAGCGCTCACACATCGGCTTGGTCAACACGAGTAAGCAGACATAGAAGCGCTCACACACAGCGGCTTGGTCAACACGAGTGAGCAGACATAGAAGCGCTCACACACATCAGCTTGGTCAACACGAGCTAGCAGACATAGAAGCGCTCACACCCATCGGCTTGGTCAACACGAGTGGACAGACAAGACAAGGGACATGCCCGCTCAGATCGACTTGGTCTACAAGCGTGGGCAGACTGACAGATGCGTGCACACTCAGACCCGCTTGGACCTCTATGTTCGGCGACAACCATGGAATCAGACTAGATGTGGTATGTGCGCAGTGTTCTCAGAGCAGGCAGGGAAAATATCTTACCTTCGATTAGAATTATGATGCACTCATTTGACCTTATATGCTTGTCCCGCTTCTCCTTATCTGTTCGGGTCATTTGGCCTTATCTGTTCGGGTCATTTGGCCTTATCTGTTCGGGTCATTTGGCCTTATATGTTCGGGTCATTTGGCCTTATCTGTTCGGGTCATTTGGCCTTATCTGTTCGGGTCATTTGGCCTTATCTGTTCGGGTCATTTGGCCTTATCTGTTCGGGTCATTTGGCCTTATCTGTTCGGGTCATTTGGCCGTATCTGTTCGAGTCATTTAGCCTTATCTGTTCGAGTCATTTGGCCTTATCTGTTCGGGTCATTTGGCCGTATCTGTTCGAGTCATTTGGCCTTATCTGTTCGAGTCATTTGGCCTTATCTGTTCGGGTCATTTGGCCGTATCTGTTCGGGTCATTTGGCCGTATCTGTTAGAGTCATTTGGCCTTATCTGTTCGGGTCATTTGGCCGTATCTGTTCGGGTCATTTAGCCTTATCTGTTCGAGTCATTTGACCGTATCTGTTAGGGTTATTTGGCCTTATCTGTTCGGGTCACTTGACCTTATCTGTTAGGGTCATTTGGCCTTATCTGTTCGGGTCACTTGGCCTTATCTGCTAGACTCACTTGGCCTTATCTGCTCGGGTCACTTTACATATCTGCTAGACTCACTTGGCTTTATCTTCTAGACCCACTTGGCGTATCTGCTAGACTCACTTGGCTTTATCTTCTAGACCCACTTGGCCTTATCTGCTAGACTCACTTGGCCTTATCTGCTCAGGTCACTTGGCATATCTGCTAGACTCACTTGGCTTTATCTTCTAGACCCACTTGGCGTATCTGCTAGACCTACCTGAGTTTATCTGTTCGGGTCACTTCGCTTTATCTGCTCTGATCACTTGGCCTTATCTGCTAGACTCACTTGGCTTATCTGCTCTGAGGCGACTTTTCCGTATCTGCTAGACTCACGTGGCCTTATCTGGTAGACCCATTTGGACATAATATATGGCGACTTTTCCTAATCTGCTAGACATGTGACCCTATCCGCTAGACCCATTTGGACATACTCTGGGGCGACTTTTCCTTATCTGCTAGGCTTACATGACCTTATCTGTTTGGCTCATTTAACCTTATCTGACAGACTTACTTGACCTTATCTGACTGACATACTTGACCTTATTCGACAGGCGTACTTGACCTTATGTGCTAGGCTCACTTGGCCTTATTGCTAGGGTGGTTTCACTCCTATAGTATTTATGTGAAGCCCCAGCCTGACCTTACCACTTAGCACACACGTATCGTACTAAACACAAAATACTGTGAACGCATAACATTGAATTCTTGTGAGATTCTTTGTGTGCACCAGCACGATGTTTACCCACGTGCAGTTGGACTGTCAACTTCCAGGACACGGCTGTTAAAGGACACCTTTCTATATCAGACCTGACCACATGTCCTCACAAAATGATTCCTGAACGGACTATTTCAAGAACAGGGGAAGCAGACATTAAGAATAGCGAACGAAGAATGACACGAGGAGCGCCGTGTTAGTTGCATGAGGGCCACAGGCACATACACGTGCCTTCTTCGCTGAATCTAATGGAGTGCGAGCTATTCATTTGTGTATTCCCGGTATCATATACTATTTGGGAAAGTGTTTCTAAAGTTATCATTCGTCCAGTAGGACTTTCACTATGGCTGATGTGTGCAAACCTATTTACTGCAAGGTCATCTACCCTGGAGGGCTTGGTTGTGAATCCAAACATGAAAACGACCAACACAACAAGAGATTGTGGAAATGGTCGAGATGACTTGCAGTCAGGAGCATAGCTACCGCTGTAACCGAACACGCACTAAATGTGAACCCACATGGAAAGTGAAGATTGGCCAATAAACGCCTGACGAAGAACAGTCAAACAAGAAGGCGAGGTAACTGGTGGCAGCAACAATCTAGACAACTCGGCCACTAGTGTCTCTGGTGACAGCAACAATCTAGACAACTCAGCCACACTAGTGTCTCTGGTGGCAGCAACAATCTAGACAACTCAGCCACTAGTGTCTCTGGTGACAGCAACAATCTAGACAACTCAGCCACTAGTGTCTCTGGTGGCAGCAACAATCTAGACAACTCAGGCACACTAGTGTCTCTGGTGACAGCAACAATCTAGACAACTCAGCCACTAGTGTCTCTGGTGACAGCAGCAATCTAGACAACTCAGCCACTAGTGTCTCTGGTGATAGCAGCAATCTAGACAACTCAGCCACTAGTGTCTCTGGTGACACGAACAATCTAGACAACTCAGCCACTAGTGTCTCTGGTGACACGAACAATCTAGACAACTCAGCCACTAGTGTCTCTGGTGACACGAACAATCTAGACAACTCAGCCACTAGTGTCTCTGGTGACAGCAACAATCTAGACAACTCAGCCACTAGTGTCTCTGGTGACACGAACAATCTAGACAACTCAGCCACTAGTGTCTCTGGTGGCAGCAACAATCTAGACAACTCAGCCACTGGTGCCAGGCACACACTATCGCGTGTTATTTGTTACATTAGCATGCGGGCAATCAATACATTAACACTTGAACTATTACGTATGACTTTGATTACTCTGTATGTTGCCTGATTACTCTGTATGTTGCCTGATTACTCTGTATGTTGCCTGATTACTCTGTATGTTGCCTGATTACTCTGTATGTTGCCTATTTATAACTGCCATTCAATATTTTCATCTTAGTGGTGCTCACCCTCTGCAGACCTCCATCTTTCTTGTTACCACCTCCCCATCCCATGATTCGTGCTCGCCATGTTTGGTGCTTATTCGACCTGTGACCAGTGATCTGATTGCCTTACGTCTTCGTTAGAACTCTCACAGGGACCACATTTCTGGGACAACCAAGAATGTCCCTGTGTTTATTCATTGTCAGTAACCAATGCTTATCAAGCAATATCAGTTCTACATAACGCTGCAAGAATGCCCCTTCACTTGTATGTGCACGTTATATAGCCATCTCAGTACACCAGTTTGTTGGCTAACGTTTGAGATCACGCTGGTATGGCATTTGCTGGAAAATGTTAGGCTGTATTTGGAAATAATCTAACTATTACAGGCCATTAGTCAATGACATCAGCATGTTTGGAGTCGAGTCAGGTTTGGAGCGGCACCACGATACACCCAGCTCTCTCTCTCTCTCTCTCTCTCTCTCTCTCTCCCCCCCCCCCCCTCTGCCTTTCTTTCTCTCTCTCTCCCTCTGCCTTTCTTTCTCTCTCCTCCATCTATCCGTAGGTTCCAACTAGACATTTTCAATGGCTCGATGGTACGTGGCTGAGTGCCAAGTTAAGTTGTTGTATTGATTCTTCATTGCGCTTATAATTGTTCTCTCCAGTTATCGTTGTGCTGTTCTTCTCATGTGATTATCAGATGTTACTGCTTCTTAGTAGTCCATAATTCAAGCGTTTCTCTCTCATGGGGTTAGCACATGTTACGTCTTAGTAGTCCATAATTCAAGCGTTTCTCTCTCATGGGGCTAGCACATGTTACGTCTTAGTAGTCCATAATTCAAGCGTTACTCTCTCATGGGGTTAGCAAATGTTACGTCTTAGTAGTCCATAATTCAAGCGTTTCTCTCTCATGGGGTTAGCACATGTTACGTCTGAGTAGTCCATAACACAAGCGTTTCTCTCTCATGGGGTTAGCAAATGTTACGTCTTAGTAGTCAATAACACAAGCGTTTCTCTCAGAGATGTTACTACCTATTAGTAGTCATAACTCAAACGTTTCTCTTTTCCTTACCGCATCATTTTCTGGGGCCTCCGATCTCGAGTTCACCACCCGTCAGTATACAAGACCATGGACTGAATTGATTTTTCAGGACTACAGTATCGACCAAGCCATGCAAATGATGGCTCACCCAACCAAATAATGACCGCTGCAGAGAGGGTTTACATTTACCGATATATCAGACTATTTCTCCGTCCAATTGTTTGCCACTCGTCCCTCCCAAATAATGTCAAACAAATGATAATACCCGCCATTATTATTACGATAATTGTTTTAACGGCTGTACCCGATGAGCTGGACAGTAGCCAGCAGACCTCCGTGGAATGAAGAATGGACGGACACTGTTAGCCACCGCCTGTCTGCAACCAATCGATATACCCTGTTGCCTCTTGTATAGCTCACACCCCTCTGGAGGTTACCGGTTTGAATATCGATTATTGCGAGCTGATGTTAATGTGGCCTGCGGCTCTTTCCTTCTAGTCCAAGTTATTGGGTATACAGCTTTGGTTCTCCGGGCCCGCATTTTACGTCATAGATCTCTGTCTGCACAAGATCCCCTGTGGCGTTTCAAATAATGGAAACCACCTCGCACAGTCACTTCTACATCTCGCAGGTTTATCAATCTTATACGCTGGCGACCACCACCACACACAAATCATACACAAATATGTGTGTGTATGTATGTATGCATGCGTGTGTGTGTGTGTGTGTGCGCGCGTGTGTGTGCTCGTGCGTGTATATATATATATGTGTCACTATAGTTGAGAGATGAGGTGCTCGTCTCTCAAGAAACAAGCAAACAATAGCTAGAAACGATAGGGGATACGAATCCAGGCGTCCAAGTTCCAAGCGTCCACTGGCCTCAATGGAGGTGCGATTTACGTCTAGGCCAGATGTAGATGAACGAAACATTCGGATGTGCTGTGTACACATTGCGCACGTAAAAGAACCTTTGGCAGTTGAAAAGAGAAAAGAGCGGCTGGTATCCAATGTACAAACACATAGTCTTCAGGTATTGAAGTTCCTAGTCAGTGGTGGCTGATATCAACCAAAAAGAAGGGGCACTACATTATGCAAAGACACAACAGGGACCATCACCAGTTTGTCTGCAAATACGATTGCAAGAATGCGATTGGGGGTATAACAAAAAACACATGCACACACACGAGGGGGAAGTCATTAAGTGAGCAATTTGATTATAAAGTGCATCGAAGAGAATGTACAACGGAAAATCTTATTTCAGGACACAATAGTCCATGTAGGGATTACTAAGACCGAGCAGCATGCGTAATATAGCGTACAACATAGTCGCTCTACTATTGGCCTGCACCATTGAAGAACATCGAGGAGTTATTTGTTTTTTTTCGTGTTCAGATGGTGTGAAACATTCTGAAATCTCCGGAAGAACGAAGGTTCATTATACAGTTGCTTGAGTCACAGGAGAGTGTATGAATGGGTAGATCGATTTCAAAACGAAAGACAGAACGTCATTGATGGACCGCGGCGTGGGAGACCAGCAAGTGTGGCAGATGTCGCAGTGAAACAGGAGATCGACCAGATAATCCGTGGCAACAAGCGTGTCACTATTGACGAAATAGAGGTAGATTTCAACATGAGTCATGGATCTGCGCACAAAATTGTCCTTGATGACTGGTTATAGTAAAGTGTGTAGCAAATAGGTCCCAAGGCAGCTGTCCGATGATCACAAGCCTGCAAGGCAGACGATTTGTCTGGACCATTTGGACCGTCATGCTCGTTGAACGATATGTTTTTCTTCGTCAAATTGTGACAGGAGACTAGTCCTGTGTGCACCATTACAAATCAGAGAGTAAGAGACACTCGATGTAATGGAAGCATATGTTTTCTCCGGCTAAGAAACAATTGACCAACACAGACTTTCCATGTGAAAGTCACGATAAACCATCTTCTGTCGCGTTAATGGCCCTACATTGGTGCACTTCCAGGGAAGGGGTGAAACAGTGACTACTTCTCGATACAGTGAACATGTTGAATCCCGCGATACGATCAAAGCGCCGGGGACTTCTCTCAATATCATTATTGTTGCTGCATATCAACGCCCGTCTAAATGACGCCGCACATACAGTGAAACAGTTCGTGCTCTAGAATGTGAGGTCTTGAAACATCCAACATACAGTGAAACAGTTCGTGCTCTAGAATATGAGGTCTTGAAACATCCAACATACAGTGAAACAGTTCGTGCTCTAGAATGTGAGGTCTTGAAACATCCAACATACAGTGAAACAGTTCGTGCTCTAGAATGTGAGGTCTTGAAACATCCAACATACAGTGAAACAGTTCGTGCTCTAGAATGTGAGGTCTTGAAACATCCAACATACAGTGAAACAGTTCGTGCTCTAGAATATGAGGTCTTGAAACATCCAACATACAGTGAAACAGTTCGTGCTCTAGAATATGAGGTCTTGAAACATCCAACATACAGTGAAACAGTTCGTGCTCCAGAATATGTGGTCTTGAAAAATCCAACATACAGTCCTGACTTGGAACCATCAGACATTCACTTGTTTGGACCCTTGAAACATCCAACATACAGTGAAACAGTTCGTGCTCTAGAATATGAGGTATTGAAACATCCAACATACAGTCCTGACTTGGAACCATCAGACTTTCACTTGTTTGGACCCTTGAAACATCCAACAGACAGTCCTGACTTGGAACCATCGGACTTTCACTTGTTTGGACCCTTGAAAGAACATTTTCGAGGTCAGACGTTTTTCAGATTACGAGGTAATTGAGGCGGCGTAACATCCGTTATGGGCCACACAAAAAGACTTTTTATCAAGAGGACATCCACAAGGGGGCGGAGAGGTGGACATAAGTGTCTTGTCAGGATCTGAGACTAAATCGAAAAATGTGACACCAAAAATATCTGGATCAAACTCTTGTTAAAATGTTATTATTAATATTGATGTTACTTATGACTGTCCTTCATATAAAACACTCTCACACATAGTCTAGGCCGAGATATACATGACCTTGTAACTTAACTTAACTTAACATCTTTATACTGGTTTAGAAGACCCTGAAGAGTCTGTATACAACCAGTTACATTTACATCACCTTGCTCTAAAATCTATGCGCATCCAGTTTATTCTTAAATGCATTAACTGTCCCTGCCTCCACTACCTCCCCTGGCAATGCATTCCAAGCAGACACCACTCTCTGACTAAAAAAATATTTCCTAATATCTAACCTGGACCTCTCTTTAATCAGCTTGTAGCTATGCCCTCGTGTTATTGTAGGTGGCTGTATTTTAAAAAACTTGTTATAGTCTAATTTATCGATTCCTCTGATCATCTTATAAACCTGTATTAAGTCACCACGAATTCTTCTCTCTTCGAGACACTGTAGGCCAGTTTTTCTGAGTCGTTCCTCATAACTGTAATTCTGGAATCCCACTATCATCTTTGTCGCTCTTTTTTGTATTCTTTCTAGCATGTTTATGTCCCCTCTATGATAAGGACTCCACACCTGTACACAGTACTCCAATCTAGGTCTAACTAAAGCTTTATACAGTTTGACGATCACTTCCTTGCTCCTATGTTTAATATTTCTTTTTATCATACCTAACATTGCATTTGCCTTTTTCACTGCTACCTTAACTTGCTCACTCACCTTTCCTGTATGATCTATTATAACCCCTAGGTCCCTTTCCTTATCTATCTTTCTAATATTGTTTTCTCCCATTCTGTAATTATGTTCCATATTGGATCTACCCATGTGGATGACTGTACATTTATCTACATTAAACTCCATTTGCCAGCTTACAGACCATTCTCGAATTTTATCTAAATCCGACATGAATATATCCACTTCCGCTTTAGATGAGACACTACTGCATAGTTTTGTGTCATCAGCAAATTTTGCAATCATGGATCTCATATCCAAATCATTTATATATATCAAGAACAAAATTGGTCCCAAAACCGAGCCCTGTGGCACACCACTTTTCACTTCACTCCACTCAGAGTACTCCTTATTTATGCCCATCCTCTGCCTTCTTCCCGTTAACCAATTTTCAATCCATTTGGCAACTTCGCCACCTATTCCATGTGATTTTAACTTTCGAAATAATCTTTGATGAGGTGCTCTATCAAAGGCCTTTGCAAAGTCTAGATAAATAACATCTACTGGCTCCCCTTTATCTATGATTTTAGTAACCTCCTCCATGAATTCTAATAGATTTGTTAAGCATGATCTCCCTCTAGTAAACCCATGCTGACTATTTCTAATTAGATTAAATTTTTCTAAATGCATTACAAAGTTTTCTTTGATTATTGACTCTAACAATTTACAGACTATGCTCGTTAAACTCACCGGTCTATAATTTGCCGGATCTGATTTTTTGCCTTTTTTGAATAAGGGGATCACTCCTGCATCTTTCCAATCCCGTGGAACAATCCCTTTTGTAAGTGATTGAGAACATAATATAGCCAATGGTTTTGCTAGTTGGTTTCTAATTTCATACAGCAATTTTGGGTGAATACCAACTTGGCCTGGACATTTATCCACTTTCAACCCCTCCAATTTTTTAAAAACCATTTCCTCTGTAATACAGATTGATCTTAATCCCGCTGTATCCACGTCTCTTTGAAAAATATCTATAGGCTCTGGGATCTCGGAGCAGTCCTCCTTTGTGAAGACTGTGCCAAAGTACTGATTGAGCAGATTAGCGGCCTCCCTATTCTCACTTATTATTTTCCCTGTACTGTCTATGAGAGGGCCTACTTTGTCTTTCGTTCTTTGTTTATTTCTAACATAAGAAAAGAAGCTTTTACTGTCAGTCTTGATCCTCTGAGCAAGTTTTTTTTCAAAGTCTATTTTTGCTGTTTTATTCGCTTTCTGAGATATGTTCTGCTTGTCCAAATATTTTACATATGTTTCTTTTGATTTACTTGCCTCTATATATTTTTGCCATGCTTTATTTTTTGCTCTTCTACATTTCACTACAAATCTAGTTATCCACTTTTTACGCTTGAAGTTTACCTCCCTACATGGAACACATTCCTCTTTTAGCGTTTCTAGAACTGTTTTAAAACTTTCCCACTCCTGTTCAACATCTGTTCCTACAATAATATCTTTCCAGATTATGTGGTTCGCTGCCTCTTTCATCCTCTTAACATCTGCCTTAGAGTAGTCGTATGTTCGCGTGTTTATGTTTACTTCTTTCCCTGCAATAAGATCCCAACGGATGATTTGATGGTCACTTGAGCCAAACAGTTCCCCAACGGTAACGTTTTCAATCATATTTTCCTCTGTGGTAAAAACTAGGTCGAGTATGTTTTTGCCTCTGGTGGCTGCTTCTACATGTTGAATTAAAAAATTGTCAGTTATGCACGTAACAAAAGGTTTTGACTCTACAAATGCTTCTGCCACATCCCATTTTATTTCTGGATAGTTGAAATCTCCCATTAATAATAATTTCCCTTTACTTGCCTTTGCTATACTACTAATCAGCTCCTCATCTTCCTCTTTTTGACTTGATGGACATCTATAGCACACTCCAATCACTGTTTTTTCACCCCCACTTTCTATTTCTCCCCATACACTTTCATTTTTGTTACCACATGATAAATAATCTTTGATCGTTATATTAACAGAATTTATACAGTATAATAAAACGCCACCTCCCTTAGTCTTGTCTCCAATTATCCTATCTTTCCTTAACATTGTATATCCCTCAATTTCAAGTTCACTATCTGCAATCTCCTCATATGTCCATGATTCTGTTAACCCTATTATATCTGGTTTTTCTTCTTCTACATACAGTTCTAATTCTTCTCTTTTATTTACTATGCTTCTCACATTTGCATAAACATATTTTAGTTTGTAATGTTGTTGGTTTTCCTCTTTTTGCTTGTGGTTTATCATTTTAGTGTTTGCTTTTCTACTATGTATTTCACACTTCCCTGACTCCAAATTACCCCTTTGACTACATCCTCTATAGCACCCTATTGTAGGCCTATCTTTAGTCTCATACTTCATAGGCCTTACTAGTTTAAATTTCTAACACAATGATAGAACATATACTTTGCTACAACATGCTGTCCTATCTCATTTAGATGTAAACCTCCCCTATCTAACATTTTACTTTTGTCTACTTTAACATCAATAAATTCCATTCCCATGTCCGCACACATCACCTGTAACCTAAGGTTGATACCTATTATTTTGCTATCTAGATAGTCTGACCCATCTGCTCTGTCTAAAATGCCCATCATTGTGACCTTTCTAAACTTTTTTTCCTTAAGTGTTCTCATAAGACTTTTATATTTATCCATAATTATTTCTGTACCATCTCTCTTTACATTATTTGTACCTGCCAATACTACCACATGACTGTTTCCTTTGTCATCTAACCTCTTTATTCTCCCCTCTATGTCCTCTATTTTTGCTCCCCCAATATCCATTCTTTCAAACATGTTGTGTTGTTTAGACAAATGTCTGCCAACCTCTCTCACCATTGAATCTCCTACTACCAAAACTGACCCCTCACCTATATGTGCATACTTCTTGTAATGTTGATGAATTGTTCAACTCTGAACTCTGCCGAAAATAGCCTATACACACACATAAAATGGTGATGTCATGAGAAAATGGTGACCTATATTTTGCCTATTTCAGTTTGTGCTAAAAATGTCCACGCCACCATTCAACCATGGCCACAGATGGGCATGATTCAACCGTGGCCGTCCGTAGTTTCCCATGATTCAACAAAATACTATCTAGGAGGTTTAGTGCGCAACTGTTTCTAACAGATGCGTCAATTGTACGCTGCTGTAGCTCGCCACATCATTTCCTTGTCCGCTTTCTTAGCTCACTTTCTGAACATTCTTCCGGTAAACATTCTCTTACAAAACGCTTCATGTACAAGTCTTACCAAGTTTCGTCATAATTCAGTGTATTTTTAGGCTGGGCTTTAACAAAAATATAAGGTCATGGATTCTCGATACGCACGTGTGCACACACACACGCACACACACACACAGACGCACGCATGCACACGCGCGCACACACACGCGCACAAAGCGCATACACACACTCACACAATGAATTGTGTTTTTGCTGTGCACTTCATATGAAGCAAAGAAACACAACAACTTTCGTGAAGCCGGACCTTATTTCAGATGTCGTTTCAGCAGCAGTTGTAACATATATTGGAGGTTGCCCGTCAGTCAAGAGTACAGCTAGTCCTTTTTTGTTGTCTGTTACAGTGGTTCTATTTGTTCCTCCTCACTCTGGTCATGTATTACATTACAGCTACAATATAAACGAAGTGTAACATCATTGTTACATAACAAATGGAAAGATTATCATTTGAACACTGCACCATGTTTATGATACATCACATAATGTGAGTATATCGTTGCCTTAATGTTAAGTGCGGACACGGTTAAGTTGCAGATCTGCATGCGTTAGTCGGATCACTAGACCAAATGTGCATCCTGCTCGTACACTGCTCGTGAAAACAATTCCAAGAATGCGTTTCTTGCCTCGTAATTACAGTTTAATGTTTGAGTTGCAAATTACTAGAATATGCACTTTTACAAATGTTACTAGAAAACACATTTTAGATAGAATATGCACTTTTACATAAATTTTACATAAATTACTATAATACTAGACTTTTACATAAAGGTTACTAGCATATACGTAGCTTTACATACAAATTACTAGCAACACCGTTTTACATAAAGGTTACTAGCATATACGTAGTTGTACACAATTGTTACTAGTATACACAGTTTTACATAAAAGTTACTAGCATACACGAAGTTTTACATAAAAGTTACTAGCATACAGTTTTACATAAAAGTTACTAGCATACACGTAGTTTTAAGAAAAAATTACTATAATACTGGACGTTTACATAAAAGTTACTAGCATACACGTAGTTTTACATAAAGGTTACTAGCATACACAGTTTTACATAAAAGTTACTAGCATACACCGTTTTACATAAAAGTTACCAGCATACACCATTTTACATAAAAGTTACTAGCATACAGTTTTACATAAAAGTTAGTAGCATATAGCTTTAGATAAAAGTTACCAGCATGCAGTTTTACATAAAACGTACAATCATACACGTAGTTTTACATTACGGTTACTGGCATATACGTAGTTTTACATGCTTGTCATCGACCTCACACTCTGGTAACGAGTTACCTTGGACCAGTGACAAGACAACTACAGGCACTCTGGTAACAAGTTACCTCGGACCAGTGACAAGACAACTATAGGCACTCTGGTCCCGAGTTACCTTGGACCAGTGACAAGACAACTACAGGCACTCTGGTCCCGAGTTACCTTGGACCAGTGACAAGACAACTATAGGCACTCTGGTCCCGAGTTACCTTGGACCAGTGACAAGACAACTACAGGCACTCTGGTCCAGAGTTACCTTGGACCAGTGACAAGACAGCTACAGGCACTCTGGTCCCGTGTTACCTTGGACCAGTGACAAGACAGCAACAGGCACTCTGGTCCCGAGTTACCTTGGACCAGTGACAAGACAGCTACAGGCACTCTGGTCCCGAGTTACCTTGGACCAGTGACAAGACAGCTACAGGCACTCTGGTCCCGAGTTACCTTGGACCAGTGACAAGACAGCTACAGGCACTCTGGTCCCGAGTTACCTTGGACCAGTGACAAGACAGCTACATGCACTCTGGTCCCGAGTTACCTTGGACCAGTGACAAGACAACTACAGGCACTCTGGTACCACCTTCCGTGAGACTAGGGGTCATTTTAAAACAATATAGGATTCGATAGTCCACTGTTTCTGTTCATTGCTTTAGAAGGCGAGCGACTGACCTCTCGACCATAGCGAGCTCCAGAAGACTGTGTAGATAACCAGTGTTACATTCCCGTTGTGTCGTCACACAGCGACCAGCGAACGATTGGGATGTCCATGCCCCCGAAGTCACTCCCGCTGTCGCTTGTACATGAAAGGCTCTAGCTTGATGGATCTGGGCCAGCTCTTTCCTCATCAGAGGGCCAGTACTGATCAGGGACGATGGTTTCACTAGTTCCGCCGGGCTGCATACCACTCCGTCTGCTTCCGCTCTGTTGTTTACTTGGAAATTCGCTGTCCCTCGAGATGTGTATTAATGAGGATAATGGATGATTTTGACAGATTTCCCTCATGATAGCTGCATGAGAACGGGTTGTGTAGAGAACATGCTTGTAATATTGACTGCAGGACGATAGTTGACTGGGTCTCAGTGGCCTACAGCAGTCTATGACGTAGACAGCTTGAATGGATGACGCGGAACGTTGGGTTGGAAGAAAAGTCACATACGAAATAAATATCACACTAAATAACGAACACAGTGTAAGTTAGATAATAACCTGACACATGATGTAAATAACGTACACACACGTACACACACACACACGTGTACACACACATCTCTCTCTCTCTCTCTCTCTCTCTCTCTCTCTCTCACACACACAACACACATATTCTAACAACTCTATCTGACACAAAGTGTAAAGTCTGTAAGGTCACATTAAACCACCCTTGTCTGTCACACAGTGTAAAGTCTGTAAGGTCACTCATTCAAACAACTCTTGTCTGACACATAGTGTAAAGTCTGTAAGGTCACTCATTCAAACAACTCTTGTCTGACACACAGTGTCAAGTCTGTAAGGTCACTCCTTCTAAGAACTCTCTGACACAGTGTCAAGTCTATAAGGTCACTCATTCTAAGAACTTTCTCTGACACAGCGTCCAGTCTGTAAGGTCACTCATTCTAAGAACTCTCTCTGACACAGCGACAAGTCTGTAAGGTCACTCATTCAAACAACTCATGCCTGACACAGTGTCAAGTCTGTAAGGTCGAATATCTGATTTCTCCCGTGTTGGGAATGCCACGATAACCGAGCGCATGTTTGTGTATTTCCGGAACATGTGGGCGGGCATCTCTAGCATACCCTGTCGTCTGCTCTGTTTAGCGAAATCAAATTCTGTGTTTTATACACACACTAGCACACGCAGACTCAGTGCACATATGCGCACAAACACGCACAGCCATGCTCGCAAACATACATACAGAAACACATGTCCACAGAACCGCACACAAACACACATGAACAAAATATATACACAAACACACATCCAAGCACACACATTTACGCACGCAGGCAGGGACACACGCACACACACGCAGTTACCTCTCACAACTGCATGCCGAATGTGCTGATGCTTCTATTTTTACTGTCTCTGTTTTTCTCTTCTGGGTCACTATTATTTGCAAGTGATATGACATGGCATACGCATTCATGGACCAGCTAAGCAATCAGGATGGTTGTAGGTCTTTATTATTGCCAGTGCCAGCTACTCTGCCATGCTTTCTTTTAATTTTGGTCGATTTTAATTCTGTGTAATAAAATACTATTGGAAGAAACAAAGAAATGCGGCATTTCAATTGGGCAAATATGGACAAAATGAGGCGCATTTCGTGGAAAGAAAGGAAAACAATTAAAAAGATCTTGGATAAGTGAGGGGTAAAACGAGAATGAATGTACATCATCATCATCAGTTGTGTTAAGTGGTTTGGTTAACTTCTCTAAACCCATTGACAAGTGAGGGGCAACACTAGCAAGAGAAAATCAACTCTTTTCTTTACACTTATCCTGTTATACCTTTCAGCGGTTATACTATTATACCTTTCAGTGGTATTCTGTTATGCCTTTCAGTGGTATTCTGTTATGCCTTTCAGTGGTATTCTGTTATGCCTTTCAGTGGTTATCCTGTTATACCTTTCAGCAGTTATTCTGTTATGCCTTTCAGTGTCAGGTAATAACTTAACTTAACTTAACGTCGTTATACTTGTTTAAAAGGCCCTTCAGAGTCTGTATACAACCAGTTACATTTACATCACCTTGCTCTAAAAGTTATGCGCATCCAGTTTATTCTTAAATGCATTAAATGTCCCTGCCTCCACTACCTCGCCTGGCAATGCATCCAAGCAGACACCACTCTCTGACTAAAACAATATTTCCTAATATCTAATCTGGACCTCTCTTTAGTCAGCTTGTAGCTATGCCCTCTTGTTATTGTGGGTGGCTGTATTTAAAAAAAAACTTGTTATAGTCTAATTTATCGATTCCTCTGATCATCTTATAAACCTGTATAAAGTCACCACGAATTCTTCTCTCTTCGAGACACTGTAGGCCAGTTTTTCTGAGTCTTTCCTCATAACTGTAATTCTGGAATCCCACTATCAGCTTTGTTGCTCTTTTTTGAATTTTTTTGTAATGAAGAGATCTATACAACGAGCCCATCTGTGTGCCTTGGGCAAATATTTATATAAGCCACCATTTTTGCATTCTGCCTTTGGCTTTGAATTCGTTGACAACACTATCGTCAAACGATGAACTGTAACATCATTGTTAGATATCATCTTTAAGGCAAGAAATAGAAGATGATTGCTGCCGAAGACAGATGTGTTGGACCGAAAGGTGCAAATACCGTAATCAAGCTGTAACTAGCGACACAACACGTTCCATTCTCCAGACTGCAACCAGCAACTTGCAAAGCCCTGTTCAGGGCTTGGTAGTTGGAGATTGAGAACAAACGCAGAAGAAGATATTGAGAATCAGTGTATCCAACCTTGGATATGGAGATGGCAATTCATCTGATTTGAATAAATTACCCTTTTACCTATTTTGACAGGAAGGTTTTTAGTATGCTGAAAACATGCAAACAAAAGCAAAACCAATTTTCGAATGTTAGCCACTCCTCACAAAATGCCAGAAAAAGTGTCAGCCCAAAAACAAAAAAAAGCCAGGCAAAATCAAACAAGCAATGAATTGGCTGGAAAAAAAACGTTCTCTCTATCTCCCTCCCTCTCTCAGTCCCGAGATTATCCTCTTACACCATACCCACACTTTCTCCAGGTAAATGAATAGGCCAAAGGTAGGACACAAACACATTTTCTGACTCCCTGATGAAGAAAGCCAGATTTACACAATTTTACTTTTCATAAAACATGTTGTCCACTTTGTCAGAAGATAAACCAAGTCTTTCTTCCTTGGAGGTCTAAGTTTGTTGTCACAGTGTTGTATGTTTTGAAGGCTCCTGTCTTCACTCATTCTGGATGACTTATACAATCTTGGATCAATTATTTGTTCCACTAACTGTATCTCAACATGTTCTGGATGACTTATACAATCTTGGATTCATTATTTGTTCCACTAACTATTTCAACATGTCTTCTAGTTTTGTTGATTTCTAACACTAATAGCATGACTTATATTTATTTCAGCCCTCTCTCTGTCTTTGTCCCTCTCTCTTTCTTTGCTCCTTTCCCACTCTGTCAGTCTTTATCCCCCAATGGTCAAATTGCTCCAGAAATCTCACTTCACAGATTCGTCTTTGACATTTGTCTTTCATTGTCTACTGTTTTTAGAAATATGTTCACTCTTAATTTGCTATTTCTCAACAGCAATTGTACCAAATTCCCAGTTTTAGAGTCATTTTGTTCACTCTTACTTATATCCTTGGATTAATTTTGGTTAGAAATGGCTAGTACACATGTAGGTTTCCTAATTGATTAAATATTTAGTAAATGTGTCAATGTTAACCTTGTTTTCATTCTTGTTCCCCAAGTCCACAAACTTTATTTTGATCTTGATTTGGAGATTTGAGGTCAATAAATGTTTTTCATATCTAACTGCTGGCTTGAAATTCATGGATGTTCTTCATAGTTGAAATCTCCTGTCTTAGTCAACTGCTTTCTTCCAAATTGAAAGATTTTTTGTTCTAAAGGTAATTCATGTTCTTCCAAGTTAAAGACTTCTGTACCTAACTCAAGAAAAGTTCATTCTAATAATGGCACTTCACTTCACTATTATGGTTTTGTCCCTTCACTTCACCATTATGTTTTTGGCCCTTCACTTATTAACAATTATATACTTTTCCTAACAAAAGCCATCCATTTGCTTATAGCTTATCATGCTGGTGCTCTTACCATCAAGCTACAACAAAGCCAGTTAACTAGGCATTTCATGGTGTTGCCTAAGCACTGACATGAATTATTGAAGACCCATACAGCCAAAGTAGATACTTGAGGAAGGTCATGATGACAATACTGTACTTGAGCTGACTTAACAGTCTGTTCCAGATCTGGTCTAACCTGCTAGGGTTGGCATCATTAATCATCAGTGGACTAGAGCCCGACCATAACCCTGGCACACAGCAACGATTAGCGCATGAGGACAGTCACAACAAACCTCATCTATCCTAACGTTCAACTCTTATGTCACTCCTCCAAAGTTCAGTTCAACCTGGATATCATCATCATCACTCTTCCTTCTTGGCTGAGGTAGGGGCATGAAACTACCAATCCAGTTAATTTCTGATCAGAATATGGCATGTATGTGCCCTTATAGAGCATGTATGTGCCCTTACGGAGCATGTATGTGCCCTTACGGAGCATGCATGTGCCCTTACAGAGCATGCATGTGCCCTTATGAAGCATGTATGTGCCCTTATGGAGCATGCATGTGCCCTTACGGAGCATGAATGTGCCCTTACAGAGTATGCATGTGCCCTTATGAAGCATGCATGTTCCCTTATGAAGCATGCATATGGCCTTACAAAGCAAAAATGTGCCCTTACAGATCATATATGTACCCTTACAGAGCATACATGTGCCGTTACAGATCATGCATGTACTGTAACAGTTATGCCTTCAGTGGTACTGTGTATTGTATCTGTAAACACCATAGATCACATGGATAGAAAGACTGAATGAGCATGCTGTTTATTACCATGTGTAAGGGTTGCAGGAAACACACAGGGTAATACAATATATAATATGTGTGGTCATTATTGCTGGACATTATAGCACATGGGTCTTTCTGTCTGTTTCAGAGTGATGGAAATGCAGGATTCTTGAGGGCAGCCAGGGATGGAAATCTTGATGATGTTCTGGAATACTTGAAGGGGAGCACTGACATCAACACTAGCAACCCTGTAAGTTTGAGCTGCCCCCCCCAATAACTTCGCGTGGCTGGTATGCTACAGAATATCTTACTCTGATAATGGGCAGCTGGAACCAAGTTCCATTGATATGTCTCTGAGATCTTCCATGTGTAACACATCATGGGGGTACTTTCATCAATCTATCTTGAATTAAATCACTCATTAAGTTCAGTTCATTCATCTGTGTGTGTGTGTGTATGTGCACATTAATGTGTCTTGTAAATTAATAAAGAAGTGTGTCTGACATGTGTAATGTGTGGCCTTCGAAGGTTGCTCATTGATAAGAGAAATTGAGAAACTGGTAGATGAGTGAAGGCTGTCAAATAAGAATTCGGATTAGAAGAAGACCTGATATTGTGTACAGGTGTGGAGTCCTTATCATAGAGGGGATATAAACATGCTGGAAAGAAGACAAAAAAGAGCGATAAAGCTGATAGTGGCATTCCAGAATTACAGTTATGAAAAACCTGCCTACAGAGTCTAGAAGAGAGAATTCTTCTTCTTCTTCTTCGAACGCTGTCAAACGTCAACCTGTATTTTTTCGAAGAAAGCAGCGGTCATCCTGAGGCTGTCGACACTGCCATAGAGCTTGTCTAGTGTTGCCACTGGTGATGGCCACATCTGCTTTCTCTGGTCCTCGCAGTTTTGCAGCAGATGTTCAGCAGTCATTTTCCCGGTACCACAAGTGCATTCGTCAGTGCCACCTATCTTCAGTTTATTGAATAGGTGGTACCTCAGTCTGTTGTGGCCTGTGCGGAGTCTGAAGACCATGACCTGCTTTCTTCTGTTCAACTGGTAATAGGCATCGTTTTTTGTGTAGCCAGTATGTTCTGTTTCCCATTTGGCCATGTATCTGGCCCTAATAGGCCTTTTGGACTCTTCGTAGGTCACACTAGAATCTGGTTGTGGTAGTCTTGCACCTTCTTTTGCCAGTCTGTCTGCCTCCTTGTTGCCTTGGATGTTACAGTGGGATGGAACCCACTGTACCACTACTCTTTTTGGTGCGGACTCTTTAGTTGACAGAGTAATGCTCTTAAATCATCAAGTTCAGTATTTTTCTGGCTTTTTAGTGCTGTGACTACGGCCAGGGCATCTGTAAACATGACTATCTGGCTTTCATTGCTTTCGGCTGTCAGCATTGCTTCTACCGCTGCCCTCAGTGCCTCTGCCTCCGCTCTGAAATTGCTTGATAATTTTCCAGTTGCCACTGACAGTGTTATTTTTCTAAGAGAAGAATTCGAGGTGACTTAATACAAGTTTATAAGATGATCAGAGGAATGGATAAATTAGACTATAACAAGTTTTTTAAAATACAGCCACCCACAAGAACAAGAGGACATAGCTACAAATTAAGTAAAGAGAGGTCCAGATTAGATATTAGGAAATATTTGTTTAGTCAGAGAGGGGTGAATGCTTGGAATGCATTGCCACAGGAGGTAGTGGAGGCAGGGACAGTTAATGCATTTAAGAATACATTGGATGCGCATAGCTTTTAGAGCAAGGTGATGTAAATGAAACTGGTTGTTTACAGACATTAAGTCAAGTTAAGTTATTAGCTAGATGGATTTCTTTTCCTATTGTGATCGCATATTTAATGTTTCATCAGACGAGTTCCCGTAATGAATTGGAGCTGATCTTTAGCTCTGTGCATATTTAATGTTTCATCAGACGAGTTCCCGTAATGAATTGGAGCTGATCTTTAGGTCTGTACAGTTTTGAGTTTAGTGCTGGACCATTTAGCCAGTGTATCTTCTTGAACTGGCCATATAGGGGACAGCTCTGTAATACATGCTTTTAGTTTTAGTTTAGTCCACATGTGCACAGTGGTGAAGCAGTCAGTCAAAGCTTGTCCAATCTGTTGGCAAAGAATAGTGATCTGTCCCTGCAGGTTAAAGTTGTGATAGTCGTCGTTCAGTTGGTTCTGTTCTCTTCTGGCAGCCTGGATAGCTCTTGTTCTCAAAAGTTCAAAATCTCAACCCATTTTTACAAATATGTCTGCCTTCTTATTGCAAAGTATGCCACAATGGGAGGGTAGCCGTCACAGTATGATTCACTTTCTGGCAACTACCTTGCTTAGTTCAGTCTTCAGGTACAGGAATTCACCACCCATGAGAGCTTGTACAGATGGTGAACCTGTGAAGATGGCCATCTGGTGGCAGAAATCATCTTTGCAACTTGTTCGTGGGTTTGAACCTGAGCTGTATGGTTAGAGCAGGATTTACCAGTCAGAACAATCCGTGTCTGACATTGGCCCTTGGTATATGAGACACAATTAACAGCTCCTCCATTCTTGACTGGATTTGTTTTCTGATTTATCTGTGTAGGCATTATCCATGATTGTTTTGGGAAGTTGTCTTCAATCATACTCTGTGGCCAGATGGACTAATAAATGAGATATTTGAACTTTAGGGTTCAGAAGATGAAGCATGCATATGTGGGTATGTAGTTGGAGCTTATTATAACAAAGTATCACTCTTTCCTCAGAATGGACTGAATGCCCTTCACCTTGCTTCTAAAGAAGGTCATCTCAGCATTGTGACAGAACTTTTGAGCCGAGGAGCGAATGTGGAGGCAGCTACCAAGGTAATCTTGCTGTCCGTGCTTAGGCTATTCAGATCACTATGTGGCTACACCCATTTATATGTGAACAAGCTGTTCAATCCTTGCATCTCTGTGTGACTACACCAATTTATATGTAAATATGCTGGGTAAAGCTAAGATCCCTGTCTGACTACACTAATTTATATGTAAATATGCTGGGTAAAGCTAAGATCCCTATGTGGCTACACCAATTTATATGGAAATATGCTGGGTAAAGCTTAGATCCCCGTTTGGTTACACCAATTTAAATGTAAATATTCTGGGTAAAACTTAGATCCATGTATGACTGCACTAATTTCTATGTAAATATGCTGGGTAAAGTTTAGATCCCTGTTTGGTCACACCAATTTCTATGTAAATATGCTGGGTAAAGTTTAGATCCCTGTTTGGTCACACCAATTTATATGTAAATATGCTGGGTAAAGTTTAGATCCCTGTTTGGTCACACCAATTTCTATGTAAATATGCTGGGTAAAGTTTAGATCCCTGTTTGGTCACACCAATTTCTATGTAAATATGCTGGGTAAAGTTTAGATCCCTGTTTGGTCACACCAATTTCTATGTAAATATGCTGGGTAAAGTTTAGATCCCTCTTTGGTCACACCAATTTCTATGTAAATATGCTGGGTAAAGTTTAGATCCCTGTTTGGTCACACTAATTTCTATGTAAATATGCTGGATAAAGCTTAGAATCCCTGTTTGGTCACACCTATTTTTATATAAACATTCTGTTCAAGCTATCATCATACTTTCACACAAAGAGGAGTATAGATCCACCAAACAGTTGACCTGGCAGAAAGCATAGAGTCACTGCTACCTTGGAAGTAGGGAGGAAACTGGCATGTCTCAATTACCACTGGAGCTAAATAAGCTGAAATGGAAACTACCAGAAGGGTCATTCAGGCTGGACAGGTCCTAGTGGAGAGAATAGACTAAAAACAGACATCTTGCATAGAGGTTTAATAGGTTAGATTAGGACCTACCACCCAAATCTATTTTTCTTAAACCAGCCTATTACAAAAACATTGACAACAAAACAAATGCAAACTGTCTGGGGAAAGGAAGGGCCTCAGGAAAAGAGGAGAATGACACAATGGAGTGAAAGTTACAAGGAAGCTCTCGGCAGACTTCCCTTCTGGCTCATTATACCAGTCATGAAAAATGGCACAGATAGCTAAGGAGATGAGAAATTATACCTGGCATTCCCAGAACTTCCAAACAAGATGGATACAATCAGGAAAAACGTGACAGACAACCAGGGAGATGATTATTTACTCTAGAAATGAGGGATCTGTTGCTCATTACACAGAAACTGTGGCACCAATGCTTTCTAGAGAGAACAGAGGTCGCTTATAAAGTGGGAGTCTGTTAGCCATAGAATTATCAGTGCAAGCTTTAAGCCCAAAAATTAGAATATTAATATGAATTTAGGGCTATGTCCCAGCAAATGAGACTGAAGAGAGAAAAAAACCCAATAATTTTATAATGAGCTGCAAGAGGTCATTGACACACAGAAGAAAAAAAGATCTGCCCCCCCTCCAGTCAGACAGAAACCCAAAATGCCACAGTTATATTACAAGGATTATTCAAGAAGATTTGGGAAGCAGAGAGAGCACCCATAGAACGGAAAGAATAACAGCTGACAAAGCTGCCAGAGATTACAACAATCATGGGGAAATATGACATTGTTGTCGATGCAAGTAGGATATTCAACAAGATTAATCTTGGAGAGATTAAAAGGGGAAGTATACAAAAAGCTCAGAGAGGAACAAGAAAGATTCTGTCAGCGAAGATAGAGCACAGGTTATACAACTACTCTTCATATCAGAGTAGAATAAACTTTTGAATGAAAAACATCCATAAATGCAAATTTTATAGACTATAAAAAGGCATTTGACAGTTGGGATTGAAACACTCTGGCAATTTTTGAAATACTATGGAATGTCAGAGAAGCACATAACCCTCATCCAGAGTATGTATGAATATACAGTTAGTTGAGTGGTACAGGAGGGAGCACTGACTGCCAGCTTCAGGGTGCAAACAGGAATGAGACAAGGATTTCTTCTCTGTTCTGTCCTTGTCGGCAATAGATTGGATAATGAGAACATGAAGTGATGGAAAGAGAAATGACATTCACTGGAGACTATGGTCACAATTGGAGGCCTGGATTATGCAGATGATCTGGTACGTTTGTCACACAGTCATGGCCAAATGCAAACAAAAACTTGACAGGGTGAAAGAACAATTAGCCAAACTGGGATTGAATGAACATCAACATGAAGACAACCAAGCACCATAAAATTAACCCGACCTACAAGCTAGAGGGAGATCTGTTGGAAGAGGTGGATGCCTTGACATATTTGGACAGCGCAATTGACATGTTAGGGGTACAGATGCAGATGTCAAGACAAGAATTGGAAAGACAAGAATGGCATTTCTGACACTAAACAACATACGGAGATTCAGAGAAATCATGATTCTCACCAAAGTTTGAATATTCAATGCCAGTGTTGAGTCGGTGCTGTTTGGAGCGGAAACATGGAGAACAGCCAAGGCCATACAACAAAGACCACACGTTCTTAGCTAACAGATGTCTGTGAAGAAAAATGGTCAGAAAGTGACAGGACATTGTCAGGAAGGAAGTTCTGTAGGAAAGGAACCAAAGACAGATTAAGAGAAAAAAATGCAGCTGGATAGGATATGCATTGAACATAACTAGGCAGGCTCTCACATGGAACCCTCAAGGAAAGAGAGGTAGACCTAAATAATACACGAAGAAGAAAATGCAAGAGAGTACTGCGATTAAATGGTTACACCTGGAGAGAGCAGACTAGAGTAGCCCTGGACCATGCACGCTGGTGAGATGTGGTCAATGGCATATGTACCGAGAGGAGTGACACACTTTGATTGGACAATTGATTTGCCAGCCTAATGTGCAGTGACCCTTTTCACTCTCTCCCAGTAAAGAACCCCAATACTTCAACGAGGAAGGTTACACATGTAGGAGATACAAGAATTGCATTCATCAATGTTTATAGGTAAATGATGTAGATAGCCAGGCAACATTTTCTGGAAGTAGTGTACAAAGTTGACTGCTATGTATTTTTTTTTGTTGATTCTTGTCCAGAAAGGAAACACTGCCCTTCATATCGCATCCCTGGCTGGACATGAGGACATTGTCAAGAAGCTGGTGGAGAGTGCAGCCCAAGTCAACCTTCAGGCTCAGGTCAGTTGTAGCAGACGTTCATTGCACTTTGCACTACTACTTTCAAATATCTTCGGTATAGTCTTACTTTAACAGTTAAAAAGGATTTGACTGAGAATTATGTTTAATAGTTTGGCACAATTTCTTTAGATTATATTCAACAGATTGACACATCTTCCTCCGATTATGCTCAACAGATAAGTCTCACCATTCTCATATTTTTATGTTAAGCAGATTTGCACATCATCCTCAGATTCTTATGTTAAACAGATAAGTCACACCATCCTCAGATTATGTTAAACAGATAAGTCACACTATCCTCAGATTCTTATGTTAAACAGAGTGCCACATCATCCTTAGATTCTTATGTTAAACAGATAAGTCACACCATCCTCAGATTATGTTTAACAGATAAGTCACATCATCCTCAGATTCTTATGTTAAACAGATGTCACATCATCCTCAGATTATGTTAAACAGATAAGTCACATCATCCTCAGATTATGTTAAACAGATAAGTCACACTTTCCTCTGATTCTTAAGTTAAACAGATAAGTCACATCATCCTCAGATTATTGTATTAAACAGATTGGCACAATTTAATCATATTCTTATGTTAAACAAATTTGCAAATATCTAACACATTATTAAAGTCAACTCTTGGACACCCACATGTTAATTGGGGGATCCTTGTTTACCATAAGCCATCTGGTGTGCCTTGATGTGGTCAATCTGTTATTAGCAAAGTTTGAATAACAATTAAATCCAACAGTTTTTATGTCGCTTGCTGTGGTGAAATCTTTTGATTTTTCAGAAAATTTTATTTTTTCTGTGATAAAAATTTTTCACTTTAAAAAATGTGTTCATCAGCTAAATAGCTCGAGCAAACTTTTATGATAAAATCTCTTTTAATGATCATGATTAAAAATTATCAGCAAAACAAGAATCATGTCTTAATTACTAATGGTTTGAAGATACGATGAAGTGAGTGAGGATACTTTAGATTTAGAAAGAAAAGAAAAGAAAGAAACAATGTTGATGACATGTTTAGTAATGATGATAATATGATGCTGATATCATTGAAGGATGTCTACTAACTAGCACTAGTTCTACTATCTGTTCTAGTAAATCCAGGTCTCAGCCCCCATGGATAGGGACGATAGATCCAGATCAATACTTGCAAGTGTAGAGCCAACAGAATCTAAAAACAAAAATGGTAATCATTTGCCAAATGAGCTATACTGGAATATACTGAATCCTGGTTCAACAGAGAATGCTTTCTACTTTGTTACGA
Source organism: Ariolimax columbianus (assembly GCA_036924085.1). Lineage (NCBI taxonomy): Eukaryota > Metazoa > Mollusca > Gastropoda > Stylommatophora > Arionidae > Ariolimax > Ariolimax columbianus. Next base: position 2,795,826 of record JAVGWX010000006.1, read on the forward strand.
TTGAACAAACAATCTCTATTTACCAATAGAAAATTATAACATTTCTATATGTTGTGTATAAATGGATATTCTATATGAGAGCATTAATGTTAGAAGCTTCAAACATGTACAAACTTGATATATTATAGAAAGTTCAAGCCTGTTTTTCTAAATTAATAAAATTGTTTTTTTTTGTTTGTGCAACTGTTTGTGTATTTTTCTTTATGTAAAAACAAATTGGTTTTATTTGAAAACTCTTTTAAATCTCCACATTTGTAAATGAGAAACATTTATGTAATGTTTAAAATAATAAAATTATGTAGTGCCACCATAACTTCAAATTAAACTGTTTTTAAAAGCATGGTTTTAGTGTGGATATACTAAGAGTTAATTGTGTTAACATAGAGAAACATGTCATTTTGTCAGGACTAAATAGATACTGTGACTCTAGTAAGGTTCTCCATGTTTTTTCACTGCCACCTGTTATCTGCTTGTTAAACCAAGTTTGACCTGAGGGCATGTGGCCAGCAGCTCTTGCACAAGTTAAGAAATGGTCACCACATGCGGTCACTGTGCCATTACTGTATGGTCATCATGTTGTCAGTGAGCAGCAGAAGCTGTTTCTTGTTCCTTCATCCTGTTAATGTCATGCTGGCTAAATCCTGTCACAGAAGCAGCAGGGCATACAAGCAAAAGTGGGATTGCAGATTAGTGTGAACAAAACAAAGGAAATTACAATAAATAGCACAAAAATAGACCCAAAAAAAAGGTAACTTGTCAGAAAATTGAAGAAGTGCAATATGTTATCTATCTGGGAAGTATCTTTGGTAAAGATGGAGAAACAGACCAAGATGTTAACACCAGGATTAACAAGATGTTAACACCAGGATTAACAAGATGTTAACACCAGGATTAACAAGGTCAGATTTCCCTGCAACACTGTCCAGTATGGAACTAGGCACATAGCGATTAAGATTAAACTGCTTAAGAAGAATATCAAGTCTGCCCTGCTCAATGGCTCTGAGACAGGACATGTGACTAAAGGTATAACACCCAGACTGCAGACTTTGATTAACAAGGTAAGTCGTACAATCATTGTCAGTTACTTAATCATGAGTTCTTGGGGGATGTAACAGACCAGAACATCATACATGACAGTGACTGGCTAATCTAAATGAAACAAATGTTAAAGGACAAAACAATATACATCTCGAAGCTATCAGATGTCACTCAGTGTTATAAAAGTGTAAAATATGCCTTCAAATCATGTTTTTGTATATCTCATACAGGCTGGTTTTACACCTTTGTATATGGCATCCCAGGAAGGCCACTCTGAGGTAGTCAAGTTTCTACTGGCCAGTGGAGCTAATCAAGGACTCTCTACTGAAGTAAGATCACCTTGTGGTTGCGGCATTCGATCATTGACACAACACTTGACATTAGTACAGAAAGTTTACAGGCAATCTTTACCGAGTTCAATCCTTAATTGGTGCAGGATTTTTTCAATCATAAAATGGCTCCCGGGTCAACCCATTCTAAAAAATTGGGTACCCAAGCAATCTGGTAATTAAAGGCAGTCGGCATGATGCTGACCACATCACCCCCTAGTGTGCCACTGATCATAACAAATATGTGCACAAAACCATATTCCACTAATGCCACATGGCGGATAAACAGGATCTTGACTTGTTGATATTATTGAAGGATGTCTACTAGCTAGCACTAGCTCGACTACCGGTTCTGATAAGCGAATGGTACAGCAAAGGTACTGGATGTAACTGCCGGAACACTCTAGTCAACCTGTCTCTAAATAGTACCTGGCTTACTATTATGAAAGGAAAGGCAATGGCCAATAAACAAGCTGTAATGGAGGCTTTAACAATTCATCCGCAACATCCATGCCTGCTATGGGACTACCTCATAATAGTTCAGCTACTATCATGAAGGAAATGTGGTTTCCTTTGCATATAGTCCATCTCATTGAAACATTATACCAAGATCAACAAGCCGCTGTCCGAGAATCTGGGCAAACATCAGATTGGTTTGCAGTACAAAAGGGAGTCCGACAGGGATGTATCCTCTCACCTTATCTGTACAGCATATATGCTGAATGTATAATGAGAAATGTGCGAGAAGATAACATTTAAAGTTTCGACCCATTTACGATTGGGGGGTACGAGATTCCAGAGTTACGATACACAGATGACACAGTGATATTATCAAGAAGTGCAGAAGGGCTAGAACAGCTACTTTCAGCTGTGTAATGGACATAGTAAAAATCAAAATCTGTTTATAAACAAAACAAAGATAATGACCACCGATAAAACACAATGCCAGCATAAATTTACAGTGGGTGGTGAGGAAATAGATCAGGTCACACATTTTGAATATCTGGGCTCCAGAATTGACAAAAATGGTGACTGCTCAAAAGAAATCAGAAGAAGACTAGCTATGGCAATGCAGAGACTGAAAAACCTGAGGAATTATGGCAGGGCACCAACAAAATGATAAAAGTAAAAGTCTTGAGAGCCTGTGTTTTTCCTGTGGCAGCTTATGGCTGCGAATCATGGACGATTACCAAAACTTCTAGACAAATAAAAATCGAATCCTTCGAGTCAAAATGTTACAGAAAGATCCTCAGAATACCCTGGACAGAGAAAAGAACAAATGTAGATTTTCTGCAAGAGTTGAGCATAGAGAAGAACTGGTTTATCAATTCCATTTTGGCTAGAAAATGCAAATACTTTGGTCACATCAAGAGACACAATGGTCTTGAGAGAACGGTGATGGAAGGTATGGTGCCAGGCAAAAGATGAAAGGGTAAACCAAGAAGTCGATGGCACCAAGGTATCCAGGAATGCCTGAGTATGACAGTGGCGGAAGCCGGTGTTTTGGCAAGGGAACGAGTTTCTTTCAGACAGACTGTGATGGGAGCGATGTTCTACAAAGGACATGCTACATGATAATGACTATCATGTAGCTGTACACACTCACCTGACAGGATGTTACACCAATATCTTATTGTAGTTGTCTGGTGCCATTACAGACTTGGGTTATCACTTACATTCTCTCTCCTTCAGTTTTCTTCTTGTACCATGAGCAATGGCTAAGGCAGTCATCTCTGCCCACAGCTTCCTGGCGCTGGGGCTGTTGATCTGTTCTTTTGTTGAGACTCCTGTTACATTCAATTGTCCTGTCCATTCTCTCTTTGTTGTTACCTGTCTCTAATTTCCAGCAATTTGGTTTTTTGGCATTCTAGATAATTATAGATCAGTGAGTTTAACAAGTCTGCTAAATTTTAGTCAATAATCAAAGAAAATATAATGCATTTGGGACAAATGGATTGAAAAATGGTTAACGGATAGAAGGCAGAGTGGGCTTAAATGAGTACTCTGAGTTGTGTGAGGTAAAATGTGGAATGCCACAGGGCAGATATATATATATGTTATTGGATCCATCAATGCAAAATTCGCGGATGATACAAAACTGGTAGATGGAGTTTAATGTTGATAAATGTACAGTCATTCACATGGGTAAAACCAAGATGAAATGTAATTACAAGATGGGAGAGAACAATATCAGAGGAGGAAAGGGACTTAGGGGTTATAATAGATTATACAGGTAAGGTAAGTGAACAAGTCCAGGTAGCAGTGAAAAAGACAAATGGAATGTTAGGTAGGATAAAAAGAAATATTAACCTTAAGCACGCCACAGTCCGATCCCTTTGAACCAGCTCAGCCTGCAAAAACGGTGTCCGGAAAATTTTTTTTTTTTTTCTGAACGGAGTCACTCCTGACATCCATTTTTTACTGCTGACTACGCCCTCCATATATTCACGATATTTTGCCGGTTAAAGTATCGTGTGTTCGATTACAAATGGCTTTTGAACAGTTTTAATTTTGTATACGCCGTTTGGAGCAAGCCGACTTTTTTGCGAAAGGGGAAGTAGGTTGTTGAGAAAGATTTTTATCGCGTAGATCTGTTTATTTTGTTTGTTTAAATGAAAGAACTACGTTTGAATTGAAACTAACAGTTGTGGCGATATTGTAAACACAGTATCGAAACGTTGTTGTGGTTTCCATGGTTTTCTATCGAAGCGACTAGGCCTAGTGGTCGAGTCCAAATTTTTCCCGAGATTTTTAATAAATTTTCAACTTCATCTTTTTAAATGTCAAAAACTAACAAACATACAACAAAAACAATAACACCCACATGTTCGTTATGCTATTGTGTATCTACACGCCAGAAAATTATATTTATTGACAAACAAACATAAAAGTTACAAATTTTGAAAGACGACTACCACAGCGACTAATTAAGAAAATTAATTAGGTCAAATTTTTTTCAAAAATAATGTGGAGTGCGTAAGGTTAAACATAGGAGCAAGGAAGTGATAATTAAACTGTATAAAGTATTAGTTAGACCTAGATTGGAATACTGTGTTCAGGTGTGAAGCCCTTATCATAGAGGAGATATAAACATTCTCAAAAGGATACAAAGAAGAGCACCAAAGCTGATAGTGAGATTCCAAAATTGTAGTTATGAGGGAAGACTCCGAAAAATCAGTGTCTAGAGCAGAAAAGAATTAAAGAGCATTTAATACAGGTTTATAATATTCAAGGGAAAGGATAGATTAAATTATAGTTTTTGAAAGTACAGCCGACTACAAGGAGACCAGAGAGTACAGTTATAATTTAATTAAAGAAAGGTCCAGATTAGATATTAGGAAATATTGTTTAGATAGAGAGTGGTGAATGATTGGAATTCATTGTCACAGGAAATAGTGGGGGCAGGGTCAGTTAATTCATTCAAGAATAGATTGGATGCACATAGTTATTTATAGGTCAAGTGGAGTAGAAGAAACTGGTTGTGTACAGACTGTGCAGCATCTTATAAAGCAGTATAAAGTTACAACAGAAATGGTACTGTAAGCAGTCACATAGATTTTCTGTACATGTGCATCTATCTCATCTCCAGGATGGGTTTACACCACTGGCTGTAGCCCTCCAGCAAGGTCACGACAAGGTTGTCTCAGTGCTGCTAGAACATGATGCCAAGGGCAAGGTACGGCTGCCTGCCTTGCACATTGCTGCCAAGAAGGATGACGTCAAATCAGCAGCTCTTCTCCTTCAGAATGAGCAGAACTCTGTGGAACTCCAGACCAAGGTAGGCCATTGAATGAGTCATTGTGACTGTGGGCTTATTTTAGAATACTCTTACACTGGAATCTAATCAACATTCAATATTGATATAATTAAAATTAACATTGTCTTGAAATACGCCCTTGGCTGCTCAATACATATTTTTCATTGCTTTGATTTATATATGAATGTGTTTATGGGATTGTTTCTAGGGATAATGATACTGGAACAAATCTGATAGAGACTGAGGGAAACAATGTTTCATTTCACTGTGGTTTTAAACAGGGTTTGTTTTCATCAAGCTTCATTTTGCACACCAATGCTAACACGTTTGGGAAGTGGTATTTCTGATTTCATTCATATATGGTTGCACATTTCAAGCAGACAAGCACTCTTGGAAACATTAAGAGTGTGCTACATTTGTTTTATCCTGCATAGAAAAATTGGTTCATTCATCTTAACTACTGCATACAACATACTGCAGCATATAACACACATATACTCCACACATACATACACATATCAGAAAACACGTAGCACACAACGTATCACACAAACACGGTACCACATTGTGCCAGCTTGCACTTCCAGCACTAAACATTATCGATGACTACTGCTGATGGTCATTTGATATTGTTATGTCAGATGGGAGATAAAAACATAGGCCCTACAATTGGGATATTCACAAAATTGTGCACATTTTGTCAAAACAGAAACAAACAAATAAAGAAGTTTTGAAAGAATTAGTTAACCAAAATAATAATGAGAAACACGTAAATGAGAGAAATAGTACATTTTGGACTTGTAGAGTGACATAACACATTGTTGAAGACGACGACTTTATTAGAGTATAAGGTTGAAGACCAACAAACAAAGAAATGACAGACGGCATTATAAGTAGAAATAAATGCATCAAGACGGCATTATCAGTAGAAATAAATGCATCAAGTTATAGCAATATAAGATTTAGAAACCTCGCCCTTTTGATGCTAATAACAAGTCACCTTCAAGTATTTTAGTCTACTAAGCAACATAATCTTCATACCTACTAATTTATCATTTCACTATTTTATCCTAGCTACATTACCATGATAATACTATATGACTAATTTGTCTTACACTAGCTCTGCCTGGTGCTTGCTAACTCACTTAGAATGCAGACAGCCTTACCAGACAGACACACATATAATATCTGTCATCTATGCACAGTTTGAATCAATGCTAATAAACATCATCTACACATACAGACAATCACACACTACTAATTTCATCTACACACACAGACAAACACATACTAATATCATATACACATACAGACAAACACACACACTAATATCATCTACATCTACTGACAACCTCACCTGATACTAATACCATATGAACATACACACAATCTCACCTGGTTCTAATATCATGCACACAACACACACCTGATACTAATATCATATATAGCTACAAAAATCAACTGATACTAATATCACACATACATACAACCATACCAGAAACTAATCATAGATGCACAACCACACATGCTACTGATATCACACATTCATACAAAATCCTTTATGATACTAATATCACTGATACACATCACCACATCGGATACTGTTATTACACATACACACAACCATATCGGACACTGTTATTACAGATATACACATCCCCACCCTAATAACAACATCTCCACCTTCCGCTGACTTCTATGTCTGCCCACTAATAACCTTATTCCCACACACATCTCCATCCCAATAAAATATCTCCACCCTAATTACACATATCCTCCCTAAAAACACATCTCCACCCTAATAACACATCTCCACCCAAATAACACATCTCCACCCCACTAACACATCTCCACCCCAATAACACATCTCCACCCCAATAACACATCTCCACCCCAATAACACATCTCCGCCCCTATAACACATCTCCACTCCAATAACACATCTCCACTCCAATAACACATCTCCGCTCCAATAACACATCTCCACCCTAATAACACATCTCCACCCCAATAACACATCTCCGCCCCAATAACACATCTCCACTCCAATAACACATCTCCACTCCAATAACACATATCCACTCCAATAACACATATCCACTCCAATAACACATCTCCACCCTAATAACACATCTCCACCCTAATAACACATCTCCACTCCAATAACACATCTCCACCCCAATAACACATCTCTACTCCAATAACACATCTCCACCCTAATAACACATCTCCACCCTAATAACACATCTCTACTCCAATAACACATCTCCACCCTAATAACACATCTCCGCCCTAATAACACATCTCCGCCCTAATAACACATCTCCACTCCAATAACACATCTCCACTCCAATAACACATCTCCACCCTAATAACACATCTCCACCCCAATAACACATCTCTACTCCAATAACACATCTCCACCCTAATAACACATCTACACCCTAATAACACATCTCCACCCCAATAACACATCTCCACCCTAATAACACATCTCCACCCTAATAACACATCTCCACCCCAATAACACATCTCTATTCCAATAACACATCTCCACCCTAATAACACATCTCCACCCTAATAACACATCTCCACCCTAATAACACATCTCCACCCCAATAACACATCTCTACTCCAATAACACATCTCCACCCTAATAACACATCTCCACCCTAATAACACATCTCCACCCTAATAACACATCTCCACCCCAATAACACATCTCCACCCTAATAACACATCTCCACCCTAATAACACATCTCCACCCCAATAACACATCTCTATTCCAAAAACACATCTCCACCCTAATAACACATCTCCGTCCTAATAACACATCTCCACCCCAATAACACATCTCCACCACAATAACACATCTCCACCCTAATAACACATCTCCACCCTAATAACACATCTCCACCTTAATAACACATCTCCACCCTAATAACATATCTCCACCCTAATAACACATCTCCACCCCATTAACACATCTCCACCCCATTAACACATCTCCACCCTAATAACACATACCCTCCCTAATAACACATCTTCACCCTAATAACACATCTCCACCCTAATAACACATCTCCACCCCAATAACACATCTCCACCCCATTAACACATCTCCACCCTAATAACACATACCCTCCCTAATAACACATCTCCACCCTAATAACACATCTCCACCCCAATAACACATCTCTATTCCAATAACACATCTCCACCCTAATAACACATCTCCACCCTAATAACACATCTCCACCCCAATAACACATCTCCACCACAATAACACATCTCCACCCTAATAACACATCTCCACCCTAATAATACATCTCCACCCTAATAATACATCTGCACCCTAATAATACATCTCTACCCTAATAACACATCTCCACCCTAATAACACATCTCCACCCTAATAATACATCTCCACCCTAATAATACATCTCCACCCTAATAATACATCTCTACCCTAATAACACATCTCCACCCTAATAATACATCTCCACCCTAATAACACATACCCTCCCTAATAACACATCTCCACCCTAATAACACATCTCCACCCCAATAACACATCTCTATTCCAATAACACATCTCCACCCTAATAACACATCTCCGTCCTAATAACACATCTCCACCCCAATAACACATCTCCACCACAATAACACATCTCCACCCTAATAACACATCTCCACCCTAATAATACATCTCCACCCTAATAATACATCTCCACCCTAATAATACATCTCCACCCTAATAATACATCTCTACCCTAATAACACATCTCCACCCTAATAATACATCTCCACCCTAATAATACATCTCCACCCTAATAATACATCTCCACCCTAATAATACATCTCTACCCTAATAACACATCTCCACCCTAATAACACATCTCCACCCTAATAATACATCTCCACCTTCCTCTGATTTCTATGTGTGCCTACTAACAGCCCCACTCCCACACACTTGCCCACCCCAATAACACATCCCCACCCCAATAACACACCCTTACTACAATAACACACCCCCACCCTAATAACTCAACATCTCCACCTTCCGCTGACTTCTATGTTTGCACACTAACCATCTCATGTGTTTTCTCTGATATGCTTACTAAAGGGTGGACTAGTCAATGACACTACAAAGGTTTGTTCACATTTTTATTTTCACCTATATCTTTGTTTTATTTTTTTAATATTTGCTTGTTTTTATTATTATTCCAGTATGCTTGATTGTGTCCTGCTAAATATTATCTGTATATCTTATTGATAAGTGTTTCTTTCCTTAGAGGTCTTTATTTGTTAGATTCTTTTGTTAGGTATGCTTGTGTTTAGATGAGACTGCATGTCTTAGACAAGATGGCCCACTTAACTGACAAGATGGTCTACTAATTAGACTGACAAGATGTTCTACTAACTAGACTGACAAGATAGTCTACTAATTAGACTGACAAGATGTTCTACTAATTAGACTGACAAGATGGTCTATTAACTAGACTGACAAGATGGTCTATTAACTAGACTGACAAGATGTTCTACTATCTAGACTGACAAGATGGTCTACTAACTAGACTGACAAGATGTTCTACTAACTAGACTGAAAAGATGGTCTACTAACTAGACTGACAAGATGTTCTACTATCTAGACTGACAAGATGGTCTACTAACTAGACTGACAAGATAGTCTACTATCTAGACTGACAAGATCGTCTACTATCTAGACTGACAAGATCATCTACTAACTAGACTGACAAGATCATCTACTAACTAGACTGACAAGATAGTGTACTATCTAGACTGACAAGATGGTCTACTAACTAGACTGACAAGATCGTCTACTAACTAGACTGACAAGATAGTCTAACTAGACTGACAAGATAGTCTAACTAGACTGACAAGATAGCCTAACTAGACTGACAAGATAGTCTACTATCTATAATGACAAGATAGTCTACTAACTAAACTGACAAGATAGTCTAACTAGACTAACAAGATAGTCTAAGTCTACTAACTAGACTGACAATATAGTCTACTATCTAGACTGACAAGATCGTCTACTAACTAGACTGACAAGATCATCTACTAACTAGACTGACAAGATAGTCTACTATCTAGACTGACAAGATGGTCTACTAACTAGACTGACAAGATGGTCTACTAACTAGACTGACAAGATGGTCTACTAACTAAACTGACAAGATAGTCTACTAACTAGACTGACAAGATAGTCTACTAACTAGACTGACAAGATAGTCTACTAACTAGATTGAAAAGATAGTCTACTAACTAGATTGAAAAGATAGTTTAACTTAACTTAACGTCTTTATACTGGTTTAGAAGGTCCTGCAGAGCCTGTATCCAACCAGTTACATTTACATCACCTTGCTCTAAAAGCTATGCGCATCCAGTTTATTCTTAAATGCATTAACTGTCCCTTCCTCCACTACCTCCCCTGGCAATGCATTCCAAGCAGACACCACTCTCTGACTAAAAAAAATATTTCCTAATATCTAACCTTGGACCTCTCTTTAGTCAGCTTGTAGCTATGCCCTCGTGTTATTGTAGGTGGCCTTATTTTAAAAAACTTGTTATAGTCTAATTTATCGATTCCTCTGATCATCTTATAAACCTGTATTAAGTCACCACGAATGCTTCTCTCTTCGAGACACTGTAGGCCGGTTTTTCTGAGTCGTTCCTCATAACTGTAATTCTGGAATCCCACTATCATCTTTGTCGCTCTTTTTTGTATTCTTTCTAGCATGTTTATGTCCCCTCTATGATAAGGACTCCACACCTGTACACAGTACTCCAATCTAGGTCTAACTAAAGCTTTATACAGTTTGACGATCACTTCCTTGCTCCTATGTTTAATATTTCTTTTTATCATACCTAACATTGCATTTGCCTTTTTCACTGCTACCTTAACTTGCTCACTCACCTTTCCTGTATGATCTATTATAACCCCTAGGTCCCTTTCCTTATCTATCTTCCCAATATTGTTTTCTCCCATTCTGTAATTATGTTCCATATTGGATCTACCCATGTGGATGACTGTACATTTATCTACATTAAACTCCATTTGCCAGCTTACAGACCATTCTCGAATTTTATCTAAATCTGACATCAATATATCCACTTCCGCTTTAGATGAGACACTACTGCATAGTTTGGTGTCATCAGCAAATTTTGCAATCATGGATCCCACATCAATGTCCAAATCATTTATATATATCAAGAACAAAATTGGTCCCAAAACCGAGCCCTGTGGCACACCACTTTTCACTTCACACCACTCAGAGTACTCCTTATTTATGCCCACCCTCTGCCTTCTTCCCGTTAACCAATTTTCAATCCATTTGGCAACTTCCCCACCTATTCCATGTGATTTTAACTTTCAAAATAATCTTTGATGAGGTACTCTATCAAAGACCTCTGCAAAGTCTAGATAAATAACATTTTCACCCCTACTAACTAGACTGACAAGATAGTCTACTAACTAGATTGAAAAGATAGTCTACTAACTAGACTGACAAGATAGTCTACTAACTAGACTGAAAAGATAGTCTACTAACTAGATTGAAAAGATAGTCTACCAACTAGACTGACAAGATAGTCTACTAACTAGACTGACAAGATAGTCTACTAACTAGACTGACAAGATAGTCCACTAACTAGATTGAAAAGATAGTCTACTAACTAGACTATCAAGGTGGTCCACTAACTAGGCTATCAAGGTGGTCCACTAACTAGACTATCAAGGTGGTCCACTAACTAGACTATCAAGGTGGTCCACTAACTAGACTATCAAAGTGGTCCACTAACTAGACTATCAAGGTGGTCCACTAACTAGACTATCAAGGTGGTCTACTAACTAGACTAAAAGTGGTCCACTAACTAGACTAATGGTGGTCCACTAACTAGACTAAAGGTGGATCAGTAACTAGACTAACAAAATGGCTTATGACAATGAGCTTGCATGCCTTCACAATTGTTTCAGATTTGCTTTTATAGACAAATTAGTCATTATAAGCAGTTTTAGTCTCTCTGTCTCTCTCTCTCTCTCTCTCTCTCTCTCTCTCTCGCTTTCTGTTTCTCAATGCAGACACACATTTTCTATACATACTTGTCTGAGACTGACAGCTAACTGACCCCAGTACAGTCATGGTACGGTTCATCTGTTAGTGATATTTTTAGAGTTGTTCACATATTACTTAATGTTGTCAGTAACTCAACCTTTGCCTCCTTACTGCTTGTACTAGCATGCCTTCTTGGTAGGTTTTGTTTATATTCACTTTGTTTTGCTGCTACCAACAATGGTTCTGTGACACATGTCCTCTATAGGTATTTTGTTAAATTGAGAATTTATGCAATGAGTATTATACACTGGTTACAGTACATATATATATATATATAGAGAGAGAGGGAGGGAGATCTATGATGCTTCATAAAGGGAGTCATTTGTGTGCAGTTTTCCGAGGGTGATATAGTTGAGCAGGATGAGGACTCATATGTCCAGTTTGTTGCTCATGATACATGATCTTTGTACACACACTCAGTACAAACATGTTCCATTGTTTACATGGTGATAGAATGCTTATATTTGAACATGGCACAACTCCAGCTCATGAGATCATGGCACAATTCCAGCTCATGAGATCATGGCACAACTCCAGCTCATGAGATCATGGCACAACTCCAGCTCATGAGATCATGGCACAACTCCAGCTCATGAGATCATGGCACAACTCCAGCTCATGAGATCATGGCACAACTCCAGCTCATGAGATCATGGCACAATTCCAGCTCATGAGATCATGGCACAACTCCAGCTCATGAGATGTGAACTCTCTTGTCTGAACATGGCACAACAGCTCATAACTAATATTTAACATTTATTTTAAAATTCAATTGTGACAGTAAATTGTAGCAATACAAGATTTAGATATCTGACCCTCAAATGAAATTATAGCAATACAAGATTTAGATATCTGACCCTCAAAAGAAATTATAGCAATACAAGATTTAGATATCTGACCGTCAAAAGAAATTATAGCAATACAAGATTTAGATATCTGACCGTCAAAAGAAATGATAGCAATACAAGATTTAGATATCTCATCCCGACAGGAAATTATAGCAATACAAGATTTAGATATCTCATCCCGACAGGAAATTATAGCAATACAAGATTTAGATATCTCATCCCGACAGGAAATTATAGCAATACAAGATTTAGATATCTCATCACGACAGGAAATTATAGCAATACAAGATTTAGATATCTCATCCCGACAGGAAATTACAGCAATACAAACAAGATTTAGATATCTCATCCCGACAGGAAATTATAGCAATACAAGATTTAGATAAATCATCCTGACAGGAAATTATAGCAATACAAGATTTAGATATCTCATCCCGACAGGAAATTACAGCAATACAAACACGATTGAGATATCTCCCCATGGCAGGAAAAAGTTATAGCCTTAACAGTACACGATTTTGATAAGAATGTAAGGTTAATCAATATAAATTTGAATTTATTTACATTGTTCAGTCATAAATAAATATGTCATACCATATGGAAATAATGTCTGTCAACTCCCTGAGAGTAGCCGAGTGACAGGTTGACCCATTGAACGATAAGCTGCCTAGTGATGAGAGACGTCAGAGTTAGACCAGCAAGAAAGGGTGAAATCGGTGTGATTATTTGAGATAAAATGATGAAATAGAAGAAAGAACAAGCTGTTGTTCCATCCCTCATTCTATGCCTTTGATGTTGCATAATCTGACCATGCTGTAGGTTGTATGCCTTTGATGTTGCATAATCTGACCATGCTGTAGGTTGTATGCCTTTGATGTTGCATAATCTGACCATGCTGTAGGTTGTATGCCTTTGATGTTGCATAATCTGACCATGCTGTAGGTTGTATGCCTTTGATGTTGCATAATCTGACCATGCTGTAGGTTGTATGCCTTTGATGTTGCATAATCTGACCATGCTGTAGGTTGTATGCCTTTGATGTTGCATAATCTGACCATGCTGTAGGTTGTATGCCTTTGATGTTCCATAATCTGACCATGCTGTAGGTTGTATTCCTTTGATGTTCCATAATCTGACCATGCTGTAGGTTGTATGCCTTTGATGTTCCATAATCTGACCATGCTGTAGGTTGTATGCCTTTGATGTTCCATAATCTGACCATGCTGTAGGTTGTATGCCTTTGATGTTGCATAATCTGACCATGCTGTAGGTTGTATGCCTTTGATGTTCCATAATCTGACCATGCTGTAGGCTGTATGCCTTTGATGTTGCATAATCTGACCATGCTGTAGGTTGTATGCCTTTGATGTTCCATAATCTGACCATGCTGTAGGTTGTATGCCTTTGATGTTCCATAATCTGACCATGCTGTAGGTTGTATGCCTTTGATGTTCCATAATCTGACCATGCTGTAGGTTGTATGCCTTTGATGTTGCATAATCTGACCATGCTGTAGGCTGTATGCCTTTGATGTTGCTCTAACTCTTCATTAACTTCTACCCTCAGAGTGGCTTTACTCCTCTCCACATTGCTGCCCACTACGGAAACACAAATGTAGCCACTCTACTTATTCAGCGCAATGCCGATGTCAACTTCAGAGCTAAGGTTAGTATGGCCTAGTTTCACTGGTTGAGTCTAACGTCATTGGTTGCACAAAGTCATTAACCATGTAGGTACCATTGTTCACTGTTGAACACATAAAAGCTAGTGTCATTGATACTTTCTAATAGTATATGATCAGGTACTGTGTAGGTCAGCCAGTTACTAGATCGGTAGGTTGCCAAAGTTTTCTCACTCAGATTGGGCCAATTTGGGTTGGTTCATTTAATATTAGGGATCAATTGTATATACAACATCTGATGGTTGGTTGGATGATTATTGATCTAGCGGCCTGTAGGCTCCTGCTCTTTGGCACAATGCCATACAGTGGTTTCTGCATGTGTGAGCTGTTGTTTAGTTCTGTACAAAGTGTTCCATTTGTTTGGTCTCAGAGGAAGAAGCTCTTTCCTAGCACTGGCACTGGCAAGCACCGTACATTCAAAAAGATGGTGCTCAACAGTGTCATAGGGATGTGTGCACAGCCGGCACTCTGGAGTATGTTCTGGTTGGATTCTGTTCAATTGATGTTAAGTTGTATATGTTAAGTGAAAAGTCGGAAAATGGTGCTTCGTACTAAAGGTTGATGTTGTCTTTGGGATTTGTGATGGCTATATGTTTGTAGATTTCTCTCCCAGTATTTTCCATTGCCTATCAATTCATCCAAGCCTCTTTGTTTCAGTCCTCTTGTTTGGCTGTCTGTAGAGTTGTTGGTGTGTATTGCTGTTCTTGACTTACCCCTTCTTAGCCAGTTTGTCTGCCTTTTATTGCCAGGTGTATTTGAGGTATCTATTACATAACTATTCTAACTTCATGGGATGTGAGAAGTTGGTTGGCATCTAAGGATATTTGGGTAAGTTCAGGCTTACAATGGCCACCATCTTCCTGACCTTGGGGGGTAGATAATGAGTCTGTAAAGATTACATTGGTTTGAGATTTTGATGAGAAAGCTTCAAATCCAGGCCTCAAGTGGTACAGAGACACATCCAATGCTGTTATTTCTGCCTCATAGTTTGAACATACCTCCTCACAGGCATCAAACAGCTCATCAGATGTTCTGTCTGGATACTCTATGTACACTCTAAATATGTACACTCTATATATGTACACTGTAAATACCACTTTAATCGTGGCCTTAAAAGCAGACCCTTCAGTGTAGACATGTATCCATTCTTCTGGGTAGGCGTCAATCATTCTCTGATTCTCTCTAAAGACTTACCAGAACTTCTTGTTGTACAAGGTTTGTTCAGAAAGTAACCGACTTTCTGGTCGGAAAAATACAATTATTTACCTGGTGGTTTGAAACCCTAATTCCCTTCAAAATGCTTTCCTTGGGACTCCACACACTTCTCCCAATAAATCCCGCCATTGTTGGAAGCATTTCAAGAAGGCCTCTTTGGGAATGGAGAATGGCTGGGTCATCACATTCCACATAATGTCTTTTCGTGACTCTAATCAGTGGAATTTTCAACTTAGGGAACAGCCAAAAATTGCAAGGAGCCATTCCGGGAGAATCAGGAGCCTGGCGAACCAGATGAATGTTGTATTTAACCAAGAAAGTCTGAATCAGATAAGAAGAATGGGTGGGTGCTTTGTCATAATGGAACTGCCAAGTGACCGTTGTTCACAGGTCTGGTTGTTTGCATCGAACAACATCACGACAGTGACGGATAATCTCCAGGTAGCATGTTTTGGTAATGTTTTGACCTTGTGCTGCGTACTCACGATGCACAACCTCACAGGTGTAAAAATTTCAACATGACTTTGACATTGCTGCGCACCAACCGCACTTTTTTCGGCATCGGGGATGATAAGTGTCTCTACTGGGACTACTGCAGCTTGGTTTCCAGGTCGTATCCATTACCAACGACTCATCACCAGTGATCACAGCGTTTAGGAAATCAGGGTCACTGTTTGCGCAGTTGCTTCCACTCTATCATTAGTGGCTTCAGCGTGAATTTCCCAGACACTCTCCACTTAGCCAAATCCTTGCTCAAAATTGTGACAAATCCTAGCTCAAAATTGTGACAAATCCTTGCTCAAAATTGGGACAAATCCTTGCTCAAAATTGGGACAAATCCTTGCTCAAAATTGGGACAAATCCTTGCTCAAAATGGAGTGTAACGAACCAATGCTTATCCCCACTTCATCCGCAAGTTCTCGGATGTTGACACAATGGTTCTGTAAGACCAAGGTCCGTGCTTGGTCGATGACTTTATCATTTTGGCTTGTTGAAGGCTTACCTGAATGTGATCCACTCTCCACCGATGTGTGGCCATCTTTGAAGCGATTGTACCACTCCTTAATTTGAGTGATGCTCACCGTAGGCCTGTTGAATCTTTTGAATGGTTTCCACTTGTGTATTGCTTAGCTTTTGACAACATTTGATGCAACACCTCTACTCAATTCTTTCTGTCATTTCGTGTTGAATTAAAACAAAATTTGTGCTCACTACACTCAACACTGGAAAGCTGACTGCCAGTGACTGATGCAATCTGCAAGCGGGGGAAAATTAAAGCATGTGCATGACAGTCCCCTATACCTCCCTGTTGAAGAATACCTATGCTTTATTTGTTTCCGCATAAAAAATTAAGGTCATATACTTTTTGAGCACACTTGTATAAAACTTATGTTTTCTGTTAGTTTTGTTTGAATTTCTGGCATTGTTGACATGTATTTGATGGTGAATTATTTGTTACTCTCTGTTTCTTGTCTTTTGTCGGGTTGGTGATATGTGTCTTTAATCTCATTGACATGGTGAAGTGCTGACTTTGCTTTATTCATTGATTTTATTGCCATTTTTCTGCAAGATGTCCATTTGGGGTCTGGGTGTTGTCTTTGTTATTCTTTTGCACCTCTCATAAACTTATGTAGCAACCACGTCTCTTTGCCTCTCATGGAATTCCACATTCACATGAAATTCACATGTAGCAGTGGGTGTTGATCTCATTGCTCTACTAATAAGGCACAGGGCATTGTTTTGCACTCTGTCCAGGGATTCTACATTTGTATAATCAATTGGATATCTGCTGGTCTGATATATGCTGTTATTGGTAGAATAGATTGAGAACAAAGTTGGTTCATGCATTATTCTGTACCATAAAATACAAGGTGATAACAAATACACATACATGACAAGACATAGTAAATTCACACATACACATGCATGACAAGAAGTATTTTATCTAAATATGGTTTCAAATTTTCTGTTATAGCTAAATATTGTTGGTTGGTCCAGCAAGTTGACTATTGTAGAGCAGCTATAGACCAAGATGTTTATTGTTGATATGTTGAAAAATGTTGATTCATTATGTGTATCTGTTTGTCAGAACAATATCACACCCTTGCATGTGTGCTCACGCTGGGGAAAGCTGAACATGGTCAACCTACTCCTGGACAACAATGCAACCATTGACGAGAAGACCAGGGTAAGACAGTTGTTGTAGTTGTTGTATAAGAGAAACAAGTTTTGGTAAATGTTGGATGAGAGAAAAAAATTGTGGTAGTTGTTGTATGAGTTAAAACAGTTTTGGTAGTTGTATGAGAGAAGAAAGTTGTTGTATGAGTTAAAACAGTTTTGGTAGTTGTATGAGAGAAGAAAGTTGTTGTATGAGTTAAAACAGTTTTGGTAGTTGTATGAGAGAAGAAAGCTGTTGTATGAGTTAAAACAGTTTTGCTAGTTGAATGAGAGAAAAAAGTTTTGGTTATTGTATGAGGTAAAACAGTTTTGCTAGTTGTATAAGATGACTGTAGTTGTAATTAAATTAAATATAAGTGATCTGTTACTCTGTGTGTTGTTTACACAAAGCCACTTATGTATAATGTCCAAAGAGCATCCTGAGATGTTTAAACACTGACAGCTTGTAATAGAAGTTGTGTTATTTTATGAACATACAAGCATTTGTCAGAGTATGATTATTGCTTTTGTTGTTGCAGGATGGGCTGACCCCACTTCACTGTGCCTCCAGGAGTGGACATGAGAGTGTTGTGGACACCCTTCTGGAGAGAGGTGCACCACACTCAGCTAAAACAAAGGTACAACCATCCTCACAATTCATACATTTATTCCAGCCACACATTCTTCCTTGTCAACCTCACCAGATGAAAACTATATAGAAGATATACATATGAACAAAAAATGCTAGGGGCACGTTAGCTCAGTTCATAGCCAGAAATTCGCTATTTTCTGTGGTAACAGCATGCCTCGGTACGAATTGCGTCCAAAGCCTAAAAAATTCAGGTCGTGATTTTAATCGAGGACCGCTTCTCTTCTTAACCCAGCTGTAAATGGGTACCTGACTCATGAATTAGGGAAAGTAAAAACAGCAAGGATGAGCACGGGCCACCCTGCCTCGCGCAGGCTGCTGCTTAGTACAATGAAGTCTTCAAAAAACTTCCATTTCCAACCACAGTTAATTCTGCTGAATTTCCACTTTACTTTTACTGTGTTGTAATGAAAGGCAGATTCCAGATGATATCAAGCGTACAGAAGTATCTGTAGTTGGCAGCACCTGTGTATGTCAGGCAATTTGCAACCTTTGAGAGTTTCGTACCTGTCTTTTACCAATTTTTGATAACAAAGCTGACACCATGATTAAGTTTCTTTTTGGCTTGGCTTCGTTCGTTCTCAATCTCCCGCTACCAAGCCCTGAAAGGGCTTAAGTAGCAGAATGTAGTCCAGAGAACGGAATGCATTGTGTCGTAGTTTACAGCTTGACTGCGATATTTGCACCTTTCGGTCCAACACATCCAACGTCAGCAAGCATTTTTTGAGTACCGGGTTAGTATTCCCTCTTTGATCCCTTCCCCTTAGCCAGTCTGCCCTGCTGCAGTCTGTTATCCAGGATCACCGCGTGGAGGTGTAGAAGGGTCTTGGCAGCTCTGGTTCGCTGGCCCTGACGCTAGCAGTCAGCTATGAGTCGCTGACCGCTGCAGCTCATGTCCTGCTCCGCATCTTGATCCCAAGTTTCTTGTTAATGTGGTATTGTGTTGTCTGTCAACCTTTTTGATTCTGGTAACAGCTCGCTGCAGCTTATTAACCTTACAGAATGATGTTTATCTGTATCATGTCTTGCTGCTCTCTTTGAAGCACAGATCACAGTCAGATTGTTTCACTGTACATAAACTTGATGTTTATTGTGCTACAGACAAACCTCGCTCCTTCAACAGGTTAAGCACCAGATAGCTGGCAAAAGTCGGAAATAGATGAAAAACAAAGTGTAACCTTTATTTAGCTCATAAATGCTTTAGCACTGACACAAAAATAACAAAAAACATTGAATGAATACGTGCAACTCCGACATAGACATATATGCAATAAGCTTATATATAAATACAGTTATAATTTTTTAAATACATTTACATCTTACATGAAAATTATTCTTGTGTGAGAAGATGGTGTGTTTATACAGAATGTACGAGAAGATGGTGTGTTTATACAGAATGTACGAGAAGATGGTGTGTTTATACAGAATGTACAGTTTTTGATATTGGTGATTTACGGCTAATTCTTGATTTAGACAATCAGCTGGAGAAAATTGAGGAGGTTCATCTTTACAGCTCGTGAAACTCAATCAAATTGTTTTGTGAGAAGAGGAAATCTAACAAGGGCTGGTGCTCATATTGATGGCTCAGAATCTGAAGGGGATGAGGTGACAACATTTGGTGGTTGCTTCTTGACAAAGGAGAGCAAAAATATTGTTCTCATTCTTGTCTTCTGCCTTTCCAAAAGAATGTCTTTGTAACAGATGAAGAAAGTGGGGCAATTAGAAAGAGAGGTCATAATTTAAAGCCTGTGATAGAATGAAGCACTGAATCTCGTGGTATTGTATTTGTTTGTGTTTGCTTCCAGAACGGACTGACCCCCCTGCACATGTCAGCCCAGGGTGACCATGAGGACTGTGCCCGTCTGCTGCTCTACCACAAAGCTTCACTGAATGAAGTGACTGTCGACTACTTGACCCCTCTCCATGTGGCCGCCCACTGCGGCAATGTCAAGACAGCTAAACTACTGCTGGACCGCAAGTGTGAACCTAATGCCAGAGCTCTGGTAATTATTTTCCACAAATATGGTCTTGTACTAAAAAATCTTTCTACAGAAATGGTCTTGTACTAAAACATCTTTCTACAGAAATTATCTCATACCGATCAACTTTTTTACAGAAATGATCTTTTACTGATCAACTGTTGTTTATATGTCTTTGAACTGATGAGTTTTTGTACAGATGTGGTCTTGTACTGATCTGTTTTCTTTACATATATGGTCTTGTTTCAGGTATGGTTTTGTCCTAATGAGATGTTGTACATAATGGTTTTGTACTGATCATTATTTGTAAATATGTGTCTTGTCCTGATTAGATTTTGTACGAACATGGTTTTGTACTGATCAAACCTTTGTACAGATGTGGTCTTGTACTGATTAGATGCTGCATAGATGTGATCTTGTACTGATCAGATGCTGTACAGATGTGGTCTTGTACATCAGATGCTGTACAGATGTGATTTTGTACTGATCAAATACTTACCAAAGTCACAGAATTGATTTTTCTTGACGGGACAAAGTCCAGAATATAGTTACAGAATGGTGTTTTCTTGATGGGACAAAGTCCAGAATAAAGTCACAGAATGGTGTTTTCTTGAAGACTTCTCATGTTTGTTTTCAGAATGGGTTCACACCTCTCCACATTGCTTGTAAAAAGAACCGCATCAAGGTGGTGGAGCTTCTACTCAAGTATGGAGCCTCCATTGAGAGCAAAACAGAGGTAAGACCAGGCTGGGGAATCTACGTGTCTGTTGTCCTGACATTTGTCCTTAATTGTTCTGAAAGTTTTACTGACACATTACACAACCAGACGTGCAGATTAGCTCTCTGTCCCTCACCCTCCATCTCACTCCCACTCTCTCAACTAAGACATGCTTCAAACCTCTCTGTCATTGACTCACATTATTCTGATTTGTTTTATGCCTTCACAGTCTGGATTTGCCCCCCTCTCTCTACACTCTTCACATAACTAATACACGATTCAAACCTCCCCAGCTTGGACTAACAACCTTAGTGCTTTTATAAACGATTTTCGAGTTCGTATCTCATTTAGTTTTTTTAAATAGTCATTTGGGACGTACTCACTGATTTGTCCTCGTAATACATGATTCATACCTCCCCATTCTGGACTGACTGACCCCTGCCCCTCCTCCTCACCACCCCCTTCTTCTCTCTCTTTCTCACTTTCCTTCACACTCACATAACTAACGCATGATTTAAACCTCATACTGGACTGCTGATGCCTCTCCCTTCTGTTCTCTTCCCCCCCCCCATGTCTCACTCACATAACTAACACACGATACATACCTCTGTCTCCTAATCTTGACTTACTGCGACACTCTCTCTTTCTCTCGCTCTCTTTCACCTAATACATGACACATACCTCCCCAGTCTTGACTTACTCCTACACTCACTCTCCCTCCCTCTCTCTCACTCACCTAATACATGATTCATGTTTCCTCAGTCTGGACTAACTCCCCTCCACGTAGCCTCCTTCATGGGACACATGAACATTGTCATCTACCTGATCCAACACAACGCCAACCCCAACACAGCAACCGTCCGTGGTGAGACATCACTGCACCTGGCTGCTCGTGCCAACCAGTCAGACATTATCAGGATCCTGCTGAGGAATGGAGCCACTGTGGATGCCAGAGCTCGGGTCAGTCTTCGTTTAGTCTATTGTTGTTTGCTTTTAGCTCTGGAGTTCAACAATTCTTTTGTTTGTTTCCTGGCATATATTTATCCTCAACTTATTATGTTTGTTTGCATTACCTAGCTTCTTCCTGTAAACTTTAAACAAAAATAAAAAAGGATGATTTTTATCCCCATCCTGTCCTACCGGGTCAAGTTCTATTCAAAATAAAATGTCATTAATATGATACAAATTGAGCTAAGATTACAATCTACACATGGTAAGACACATAATTAAACTATCTATGAAGTATTCATCATCATAATTAAATATTAGTATGAAGCATGCTTCACATGCTTCTAAAATTGGAACATTGAAGTTCCTTGCGGAGAAAATGATCGATCGGGGAAGAGCCCTGTACATCTGCTACATAGATTATGAGAAGGCGTTTGATAGGGTGTCCTGGAAGAGGCTTTTTGAGATTCTCAAACATGCTGAATTGAAGAACCAGTCCTTCGGCTGATGCAGAACCTATACACAAACCAAAAGGCCATATCTCTAAGAAAAGGACCCACGGACGCAGTACCTATAAGAAAGGGAGTAAGACAGGGATGTCCACTTTCACCTGGCCTTTTCAATGCTTACACAGAGGTGATGATGGCTGAAGCAATAAAGAAATGCAATTTGAGGGTAAAGGTAAAAGGTGAACAACTAGAGGCAATAAAATACACTAATGACCAAGCCATTATAGCAGAGATGGATGAGAATCTACAAAAGATGCTCAACAAAATTAGCAACACTGCATATAGCTATGACATGAAAGTGAACATAGAGAAGACCATGACAATTACCATTGCTATAGAACCAACCAGTGTAAGAGAAACCATAAAAAGGAAAGAAATCGAGCAATTATTCCAATTCCCATTTCGTGGTCAAACCAAAACAGAAGATGCACGATGCTATAGAGAAATAGATCTAGAAATGCAATGGCAAGGAAAGTCATTAGAGAGAAACAAAGAATCCTTACATCCAATAACATTAGTATGTCTCTAAGGAAAAGAATCTTATACACATATGTTTGGACTGTGGCAATGTATGACTCTGAAACATGGACAATAAATAAAAGAGAGGAATTATACTTGGAGACTTTTGAGATATGGTGTTAACCGAAAGATTAAATTAAATTTTAAAATTGGGACCAGAAACAATCAAATGGCTGCTAAAGCTCATGAACACGTGCATTGACAAAATGCAAATTTCTAAAATCTGGAGGAAATCTCATGTAGTTGCGCTAATAAAACCAGGAAAACCACTAACCGAACCTAAGAATTTTCATCCAGTATCGCTATGTCACATGTATAAGATCTTCAAAAGGCTGATCCTGAATCGCATCTCTCCCTCGATAGATGAGAAGCTGATCCTGATTCGCATCTCTCCCTCGATAGACGAGAAGCTGATCAAGAAACAAGCTGGTTTCAGACCTGGAAGATCTTTTCAGCAGTCAAATCCTTAACCTAACACAATTTATAGAGGATGGTTACGAATGCAAACAGGCTACATGAGTGGTCTATATTGATCTAAGTGCAGCATATGACACAATAAACCATTGGAGACTACTATCAAAACTATACACCATGACAAAAGACTGACGCCTGACCAATATCAAATGCCTCCTGAAAAAAAGGGGATTCCATGTAACTCTGGAGAAAAAAGACAGCAGATGATGAAACCAAAACAACGGCCTGGCACAAGGAAGTGTCCTAGCACCCATGCTATATAACATATATACTGATGACCTATCTATGGGCACAGACACAAGGAAATTCATCTATGCTGATGACACAGTAGTTGCTGCCCAGGGAAAAGAGTTTGAGGAAGTGGAAAGCAAACTGTCAAGTTCTCTCAATGCCCTTGGAGAATACTACCACAAGAATCACCTTAAACCAAATCCC
Organism: Ariolimax columbianus; assembly: GCA_036924085.1. NCBI lineage: Eukaryota > Metazoa > Mollusca > Gastropoda > Stylommatophora > Arionidae > Ariolimax > Ariolimax columbianus. The sequence goes on from JAVGWX010000006.1 coordinate 2,820,225, forward strand.
AGTAAATCCCATGTATGTGCCTACCACCTCAGAAACAGAGAGGCAAAAAATAAAACTTCAGATTAGGTGGCAAGGGCAGGAGCTTGAAGACTGCATTGTTCAGCAATGTCATGTTTGTCTTAGTCAAGATAGCGGAGTATATAAGGAGCTTAATAGAGTAATATCAACTTCAAAGACCGTATCACAAATGATGAAGTACTATGAAGAAACGAGAATGCGAGTGGACTGTACTATGACCTTACTCACAACGATTAAATGGTGAAATCTGACTTGGTATGGCCACGTCTCGAGGTCCAAGCACCTTGCAAATACCGTACTACAGGGCAAGCGAAGGCCAGGACGTCTGAGAAAACTATTGGAAGACAACATCCATGAATGGACTAACCTACTACAACTGGTGAGGCACAAAAAGCAACCGCAGACAGAGAGGGATGGCTCAGGATTGTGTAAGTGTCAGCAGGGGTGCCCCAACGATCTCAAGAGGTCATGGGATGAATTGAACTGAATAGAGAAATATTTTGTAATGTTGAAATCTGAAATGTTTTTGTGTGCTGGTGTAGTGTTAACAATGTCATGTTTGTCCTTTCTTAGTCTTAGTCAACCTGTACTTCTACAGGGACAGATTCATGGTGTCACACAAAGATCTGCCCACTATTTATCACAGATTCATGGTGTCACACAAAGATCTGCCCACTATTTATCACAGATTCATGGGGTCACACAAAGATTTGCCCACTATTTATCACAGATTCATGGTGTCACACAAAGATCTGCCCACTATTTATCACAGATTCATGTGTCACACAAATATCTGCCCAGTATTTATCACAGATTCATGGTGTCACACAAAGATCTGTATAGTATTTAATGTCTCACATTCATGGTATCATGTAAAGATCTGTCCACAATGTAATGTCTCAGATTCCTGGTATCCTTTGAAGATCTGTCCAAAAAGTAATGTCTCAGATTTGTAGTATTCTTGGAAGATTTGTCAAATATTTATTACCATAGCTTCGTGGTCTCACATGAAGATTTGTCCATGTATTTAATCTCATATTCCTGATACCATTTGACGATCTGTCCAGTATTTCATGGTAGTTGTTATTATCCCATAGCTGCTGAGCAAGCCTGCTCCTTGCAGCCCAATGCCATTCTAATATATATATACAGGTCTTCTTCAGTTGTGTCACTGCTCCTTACAGTGTGTTGGTAATTGTCAACACTCAATGAGTAGATATCGAACTGTTTCATCAGGATGAGAGCAATGCCTGCACAAGGCTAGGTGCTGGGGATTGATGCGGTTCAAGTGGCTATTGACTCTAGTATGTCCTGTTCGGAACTGAAAGATCAGACTTTGATTTCTTTTATGTAGTTTATTTATGTCATCGTTACTTTTTGGTTGTGACATTTCACTAAATGCACTATGACCTGTTGTTCCCATCGCGCTCCTGTTCATCCAGATTTCCAGAGTATTATTCTGAATAATTCGTTATACTGTGTATTTCATGGTATTATATAATTTGTTATGCCTAATTTGTAATATCTTAGACTCCTTGAGTCTTGATTGGAGTTTTTGGATGCCATTACAGGAACAACAGACCCCCCTGCACATAGCTGCTCGTCTGGGAAATGTGGACAATGTTGTTCTGCTGTTGCAACATGGTGCAGTGGTGGATGCAGCTACCAAGGACAAGTACACACCGCTGCACATTGCTGCCAAGGAAGGACACGATGAGGTTGCTCAGATCCTGCTTGAGCATGAGGCCCAGCATGACATGACTACTAAGGTGAGAGTCAATGGTTGCAGCATTAGTCATATGTCTCATCAGGAGGCCAGTTATATCAGAAGACTTTAGATCTCTACACAATATCATATATTGTACATTCTATAAGATGGAACTCCGAGCAACTAATTTTTGATCATTTAACATAAATTAGATTGAAGTTCTTTACACATGTCCTACCAAGCCATATCTTATTGTCCCACCAAGCCATATCTTATTGTCCCACCAAGCCATATCTTATTGTCCCACCGCACCAAGCCATATCTTATTGTCCCACCAAGCCATATCTTATTGTCCCACCGCACCAAGCCATATCTTATTGTCCCACCAAGCCATATCTTATTGTCCCACCGCACCAAGCCATATCTTATTGTCCCACCAAGCCATATCTTATTGTCCCACCGCACCAAGCCATATCTTATTGTCCCACCAAGCCATATCTTATTGTCCCACCGCACCAAGCCATATCTTATTGTCCCACCGCACCAAGCCATATCTTATTGTCCCACCACACCAAGCCATATCTTATTGTCCCACCACACCAAGCCATATCTTATTGTCCCACCGCACCAAGCCATATCTTATTGTCCCACCAAGCCATATCTTATTGTCCCACCACACCAAGCCATATCTTATTGTCCCACCAAGCCATATCTTATTGTCCCACCGCACCAAGCCATATCTTATTGTCCCACCAAGCCATATCTTATTGTCCCACCGCACCAAGCCATATCTTATTGTCCCACCGCACCAAGCCATATCTTATTGTCCCACCGCACCAAGCCATATCTTATTGTCCCACCAAGCCATATCTTATTGTCCCACCACACCAAGCCATATCTTATTGTCCCACCAAGCCATATCTTATTGTCCCACCGCACCAAGCCATATCTTATTGTCCCACCACACCAAGCCATATCTTATTGTCCCACCGCACCAAGCCATATCTTATTGTCCCACCAAGCCATATCTTATTGTCCCACCGCACCAAGCCATATCTTATTGTCCCACCAAGCCATATCTTATTGTCCCACCGCACCAAGCCATATCTTATTGTCCCACCGCACCAAGCCATATCTTATTGTCCCACCGCACCAAGCCATATCTTATTGTCCCACCGCACCAAGCCATATCTTATTGTCCCACCAAGCCATATCTTATTGTCCCACCGCACCAAGCCATATCTTATTGTCCCACCGCACCAAGCCATATCTTATTGTCCCACCAAGCCATATCTTATTGTCCCACCGCACCAAGCCATATCTTATTGTCCCACCGCACCAAGCCATATCTTATTGTCCCACCGCACCAAGCCATATCTTATTGTCCCACCGCACCAAGCCATATCTTATTGTCCCACCGCACCAAGCCATATCTTATTGTCCCACCAAGCCATATCTTATTGTCCCACCACACCAAGCCATATCTTATTGTCCCACCAAGCCATATCTTATTGTCCCACCGCACCAAGCCATATCTTATTGTCCCACCACACCAAGCCATATCTTATTGTCCCACCGCACCAAGCCATATCTTATTGTCCCACCAAGCCATATCTTATTGTCCCACCGCACCAAGCCATATCTTATTGTCCCACCAAGCCATATCTTATTGTCCCACCGCACCAAGCCATATCTTATTGTCCCACCGCACCAAGCCATATCTTATTGTCCCACCGCACCAAGCCATATCTTATTGTCCCACCGCACCAAGCCATATCTTATTGTCCCACCAAGCCATATCTTATTGTCCCACCGCACCAAGCCATATCTTATTGTCCCACCGCACCAAGCCATATCTTATTGTCCCACCAAGCCATATCTTATTGTCCCACCACACCAAGCCATATCTTATTGTCCCACCGCACCAAGCCATATCTTATTGTCCCACCACACCAAGCCATATCTTATTGTCCCACCAAGCCATATCTTATTGTCCCACCACACCAAGCCATATCTTATTGTCCCACCAAGCCATATCTTATTGTCCCACCACACCAAATCATATCTTATTGTCCCACCAAGCCATATCTTATTGTCCCACCAAGCCATATCTTATTGTCCCACCAAGCCATATCTTATTGTCCCACCACACCAAGCCATATCTTATTGTCCCACCGCACCAAGCCATATCTTATTGTCCCACCATGCCAAGCCATATCTTATTGTCCCACCACACCAAGCCATATCTTATTGTCCCACCGCACCAAGCCATATCTTATTGTCCCACCGCACCAAGCCATATCTTATTGTCCCACCAAGCCATATCTTATTGTCCCACCAAGCCATATCTTATTGTCCCACCAAGCCATATCTTATTGTCCCACCAAGCCATATCTTATTGTCCCACCACACCAAATCATATCTTATTGTCCCACCAAGCCATATCTTATTGTCCCACCAAATCATATCTTATTGTCCCACCACACCAAACCATATCTTATTGTCCCACTAAATCATATCTTATTGTCCCACCAAGCCATATCTTATTGTCCCACCAAATCATATCTTATTGTCCCACCACACCAAACCATATCTTATTGTCCCACCAAGCCATATCTTATTGTCCCACCAAATCATATCTTATTGTCCCACCAAACCATATCTTATTGTCCCACTAAATCATATCTTATTGTCCCACCAAACCATATCTTATTGTCCCACCAAATCATATCTTATTGTCCCACCAAACCATATCTTATTGTCCCACCAAATCATATCTTATTGTCCCACCAAATCATATCTTATTGTCTCACCAAACCATATCTTATTGTCCCACCAAACCATATCTTATTGTCCCACCAAATCATATCTTATTGTCTCACCAAACCATATCTTATTGTCCCACCAAACCATATCTTATTGTCCCACCAAGCCATATCTTATTGTCCCACCAAGCCATATCTTATTGTCCCACCAAGCCATATCTTATTGTCCCACCACACCAAGCCATATCTTATTGTCCCACCGCACCAAGCCATATCTTATTGTCCCACCATGCCAAGCCATATCTTATTGTCCCACCACACCAAGCCATATCTTATTGTCCCACCGCACCAAGCCATATCTTATTGTCCCACCAAGCCATATCTTATTGTCCCACCAAGCCATATCTTATTGTCCCACCAAGCCATATCTTATTGTCCCACCAAATCATATCTTATTGTCCCACCAAACCATATCTTATTGTCCCACTAAATCATATCTTATTGTCCCACCAAACCATATCTTATTGTCCCACCAAATCATATCTTATTGTCCCACCAAACCATATCTTATTGTCCCACCAAATCATATCTTATTGTCCCACCAAATCATATCTTATTGTCTCACCAAACCATATCTTATTGTCCCACCAAACCATATCTTATTGTCCCACCAAACCATATCTTATTGTCCCACCAAACCATATCTTATTGTCCCACCAAGCCATATCTTATTGTCCCACCAAATCATATCTTATTGTCTCACCAAACCATATCTTATTGTCCCACCAAACCATATCTTATTGTCCCACCAAATCATATCTTATTGTCTCACCAAACCATATCTTATTGTCCCACCAAACCATATCTTATTGTCCCACCAAACCATATCTTATTGTCCCACTAAATCATATCTTATTGTCCCACCACACCAAACCATATCTTATTGTCCCACCAAATCATATCTTATTGTCCCACCAAGCCATATCTTATTGTCCCACCACACCAAACCATATCTTATTGTCCCACCAAACCATATCTTATTGTCCCACCAAATCATATCTTATTGTCTCACCAAACCATATCTTATTGTCCCACCAAACCATATCTTATTGTCCCACTAAATCATATCTTATTGTCCCACCACACCAAACCATATCTTATTGTCCCACCAAACCATATCTTATTGTCCCACCAAACCATATCTTATTGTCCCACCAAACCATATCTTATTGTCCCACCAAACCATATCTTATTGTCCCACCAAATCATATCTTATTGTCTCACCAAACCATATCTTATTGTCCCACTAAATCATATCTTATTGTCCCACCACACCAAACCATATCTTATTGTCCCACCAAACCATATCTTATTGTCCCACTAAATCATATCTTATTGTCCCACTAAATCATATCTTATTGTCCCACCACACCAAACCATATCTTATTGTCCCACCAAACCATATCTTATTGTCCCACTAAATCATATCTTATTGTCCCACCACACCAAACCATATCTTATTGTCCCACCAAATCATATCTTATTGTCCCACTAAATCATATCTTATTGTCCCACTAAATCATATCTTATTGTCCCACCACACCAAACCATATCTTATTGTCCCACCAAATCATATCTTATTGTCCCACCAAACCATATCTTATTGTCCCACCAAACCATATCTTATTGTCCCACCAAACCATATCTTATTGTCCCACTAAATCATATCTTATTGTCCCACTAAATCATATCTTATTGTCCCACCACACCAAACCATATCTTATTGTCCCACCAAACCATATCTTATTGTCCCACCAAACCATATCTTATTGTCCCACTAAATCATATCTTATTGTCCCACCACACCAAACCATATCTTATTGTCCCACCAAATCATATCTTATTGTCCCACCAAACCATATCTTATTGTCCCACCAAACCATATCTTATTGTCCCACCAAACCATATCTTATTGTCCCACTAAATCATATCTTATTGTCCCACCAAATCATATCTTATTGTCCCACCACACCAAACCATATCTTATTGTCCCACCAAACCATATCTTATTGTCCCACCAAACCATATCTTATTGTCCCACCACACCAAACCATATCTTATTGTCCCACCAAACCATATCTTATTGTCCCACTAAATCATATCTTATTGTCCCACCACACCAAACCATATCTTATTGTCCCACCAAACCATATCTTATTGTCCCACCACACCAAACCATATCTTATTGTCCCACCAAATCATATCTTATTGTCCCACCAAACCATATCTTATTGTCCCACCAAACCATATCTTATTGTCCCACCAAACCATATCTTATTGTCCCACCAAACCATATCTTATTGTCCCACTAAATCATATCTTATTGTCCCACCACACCAAACCATATCTTATTGTCCCACTAAATCATATCTTATTGTCCCACCACACCAAACCATATCTTATTGTCCCACCAAGCCATATCTTATTGTCCCACTAAATCATATCTTATTGTCCCACCAAATCATATCTTATTGTCCCACCAAACCATATCTTATTGTCCCACCAAGCCATATCTTATTGTCCCACCAAGCCATATCTTATTGTCCCACCAAGCCATATCTTATTGTCCCACCAAGCCATATCTTATTGTCCCACCAAGCCATATCTTATTGTCCCACCAAACCATATCTTATTGTCCCACCAAACCATATCTTATTGTCCCACCAAGCCATATCTTATTGTCCCACCAAACCATATCTTATTGTCCCACCAAGCCATATCTTATTGTCCCACCAAGCCATATCTTATTGTCCCACCAAGCCATATCTTATTGTCCCACCAAACCATATCTTATTGTCCCACCAAGCCATATCTTATTGTCCCACCAAACCATATCTTATTGTCCCACCAAACCATATCTTATTGTCCCACCAAGCCATATCTTATTGTCCCACCAAATCATATCTTATTGTCCCACCAAACCATATCTTATTGTCCCACCAAACCATATCTTATTGTCCCACCAAACCATATCTTATTGTCCCACCAAACCATATCTTATTGTCCCACCAAGTCATATCTTACAACCAACAAAGTAATTGACAACAAAAAATAGTAAACAAGACAATAAATATATTAGATGACTAAAGTGCAAACATTTTCCAGTTATGAGCATTGGTTCCCAACAACAAAAATGCACATGAAAGTAGAAAGCATGAGAAATAAGAGTCATTAGTATGTTTCTTCATCGTCATCATGAAGCATGTTCTTTGTAGAACGTCGCTCTCGTGACAGCCTGTCTGTAGGAAGCTCTGTCTTTCGCCAGTCTTCTGGCTTGCTCCAAGGTCAAATTCAGTGTCTCTTCTCGTGTCGTTTGACATGTCCAAAAAACCTCAGTTTTCGGGTCATTACGACATTTATGAGCCAATTCTCCTCCATATTCACATCCATAGCTTGCCACAGGAAAAACGCACGTTCTTAGAATCTTTAGTTTTAGTGCCTTGTTTGTATTATATAGGGTACGCATATTCCTTATCTTCTGCATTGCTATAGTCAATCGTCTTGTTACTTCCTTTGTACAGTCTCCATTGTTTAGTATTAATTCCAGATGTTCAAAATGTTCAACATTTTCATTCTCTTCACCAGCGATCTCGATTTTAGGTTGGAATTTTATCTTGTCAGTTGTCATTATCTTTGTTTTCTTTGTATTCAAGTAGAGATTCTGGGCTTCTCATTTGTTCAGTTCATCACGTAACCCATCAGGTTGTTGGGGCACATTTGAAGACACTCCCACAATCCAACGCCATCTCTCTCTGTTCGCTGCCGTCAGTCGTGCCTCGATGGATCTGTTTTTCTTGGTGGTTGAATAACAGATATTGTCATCTGGGATGAAGTGTTTCCTCCTTGTTATCTTGTTTTTCCTAACTGTAAGTCAGACATCCATTTACAGCTGGAACCTGAGACCATAATACCTTTTCCATGAGACAAAAGTGCTGCAACCACTTGCTACTCGAGACACTCGACAGACGACCGGCGCTCACACTTGAACCAGAAATCATAGTGTCAAATATATTATTGTTTCGTTTTACAGAAAGGATTCACTCCCTTACACATCGCTGCCAAATATGGCAACATCAAAGTGGCTCGTCTGCTGCTACAGAAGGATGCCAACCCCAATGCTCAAGGCAAGAATGGCCTGACCCCTCTTCATGTCGCCACCCACTATAACCATGCCAATGTGGCACAACTTCTGCTGGAAAACAAAGCCGACCCTCATGCGACCGCCAAGGTGAGTACATCCATGAGATTGCTGGACAGACTACATCTGTAACAGTCATGTGGCTTTAGCACGTAGATTTGTTGTGTTTTCTGAGCTGATAGATGGCAGGTATATCAGACGGACATGATTTGGAAGAATAATAGAATCTTAAATATTTCAGATAATCATCTCACTAAAGAAGAAAGATTATCTGTTATCATTCATAGTTAATGTATGTTCAACTATTTGAGACTGTTAAAGATTTGTGTAGAATTTATGTGAAGATTCTTGTGAAGAAATAGTCACTACCTCTCAGAATCTATACCACATACCCCCAATCTCCAGTCTACCGTATGTTTCATTTGACCCACTATCAAACTAACAAATATATAAAACATTTGATAACAATCCATAAGATTCATGTTTGCTCTAAAATCATTAATTAAAATATAAAACTGTAGCTAAAATACTGTCATAGTGGTCTCAGTATCATCATCTCATTGAAATTATCTAATTACAGCATTCTAATGATACCATTTATAATTCAGGTTAATATCTTGTCTTGCCTTGTACACTTGAGGTGTGGGGCGTCGTAGTTTTTTGTCCAGGACCAGACAGGTCGCTGAAGATCGACATGGGATGGCGATTTAGAATATCAGCAACATTTTCTATCCATCTAATTCTCGGTCAGCCACGGTTGTGAAAACCCAATCGTCGTGCATTATATGCACACATGGGTGGTCAATCAGGTTGCATTCTGATTAGGTGGCAGAACTACTTGATTATATTAATAACAAAAATGAAAAACCCATAAATTATATCAGAACGTTGGTGACTCATCTATAGGTTTTTCTTTTTTCAAACCTGGATCAGTTTACTTAACTTGACATCTTGCCTTCAAACATTTACTTAACTTGACATCTTGCCTTCAAACATTAACTTAACTTGGCATCTTGTCCTTAAACATTTACTTAACTTGACATCTTGCCTTCAAACATTAACTTTACTTGACATCTTGCCTTCAAACATTTACTTAACTTGACATCATGCCTGCAAACATTCATTTAACTTGGCATTCTGCCAGCAAACATTCACTTAACTTGAAATCTTGTCCCCAAACATTCACTTAAAGTGGCATTCTGCCAGCAAACATTCTTTTAACTTTACATCTTGCCTTCAAACATTAACTTAACTTGGCATCTTGTCCTCAAACTTTCACTTAACTTGGCATTTTGTTTTCAAACATTCACTTAACTTGGCATCTTGTCCTCAAACATTCACTTAACTTGGCATTTTGTCTTCAAACATTCACTTAACTTGGCATCTTGTCCCCAAATATTCACTTAACTTGGCATCTTGTCCCCAAACATTCACTTAACTTGGCATCTTGTCCCCAAACATTCACTTAAAGTGGTATTCTGCCTGCAAACATTCACTTAAAGTGGCATTCTGCCTGCAAACATTCACTAACTTCACTTTCTGTCTAGTCTTTCATTAAACTTGACATTTTGCTTGCAGCCATTCACTTAACATGGTTTTATGATGATGACATATTCATTCATTTTCTTCTGCTATTTGCTGGCATCCTATTTATTGAAAGATATTGATCCTCCTTAGAATGGCTACACACCCCTGCACATAGCTGCTAAGAAGAATCAGATGGACATTGCTACCATGCTGCTGGAGTATGGAGCCAAGCCAAACGCAGAGTCCAAGAATGGATTCACACCCTTGCATCTGGCAGCCCAAGAAGGCCATACTGATATTGTGTCTCTCCTCCTCGAGAAGGATGCTAACGTGAACTCCCAAGCTCAGGTAACTTCCTTCTGTCTCAGATATTTGAATAACGTGTGTGGGGTAATGGCAAGATCTCCCTTGAGACCAAAATCCGGATCTACCAGTCCTGCGTTGTTCCAGTCCTGCTCTACGTCTCCGAAGCCTGGACATTGCTGAAACACGACATGTCGAGACTAAAGCCATTCCACGTGTGCAACCAGCGGTGTATCCTGGGCATCCGATGGCATGACTACATCCTCAACGTGGTCTTCGCCAAAACAGGCTTTCTCCCAATCTCAGAAACACTTGACCGCCGCCGAGTTTCTTTGTTCGGTAATGTTGAATGGTTGGACCAGGAAACCCCAGCACACAAGATACTACACAAGTCATTCCTCAGCGCCAAAAAACTCACTTTGACCGGATGGAGGCGCAGAAGGGGCCGTCCCCGCACGGTATGGCTCCAGCAGATATCAACCTCCACATCCGCCCTGGACTAGATCTGGAACCATGCCATAGCAGTAGGTCATGGATGTGACTGACCAACGCAACAGGCTTCAGACGCCTAAGCGAACATTATTATTATTATGTCAGTTCACCTAGCTGTCAATGGGTAACCCATATATTATTAATTAAGAAAGAGAAGGCAGCTAGGAAGGGAACAAACACTCCAAGAAAAAGCTAACAAATAGTAGTCAGGTCTCTAGCACTTCTTCCTTGACAGCAGAAATTGCTCTGAGAATAAATTTACCTTTTACACGTGTAATTTTTTTTCCAGTAGGATAATAGTAGATGTTTTTTTTTAAGTACTGGAGTAGATGTTTGATGAGAATAAAAGTGGATGTTTTGTATATAAAAGTACTAGAGTTGATGCTTCAGGAAGATCAAAATAGATGTTCTGTCTTGTAAATACTTTGTTTCTGAAGCTCTCTCTATGGAGCTAATGTTTTAGAGAAGTGGTGGCCAAGCTAAGGTTGGCCGAGGGCCGGATTACGGTAAAGGGTAACACCAGATGGCCAGACTTATAACATCCTTTTAAAAATAACGTTCTGAGGTTTAGTGTTACATATATAATGAACCATGTACAGAAATCAACGGCAAACTACTGTACTGCACATCTGCCAAGACAGGTATACCAGTCTTCAGACTGAAATCCTTTTTTTTTTTTTTTTTTTTTTTTGTTAAATTTAAATATTATGAATCTGTTATTTTAATTTGTTTTGTAATTTGTAATATGACATCATTATTTATTTCAAATGTACCTTTTTGTGTTATTTCGTTGTAAAAAGTGCTTTATCAAAACTTTTCACCAGGGATTTGAAGTCTACTTCCATTTGTGACATAGCAATTCTGAGAACATGGGATAATACAGTCAGTTAATCTGTGGATGGTCTTGGATTTGATAAGCTTCGTGGCAGAAAATATTGTCTCACAAAGATATAGGCTACCAAATATAGAGCACACTTTTAGGACCCATTTTTTCAGAAGTGGGTAACGTTCCTTTGGTAGTATTTCCACAGATCAGCTCCATTTGCTTATGTTGTGTTGAGGAATGTTTCAGATTGGAATTCACATAACTGTAATTGTAGTTCTGCTGGCTGAGACCCCACTGTGTACTTGAATGAGTTGCTAACAAGTTCCATTTGTGACCAAAACATCTAAGAAATCAGCTGTTCAATGTCATTTGTGTACCTCCTCAAGTTAATACTCTCTTTCTCAGACAGCTGTTTACAGAAAGGAAAATGAAACAGGTCATTCTTTTGCAAAGACAGACTGCATATGCTTAGTTTATTTTTGAAGCCATCAACATAGCTCATTATTTGAAAAATTGTTTGGATTTTTCCTTGTAACTACAAATTTAGTACATTCACATGTTGTGTTATTTCTGTGAGAAATGTCAAGTGCTGTGAAATCTTCTTCTTCGTTCGTTCTCAATCTCCCACTACCAAACCCTGAAAGGGTAAGTAGCAGAATGTAGTCCAGAGAACGGAATGCGTTGTGTCGTAGTTTACAGCTTGGCTGCGATATTTGCACCTTTCGGTCCAACACATCTGGCTTCAGCAAGCATTTTTTGAGTACCATGTTAGCATTCCCTCTTCGATCCCTTCTCCTTAGCCAGTCTGCCGTGCTGCAGCCTGTTATCTAGGATCACCACGTGGAGCTATGGTTTGCTGGCCCTGACACTAGCAGTCAGCTATGGGTTATTAACCACTGCAGCTCATGTGCTGCTCAGCATCTTGATCCCAAGTGCTGTGAAATGAATACCATTGAGTTTATTTTGATGATCAATTTAACGTGATGAGTTACCTCGCCAGAAGCCAAATATGTCATCCTTCAGTTCACAAAATCTTCTTAAACATTTTCTTCGACTAAATCATCTCACCTCAGCATGAAGCAGGAGATCACTGTGAAGATACTCCACTCCTAAAAATGCAAGGAACCTACTGTGAGTTAGAGAGCTGTGTCCTACTCTGATCATATCCGTTATTGGGGAGATGTTAATCAAACTTTTTGGGTTTTTTGTTTTGTTTCTGGTGGTTGTGCGTGCTATTTTGTAATTTTTTGTTTTAGCACAGTGGACGGAGTATACAGTAATTTTCAATCAACAATAAGAGGCCAGCCGGAACTGGTTGGCAGGCCGAATTTGGCCAGCTGGCCGTAGATTAACACCTCTGTTTTAGAGGATACAAGTTCCATTTGATTCATTAGGTGGGAGGAGAAAAGTAGATTGAATGTATTAGAGTTGCATGTATGAAACAGAAGGAACATAAAAGAGACACTATCCATGTTTGCAACATTGTAGTTTTATTGTTTGTACGCGTGGAGAGATAGAATGATCTAGCTCATATATGTGCTGCGATAGTGGAGCACATAATGATAGAGCTTGCTGCACCCCATCTTTTGTGTCATCAACTGTTTGACCTTGTATATGACAGAATGGGCTAACACCAATACACTTAGCTGCCCAGGAGGACCGTGTGGCTGTTGCTGAAATCCTGCGCAAGTACGGCTCTGATACAGACACCAACACCAAGGCTGGTTACACACCTCTGCACACTGCCTGCCACTTTGGACAGGTCAACATGGTGCGGTTTCTGCTGGATCAGCAGGCTTCTGTGAATGCCACCACCAAGGTAGATCCATTTTTGTTGTTGTCGTTCTTCCCTTAGGAACATTTCAGATACATTAATTTAAAACTAAACGCTTGTAGTCATCTATCAATAGATATGTTCTTTAAGAGTTCATTAATTTGAAAGCTATTTATTAAAGGATATGTTCTTTAAGAGTTCATTAATTTGAAAGCTATTTATCAAAGGATATGTTCATTAAGAGTTCATTCATTTGAAAGCTATTTATCAAAGGATATGTTCATTAAGAGTTCATTCATTTGAAAGCTATTTATCAAATGATATATTCATTAAGAGTTCATTAACTTGAAAGAAAGTTCACTGTAGACACATGATGGCTAGCTCACTGTAGTCTCATGATGGCTAGTTTACTGTAGTCTCATGATGGCTAGTTCACTGTAGTCTCATGATGGCTAATTCACTGTAGTCTCATGATGGCTAGTTCACTGTAGTCTCATGATGGCTAGTTCACTGTAGTCTCATGATGGCTAGTTTACTGTAGACTCATGATGGATAGTTTACTGTAGTCTCATGATGGCTAGTTTACTGTAGTCTCATGATGGCTAGTTCACTGTAGTCTCATGATGGCTAATTCACTGTAGTCTCATGATGGCTAGTTCACTGTAGTCTCATGATGGCTAGTTCACTGTAGACTCATGATGGATAGTTTACTGTAGTCTCATGATGGCTAGTTCACTGTAGTCTCATGATGGCTAGTTTACTGTAGTCTTATGATGGCTAATTCAGTGTAGTCTCATGATGGATAGTTTACTGTAGTCTCATGATGGCTAGTTCACTGTAGTCTCATGATGGCTAGTTTACTGTAGTCTTATGATGGCTAATTCACTGTAGTCTCATGATGGCTAGTTTACTGTAGTCTTATGATAGCTAATTCACTGTAGTCTCATGATGGCTAGTTTACTGTAGTCTTATGATGGTAAGTTCACTGTAGTCTCATGATGGCTAGTTTACTGTAGTCTTATGATGGCTAATTCACTGTAGTCTCATGATGGATAGTTTACTGTAGTCTCATGATTGATAGTTTACTGTAATCTTATAAAGGCTAGTTCACTTTTGTTTCATGATGGTAAGTTCATTGAAGTGTCTGGATGACTAGTTGAGATTTTTCATCCTCTGGCTAGTTGACAATAAACAGATGATGGCCATGTGATGTCATCTATTTCAATGCACATCTGACAATACGCATGCCATCCACAGGTTGGCTACACCCCACTCCACCAGGCTGCCCAACAAGGGCATGTACAGGTGGTCAACACTCTACTCAAGAACCAAGCCTCACCAAATGCCATAACAAATGTAAGTCATGTTCATATTTAGTGACTTCCATTATTTCTAATATCATCATGTGCTACCATCTTGCCTAGAAAATGTCCTACTTTCATAATCTTCTTGTCATCAACTATAGACCGGTGTGTGTGTGTTCTGACTCATTGCTACCAGTGTCAGACATTGTCCTTAGCCAAGGCTCAGGAGTAGAAGATTGATATCATGTGACATGTCTTCAGGTCACAGGGGAAGACAGGATGAGAAAGTGGATCTCTTGTGCCATCTACATTTCTGAGCAGAAGTTGTATTGGTTTGGTCATTCCGTGTGGATGTCACCCTATCAACTCCTTCTGCAGGCTTCCAACACAAGAGACTGACTTCAGGATTTGAGGCAGGACACCAGACAAATGGATGGATAGCATCAGGATGATATGTGCTCAAGATAGCGGATGCTACACACTTGACCCTTGAGAAGCAACTGAATCTCGACGATCCTACAATGACATGTGCCTTACCTAACCTCCATTAAATATTGATGCAAATTTCATCTGCAGCATTATTATTTTCAGCATGTCACTTTAAACTATGGTTGTTGACTTTGAGACATTTCTCTTTGTAGTTGTCGTGTCGGTCTATATATATGATTTGTTTGTGTGTAGACACACAAATTAATAAAAAACTTGTTAATGTTACTGTTTTTGATGTGTGTGTTAGTTTCTGAGATACAAGAAGATGAAGGTCAAAATGTTGAAAAACAGCACAAACATTTAGACTTACCTATTGGGGAGGGGGCACTTGTTTAGTAAATCTGTTAACTTACCACAAAGCACTCATTGTGTTCTTGACAACATCGGCATATCTGTTAGTTTCCACTACAAGAGTATTTATTATATCTACATAAACAAACTAAACAGATCTAAAATCTGTTGCAACAGCTTAACTTCATCCCCCTTCAATAATGGGATCATTTTCAAATCTAGTGAAATAGAGAATATATTGTTTCAACATTTTGGATAAATTTCCACCAGCACATCTCCCATAAACATCCACCAGCACATCTCCCATAAACATACACAAGCACATCTCCCATTTGAGAAGTGGACAAGAAGGAAGTCAAGTCTATTTACATTCAAATACACATGTTCAGCCATTTCCATAGCGTTAACCCGGATGCCTACACATGATGCTTACCGGTTACTGAAGTTTTGTTTTGTACAGTGTCTTCCATAGGGAAACATTTTTTTTTATCAGGCATATTGTGAAACCATGTGTGTTATAAAGGTTAAGATTATGGATGCTACAGACTTGGCCCAGGAGAAACAACTGGGCCTGATGATCCTACATTGACATGTGTTTAAGGTGGTAGATGCTACAGACTTGGCCCAGGAGAAACAACTGGGCCTTATGATCCTACATTGACATGTGTTTAAGGTGGTAGATGCTTCAGACTTGGCCCAGGAGAAACATCTGGGCCTGATGATCCTACATTGACATGTGTTTAAGGTGGTAGATGCTACAGACTTGGTCCAGGAGAAACAACTGGGCCTGATGATCCTACATTGACATGTGTTTAAGGTGGTAGATGCTTCAGACTTGGCCCAGGAGAAACATCTGGGCCTGATGATCCTACATTGACATGTGTTTAAGGTGGTAGATGCTACAGACTTGGTCCAGGAGAAACAACTGGGCCTTATGATCCTACATTGACATGTGTTTAAGGTGGTAGATGCTTCAGACTTGGCCCAGGAGAAACATCTGGGCCTGATGATCCTACATTGACATGTGTTTAAGGTGGTAGATGCTACAGACTTGGCCCAGGAGAAACATCTGGGCCTGATGATCCTACATTGACATGTGTTTAAGGTGGTAGATGCTACAGACTTGGCCCAGGAGAAACAACTGGGCCTGATGATCCTACATTGACATGTGTTTAAGGTGGTAGATGCTACAGACTTGGTCCAGGAGAAACAACTGGGCCTGATGATCCTACATTGAATTGTGTTTAAGGTGGTAGATGCTACAGACTTGGTCCAGGAGAAACAACTGGGCCTGATGATCCTACATTGACATGTGTTTAAGGTGGTAGATGCTACAGACTTGGCCCAGGAGAAACAACTGGAGCTCCTCATGTCACCTGACTGTACAAGTGCATGGAAAACTGAGCTGAAACTGATCACCATTACCTCGTATGTTTTCTGGAAGCTGACTGTCACATATCTCCATGGTTATTTTCTATTTTCCTTATCTCATCCATGGAGTGTTGTTCATAATTTTGTTGTGATTCATACTTGTCTGTGATCATCTAATGTCATACATAGCATATTTCTCTCTGTTTATCTCTCACTCTCAATATCGCTCCCTCTCAAAATCACTTTATCTCTACTCCTCTCTATTTCTTTCATCATATCTCTCTCTGTCTCTCTCTGACTGCTCTTTCCTCTATATTTTTCTAAATATATATCTCCCTCTTTCTCAATGTCTCTCCCTCTCTCCTCCCCTCTCTATTTCTGTCCCTCTCTCAGTTGCCTCTCTTCCACCTTCAGCCCTTCTCTTTCTCCCTTTTGTCCTCTCTTCCTCCCTCTTCATCCTTCCCCTCAAGACATGCTCTCTTCCCCACTTGCCCTCTGGCTCCCTCTCATTCTCCTCCCTCCTCCCATTCTCATTGTCACTAACATCTTATCTCTGACCCTCTCACCAGTAACAAATACATGTTTTTTAGAATGACACATTGCCATCTCATCAATTGAATGTAGACTGGCATATTATAGTTGTTGTTGCTGAACTCTACCTACAGAACGGACAGACCCCACTTGCCATTGCCCAGAAGTTGGGCTACATTTCAGTGGTTGAGATCCTCAAGCCGGTCACAGAAGTACAGGTCATCACTCCGTCTAGTGAGGACAAGTACAAGGTTGTCTCTCCAGAAACCATGCAGGAAACATTTATCTCTGACTCTGAGGATGAAGGAGGTAGGGGTTCAAATCTCTTGACCATCTCATTCTGTTACATGTTCAGTGTACATTATCTGTTCTAATAACATTTTGGCTTGAGCACTGGTCTCTCACAACATGGGGGAAACCATATGATGCATGGCTGGAGGCCGAGTGAAGTGGGTGGCAGTTTATTGCTGCTCTTAATGAGGACATCAGTCACTGACCCCATTGCTAGTCATTGACCAATCATTTAAAAAGTGGAGACAGTGTGTTGCTGCCCTTAAAGATGTCACCCAGTTTGCTGGTCTCAGACCAATCATCTAAGAAGTGGAGGCGGTATGTTGCTGCCCTTAAAGATGTCACCCAGTTTGCTGGTCTCAGACCAATCATCTAAGAAGTGGAGGCGGTATGATGCTGCCCTTAAAGATGCCACCAGGTCATTATTATCACTGACCCCATTGCTAGTCTCAGACCAATCATCTAAGAAGTGGAGGCGGTATGATGCTGCCCTTAAAGATGCCACCAGGTCATTATTATCACTGACCCCATTGCTAGTCTCAGACCAAAGATCTAAGAAGTGGAGGCGGTATGTTGCTGCCCTTAAAGATGCCACCAGGTCATTATTATCACTGACCCCATTGCTAGTCTCAGACCAAAGATCTAAGAAGTGGAGGCGGTATGTTGCTGCCCTTAAAGATGCCACCAGGTCATTATTATCACTGACCCCATTGCTAGTCTCAGACCAAAGATCTAAGAAGTGGAGGCGGTATGTTGCTGCCCTTAAAGATGCCACCAGGTCATTATTATCACTGACCCCATTGCTAGTCTCAGACCAAAGATCTAAGAAGTGGAGGCGGTATGTTGCTGCCCTTAAAGATGCCATCAGGTCATTATGGTCACTGACCAGTTTGTCGGTCTCAGACCAAAGATCTAAGAAGATAGAATACAATGAAGATATCCCAATTTGTGTAAGCGCTTGCTCTGTGTCTGATGGTTTGTTGTAGGACATCATGAGTCATGGCATTTGTTATCACACGTTGTTTATTCAGTTAATTACGAGATGTGTGCTGTCACACTTGAAAGCTTTGGACATTGATACAGCCAGCTAGTCCTCTCCATTATAAAGGATGCCACATTCTTCTTCTTTTTCTTCGTCCTGAAAAATATGTGTGTGATGTTGTTTCGTAGTTACAGCAAAGCTGCAATATCTGCATCTTTCAGCCAGACACGTCTGATTTCAGCACAGCATTTTTGGCATCTTTCAGCCTGACACATCTGATTTCAGCACAGCATTTTTGGGATCGGGTTTGTCTTCCCTCTTCGATGACTAATCTCTTAGCCACTCTGCTTGGTTGCAGTCTGTTTCCAGGACCGCCACTTGGAGACAGAATAGTGTCTTGGTCAGTTATGGATCACTGAACTCTATGCAAGCAGCCAGCTATGAGTTGCTGTCAGCTGATTCACTGCTGCATCTTCGAGCCTAGATGCTAGATACAAAACAGAACAGTATCTACTTAACTTGTCCCTTTGCTATTCTAATTGTCCACTGCCACTACTTTATGGCAAATCATCCAAAAATGGATGGTAAACTCCGATGTCGTTCTTTGTCTTCAGGTTCAGGTCAGGTCATCCCGTAACCAGTGAGGTCATTGGGGCACCCATGAAGACATCCTCACAACGCCACGCCACCCTTCTCTGTCAGCAGCCCCTGCCTGAGCCTCTTCTGGTCGGAGATTGGTCCATTCTTTTATGTTGTCCTCCCATCTCGTTTTGGGACGGCCTCTTCGGCGTCTGCGTTCACCTTTCCATGGAGGATCGTATTTGCAAGACCATTTGATCTCGATATATGACCGTACCAAACGAGTTACCTTCTTTTGACAGTTGCCAAGAGGTCTTCAAAAGGGATTATTGCAGTTGTAATTCTATCTCGAATTTCCTCATTTGAAACTCGATCTTTGTACGTGATGTTTAAAAGTCTTCGGAAACATCTCATCTCCAAGGCCTGTATCCTTCGTTGAAGGTCAGCTGTAACTGTCCATGTCTCACAAGCATAGAGGAATATTGATAGGATCAGAGTAGGCATTAATCTGATTTTCGTGCATATTGCTAACCATTTATCTTGCCAGATTTTATTAAGCCATGCAAGCGCCTTACACTTACAGCCTTACAGCTACAAAATCTCACTATTTAACAAGACTTGATTTGTAAACAGACTTGCAGTCCATGCACAGCTTCTTGTTTATGAAACTTATTTGAACATTAATCAATCTTTGTACATTTAGTCAGGCTTAAATATATGCCTTTTAGGCTGATGAAGTCTGGCTCTGAAAGTTAGCTTAGCATTTGATCAGGATTACATGTATGAATTAAGTTTTGATATAGCATGCCGGCCTGATATAGACTCTGACAGTGATACTAATGACAGTGAAATACTGATAACTTGACACCATTTGAACATACATAAGATAAGTCAATAAGAATTGATTGATTGTTCTCTTTATGTTAATGGAATTTTGTTACATGATACTAATACACAGTTTCTTATTCATGTGATCCCATTTTTAATGTTTACACGAGTTTGTGATGAACTTTGCTTGGAGTTCCTCTTTAGCTCCAGACAGCTTTAAGTTTAGTGTTGAATTGTTGGGCCAGTTTATGTTCCTTAACTGGTCATACAGGTGACAGTCATGTAGAACATACTCAGACAATGTCTTTAGTCTACAGTGGAGAAGTAGATGGTGAAGCTTGTTCATATTTGTTTTATTATAAATACTTCATGTGATAGATAAGTAAAATAGATGTCTTCAAATCTAAAAATCGTTATTTTTAGGTCAGACCAAAAAATATTTTATAAATTAAGCAACTGTTCTTACCTTTGCCCCCTTTGTTAATTACATTTTCTTACTAATGTATATTGTTATTATAAATACTTCATGTGATTGATAAGTAAATCCTGTGTCATTAAATCTAGTAATCGTTTAAGGCAGAGGAAATATTTAATAAACTGAGTCACTATTCTTATCTTTGACGTTAAGATAAAATTGTTATAAATTAGGTAGAAAAATAAAAGGTTAAGGAAATATAGCATTGGATGGATACATTTTTTTCCTGTTATAATACTGTGTTAATGAAGATATCACATTATGAAGTAGTAAATCGGTGATGTGTGTTTTTGATATGTTTAGCAGAAAGATTAAATACAGGTAAAATATCCATAACAGGAACATTAAAGACACCTTTATTTGTATGTGATAACATCAGAATGATTTGACGTGTTGTAGTGTGTGCAGCATCAGTTATAATACTTTCTGAGTTTGAGTGTCATGTTGTGTTATTTATGACTACTGTCATTGGTTTGACAATCTACCTCTTTAAGGCAGCAGCTTTGCTGGCTCCATGCTTCTGTATGGCAGCATGACAATGAGTGCACTGGGAGGTAATGAGACCTCGAACCTCTCCGGTCAGTCTTATTGATTTTATTGTCACTTTTTTCCTCCCATCAACGGCATCATCTATATTTGATTGCCATATTTATCTCTTTGTGTTCATTTCTTCTCTGCTGATTTGTACCCAGGATAAGAGAGTAACAGAATTTGTGTCTTGAAAGCTGAGACTGAGAGAAATTTATTTTGAGTGAGACAGGACAAGAAATAAAATTACTAGATTGGAAGCTGAGACTCAGAGAAGTTTATTCTCAGTGAGAGAGGACAAGAAATAAAACTACTAGATTGGAAGCTGAGACTCAGAGAAGTTTATTCTCAGTGAGAGAGGACAAGAAATAAAACTACTAGATTGGAAGCTGAGACTCAGAGAAGTTTATTCTCAGTGAGAGAGGACAAGAAATAAAACTACTAGATTGGAAGCTGAGACTCAGAGAAGTTTATTCTCAGTGAGAGAGGACAAGAAATAAAACTACTAGATTGGAAGCTGAGACTCAGAGAAGTTTATTCTCAGTGAGAGAGGACAAGAAATAAAACTACTAGATTGCTTACCTCAGTCAATGACAGGAGTGACAATAACTGGAGGTCCTAGTAATCTGCTTGATTTCAATAGCTCCAACAAACTGAAAGTCTCAAATAATCTACTTGTCTGAAGTAGCTCCACAAACTGAAAGTCTCAAGTAATCTACTTGTCTGAAGTAGCTCCAACAAACTGAAAGTCTCAAATAATCTACTTGTCTGAAGTAGCTCCAACAAACTGAAAGTCTCAAGTAATCTACTTGTCTTAGTAGCTTCAACAAAAGAGATGGACACATATGCTATGGTATTACATTGATAATGCTTCAGTTTATGGGATTTAAGACTGTCTGTTGTTTTTGAGTAACTGGACAACAGGCAGAAGAGATCTTATCCTGTGTACATGTGGGTTGCTTCTTTTTGGATTCTCCTGCTCCATTTTGTTTACAAAAGAATATATGAATTTGTGGGAAATGGTGTTCTTAGGTTTTGCTTGAATGCTCTTATAATTTGGTGAAGTGGGTTTTTAGCTTTATTTATAGTAATGTTTGTCAGAGACATCTGGAGGTAGCTTTACTGGCACCCCCACAGATAAACTTGAACATCGAATAAAGATGGGGATAGTATGTATAGGACAGTGGTACTCTCAGAGATGAGCTGGAACATTGGAGAGACCTGGAGGTTGTTTGCATATGGACAGTGGTACTCTCAGAAGTTCAACATCAAAGAGACCTGGAGGTTGTTTGCATAAGGACAGTGGTACTCTCAGAAGTTCAACATCAAAGAGACCTGGAGGTTGTTTGCATAAGGATAGTGGTACTCTCAGAAGTTCAACATCAAAGAGACCTGGAGGTTGTTTGCATAAGGACAGAGGTACTCTCAGAAGTTCAACATCAAAGAGACCTGGAAGTTGTTTGCATAAGGATAGTGGTACTCTCAGAGAAGATCTTCATCATTAGTAAGACATGGAAGTCTTTACAGAAATGGATTTACAAGGTCAGCAATATTCCTGGTGGAGAGATTCAATGTCCAGGCCTAGGAAGTGATATGACTGACTGGTTTGACTCAGAGATGATATATGACTTAACACAAGACATCATTTGTTGGTGCCGACACATCCCTTTCTCTTGTTTATCAAGTAAAGCTTATGTATCCATTTTGTTGGTTTTATCCTGAGGTACTTGGTATATATTTAGGAATTGATGACATCACTAAGATAATTCATGTGCCTTAGTTGTTGACATTGTTGAGATTTCTGTCTGTATTAACCAAGCCAATGTGGGACAAGTTTAATGTGATATGGCACTTTTAACAAATTTGAATAACAAACTTTGAAATGGAGGCTTATTTTCTCAATTGATATTACTATGCTTCTAATAATATCTATAGAGCTCTATAAACACAAACACTTGCGTTTGATTTGAATTCTGACATTAGAGAAACTCACTCTCTGTGTGTTGACATATTTGATAGTAGTCATGTCAGTCAGTGACTGTGTAATGTTCTCAGGTTGTGTACCCTTGACTGTTATTTTATAAGCAAAATCTAGTCAAAGGTATATATAGATAAGATATATAGATAAGAGAGAGTTGATAGTACAATAAACATCAACTGAGTAATGACACCAGTCGTCAAGATAATTGTTTGATATCATTATGAAAACATTTTCGCAAAAACAACAGAAAAGAACGAGCTAATAACACTATTCACAACTTACTGACCTCTGAGATTTAATCATAACCAATAGAGAATTCAGTTCTAACTGACTATCATAGCAGTTATGACTTGTATAAGGACCAGTTGCCCAAAGATGCAGTGAACAAGATGACAGCAGTCTGAGACTCATAGCTGAAACTTGTGCCAGGGTCAGTGAACCAGAGCTGTACAAAACTCTATTCTGCCTCCAAGTGATCTGTGCATCTTTCTTATCTTGAGGTTTAATGGTATATCAAATCCCATTATAAGACACACAATGGAAACTTGTGTCTGACTGAAAGGCCCAGATACCACAGCCTCACTGTAAATTACAACACAATGTAACAAAGCGACTTTTTCAGGATAAACGAAGAAGTCTTTATCTTGTACCTCCCAAATCCTGGTTTCACATGCACTTATAATGAGAAACATTGATGTGGATTAGTCAGTTTGAGGTCAGCTAGTAAAGCATGATGGCCTCAGTTGACAGTGTGAGTTCTTTCTACTACAACACAGGTGGATACAACACAGAGGTGTCTTTCTCTTTGCTTGTTATAAAAATTATGTGTTCATTTGTTTGTATGATGTCCCAATAGTCACACAACTTTGTTGAATGTAACCACTTTGTCAAACAGTTTGAATATAGTTCTTGCAAGGAATTCCACAACTGTGATTTAATTTAGTCTTCCAGTGTGTCAATCAATTGCTTTCTCAAATAAACACAACATTCAGTGTGGCTGGAGATTGTGTTGAGAAAGTGAGGATTGGCAGGACATAATCTGGCAAAATCATGACAATATAACTAGACATAGACCAGATTGAAAGCACAGAGAAAAACAGGACGGGAGATGCTGAATAGCACATCTTGCAAAAAGTGGAGAAAGAGGAGTATTGGCATCTAGAGTGGATTGGTCAGGGCTCTGGAAGCATATCTCATAATATATCTCAGCGTTGGAGCCCTATGTTCCACGGAGACCTAAAGGAGTAAGTCAAGTAGGTCACATGCTGAAACCTGTGAGGGTGCAAGAGTGTGTGTTGGGCAACGAGGAATGTGTCTATCTTGGGGAACTACAAGTTTGGGAAAACTCTGAACATGTAAAAAAATCAGTTGTGGGAAATCTCACTTTTCCTAAATGTTTTCCACATGAGAAATGAGATCTTACAAACAATATTTTGTTCTCTTTCTTGTGCTGCTTGGCAATCAGTTGATGACTTTTTGCCACAGTCTCCAATTTTTGGCAAGCCCCTATCTGAGCAACACGTGTACCTGCCATATTATGAGGGGCAGAAGATGCACAACCGTAAGTCGTCTGTAGACGAGACAGATAGTCTGCTTGCTGGTTTTATGTCACATGGTGTTAGATGTTGTCAAGCATTGTGCTCCCTTATTTGATTTGTCCGTGAGTTTTTTGACATTTTCTTTTTTGCTGTTCAATGTGACACACGGCCTGCAAACTGCATGTTTAACCGTATGATGCACCCACAATAAAACTCATGTGTCTTTGTGTGTGTCTTTTCATTTGAAACTGGATTCTGAAGATTGGACACATTTTTGGGGATCTTGTTGACCGCGTGGAATGATGTATTTGCTGACACTTACTTACTCAATCCTTCTGGTTTCCCGTCAAACATAGGGCTGCAACAAATGTTCTCTAAAATATCTTTTTTAGAGAGTGGGGCATCTCATTTTGCTGAACCATTAGATTCAACTACCCTGTCCTTTGCTTCCATCATCTTCATCAGGTAATCTTTGACTGACCTGGCTTCTTCACCAGGTAATCTTTGGCTGACCTGGTTTCCTTATCAACCTTCTTTACCAGGTAATCATTAGCTGATCTGGCTTCCTCTTGCACATCTTTACCAGGCAATCGTTGACTGACCTGGCTTCTTCACCAGGTAATCTTTGGCTGACCTGGTTTCCTTATCAACCTTCTTTACCAGGTAATCGTTGACTGACCTGGCTTCCCCTTTCACCATCTTCACCAGGTAATCTTCTCTTCACCTGTGAATTTTAATCCAGCTCATGTTTGGTTGTATTGTCTGGTTCCATTCTGAGGTAGTGTCTTTATACATCTCTAGTTTTCTGCCACTCCGATCACCATGTTCCATTCAGAGGTAGTGTCTTACCCATCTCAAATTTGCTGCCACTCCGATCACCATGTTCCATCAAATTAGATCCAGATACGTGAAGAAGAAAAATTGTGATAAATCAGGAAGTTGCAGATGACCAGAAATGGTTTGCTTGTGTAGAATAATTTGATGATGATGATGATGTTCTTCCATCATGGATTATGAAGAATACTCTTGTCTGTTAATCCATTTGGAATATGTTCAGTTCGAGGGTGACAGTTGCCTTATGCGGATCTGCAAAGACCTTGGGCAGTGTGGGCGTCGAATGTACACCTGATGTGAAGATTAGGGGGACTAAGAACATGATAAGTATTTTATAGCTGTCCATCGTTGTCGATGAGGACCGCCGACATCATCCTTGTCACAGATTTCCCTGTTGGGTGTGGGTGCGCATGTGGCTGAACAGGCCAATGCGAGCACGAAAACATCTGCTACATATCGGGCACACGGGGTTTGTAGAAGGGGATAGTGTTCCCGCTGCTCGGGATTTCCGCGTCTCTCGTCTGTTCTGGGCTTTCACAACACGGTCATCTTCACCGGCAGCTACACCCAATTTAACTGCGCTTCTCCAGTCAGATCTGTTTTGCGCAAGACATTCCCAGGTGTCGATGTCTATCTGGCAACTTTTTAGTGAGTCCTTCAGACTGTCTTTAAAACGTTTCTTTGGGCGCCCTCTCTCGCGCCATCCCTCTCTCAGCTCGCCGTAGAGAAGCTTCTTTGGGAGCCGCTCGTCTGACATACGGACGAGGTGTCCGGCCCATCCTAGTCGTGCTTTTTCTAGCAGTGCATGGA
The DNA here is from genome assembly GCA_036924085.1 of Ariolimax columbianus. Classification (NCBI taxonomy): domain Eukaryota; kingdom Metazoa; phylum Mollusca; class Gastropoda; order Stylommatophora; family Arionidae; genus Ariolimax; species Ariolimax columbianus. The sequence goes on from JAVGWX010000006.1 coordinate 2,846,668, forward strand.
TGCTGGGCATGTTAGCCCTCGAGAGAACCTCGATGTCAGTGACACGATCTTGCCATCGGATGTGGAATATTCGCCTCAGACAACCTGTGTGGAAGTGGTTTAACCTCCTTGCATGTCCAGAGTATACAGTCCAGCTTTCGCAAGCGTATAGTAGGGTTGGAATGATGGTTGCACGGTAGACTTTGAGTTTGGTTTTGACGCTGATGCCACGACGTGCCCAGACCATCGAGCGCATTCTACCAAAGGCTGTGCTGGCCTTTGCTATTCTGCTTGCCACCTCATCGTCTAGGCTGACAGATCTCGACAGCGTGCTGCCCAGATATGTGAATTTGTCTACGGCATTCAACGTCTGCCCGCTGACTGTAGTCTCTGGTTTTGTGTACGGCATGCCTGGTGCTGGTTGGTACATGACCTCTGTTTTTTTGGCATTTATGGTCAGGCCAAAATTTTTGCATGCGGCAGAGAACTGGTCCATTCCAACCTGCATGTTTAGTTCTGAGTTGCTCATTAGAGCGCAGTCGTCAGCAAATACAAGTTCCCTGATTATGTCGCCAGCCACTTTGGTTTTGGCCTTCATTCTTCTGGAATTGAGTAACTTGCCATCTGTGCGGTACTTTATAGGTATTCCAAGCTCCAATGATCTGAAGGCGTCTGTCATCGTGGCCGCGAACATCATGCTGAACAAAGTCGGGGCGAGTACACATCCTTGTTTTACTCCGTTTGATACTAGAAACGTTTTAGAGATTGCACCGCTGTCCAGTACACGAGCACACATGCCTTCGTGTAGCTGTTTCACCATTGTTATGAACTTGTTGGGGCAGCCAAACTTAGACATTATCATCCACAGCCCTCCTCTGTTTACTGTATCAAATGCCTTTGTCAAATCAATAAATGTGGTGTACAAGGCCTGATTTTGTTCTCGACACTTCTCTTGTACTTGGCGAGCGGCAAAAATCATGTCCACTGTTCCTCTTCCGGCTCTGAACCCACAATGGCTTTCTGGGAGGTGGTGGCTTTGTTCAAGGTGTTTGTTGAGCCTGTTTAGCAGTAAGCGCCTGCTACGGAGAGTAGAGATATTCCACGATGATTGTCGCATTCCTGACGGTTGCCTTTTCTTTTGTACAGGTGAACAATTGAGGCGTCCTTTAGCTCCTGCGGAATTTTACCTTCAGCCCACATGTGACAGAAGAGTTCAGTGATCCTTCTGGTGAGGGATGGGCCAGCTGTCTTATATACCTCTGCTGGTATTGCATCAGCTCCTGGAGCTTTTCCTATAGATAGTGAACTGATTGCCCTGTCGACTTCCTCTTCAGTAATGACTTCATCCAACGCCAGGTTCAGTTCCACCTGCGGCATTCGCCGGATGGCCTCTTCATTTATGGACGATGGGTGGTTTAGTATTTTGCAGAAATGGTCTGCCCATCTGTCTAGAATCTGAACCTTATCTGTTAGCAGTACCCCATGCGCACTGCGAACTGGAGTATTACTAGAGGGCTGCGGGCCGTAGAGAGCTTTCAGTGCCTCGTAAAACCGTTTGGTGTCATGACGCTCGGCGAACATCTCAATTTCGTCAGCTCTTTTGCTGAGCCAGCAGTCTTGCATCTCTCTAAGCCTGGTCTGGACAGCTTTGCGAGCAGTATTGAAGGCAGCTTTTGCTGCCGGAGATGGTGTGTCCCTCTGGTATTCCCTGTGCGCTTCATGTTTTGCATCGAGAAGGCCCTGTATTTCCAGATCATTCTCATCAAACCAGTCCTTATGCTTGCGCGTGAGTGGGCCAATGTGTTTAACAGCTGTGTCGTAGAGTGTGTTTCTCAGTGATGCCCAGTTCTCTTCAATGTCGTTCTTTTCAAAACGAAGCTCAGATAGTCTGCCCTCAAGCTCTTCCTGGAAGCCTCCTCTCATGGGTTCGTATTTCAGCTGAGAGACATTTAGCCTCCTAGGTGGTTTCTTTCCCTGGGGGCGCATTTTGGGCTGGATCTTGAAGTTTAGCTTGGCAATGACAAGTCGATGGTCGGTCCAACATTCTGCACCACACATGCTCTTCGTTACCATAGCATCTGCTCGATCCCTACGTCTGATGATAATGTAGTCAATGAGGTGCCAGTGGCGGGACCTTGGGTGCATCCATGTGGTTCTATTTCGGACAGGAAGTCGGAAAGCTGTGTTTGTAATGAGTAGTAGAAGGAGCAGTCCGTTACTATTACATTTTCCGATACCATGTCTGCCAATGGCCCTCTCCAAGGCTGTATGGTCTGTGCCAACCCTAGCGTTAAAATCACAGAGGATGACCAGTTTGTCAGATTTGGGGACTGCAGCGATGAGCGCCTCAAGGTCCTCATAAAACTTATCTTTTGTTTCCTGAGGATTTGTCATTGTGGGTGCGTATGCACTGATGAGTGTTGCATGGCGCCCTCCTATTAGGGGGAGACGCAGTGTAATCAGGCGGTCATTAATTCCTCTGGGCATGCTTGTGAGCTTGTCGACCATGTTGGTCTTGATGGCAAAGCCAACTCCAGCTTCACAGCGTTCTTCTTTGCTGCGGCCGCTCCAGAAGAAAGTATAACCAGCGCCTTCTTCTGTGATCTGCCCTTCCTCTGCCAGTCGTGTCTCGCTCAGGGCAGCTATGCAGATGTTGTATCTAGCCAGTTCCCTGGCGATCAGAGCTGTCCGTCGTTCGGGTCTGTTTGCTTTGGTGTTGTCCAGTAGCATGCGGACATTCCATGTTGCAAGCGTGATGGGTAGTTTTCGTGATCGTTTTCTGTCTGTTCCGCCGCTGCAGTTTGGGGGCCCTGCCAGTTGCGAGCTGCTAGTCAAGGTGTGATCTGTAGGGTGATGTCGTGAGTTGCGCAATGTGTTTATAGTGAGGGAGATGTGCACAGGATCTTCCTCACTCTCTCGTCCAGACTCAACATGTTCTAGAGGCAAGACATTGTCAAGACTTCTAGTGAAGGGTTCGGATGCAGACAGTATTTTGTCAGCGTGTGCCTCATTTTCTCGGTAGCCCTTCCCTTCTCTTTTATCGCTGGGGTGGAGCTTTGAGGTATCTGTTTCTGAGTGCATTTGTTTGTGTATTCTTCTTCCACCTCTCGTTCCTCTGGTCTTCCGCCTTGATTGTATACTTGTGAGTTCCGATGCCTCCTCGGTTAAGTGTATATTCAGCACACGCAACTGATGTAGATCTGAGTTTGAAGGGACGTAGTGTGCTGATCGAAGCGCGATGAGCTCCTTTCTGAAGTACCGTATGTTTGACGGGGTCAGGATGACCTCCTTCGTTTCAGTGTTCATGCTTCGTTATCTGGGTCACGATACAGCACGAAGCGACACTAGCTTTTGACCGGATCAAGTTTCGGCCACGCTTTGTCCCATCGAAACTGTACACATTAGTCTACCTTTCACGACTAAAAATACACTGTTATATACTTCGTTGCATCACTTCTTTCACATTAGTATGCTTAATTCACAAGTCGGCACATTTATATCCAAGAATCACGTTAATAGTCCGAGAGTTATAGAAAACACAAACAAAACACCGTTTTATCAAGAGGGAAATCGACTACGACCATGTCCGGCGCCATCTTGACCCATAGTAAGTATTGTGGAACTAAGGGGAAGAGCCAGATATTACAGATTGAGGAAGTTGTGCTTGAAGGATGGTGAAGGTGGGTCAGATGTACACTGAGACAGATATTGACAATCACCACAAGGCTGTTGTCGTTCTATAATTTACAGAGTACAAAAATTGAAGGGAAGGGCTGCATGAAAAAACAGTCAGTACACAGATAGCATGACAAGACATGGAAGTGACAGGCTAGGACATAAATGCCAAGACAGATGTCATTGAAGAACTGTGCTTCGCAGGGAGCTGACAGGGGATGGAGAGGTGGTACTAGAAAGAATTTAAAAAACAGCGTGTGAAACGATCGTTTCAATGTTCAGGAATGAGTTGCAGTGGTAACGGCGTGTCAGTAATTCAACTAAAAAATCAAAATCAGAAACTGGAAAAACAACAACACAGTACTCTAAAATGTTTTTATACAAATGTTATCCACTGCTTGTTTGTCCCCATATTCCAGTGTGTAGTTATCACACATTTATGTGTGTCACTAGTTCTACCTAAGTCTTGATTCATTCTATGTATAAATGTGAACATTTTCCATCACAATATGCACTGTGTGTCTGGTCCACCAATATAAATGTTTGTCCCACAATATTCACTGTTTGTATGGTTCACCAATGTAAACATTTGCTTTACAGTATGCACGGTTTGAAGGGTCCACCAATGTAAACATTTGCCCTACAGTATGCACGGTTTGAAGGGTCCACCAATGTAAACATTTGCCCAACCGTATGCATTGTGTGTATGGTCCAACAGTATACACATTTGCCCCACGGTATGCACTGCATTTTTGGTCTACAGTATGCATTGTGTTTTTGGTCCACAGTGTTTTTGGTCCACAAATGTAAACATTTGCTCCACAGTATGCATTGAGTGTATGGTACACCAATATGAACAATTGTCCCCATTCAACTGTATGTGTATATTGCATGTAACGGTGAATATGTTTTTCCCCATAGTCTGCTATATTATTAATACTACACATTAGCATGACTGTTTAATCCCCACAAAAATGCATGTTCTATCTCACACATATCAATTTGAATAGCAGGCAGGTGTGTTACACATTAGCTGACATTAACCAATCACATATCAATTTGAATAGCAGGCAGGTGTGTTACACATTAGCTGACATTAACCCATGCATCTCCCCCCCCCCCCCTTCCCCCACCGCCCCCGACCTTGTATTAACAACTGCTCATTCTTTCTTGAATGTTGTTTTTCTATTAGAATTGATGTTCCCCATCATGATCATTTGCAGCTCGTTCCCATGGGGCTACCACTAGAGATGGATGTTAGAATGTAGTGGGCCTATTCTGTCCTCCCCAGCAAAGTGCTCCAGGATCTACTCAGGAGATATCTCTGATCATTTTTGTGAACACTTCTTTGGTAGTCTGTTATGTTGTTCATCCATCGTAATCGATGAGGGTCACTTTATCAGCATTCACTGTTCACATGATTTCGAAGATGGCTAAATAAGCTGGCTGTTGCACTTTGTACAGGGAAATAAGACATCCTTCCAACGGGGTTGAAGAAGGGTTGATGTGAGCCGACTTGCAAAGCAATCATCTCTGGGTAGCCTCATCTATTCTTGATGCCTCATGTCTCTGAACACCCTCAGCAATTGTGCTGCGCCAGCCTGTATGATTGTTAACAATTGTTTCCCAGTTATTGTGGTTAATACCGCACTGGATCAGTGATCTTTTAAGTGTGTTTACAGTCTGTTATAGCTGTCTCAGCATGCTACCTTTCCAGAGCTTCACAAAATCCATTTCAAGAATATTGTCCTTGTACCATCCAGTTGTATTCTTTAGCCTAATGTATCCTCAAATCATTCATTTCTTATATAAAACCTTGTGTGCCCTTGTACCATCCAGTTGTATTCTTTAGCCTAATGTATCCTCAAATCATTCATTTCTTATATAAAACCCTGTGTGCCCTTGCACCTCCCAGTTGTATTCTTTAGCCTAATGTATCCTCAAATCATTCATTTCTTATATAAAACCTTGTGTGCCCTTGCACCTCCCAGTTGTATTCTTTAGCCTAATGTATCCTCAAATCATCCATTTCTTATATAAAACCCTGTGTGCCCTTGCACCTCCCAGTTGTATTCTTTAGCCTAATGTATCCTCAAATCATTCATTTCTTATATAAAACCTTGTGTGCCCTTGCACCTCCCAGTTGTATTCTTTAGCCTAATGTATCCTCAAATCATTCATTTCTTATATAAAACCTTGTGTGCCCTTGCACCTCCCAGTTGTATTCTTTAGCCTAATGTATCCTCAAATCATTCATTTCTTATATAAAACCTTGTGTGCCCTTGCACCTCCCAGTTGTATTCTTTAGCCTAATGTATCCTCAAATCATTCATTTCTTATATAAAACCCTGTGTGCCCTTGCACCTCCCAGTTGTATTCTTTAGCCTAATGTATCCTCAAATCATTCATTTCTTATATAAAACCTTGTGTGCCCTTGCACCTCCCAGTTGTATTCTTTAGCCTAATGTATCCTCAAATCATTCATTTCTTATATAAAACCTTGTGTGCCCTTGCACCTCCCAGTTGTATTCTTTAGCCTAATGTATCCTCAAATCATTCATTTCTTATATAAAACCCTGTGTGCCCTTGCACCTCCCAGTTGTATTCTTTAGCCTAATGTATCCTCAAATCATTCATTTCTTATATAAAACCTTGTGTGCCCTTGCACCTCCCAGTTGTATTCTTTAGCCTAATGTATCCTCAAATCATTCATTTCTTATATAAAACCTTGTGTGCCCTTGCACCATCCAGTTGTATTCTTTAGCCTAATGTATCCTCAAATCATTCATTTCTTATATAAAACCTTGTGTGCCCGTGTACCATCCAGTTCTCATATTGGACCTTGTGTGTCCTTGTACCATCCAGTTCTGTCCTTGAACTTGTTGCGTGACCTGTAAGATTGAATATACTCTTCAACTGCTAAATACTTCAGCTACTCACTTACAACTTCATTCTGTTTATTGTTTCTGATTGGTCTGCCAGGCCCAGTAGGTAGCAGGAGGCATGTGAAATATTCAGTTAAATCAATCCTTGTCATGGATGTCCTTAGATATCTATGTCTTGTACTGGGTCTGTGGTATGGTGTGTACACGTAGGCCAACATAATAACATAATGCTAATAGCGCACAAGCTCCCCCCCCCCCCCCCTCTACCCCACATGCACACACACACACACACACCTACCACCCCACCAGATCGTTGAATGAATGTGATAACGCTCCCTAGCATTGACTGGCCACCTCCATTAGACATATCAGTTCCTCAAGTTCACAAATGGTTGTAACTTTTCTTGTGTTCTTTGTTTATTGAAACGCTTGTCATATCTTTGGTATGATTATGACCCTATATCAATCAGTTGGGACTTCACTCATTTCATCATTTCAGTTCATACTTTATGGCTTGCTCAAAAATAGTCTCTACAATTCTGACCATTTTTTTAACCTGAGTATTGTTGTAGTTTTAATTGAATCATTTTACTTGTTTGTGTCATTTTACTTGTTTGTGTCATTTTACTTGTTTGTGTCATTTTACTTGTTTGCATCATTTCCCATGTTGGTATAATTTGTACTTGTTTGTTGCATTTGATTTGTTTATGTAACAAGAATGTTGTTATTGATTGTTGTGGGACACATGTTTGATGTTGAGTGTGTTTCCTGCATATACTCCTCAGACAAGAAACACAGTAGTTTGACCAGTAGTAAGTCTGTGCAGCTCATGCTTGCTTCAATCAGTGTTGTGCATATGTCTGCTAGTTTTAGTTTTGTGTGTCCACATTTACAGACTTCCTGCAAGGTGGGCAGCTCTAATGGGAGCTCTATGCTCCTGTTTGGTTCAGATAGAAATGATGATAAGCACACAAGAAGTTATCTTAGATCTTTGTGCTGGTTGTAGATTTTGTTAATAGAACATGCTTGAGATTGCTAGAATAAATCTGCCCCATGCTTGGACAAGCTCAATCTGGCCATGACATATATGTATCCATTTAGGTCAGTGGATGGATACTGTCATATTATTGTAAAGATTTAGTAATTGATGTTTGATAACCACCCATATGTGGCTGAGGCATGATAGGGGAGCAAATATTAGTAACACTGAAACCTGCCAGGCATGTTGTAAGAGACGGCAAATGAGAGTTGAGCATGTACTGTGTACCGTATCCTGTAGGAATAGTAAGCCACAAGATAAAGTAAAATCATCAGATGGCAGAAGGTAAAAGGGGATGGACAGATGGTTGAAGGGGATGGACAGGTGGTTGGAGGGGATGGACAGGTGGTTGAAGGGGATGGACAGGTGGTTGAAGGGGATGGACAGGTGGTTGGAGGGGATGGACAGGTGGTAGAAGGGGATGGACAGATGGTTGGAGGGGATGGACAGGTGGTTGAAGGGGATGGACAGGTGGTTGAAGGGGATGGACAGATGGTTGGAGGGGATGGACAGGTGGTTGGAGGGGATGGACAGGTGGTTGAAGGGGATGGACAGATGGTTGAAGGGGATGGACAGATGGTTGGAGGGGATGGACAGGTGGTTGGAGGGGATGGACAGGTGGTTGGAAGGGATGGACAGATGGTAGAAGGGGAGGGACAGATGGTAGAAGGGGATGGACAGGTGGTTGAAGGGGATGGACAGATGGTTGAAGGGGATGGACAGATGGTTGAAGGGGATGGACAGGTGGTTGGAGGGGATGGACAGGTTGTAGAAGGGGATGGACAGATGGTAGAAGGGGATGGACAGATGGTAGAAGGGGATGGACAGGTGGTTGAAGGGGATGGACAGGTGGTTGGAGGGGATGGACAGGTGGTTGGAGGGGATGGACAGATGGTTGAAGGTAGTAGGGGATGGACTGATGGTAGATGAGTTTAGACTGCGTACATCAAGTTATGTTAGATAACAGTCATACATTGTGTGCTTTTGTTGTCCACATAATGTTCTGTTGTGGGACTAGTACTGTAGTTACTACATAATACCGTATTGTAGTGTGTTCTGTTGTGGGACTAGTACTGTAGTTACTACATAATACTGTATTGTAGTGTGGTCTGTGGTTTGTACTGTCTCTTTCTGGTCAACTTATTTTGTCCATTTTTGTGTGTGGAGTAAATCCTTGAAATAGACTATCAGCCACATATTTCCACCAGGAATATTTCCTCTCACTTGATGAACCCTGTTGGCCAAGGCTTCAGACAGTCTGAGGAGAACCTTGGATGCTAGGGTATCAGAAGCTGAAGCTTGATCCCCTTGTATGGATGGGTTGTAGTTCTTGCTTGCGTTATAGTTGACCTGTTTTGTTGTAAGGTTCTGCCATTGCTAGTTCATGTGCTTGGTTTTATCAGTTTAACGACTGATGTTTGTCGTCTTCTCTTTTTACTGTTTTATCTTTTTATTATCTAGACTTGTCATTGACAGTTGACAGACATGTTTGACTGGTTTCTTGTTGACAGACATGTTTGATTTGTGTCTTTTTCACAGTTGACAGATATCTTTGACTTGTGTTGTGTTGACAGCTGACAGCCATGTGTCTTGTTGAAAGGCATGCTTGACATGTGTCTTGAGACAGTTGACATACATGCTTGACATGTGTCTTGTTGACAGTTGACAGACATGTTTGACTTGTATCTTGTGTCTTGTTGACAGACAAGCTTGATTTGTGTCTTGTTGACAGACATGTTTGACTTGTCTTGTTGACAGTTGACAGACATGCTTGATTTATGTGTTAGTGACAGTTGACAGACATGTTTGACTTGTCTTGTTGACAGTATACAGACGTGTGAGACGTGTGTTGTTGACAGAAATGTTTGACGTGTGTTTGACAGAGATGTTTGACTTTTGTTTTGTTGACAGACACACTTGATTTGGTTTGTTTATAGTATACAGACGTGTGCGTCCTGTGTTTTGTTGACAGAGATGTTTGACTTGTGTCTTTTTGACGGTTGACAGACGAGCTTCACTTGTGTCTTGAGACAGTTGGCATACATAATGCTTGACTTATGCATTGATGACAGTTGATAAAAGTCATTGAATTGTGCCACTAATTCAGTTTTGCACTTCATGCTGTTTGAGCATTTATATTACTTGAACAATTTGGTAATTCATTCTTTTTGCCTCTTTTCGAATTTGTCATTATTTTTAAAACTATCCAAAAAAATGGAAAGACCTCTCAAATTTGGTATCATTTTGTTCAAATAATGATGGAACAACAGATCTGATTCCAGAAATTAAGTCATAAATGTCTGTCGTAGGATGCATCAATTAATATTGTCAGTGACAGAACGTTTATGTTAAATTGTTAATGCCTGAGACAGATTAGTATGTGCTCAAATATCTGCAGTTGTCAATTATAAGTGAATATAGTCATGAAATGTATTAGAAATGAAACAAATAAGATGGGCTTCAAATCATATCATGCAGTTGTCAATTATAAGTGAATATAGTCATCAAATGTATTAGAAATGAAACAAATAAGATGGGCTTCAAATCATATCATGCAGTTGTCAATTATAAGTGAATATAGTCATCAAATGTATTAGAAATGAAACAAATAAGATGGGCTTCAAATCATATCATGCAGTTGTCAATTATAAGTGAATATAGTCATCAAATGTATTAGAAATGAAACAAATAAGATGGGCTTCAAATCATATCATGCAGTTGTCAATTATAAGTGAATATAGTCATCAAATGTATTAGAAATGAAACAAATAAGATGGGCTTCAAATCATATCATGTAATCTCACTCTTTTTCATTATTTATTATCATTTTTAAAGTAGAGGAAAAGATAGGGAATCATTTAGTACCTGGCACTTACCAAGGTGGGGATCAAATGTCAGTAGGTATGGTTAAAATATGTTTGAGGAATACATATTAAATGTGTAATTAAAGAGAATAATAATTCAAATGTAGATTTACTATTATAATAAGTTATAATTCGTATGTGTATATAGGAGTAAAGTGAAAGCACCTAGCAATACGTCACATAGATGAAATATGTATTATATGACCCAGACAGAGTGTAGATCAAAATCATGTTGTTTACATTGTGCAGCAGCCATCTTAGGGTAGAATTATTTTGTTCGTTGTATGTTTGACTTATAGCTATGTCTAATTAGTGGACTTAGAAGTTCTCACATGCACCTTGTACAGATAGAAGAAATCATTCAATTACTGTATCATTGTTTTTATAAAGCTATCATCAAAACTAATATCAAAGTGACTCCTGTTTCTCTTGTGTTTTTCCCTGAAATTATTGTCAAGGATAATAGCTACTGAGATTTGTGAACAGGGTCGAGGGGGCTAATACAACATGAAGTCTTGTCAGTTCTCATCTGTATTCACTGCATGCTTCTACATATTTGAAACTATGCCATGTGGTCCGAGAATACTAATTCATTTTCACTATCTGCACCTTTAGGAGAAGACAGCATTTCTCTGGAGCGAGGGGGTAGTGCATCTCCCTTGGACACTTCGTTTGACAAGGTAACACATGTCTGCAGGTTCTGGGGTATTCTCCCAAGATGCTCTGTGCTTACTTTTGCACATTGATATTGTGATGGTGACATTAAGTAGTTTGATGAAATGTTTGTTGTTCTGCTATCTTTGTTTTCTACATCTGTTAATGTAGTAGTAGACTTCTGTCTAGATGGTTCCATTACTAAAGGTTGTGGTAAGACAAGCTGTATATCGATGTCTTACAAATCTGTTCCACAACCTTTATGTCTGCAGCTTTTTATCAAGCTCTTTATTCATACTTCACAAATTTCTGTGTTGTTTAGTGTTTTCACATAATTTTATTGACATTTCCTTGTTGTTTAGTGTTTTCACCATCATTCAGTTAACATTTCTATGTTGGTATCAGAGTGTGCTTACAACATATCTGCTTCTAAATTTAATATGCATCAATGAGTAAGTGTTTACATTTTTTGCTGTTATCCTTATGTATATTAAGTGTAGTGTTATTTTTAATTGTGTACTGTCAACATTGTTTATTTGTGTACTGGTGGTTGTTTATTTTTAAGGTGGCTAGCAGGTTGGTTATTGTTTCCTGGATGTAACAGTGACAGCACCCTATTGTTTGCTTAGCATCTGTGTATATCTCTAGGACATCCGCTCACAGCATTTTCAACCAATGCATGTTAGGTTTGAGCAGGTTACTTCTCCCTAGCCCAGCCTCACCCTTACCTCCCTTCCCTGATAACTGCTGTAGAAGTTGACCTTGCACAGCAAAACCAGGCAGTGCTGACATTTAGTTTGACCCATGTGTCCCTCTCTCTTGTTTCCTGGTTTCTCCCTGTGTTCAGTTTTAATATTTGGGCATAACTTTGGTGCCCATAGCTCTGTGTATACTAATGACAAGAGTTTGACATTTGACTTTGAGAACCCTGCAGGTTTATGTATACTAATGTCAAGAGTTTGACTTTTGGAAATCCTGCAGGTATATAATGTCAAGAGTTTGACCTTTGGAAACCCTGCAGGCTTATGAATACTAATGTCAATAGTTTGACTTTTGGAAATCCTGCAGGTATATAATGTCAAGAGTTTGACCTTTGGAAACCCTGCAGGCTTATGAATACTAATGTCAATAGTTTGACTTTTGGAAATCCTGCAGGTATATAATGTCAAGAGTTTGACCTTTGGAAACCCTGCAGGCTTATGAATACTAAAGTAAATAGTTTGACTTTTGGAAATCCTGCAGGTATATAATGTCAAGAGTTTGACCTTTGGAAACCCTGCAGGTTTATGAATACTAATGTCAATAGTTTGACTTTTGGAAACCCAGCAGGTATATGTATACTAATGACAAGAGTTTGACCTTTGGAAACCCTGCAGGTTTATGAATACTAATGTCAAGAGTTTGACCTTTGGAAACCCTGCAGGTTTATGAATACTAATGTCAATAGTTTGACTTTTGGAAACCCAGCAGGTATATGTATACTAATGACAAGAGTTTGACCTTTGGAAACCCTGCAGGTTTATGAATACTAATGTCAAGAGTTTGACCTTTGGAAACCCTGCAGGTTTATGAATACTAATGTCAATAGTTTGACTTTTGGAAACCCTGCAGGTATATGTATACTAATGACAAGAGTTTGACTTTTGGAAACCCTGCAGGTAAATGTATACTAATGACAAGAGTTTGACTTTGAGAACCCTGCAGGTATATAATGTCAAGTGTTTGACATTTCACTTTTAGAAACCCTAAAGGTATATGTTATAGAGAAGTTAATTAAGCACTAAATAACTGACTTTATGCCACTAGATAGGGACTGACCCATCCCGTCTACTCAGAAGTGCACTTATACACATATGCATGCGATGGATTGTGTGTTAGCAGGAGCAGGTAACGCTGAGAATATTGTTGAACCAGGAAACAGCTTGCATGGTCTACCTTCAGAAACATGCCTTGTATAATCCAATGGTAGTTGGCCAGGTGCTGGCATGTATTGATGAGAATATTGTTGAACCAGGAAACCATACTAATTCCACAGCAAGCAGGCTTTAGACAGCACAGATCCACTGAGGATCAGATCACTCTCATAGCACAGGAAATAGAGGATGCTTACCAGGAGAAAAAGCATACATTAGCGGTGTGGCTGGATCTATAAAAGGCATTTGACAAGGTTTGGAAAGAGGGACTTAAAGTCAAGCTACGAAGAAGTGAAGTTTGTGGGAAAATGTACAGATGGATCAGCCACTACCTCAAAAACAGAACAGCCAGAGTTCAAGTACAAGGGTATATGAGCAAAAAGGTGACACTTAAGCAGGGAGTACCCCAAGGAGGAGTACTGTCACCCACACTCTTCCTGGTGTATATAAACGACATTACAGAGAATATACCAAGAAGAGTCCATAGCTCCATGTTTGCAGACAATCTGGCTATGTGGACCTCTGAAAAGAATTTCACCATAGCAAGTAATCGGATGCAGCAGACCCTAACATCGCTGGAAGAGTGGGCGAACTCATGGCTGGTCATAATAAATGAGGAAAAAACAACATGAACGATATTCTCGCTTTCAAACAAACCCCAAAACACCAAAATAAGTCTTAACGGCAAATATCTGCGGCCAAACGACAACCCAAACTACATGGGAGTCACATTTGATCGGCGCATGACATGGAAAAGTCAGATTGAGAGAAACCGAATGAGAGCCAGAGAAAGAATGGCAATCATGAGGAAACTTTCTGGCACAAGCTGGGGAACAGACAAAAGTATACTAAAGAAACTGTACACTGGAAGAGTGAGACCAGTTCTCGAGTATGGCATTGCGGCATGGACAACAGCAGCAAAGGCGAACTTTGACAAAATTAGCAAACTCCAAAACCAAGCCATGAGAGTTATAACAGGATGCATGAAGTCAACGCCAATTGTAGAACTGGAAAAGATTACAAAGCTGCAATCCATGACCGACAGAAGAGACTGCAAAGCCCAGCAGCAAGCAGCAAAACTCAGAAGACTGACTGACCATCCAATGCATAAGAGACTAAATAATTTTGGAAATGGGAAACTAAAGCAGAGAAACTTTGCAGAAATAGCCAAAGCAAAGATGAGCGAAGACCCTATGAACGCATTAACAAGACCAACGCCCATTCGTACTGTACGCAAACCTACCTGGATGCAGCATATATTTCCAGAGGTGGTAGAAAATATACCAGGTATTGGAAAAAAGAACAGCCAGACTGAAAAAGAAAGAAGAGACATAACCCTAAGGTACATAACGAAAAACTACCCAAGCATGGACTGGACCCATGCATACACCGACGGCTCCGTAACAAACACAACACAGAACGGAGGGGCAGGGGTATTCCTGAGCCAAATGGTAGAAAAACAACACTATCAGTGGCAACTGGAAAATACTCAAGCAATTTCAGAGCGGAGGCAGAGGCACTGAGGGCTGCAGTAGAAGAAATGGGGACATGCAAAAGAAATGAAAGCCATATAGTCCTGCTTACAGATGCCCTGGCCGTAGTCACAGCACTAAAAAGTCAGAAAAATACTGAACTTAATGATTTAAGAGCAGTACTCTGTCAACTATGCCAGCAGTCTGCACCAAAAAGAGTAGTGGTACAGTGGGTTCCATCCCACTGCAACATCCAAGGCAACGAGGAGGCAGACAAACTGGCAAAAGAAGGTGCAAGACTACCACAACCAGATACTAGTGTGACATACGAAGAGTCAAAAAGGCTTATTAGAGCTAGATACATGACCAAATGGGAAACAGAACATACTGGCTACACAAAAAACGATGCCTATTACAAGTTGAACAGAAGAGAGCAGGTCGTGGTCTTCAGACTTCGCACTGGCCACAATAGACTGAGGTACCACCTATTCAATAAATTGAAGATAGGTGGCACTGACGAATGCATGTGCGGTACTGGGAAAATGACCGCTGAATATCTCCTTCAAAACTACCCGACATACGAGGATCAGAGAAAGCAGATGTGGCCATCACCAGTGGCAACACTAGACAAGCTCTATGGCAGTGTCGACAGGCTCAGGATGACCGCTGATTTTTCGAAAAAATAAAGGTCGACGTCTGACAGCGTACAAAGAAGAAGAAGAAGAAGAACCAGGAAACAGCTTGCATGGTCTACCTTCAGAAACATGCCTTGTATCAGCCAATGGTAGTTGGCCAGGTGCTGGCATGTAGTGATGAGAATATTGTTGGGCCTGGAAACAGCGTCCATGGTCTACCTTCATAAACATGCCTTGTATCAGCCAATGGTAGTTGGTCAAGAGCTGATATCATTGCTCCTATGTAAAAAATCTTAGTCAGTGAAAATAAAACTGTTCTTCATTGTTGAAAAAAATAATGTGATCTGGAAGAAAATAGTGGACAATAGGTAAACATACTTGATAGGGCAGAGAATTGGGCTGTCACAGAAGAATGTTCAGAATTCCATGGACAATTACAAATTGTAATGCAGATATGATGAGAGAAGTCCAAGCACAAATGAACTTTGTTGCACACATGAGAAAAAATCAATCCACACTTTGAGGTATTATCTGTAGGAAGCCAGGGAGATTAAGGTATGCATTCTTCTTCTTCTTCGGAGAACATCCTGAAAAGATCCTGTCACGTCTGTGACATTGCGTCATGATTTACAATGAATCTACAATATGTGCATCTTTCAGCCAGACACATAAATTTCAGCACATTTGTGGGAACAGATTTACCTTCCCTCTTCGATATCGTTGTGTGGTGTAACAAACAACAAGCTGTAATGCTCCAATTAGATAGATCTCCAATGTGCTCAGAGTGAGATAAACTGTATCATTGCCTAAGTTTGATAACCTCAATGCTCTTCAGCATTCAAGTACGCCAATACACTGTTCCTGTCATGTGGAGATGTCATCAAATAATGGCAAGGACAGTGTTGGGTCAAACCTACCTGCGTTGAGTGGAGATAATCCTTGGCACTGTTTCCTTGGTAGCGGGTTACAGTGACTCTTCTTTCATCCAGAGGCATACTTTAGAAGGTGAACATAGGTCCTCCTGGCTTGTGAGGTTCCTCAGTATGCTCATTATTATGAGGATCACAGTGTTGAGCTTCACCTCGTTGGTCATACTGCTGTAACACATCAAGTTTCCAGGAACCACGGTGGAGATGAGGTGGGTTTGGATCACCATACTGCTGTAATGCATCAAGTTTCCAGGAACCATGGTGGAGATGAGGTGGGTTTGGATCACCATACTGCTGTAACACATCAAGTTTCCAGGAACCATGAACCACGGTGGAGATGAGGTGGGTTTTGATCAGCATATTTCACATGAGCATGGAGACACTAATCTTGGTAACCGACAAGGATAATATTGTCTAAACAAATCTCTCTGCGGAGTAGTTTCTGTGAGGACTGTGTAT
Organism: Ariolimax columbianus; assembly: GCA_036924085.1. Classification (NCBI taxonomy): domain Eukaryota; kingdom Metazoa; phylum Mollusca; class Gastropoda; order Stylommatophora; family Arionidae; genus Ariolimax; species Ariolimax columbianus. The sequence continues at coordinate 2,863,172 of JAVGWX010000006.1, forward strand.
GACCGTGACAAGAATAGGGCCTCTGTTACACATGTTTTAAAGGATGGTTAACTGGGACAATGATAGGTCCACTGACACACTGAAAGCATTTTGTAAGAGAATGTTAATTGTGCAGTCTCACCTCTCTAGTGTGAAAGGCTCTCACAGCTTTCTACACCTTTCCATTCACATTGGCCAAATGCCTGAAGTAGTCGGTTTGGTTTGAAAGAAAGCTCTAGAAACAAAAGTCCATGTATGATAAAGGAATAAAAGAAAGCTCTAGAAACAATAATCCATGTATGATAAAGGAATAAAGAAAAGCTCTAGGAACAATAATCCATATATGACAAAGGAATGAAATTAAGCTCTAGAAACAATAATTCAAATATTATACAGGAGGTGAGAAAGACTAACGTCTGATCAGACACAACATACTGATTAGACATGTTAGTCAGGGTCAGGCAAAATATACTGGCCAAGAAAGACCCTCACCTTGGCTTCCTCGTAGCCCTCCCTGGAAATGGACTGTTTTCATGGCAGCCTGGCTAACGAATGAAGGATCGATGTGATCCCCTTAGTAGTGAGGAGCATGCAGATGAAGTCAAACATAGCACAACTGCCTAGAGGAACCCGATCCACCTTCATCAGCATGCTTGGGATGTGAGGAAAGCTACTTCAACCTGCCACTTAACGTCCTCTTCAGGGCGCACAAAAGTAAACCAACTCATTGTGGATATTCGAAACAAACAACGTATTATACAGGAATAAATGGAAACTAAAAAAAATAGCTCATGTATGATACAGAAATAAATTAACGCTCTAGCAACGAGTCCATATATGGTAAAGGAAAAAAAGAAAGCTCCAGAAACAATAATCGATGTAGGATAGAAGAATAAAAGAAAGCTCTAGAAACAATAATCCATGTAGGATAGAAGAATAAAAGAAAGCTCTAGAAACAATAATCCATGTAGAATAGAAGAATAAAAGAAAGCTCTAGAAACAATAATCCATGTAGAATAGAAGAATAAAAGAAAGCTCTAGAAACAATAATCCATGTAGAATAGAAGAATAAAAGAAAGCTCTAGAAACAATAATCCATGTAGAATAGAAGAATAAAAGAAAGCTCTAGAAACAATAATCCATGTAGAATAGAAGAATAAAAGAAAGCTCTAGAAACAATAATCCATGTAGGATAGAAGAATAAAAGAAAGCTCTAGAAACAATAATCCATGTAGAATAGAAGAATAAAAGAAAGCTCTAGAAACAATAATCCATGTAGGATAGAAGAATAAAAGAAAGCTCTAGAAACAATAATCCATGTAGGATAGAAGAATAAAAGAAAGCTCTAGAAACAATAATCCATGTAGGATAGAAGAATAAAAGAAAGCTCTAGAAACAATAATCCATGTAGGATAGAAGAATAAAAGAAAGCTCTAGAAACAATAATCCATGTAGGATAGAAGAATAAAAGAAAGCTCTAGAAACAATAATCCATGTAGGATAGAAGAATAAAAGAAAGCTCTAGAAACAATAATCCATGTAGGATAGAAGAATAAAAGAAAGCTCTAGAAACAATAATCCATGTAGAATAGAAGAATAAAAGAAAGCTCTAGAAACAATAATCCATGTAGGATAGAAGAATAAAAGAAAGCTCTAGAAACAATAATCCATGTAGGATAGAAGAATAAAAGAAAGCTCTAGAAACAATAATCCATGTAGGATAGAAGAATAAAAGAAAGCTCTAGAAACAATAATCCATGTAGGATAGAAGAATAAAAGAAAGCTCTAGAAACAATAATCCATGTAGAATAGAAGAATAAAAGAAAGCTCTAGAAACAATAATCCATGTAGGATAGAAGAATAAAAGAAAGCTCTAGAAACAATAATCCATGTAGGATAGAAGAATAAAAGAAAGCTCTAGAAACAATAATCCATGTAGGATAGAAGAATAAAAGAAAGCTCTAGAAACAATAATCCATGTAGGATAGAAGAATAAAAGAAAGCTCTAGGAATAGTAACATTTATATTATACAGGAATAAATGGAAGCTCTAATAACAATGGCCCATGTATGATACAGGATTAAATGGAAGCTCTAGAAACAATACCCTATATATGATACAGGAAAAAGTTCAAGCTCTGGAAAGAATAGTCCATGTTTGATACATGAATACAAGAAACAATACCCTATATATGATACAGGAAAAAGTTCAAGCTCTGGAAAGAATAGTCCATGTTTGATACATGAATACAAGAAACAATACCCTATATATGATACAGGAAAAAGTTAAAGCTCTGGAAAGAATAGTCCATGTTTGATACATGAATACAAGAAACAATACCCTATATATGATACAGGAAAAAGTTAAAGCTCTGGAAAGAATAGTCCATGTTTGATACATGAATACAAGAAACAATACCCTATATATGATACAGGAAAAAGTTAAAGCTCTGGAAAGAATAGTCCATGTTTGATACATGAATACAAGAAACAATACCCTATATATGATACAGGAAAAAGTTCAAGCTCTGGAAAGAATAGTCCATGTTTGATACATGAATACAAGAAACAATACCCTATATATGATACAGGAAAAAGTTCAAGCTCTGGAAAGAATAGTCCATGTTTGATACATGAATACAAGAAACAATACCCTATATATGATACAGGAAAAAGTTCAAGCTCTGGAAAGAATAGTCCATGTTTGATACATGAATACAAGAAACAATACCCTATATATGATACAGGAAAAAGTTCAAGCTCTGGAAAGAATAGTCCATGTTTGATACATGAATACAAGAAACAATACCCTATATATGATACAGGAAAAAGTTAAAGCTCTGGAAAGAATAGTCCATGTTTGATACATGAATACAAGAGTCATTAAGTGTTTTTTCAGAGCATTGGAAGAAGAAATATTTAGAAGGTCTGAACTATGCCTGTGTTTTTAGTTGCAAGATAAGCATGAGAAAATGGTGTGCAAACTGTAAGGTTGTTTGTTTGGCCAAATTCCCATACATGTCTCTATCTTGGATTGAGATGTGGTGCTTAACTGGACAGACTAGGTTGAGATCTCCAGTGTATTTGTTACTTATTTCTTTTGTTGGTGGTATATATGTGTATGTTCTGAGTGCTTATAAACTAGTCCTTGTGGTTGTTTTACTCATTACCTACAAGTCAGTAGCGTCAGGACATCCTAAATTGACTGACTGACAGCATGCTCTTCAGCTTTGTCCACTTCAGTGGCCTGACAGTCTGTGAGTTGTAATCTCTATCAGTCAAGATAACTTTGTATGTCAATGTGTGTATCTCACAGATTTTACTTGTCTCATATTTATTCCTAATTTTGTTTTGTTTTTAAGATAAGTATAGAGTTGTAAGAGCACTTACTTTAGGAGTGTTGAATAATAGGTTTAAAACTTCTTCTGTCTTGTTGCCATCATTGTGAGAAAATGTTCAAGTTTGACATGTGTAGCACATGTTTGTTGAGTGTAATGTAATGTGTCAGACATATGTCAGCAGCTTGCCCTCATGACTAAAGGTCTTGCTTGTAGTTACTTTATCTTGCACAAAACCAACCCCATCTTCTTGCTCTAGGAAATGCAGATTCATTACCCAGCCACCGACCATAGAGGGCACCAGATTAGCCAGATGGGAGCTACCATGCGTTACCCATCCTATCTGGAGAATGGTCCCGACTATGAGGAAGAGATGAGATACTACCACGGAGATACTTTGTCTCCTAAAGACAAGGTAAACTTGCGCTAAGAGAAGGCATGCCTGAAAGCCCAGTCCTACACCCCATGTGGAAGCGTTCTCTTATAGACAGCACATAGTACAGTGAGAAAGCAGTGTAATCCCTGTTAGACTTTAGCATTCTCTGCATCTTCAGTTGACAATGTGAGCTCACTTCTAGTGGTCAGTTCAACAGTTGACTAGACAATGTGAGCTCACTTCTAGTGATCAGTTTGTGAACATTTAACAGTTGACTAGGCTGAGCTCACTTCTAGTGATCAGTTTGTGAACATTCAACAGTTGACTAGACAATGTGAGCTCACTTCTAGTGATCAGTTTGTGAACATTCAACAGTTGACTAGACAATGTGAGCTCACTTCTTCTAGTGGTCAGTTTGTGAACAATCAACAGTTGACTAGACAATGTGAGCTCACTTCTAGTGGTCAGTTTGTGAACATTCAACAGTTGACTAGACAATGTGAGCTCACTTCTAGTGGTCAGTTTGTGAACATTCAACAGTTGACTAGACAATGTGAGCTCACTTCTAGTGGTCAGTTTGTGAACATTCAACAGTTGACTAGACAATGTGAGCTCACTTCTAGTGGTCAGTTTGTGAACATCTACCTCTTGTTAGATGCAAGGCAACTCAATGATCAACTTTAAACAGTATGCTATTTATTAAAAGATAAGTTAAAAGCTAGATCATTTTTCTTGATGTTATTGTTTTGCTAAATCAATCAGAATGATTTGAACATAATTATTTTTGTGAGAGATGGACCTCTCATACAGAGCCTTGATTGTTGAAACATAGACAAATAAAGAACATCAATCTCCTAGATCCCTCAAACAAACTGCTTTCTCGCTGGAATGTACAAAGTCTGGATGAGTATGTCTTGGTCATGTTATCTGTGTACTGTAGGATGGTTGATTGATTAGAGACTGACAGCTTGGAGCTGCAAGCATGACCTAGCAAAGTTGTCAGTCTCTTACCAGTCCCACCCACACAGACATACACACACACTAATAGCATGAGATCAGTGCAGTTTATGTGTAGCTCCCCCAGGAAACAACAGCCACTGGCTATATTTCATTTATTTAATATTTTACGTATATTATTTGGTCAGGGTTTGAAGTTATGATCCTTTATAATTAGTTCTATTATTTGTTTTGTGTTGAATCTACTGTTGTCAATATATACGAGTGTCAATTTTACATTGTTCCATGGAGCACTAGCGCTAGATTTCCATCAGATCATAGGTGTTCTGAGAGGGAGGCTTGTCAGATTTTGTGAGTGTGTTAGATCAATGGATAGACATAGTCAGGGTGTAAATGTTAGAGGTGTAGACAGTTGGTTAGAAGTGTAGATGGATGGTTAGAAGTGTAGATGGTTGGTTAGAGGTGTAGACAGTTGGTTAGAAGTGTAGATGGTTGGTTAGAGGTGTAGACAGTTGGTTAGAAGTGTAGATGGATGGTTAGAAGTGTAGATGGTTGGTTAGAGGTGTAGACAGTTGGTTAGAAGTGTAGATGGTTTGTTAGAAGTGTAGATGGTTGGTTAGAGGTGTAGACAGTTGGTTAGAAGTGTAGATGGTTGGTTAGAGGTGTAGACAGTTGGTTAGAAGTGTAGATGGTTTGTTAGAAGTGTAGATGGTTGGTTAGAGGTGTAGACAGTTGGTTAGAGATGTAAATGGTTGGTTAGAGGTGTAGATGGTTGGTTAGAGGTGTAGACGGTTGGTTAGACTATAGTGAGGTTGTCAATGTTAGAGGTGTAGAAGGCTGGTTAGAGTTGTAGACAGTTGGTTAGAGGTGTAGACAGTTGGTTAGAGGTGTAGACTGTTGGTTAGACTATAGTCAGGTTGTCAATGTTAGAGGTGTAGACGGTTGGTTAGACTATAGTCAGGTTGTCAATGTTAGAGGTGTAGAAGGCTGGTTAGAGTTGTAGACGGTTGGTTAGAGGTGTAGACAGTTGGTTAGAGGTGTAGACAGTTGGTTAGAGGTGTAGACGGTTGGTTATACTATAGTCAGGTTGTAAATGTTAGAGATATAGACGGTTGGCTAGACTATAGTCATGGTATAAATGTTAGAGGTGTAAAAGGCTGGTTAGACTAGTCAGGATGTAAATGTTAGAGGTGTAGAAGGATGGTTAGACTATGGTGAGGGTGTAAATGTTAGAGATGTAGACGGTTGGTTAGACTATAGTGAGGGTGTAAATGTTAGAGATGTAGACGGTTGGTTAGACTATAGTGAGGGTGTAAATGTTAGAGATGTAGACGGTTGGTTAGACTATAGTCATGGTGTAAATGTTAGAGGTGTAGAAGGTTTGCTAAATCATGACCATCTTTAATTGGGACACTTGTTTGGCTGAATTTGCTGTTGGATAATCTCCCTATAAATGTGTACTTTAGCCACATAGTTATCAGGACATCTGGGTTATAGTGGGGGAAGTAATACATGACAAATGATGAGATTACAATTTTCTCAAATTCACTTGCCAAAGATGTGATGTGGAGTAGCCACATTTCGTCACAAAACTAGCAAGCCACATAGAATCTCTCTCGCATTGACTTGCCAAAGATGTGATGTGTGTGGGAAGCCACATTTTGTCACAAAGTAGCAAGCCACCTTGAACCATTTGATATGGTGTGCTCCATGTAACAATGTTATGTGTTTTATTTGTTCATCATTTCCTGTTGATATTGAGCATTCACATAAAAAGACATGTTCCACACTCTATTTAATCATCTACTGCTGTACATTTGTGACACCTGCCATACCTTTGACAATTATGTTGTATGTGGGTGCTTGAAATGAAAACCTTAAATATATTTATTTAAAAATTTATTCTGAAAAAGTGAAACACAACTGTATCATTATTTGACATAATCAGCATTGCGCGTTTGTTACAAGTCCCCCAGCATTAATAAAGTGCATGGATTCCTGTAGACAAAAATGTCTCTGGGTTCTGTGTGTTTTTCTCATGCATCTCCTGCTGGACTTCTTTATTGAACCTGAAAGTCTTTCCTCCCAATGCCTCTTTCAGTCTTCCAAAGACATAGAAATCACGTGTGTCTAGGTCTGGTGAGTACGGCAGATGGGGTAGACACTGAATGTTTAGGTCCTTGATGGTTGCAGCCGTTGCACTGGCAGTATGGGGTCGAGCATTGTCAGGTTGCAAAAGGACACCTTTACTCAGAAGTCCACGTCATTTGTATTTGATTGCGGGTCAAAGATAATTCATGAGAAGATCTGTATACGTGGTACTGGAGACAGTGTTCCCTCTGGGCATGTAGTGCTCTAAAATGATTCATGAGAAGATCTGTATACGTGGCATTCGAGGCAGTGTTCCCTCTGGGCATGTAGTGCTCTAAAATGATTCATGAGAAGATCTGTATACGTGGGACTGGAGGCAGTGTTCCCTCGGGGCATGCAGTGCTCTAAAATGATTCATGAGAAGATCTGTATACGTGGGACTGGAGGCAGTGTTCCCTCTGGGCATGTAGTGCTCTAAAATAACGCCTCGTTCATCCGAAAAGAGTCAGCATGACCTTCCCTGCAGATTGCTGCGTGCGAAACTTCTTTGGTTTTGGTGTGGAGGGATGGCGCCGTTCTTTGCTTGCTCCCTTCATTTCAGGCTCGTAATAGTGAACCCAGCTTTCATCTCTAGTAACAATTCTTGCTAGGAAACCATCCGCAATAGTTCCTGTCAGGCATCAATGCGTTGTTGTTTCAATTCTGGAGTAAGCTGCCATGACAGACTTTGTGGTACTGTAACACATCATGAATGATGTGATGTGCTGAACCTTGACTGATGTCCAGATGTGCAGCAATTTCATTCACAGTCAATCAGCTATTTTTCTTTGCGAGAAAGCCAGCAGCTGCAATCGACCCTGGGATCACTACTTGGTGTGACTGACCTGGTCGTGAACATTCTGCCACAAAACTCACACCATTTTAGAACTTCCTACTCCACTCATACACTTACTGGAGTGAAAGGCATGCATCACCCAAATGAATCTTCATTCGTCGATGAATTTCTAAAGGTTTCACTCCTTCGCTGCTCAAAAAACCATAACAGAACACTGCTCCTCTTTGGTGCATGTCAATAGTGGGGTGGCCATCTTATAACTGCAATTATGACATCTTATAACTGCAATTATGACATCATGTTGTTTGTCTGCATCACGATGGCACATGCAGGACACTCTTGACATCCTTAGCAACTATATAAACATGTTACAATACAAAGGCATTTTTTTCTTAATATACGTCCTACTTTTAAGGTTTTCATTTGTAGCCCCCTTGTATAAAAGAACTCTCACCCACTTCTTTCTCCCTCCTAACCACCCAAATTTGATGATTATTGTTAATCTACTGTATCTATCAAGGCCTATTTGATGTATCATCTTATGTTTGTTGCTCTCTCTTTGCTGATGCTCGGACAGCATTGTCATCCCCAACCTCTTTCTTCCCCCGCCCCTTTCTTCCCCCATCCCCTCCCTTTTCCCCGCCTGTGTTGTGAACATAAATTAACACAGTGAAAGACTGCTACGGCAACCTCACCTGTCTAGCAACCTCACCTGTCTAGCAACCTCACCTGTCTAGCACCCTCACCTATCTAGTAACATCACATGTCTAGCAACCTCACCTGTCTAGCAACCTCACCTGTCTAGCAACCTCACCTGTCTAGCAACCTCACCTGTCTAGCAACCTCACCTATCTAGCAACCTCACCTGTCTAGCAACCTCACCTGTTTAGCATGTGCAGAAGACTATGGAAGATCATCAAATCTCAGACACGTGTCAGTGTCCCACTGACTTTAGGCCTTGAACCATTTCTCTGTGCCACACCGACTTTAAGCCTTGAACTATTTCTCTGTGCCACACTGACTTTAAGCCTTGAACCATTTCTTTGTGTTTTTTAACCATTTCTCTGTGGCCCACTGACTTTAGACCTTGAACCATTTCTCTGTGTCCTACTGACTTTAGGCCTTGAACCATTTTTCTGTGTTTTGAACCATTTCTCTGTGTCCCACTAACTTTAGGCCTTGAACAATTTCTCTGTGTTTTTAACCATTTCTCTGTGCCCCACTGACTTTAAGCCTTGAACCATTTCTCTGTGTTTTTAGCCATTTCTGTGTGCCCCACTGCCTTTAATAATTTTCCTCCCCCTATCCACGATCTATTAGTCCTAGAATAACGTTGCTCAATCTCACATCATCCCTATATCTTTCTTCTCCTCTACCTGTACACAGCTGCACTTCATGCATGCACACACATACACACACACACACTCTCCTGCCCACACACACACACACACACACACACCTAGTAGTTGGTCACTGGTATGTCTCCACCCAACCCCAGTCACTGTGTACTTAACTTGTGTAGACTGCAAGCGCTGACAAATCTAAGCAGGACAGCGTCTTCTATACCGGGGACTATTCCACACTGGACTCGAACCGGGACTCTATGACACTGGATGGCACCAGAGACCGCTCAACTGGAGATAGCACCGGCGACATATTTGGTGCTGGTGACGATGATGATCTGAAATATGTAGCAGATGATACTTTTTTCAAGAAGGTAACACAATCCAAAATGGTCAGTGCCATCTCATGACCAGAGTGCTACTAATTGTGCATGCTCTCAGAACAGCTCTCTCTTGCACCCACATTTGCATTCTCTCTGACCTAAACGTGGCCCGTGGGTGGTTCTAACCGCTGCAGTCTAGCACTAACTCCCAGTGAGCATACCTCTTCCACCTGAACTGAACACTCTGTCTCACTTGACCAATAACCAAATGCCTACATCTTGTATTGCACATTTTCTCGTCAGTTATCTTCTATCAGACACCTTGGCTACTTAAGCATCCTGATCTTCTACATGTTCAATGTTGCTTGTTGTTATGTTAGATGTTGCATGCTCTATATGCTTATTGAAACCTATCTTTCCTGCATGCTCAGTGTGTCTGTTAACTCCTGTCAAAGACAACCTCAGTCTGTCCTCTTTCTTAATAGACAAACAGGAAAGGTGAGTGAGCAAGTTCAGGTAGCAGTGAAAAAGGCAAATGCAATGTTAGGTATGATAAAAAGAAATATTAAACATAGGAGCAAGGAAGTGATAGTCAAACTGTATTAAGTATTAGTTAGACCTAAATTTGAGTACTGTGTACTGGTGTGTAGTCCTTATCGTAGAGGGGATATAAACATGCTGGAAAGAATACAAAAAAGAGCGACAAAATTGGTAGTGGGATTGCAGAATTACAGTTATGAGGAAAGACTCAGACCGGCCTACAGTGTCTAGAAAAGAAAAGAATTCAAGGTGACTAAATACAGGTTCATAAGATGATCAGAGGAACGGATAAATTATACTATATCAAGTTTTTCAAAATGCAACCACCCACAAGAACAAGAGGGCACAGCTACACATTAACCAAAGAGAGGTCCAGATTAGATATTAGGAAATATTTTTAGTCTGACAGTGGTGAATGCTTGGAATGCATTGCCACAGGAGGTAGTGGAGGCAGGGACAATTAATGCATTTAAGAATAAATTGGATGCGCATAGCTTTTAGAGCAAGGTAATGTAAATGAAACTGGTTGTATGCAGACTCTGCAGTCTTCTAAACCAGTATAAAGATGTTAACTTAAGTTTTGTTAAGACAACCTTTATTTTTCTTCTTAAGTACCATTTTAGTTTGGTATGTCATGTTTTGCCTTTTTTGTCCAATATTTGTTAATGGTGACAGTTTGTTACAGGGACAGTACATTGCGTACACAAACAAATGACACACAGCTTAAAGGAATATACGCAGATATAAAGTCCAGTAATGTCTGTTACACAGCTAGTCATTATCACCTGTTAGAGGCATGTACAGTGTGGGGTAGGTGTGGAAGAAAAGACTTGCTAGCAGTACATAGGTGGTCACTTCATGATTTATAAAGCGGGGCTAGTACTCTTGGAACTGCAGCAAGTGTTCATCCACGTCTGATCCATGACCCCTGTTAGGACCACTTATCCACAAAGCTCTTATTATCTCTGATAATATTTGGTATTTAAAAAACACCCTCCAAATAAGGGCTGTCAATGCAGCATTTGTTCATGTTGAGAGATTGTCACTGTGGCATTTATATGATTTGGGAGTAAAGGCTACTTGCCCTTGCAATCATGATGCAGTGTACAGGCTAGGTATTTATTTCATCTCCTCTCTCTCTCCCCCCACCCCCCCACCTTCTTGATTTAAAAAAACTTTTCTTCCTGGAGATTAGAACTAGTGCCTCTTTGATCAAGGAACTAGTATGAAAACCACTCTTCCACCCACTCAAACATCCATTTCTTAACTCACTTAACAACCTACTTATCCACTCACTTCTCTACCAACTAATCCACCTACTCACTTATTCACGAACTATCCTCACACTCTTCTACCCATTCATCTACCCACTCAACCACCCACCCACTTAGCCACCAACTCCTCCACCAACTTGACCATCCCTCCCCTCATCCATCTAACCACCAACTCCCCCACTCACCTAACCACCAACTTACCCCCCCCCCCCACTTAACTCTACACACACCCCCCCCCCAACTACTAACTTAACCACACACACTCACCCCCATCCACCGAACCACAACTCCTTCGCCAACTTAACCACCCCCACCACACCAATTACTTCACCAACTTGGTCCCACATCCACTTAGCCATCAACTCCCCTACCAGCTTAAACACCCCCACCCCCCACATTATCCACATAACCACCAACTCCTCCACCAACTTAACCACTACCCCCCTTCCACTTAACCACCAACTCCTCAACCAACTTAGTCCCACTCCTCAATATATATTTAAGTCTCCATCTTTCTGTACAGTCTAGTAACTGTCTTGTCAGTCTTCAGCATTTAGGTTTGAAACAGGCTACTGCATGCTCCCAACCTTCATAAACAAGCATGCAGTCAGCCTCCTTCATCAAGATATTGCTCATCACAGAATACTGGTTATTACGTGTATGCTCTTTAAGGCAACGCCGTGTTCATATCTATATTATTGTAGGGATTTCATGCTCTGTGTTTTACAAGTCTGACACACACACACTGTGTCTGCATTCATTACTGATCACTCATTTGTTGACATTCTCATTAGACATATTGTCCATGGTCACTGAGTCTCTGTACGAGAGTCACTGACTAAACACCCATGACTAAGACTCCTGTCTATGACTTTCTGGCTACTGACTCAATAATTGCCTCCAAGACTTGTGACTCTTGACACTACCACCTCTGACTTCTTGACTCTACAACCTTGCTCATGTTGTTAGTACAACTACTGACATGTCAGATATCTCACAATGATTTCTAGAGACCAGGTCAGCATTTCACGGAAGACCTCTATGCCCATCGTTCGTTTCGTTACGGGAAAGGGGCTCCAGAGCTCGCCTCCCAAAGGGCATGGAGACGTCACAAATCCGATGATGGACTGAAGAATGCAAATGCACAATACGAAAGACAGTCTTCTGCAACTCCCAGCACAAGTGACAACATTTCCTCTAAACCCTGGAGCACTACCATGATCTCCTACCAAGAGCAATATGCTGCTACTTCAGTTTCGGCAGAGGAGGTCTTACCACAACGCTGGGAGAAAGCAAACATTGTTTACCAGGGACAGTACTCTGTTTCTCCAAGCTCAGCGGATCATACCCTTGATTCACTCCCATATTTGCCTGATGACTCTGTCCAGCCAGTGTACACAGTTCCAGAGGATCAAGTAAAAATAATTGACATTTCTTCAATCCTCATTATCCATTTAGCTTTTGTGGGATGGGCTTTACATCTACTTACTATGGTGCTCCAATTACAACTTACCCAACATCTTCCTACATTGCATCTAGGCTTACATATCTGCCCTTTTGCAATGGTTGACGTAGTCATCTGATACACCTGGCAAATACATTTTCCCTTTAGTCTTTCTAGCTCTGATCTTGCCTTAGCTACTCAGTTACTTTAATATTTCAGTAGCCAGCAATTACTTGCTGTTTTGCCATCAATTCTTTTATTAATCATTTAAATTTGGAATTTCCTAGCTTTGGTTGTGGGTTTCATTGTAACTTGTGTGATTGCATGATTTAATCACATCCATTGTTTTCATTTTGTATGGATGGGAACTGTAGCACAAGTTTCATTTTTTATTAAATGTTTTTAAAAACATTTTTTGTATAACATTGCACAGATTATACCAGCATTTTTCATTTTCATCCACTAAATTGACCAAACACTAGCTACAAATGGGTAATTTTGAAGATATAGAAATGAAACTAAATGAGTGGAATGGAAACATATTTTGTGCAATCTGTCAATAAATATGGAGGTGCAGAAATTTGCAGAGATGTAGTTGAATCAGGACAATTAAAAAGGCAATTGAGAATGTCTTTTTGGAAGCAGATGAACAAGGACAGCTTTTTAAATGAATACGAATGGGGATCAAGATGCTGAGCAGGGCATGAGCTGCAGTGGTCAGCGACCGATAGCTGACTGCTAGCGTCAGGGCCAGCGAACCATAGCTGCCAAGACCCTTCTACACCTTCACGCGGTGATCCTGGATAACATGCTGCAGCAGGGCAGACTGGCTAAGGAGAATGTATCGAAGAGGGAATGCTAACCCGGTACTAAAAAAATGCTTGCTGAAGTCAGATGTGTTGGACCGAAAGGTGCAGATATCGCAGCCAAGCTGTAAACTACGACACAACGCATTCCGTTCTCTGGACTACATTCTGCTACTTACCCTTTCAGGGTTTGGTAGTGGCAGATTGAGAACGAACGAAGAAGAAGAAGAATATGAATGTTTTAGCCATACTTTGAAAGGAACAAAGTTTAAACAAATTCTGACAGAAGAAAGTCGTATGGGCTAACAATGAGACGGCATGTGTCAATAAAAACATTGATAGATTTGTTGAGTTATTAAAATGTTACTATCAATTTATTATTACCTCAGTTAATACAAGGGTAGGTAACCAGCACGTCTCATGCATTATCTAACAAATATAAATGATAAGATGAATACAGTGAGGGATGGCACACTTACCTGTGTACTAGAGAGAAATCCTGATGCTGTCATAGTTACAGTAGAAATGTTCATAGAAAGGACAAAGAGAAAGGGCACTGTACAGTTACATGGTCAGGAGATCAAAGGTAACATAAGTAATCCATGTAACTCATCATTGGCATCTGTCTCTGTAGATCATGTGCATGGCGCCCTGTGAGTTTTGTCCAGCTATGCCTCCTGTATTTCGACAAAGTCTGCTATGGCTGTAAACCGGATCCTCGAGTGGCGGTCAATGCCACAGATCGTACAACCATACTAACGAGGCTGGCTTGCCAGTGTGCTTCTTGATATCTTCAGTCTTTCTCTTTTCTCTGCAGCCAGAATGCCTCTATGAGCGTCAGCAGCCACTTTGCCCCTTCTGGCTGCCTTCAAACAGCTCAATCCTGAGCAATTGTTTCCTAGCCCTTGGATGGGATGTTGCAGAATTTCATGTCCCTCTTCCATGTGACTAGGCACAGAAAATTGTGGAGACATTGTCATCTAGGCCACTTTTCACAGCTCCTACATAGCAGGAACCTGGATCAGGTTTCTACAACATTTGTGATCAATAAACACCTCTATTATCATTGTCAAATAGAATATTTTTGTTGTGTAGGGACATAGACTGTTACTATCTCACTGTGAAACTTTCTTTTTCTTGTATGAGCCATGGCCATGTTATAAGCCAATACTGTTGTAGCATATATATTACCTTATCTTTACACAGTTTCTTGGACTTCCTTATTTCCCTAAAATATTTTCTTGTATTATTTTGTATGCTGTAATACCTCGACCTTTGCCTCTTTAAGTTTTCTCACTTTACTCTTTCCACCACGGCCAGGATCATCACTCACGGATGTACATCCTTCTCTAAAACATTTACACCATTCAAATGTCTTACTGCTGCTGAGTGGCTCATCACCATGTCATGATTGCAGTCTTCTGTAAATTTTCACAGATTTCATGCCTTCTTTCATAAGAAACTTCATCACAATTTGCTGTTCCATGCAAGCATTAATAGTGTTGTCCGCCATTTTTATTTATCTGTCACGTAACTTGCCCATGGCAAGTGGGCCACCTAGCAGTAATAGGACACAAGTGCCTCTAACTAATGATAGTAGTTCCAGCACACTATAACCCATTCAGGTAGAACCAGGACACAAGTACCCCTAACTAATGATAGTAGTTCCAGCCCGATATAACCCATTCAGGCAGAACTAGGACACAAGTACCCCTAACTAATGATAGTAGTTCCAGCCCGATATAACCCATTCAGGTAGAACTAGGACACAAGTACCCCAAACTAATGATAGTAGTTCCAGCCCGATATAACCCATTCAGGTAGAACTAGGACACAAGTACCCCTAACTAATGATAGTAGTTCCAGCCCGATATAACCCATTCAGGTAGAACTAGGACACAAGTACCCCAAACTAATGATAGTAGTTCCAGCCCGATATAACCCATTCAGGTAGAACTAGGACACAAGTACCCCAAACTAATGATAGTAGTTCCAGCCCGATATAACCCATTCAGGTAGAACTAGGACACAAGTACCCCTAACTAATGATAGTAGTTCCAGCCCGATATAACCCATTCAGGTAGAACTTGGACGCCCCTCATACCAATTTTTGTGATCAAAATAACCAAACTATTTATACCAATTTAATGTTTAGGATTATGCAGTTATTTTTGCAAAAACAGTATAATGATTGACAGTGTTGATATGGTGATTATAAGAGACATGTACAGTATCCTTGCTGTACTCTCTTGTTTAAAGTCAAGCTCTACTTATTTTGGGGTGCTTTTATGTGTTCCTAATGGATCCCAAGTTTAGGAACAAAGTTACAATTATGTATAAGGTTCTCAATGTGCAATAAAAACTTGGGCTGATCAAGCTTAATGAATAAGGCATATTAAACACTGAAACAAAGGGGACAGTGTGGCCTAGTGGTTAAGTGGCACGGCTCACAACCGAAGGTGCTGGGTTCGATCCCCATCACAGCACCGGCCGTTACCCCGGGGAAGCAAACCCTTAGAAAATGCAGGAGGAAGCAGACCCTTACATAAAATGCATACTGAAGTCGGATGCACTAGGCCGACAGGCGCAAAATAAAAACCACAGTGCAACGCACACCTGCCTTGGGGAATAGAGAAATAAGGTGAACGCAAAAAAAAACCCACTGAAACAGATAACAAACTTAGATGTATCTCACACTAGTCAGTCAGCCCACATGTAAAGAACAAAGCTGCAGTGCTAGGAGAAATTTAAAACGCTATACTGGTACATAGCAAACTTAATAGAAAGAAGCACAGTTTAATTGACGAGATAGAAGTGTTAAATGAATGAATTAAAGATCAAATGAGCTACACAATTTCTCTAAGCTAAGGTCTTGTCCAGATTAAAGCCCAAACTTTATTAAATGTAATGAAAGTTCATCTTTAATCATATCACAGCCATACTTCAGCAGATGAGAAACAAAAAGGCAAGAGTTCACACCTTCAATAGCATGGGTATTCTAGCCACACTGTAAATGGCTGCAAGGGATGAAACCTGCACAAAGCATATGATGAGAACAACATCTCTCAATGGGGCCAATTAATCACTCTGAAATCAGGCCCCAAGCCTAGAGAACAACATCTCTCAATGGGACCAATTAATCACTCTGAAATCAGGCCCCAAGCCTAGAGAACAACATCTCTCAATGGGACCAATTAATCACTCTGAAATCAGGCCCCAAGCCTAGAGAACAACATCTCTCAATGGGGCCAATTAATCACTCTGAAATCAGGCCCCAAGCCTAGAGAACAACATCTCTCAATGGGGCCAATTAATCACTCTGAAATCAGGCCCCAAGCCTAGAGAACAACATCTCTCAATGGGGCCAATTAATCACTCTGAAATCAGGCCCCAAGCCTAGAGAACAACATCTCTCAATGGGGCCAATTAATCACTCTGAAATCAGGCCCCAAGCCTAGAGAACATCTCTCAATGGGGCCAATTAATCACTCTGAAATCAGGCCCCAAGCCTAGAGAACAACATCTCTCAATGGGGCCAATTAATCACTCTGAAATCAGGCCCCAAGCCTAGAGAACAACATCTCTCAATGGGGCCAATTAATCACTCTGAAATCAGGCCCCAAGCCTAGAGAACAACATCTCTCAATGGGGCCAATTAATCACTCTGAAATCAGGCCCCAAGCCTAGAGAACAACATCTCTCAATGGGGCCAATTAATCACTCTGAAATCAGGCCCCAAGCATTCTTTAATAATGTCATAGATACTGCATTTGTAAGCAAACATTTTTTTTCCTAGAGAATCCAGATGGGTCAGACATGTGATGTGATAGTCATGAAAAGTAGTCTTCTGCTTGCCCTACAACTTTAAAAATCCACATGGGAGTCCACCAGTGAAATGGAGAAATGGTCTGTGTAAAGATGTTGAACCATGCAAAATACAAGGGAAAAGGTTGAAATGGGTTTAAACGTTTTGCTATCTGGCATCAGACATTCTGTATTCATGATTGAATATCAGGCTTACAGATTACAGAATGAAGCTTGGAAAAATAGAAACATCAGCTGGAGACATTTGGAGCTAGCAGTGGCAGATTTAACAGTCATAAAAAAAAGTCATATGTGCATAATTAATATAGCAGTGCTGGGAGAAGCAACTAGTACAGATACATCAGGCAAGGAAGTGAAACATGGAGACACTAGAATATCTGTAATATAGATGAGACTGGTCAATATAGGAAGAAGATGCCATCCAGAACATTTATTGTCAAAGAGGATTTAATTCTGCAAAGATCCGCTTACTCTGTTGCAAGGGGTTAATGCAGCTGGTAACTGGAAGTTAAGTCTATACTCATATATCGTTCTGAAAATTCTAGGCCCCTTTAAATGATTGAAAGTTTTCCCTTCCAGTAGAAATGGCTCTGGACATAGAGGCCAAAGACTTAGTGAGTCGTTTGAGGATTATAATCAGCCTCAAAGCGATTGGAATCTTGGCAATGGATGAACAAAGAAACTTGTATGAACAGGAAGTCATGCCTAAAGATACAGTGCAGCCTTAGAGGATGACGACTAACGAACTGACAGTCAGAATCATCAAAATAGATGACACTATTACATATTGGGAAAGGGCAGGTCTCAATTTGGACGGATGTTCTCAAGAAAATAGTGGGATCGAACGACAAATAACCGCCACATAAAAAATCTTAAGAAAAAAAACAATGAAGCAAGTGCCCTTGACCTTGTTGAAGAAGCAACCATCACAGTCGTTACACTTTGCCCTAACCCTTCAAGATTCCGATCCATCAACATCTGCCCCAACCGTTGTTAGATCTTATTCAAAATCCCCTTCTCCTAAAAGAATTAGATTGAGTTTCACCAGTCCAAAGATGGACCTCAATTTTCTCAATCTCATTGTTTAAACCTAGAATCTCCCTAATTCACCAATATTCAAAACTGTATATACAGCTACATATACATCATCTACATACACAAAGAATCATTTTCAGGTCAGATTTTGTAAACACATTTGTTATTTATTGCTATTATTTTATTTATTTGTATGTTTATTTAGGTGCTGCACGCATTCGCAGATGTTATTTATGTAGTTAGTTATTGACATTTTTTGGAGGTCCTATTGCATTTGAAAACTAAATCAAAGCTATGCTTTGACTTTTGTAGATTTTTTTTACTTTCGTCAGCTTTCTATTTTTTATCCCATTAAAAGAGTAAGACACAAATTTGCATGTAGACTAGCAGGTAATTTCTCTGTGCATTAAACAAGGTTTATTTTGTGTGCCACCAACAGTATACCTGTAACAGTTGAGTTCAACAAGATCAGTCTTTGTTTGAATTAACAGCACAACAAAACACATGCCCACTCCGTCAACATAACACTAACAGGAAGTGAAACCTAAAACAACAATATTCATCTCCTAGGATATATGGTTTTCCTATGAGATGAATCTCATTAGAACTTATCTTAGGTTTCACTTCTTGTTATTGGATCAGCTCAACCATCTTTACCTGACCACTGCCGCATGACTTCCCCACTCTACTCAACGATACGTTCTATGTATTTTTACACACGGTTTGATTCCCTCTCTACGGATTATTGCATGATATGTACTTTATTCTATACATGTGGTTCTATAAATGGGGTATTCATTATTTTTGTTCACTATGATTTATCATTAGTTTTACCAATTAGTTTTAATGTCAAACTATATAGTTTAACTTAAAACATATAGCTGTACAGTTAATCTTGTTAATGTCAAGCAATACCTTTTAAATCTCTATATCAATCTTAAGTATATTTTTAACTGTACATTTAAATGTGCGCGTGTATGCATGCATATGTGTAGTGTACATATATGTGTGCGTATAAATATTTACTGTATATGTGAAAGGGAGAGATATATAATCCAGTGTAGTTTTGCTCATTTATCATGTATGTGCTATCAACACCAAACTAAATGTTTTATTAATTTGACCATATCAAAGTTTCAATGGGTCAGTTACCAAAACAATAAAATAAAAATGGTGTTTATGAAGTGTGGCACACTATGTGCTACCTATATGCATATAACTTTTGCTAATTGTCACTATGATGAAGTAATTTTAAAACTAATGTGTATCTTTTACATATGTAGTAGTTGTTAATGTTATATTTTTTATAACAAATGTGTAGTGGTTGTTCTGTGTGAAGTAGAATTCAGTGTGCCATGTGAGACTGGCTTACTATGAAGGTCCTATGTCTGACTCCCATGCTATTGTATAGTTAATAGAATGCGTACAAATTCAGTCTGTCGTGTGAAAACTGTGTTCACTGTATGAACCAGATGGCAGGAATGGTTACCTAAAGGTCATTGATGGCGTCAAGACTCGTGCTGTAGTGGCAGAAACAGGCCTAATGTCCAGGATAGTTGAAGCACTTGTTCTACTAGTTGGGTTTTGCCCTTACATCAGGTCGAGGTTTGCTATTATGTAGAGGAATTGTGTACAGGATGTAGATATCATGCATTATGTGTTACTTCCTAACGACATTCAGTTCAAACTCTTCTTTCTCTCACATTGGAATTTCTGGATTGAATCTGGTAAAAGTGTTGGATCCATTGTCTGAAATGAAATCAAGGGGAGAGCACTGCCAATGATGAGGTTGAATGTACTAGAAAGATGAAGACACCAATAATATTCACAATAATGACAGACCACCAATAATATCCACAATGATGACAGACCACCAATAATTTCAGTTGGGGATAAGGGGGATAAAAGATATGAAAGAAAAGACTCATCTTTGGAACTTCATTATTGGAAGATAAATTTCAGGCTGTTGGAAATTTGTAACTGGAATATACAAAAACATTTACTCAGGATATCCACAACAGCAGATACAAATCTGATAATCTGCGGGTGGTGACAAAGGAAAAAGAAAGTCAACAACATAATTGATAATGAGCAGGAGAAGTAAAGTTTCTGTAAAACCAGATCACATTTTCCAGTGCGTGTGGCAAATGTTAGTACATTGATACAATATTCTGGGATAAGGCGACACAGGTAGATGAATACCAGTTATAAGATCACACTGATATAGTACAGGGTAGGTCAAAGGTTATATGGGCCGGTGTATTTAATTACATGTACTGATTGTGACCTGCTTGTGTGGTCCCCTCTGTTCAGGACTACATGGATGCCCAGATCACAAGCCAGTCTTTCCATGCCGTGTACAGCGCTGCTCCACCCAGCACTGGACGCCTGCCTGTGGGCACAGAGGCCAATAGGTTCAGCTCTTACAGCGGATCATCTTTCAGCACTAGTTTTGACCCAGATAACGTTCCAGTGGACAGGTCACCCGTCTACTCTGGGTAAGTACTTGCATCCTGACAGATGTGATTAGTTATTTTCGGATACAATGACTTGCTTGGTTTGCTCCTGATAAACAACCATCTTTCAATCATCATTACTGACTCGTGATTCACATGAGAAATAGTCTTTTCATCTTTGATGGTAGTGCATGTAAGATATCTGGTGGCAGAACTCCTGTCTGGTCTCCACAGACAAGGAATGACAATGAATTCACTTGATTTAAAACCTTTAGCACACTGCAGACAACCGAGGACGCCCAGATTGTCACACTGTCACCAAAAAAAAATGTTGACATTTTTTTCCTCTAAGTACGGAGACCCTACCGATAGCCATTTTTATACTGCTGGATTCGTCACGTCAATCTACACACGCTTTTTGCCGGTAAAAGTATCGTATGTTAGATTACAAATGGCTTTTGAACGATTTATTATTTTTTTTCACCGATTGGAGCAGGCCGACTTTTTGGGAAAAGGTGAAGTAGGTTGTTGGGAAAGATCTTTATCTTGTAAATTTGTTTATTTTATTTGTTTAGATGAAAGAACTACGCTTGAATTGGAAACTAACAGTTGTGTCGATATTGTAAACACAGTATCGATTCTTTGTTATGGTTTCCATGGTTTTCTATCGGAGAGACTAGGCCTAGCCGGGGAAAGTTCAAATATTTAAATTTTTTCAAAAAATTTCACATTTATCTTCTTGTATCTCAGAAACTAACAAACACACAACAACAACAATAACATCAACAAGTTCTTTATTCAATTATGTCTCTAAACACAAGAAAATCATATTTATTGACCAACAAACAGAACAGTTACAATTTTTGAAAGTTGCAAAATTGAGAAATGTGAAAAATTTTCAAAAATTCAGTGTGGCGTGCTAAAGGTTAGGAAGCTTGACGAGGGCATGAGGTGCAGTTCTGATTACAATATTTCACATGACCCTATTGTTGCTCTTCACTAACCATTAACTGTGATTGGTTGTAATGAATACTTGACATGTTGATTGAATGTGCTTTGCTTGATCTGATCTGTTATCAGCATCTGACGTTATTAGTGTGCCTAGTTATTTCTGCTGAGATATAGAATAGATTACATCATGATGAAAACAAGATATAGAAAACAAGTAAAAATATTTATTGCATACCTGAGTGTAGAAGCTGGTACTGATCACAATTTGCTTATTATGAGATGCCTACTTAGGTGGGAGAAACCAGGGAAATGACAAAAACTAGCAAACTGGAATTTAAGGGCTTCAAACAAGTTGGAGAAAAGAGTTGTCTTTCAAAACTCAATGAATGATGCTCTAGGGTTAAAAGAAACAATCGCAGAATATAAAAGAGGCAGCAGACTTAACATTTGGTAAGAAGAAAGCAGAAAACAAGAAACCATGGGTAACAACTGAAATGCTAAGCAATATGGAGGAAAGATGAAAATTGAAGAACAGTAATACAGAGCAAGGCATTGCTAAGTATAAGAGTATCAAGAATGAAAGATGGCAGGAGAAAAATGGTGGATAGACCAATGTAAGAAAAATGAAGACCTGGAAATAACAGAGAAATTCTAACAAGTACAAAAGAAAGTAAAACAATTGTCAAGTCAAAATAAGGATAAACAATCACGGATGATTGATGGTAAGAATAGGAAACCAATAACAAATCCAGAGCACAAAAAAAGAGAGATGGAGGTCAAATGTTAATGAACTGTATGAGGATGGGGGCTTGTGTTAGGCTAAGATACTCTTAAACTACATGCCTTTGATAGAAGAGAGATTATCTGTAACCAAAGGAGAATTTAATAAGCCATTTTACTCAATCCTGATAAATAAAGCACCAGGGATAGATGAGATACCTATCGAGCTCCTCAAAACAACGGAAGACCTTACAAAATGTACTTTTTAAGCATGTTAGCGATATTTACAACGGTGGAATATGACCAAAGAAAGACACAACTTTAATAATAATTCCCTTTCCAAATAAAATCATATTTCAAATAATGCAACCAATTCAGAACGATCAGTTCATTCAATAACACATGCATCTAAAATTTTGTGAAAGATAATTAAGGAGAGAATTGATAGAAAGATAGAGGAGGTACTGAAAGTTGTCAAGTTTGGATTTCATAATGCCAGAGATAAATGGAGAAATAATCACACAAGTACAGAATTTTACATATTTAGGGCAAACAATCACAAAAGAGTCATCAGTAAGACCAAAATTTGGACAAGGATTGCATTGACAAAAAAGATCTTCAGAAACAGATTGCTAGCCTCAAAGAATATCAGGACAGAACTGAGGAAAATAATATTCGCTATTCATGTATGGCAAATTGCACTGTATGGAGCTGAAACGTGGGTCTAGCAAACAAGGATGAAAAAAGCCTGGAAGCTTTTGAAATGTGGTGCTATCATAGAATGGAATGAGTGAGTTGGACAGAAAGAAGTCTTTACTGAGATAGGGCGCACAGTGACAAATATTGAAAAAGATTCAAAAACAAAGATTCAGTTGGGTGGGACACAATATGTGACATGAAAGTCTTCTACAGGAGATACTAGAGGACAAGATCCAGGGGAAAAGAGGAGGAGCTGACCAAGACACTTTTGCATCTCAGGCATGCAGGGACATTAAAATACACACTTATGCTGAAATAAAGAGAGCTGCAGAGGATAGGGTCAAATGGAGAAATATACTCAGACAATCTTACAATCAGTATTAGGACTGATCAATCAGATGATGCTGAGTTATTTCAAAATGCATATCTACGTACATATCCCCATGTGAGATAACAGTATCATTTTATTATCCCTCAATTTTCTGTTAGCAAACTCATGTGGAAGAGGTAATTTGCATATCGTAAGGTCGATGTTAGCACTACTTGTGTGTTACAGTCAATGTTAGCACTTGTGTGTTACAGTCAATGTTAGCATAACTTGTGTGTTACAGTCAATGTTAGGACTTGTGTGTTACAGTCGATGTTAGCACTTGTGTGTTACAGTCAATGTTAGCACTTGTGTGTTACAGTCAATGTTAGCACTTGTGCGTTACAGTCAATGTTAGCACTTGTGTGTTACAGTCAATGTTAGCACTTGTGTGTTACAGTCAATGTTAGCACTTGTGTGTTACAGTAAATGTTAGCACTTGTGTGTTACAGTCAATGTTAGCACTTGTGTGTTACAGTCAATGTTAGCACTTGTGTGTTACAGTCAATGTTAGCACCACTTGTGTGTTACAGTCAATGTTAGAACTTGTGTGTTACAGTCAATGTTAGCACCACTTGTGTGTTACAGTCAATGTTAGCACTTGTGTGTTACAGTCAATGTTAGCATAACTTGTGTGTTACAGTCAATGTTAGGACTTGTGTGTTACAGTCGATGTTAGCACTTGTGTGTTACAGTCAATGTTAGCACTTGTATGTTACAGTCAATGTTAGCACTTGTGCGTTACAGTCAATGTTAGCACTTGTGTGTTACAGTCAATGTTAGCACTTGTGTGTTACAGTCAATGTTAGGACTTGTGTGTTACAGTCAATGTTGGCACTTGTGTGTTACAGTCAATGTTAGCACTTGTGTGTTACAGTCAATGTTAGCACTTGTGTGTTACAGTCAATATTAGCACTTGTGTTTCAGTCAATGTTAGCACTTGTGTGTTACAGTCAATGTTAGCACAACTTGTGTGTTACAGTCAATGTTAGGACTTGTGTGTTACAGTCAATGTTAGCACTTGTGTATTACAGTCAATGTTGTGTGTGCTAAGGTTGATATTAGCACTATTTGTGTGTGTTAAGGTCAGTTCAATGTTAGCACAACTTGTGTGTTTAAAGGTCAATGTTAGCACAAGTTTCTGTGTGTTTCGGTTAGATCAATGTTAGCACAAGTTTGTGTGTATTATGGTCAGATCATTGTTAGCACAAGTTTTTGTGTGTTACAGTCAGATCAATGTTAGCACAAGTTTGTGTGTTATTTAAGGTTGATGTTAGCACTATACATGTGTGTTGTGTTGATACAGTCCACTGCCACACAGCATGGTTGTCATTGTGGTGTACACATGTAGTCTCTATGTATTGTTAGTATCCACAGCCCATTCACATTTATGTCACATGGAATCATTTGCCCATGACTTTGTTCAGTATAATATGAGCATATGGTCACAGTTCAGTAAGTGCCTTAGAGAAAATCTGTGTCAAAGTCAAGTATTTCTATGCCCTTGGGGTGGGGATGGTTTCTTTTGGGGCAGTTTGTTTAAAATTATGAACATGTCAACGCCATACACTATAATGATGGACATGTCAACGCCATACACTAGAATGATGGACATGTCAACCCCATACACTAAAATGATGGACATGTCAATGCCATACACTAGAATGATGGACATGTCAACGCCATACACTAGAATGATGGACATGTCAACCCCATACACTAGAATGATGGACATGTCAACACCATACACTAGAATGATGGACATGTCAACCCCATACACTAAAATGATGGACATGTCAACGCCATACACTAGAATGATGGACATGTCAACGCCATACACTAGAATGATGGATATGTCAACCCCATACACTAAAATGATGGACATGTCAACCCCATACACTAAAATGATGGACATGTCAACGCCATACACTAGAATGATGGACATGTCAACGCCATACACTAGAATGATGGACATGTCAACCCCATACACTAAAATGATGGACATGTCAACCCCATACACTAGAATGATGGACATGTCAACCCCTGACACTAGAATGATGGACATGTCAACACCATACACTAGAATGATGGACATGTCAACCCCATACACTAAAATGATGGACATGTCAACCCCATACACTAGAATGATGGACATGTCAACCCCATACACTAGAATGATGGGCATGTCAACCCCATACACTAGAATGATGGACATGTCAACACCATACACTAGAATGATGGACATGTCAACCTCATACACTAGAATGATGGACATGTCAACGCCATACACTAGAATGATGGACATGTCAACACCATACACTAGAATGATGGACATGTCAACACCATACACTAGAATGATGGACGTGTCAACCCCATGCACTAGAATGATGGACATGTCAACCCCATACACTAGAATGATGGACATGTCAACACCATACACTAGAATGTTGACGTGTCAACTCCATACACTAGAAGGATGGACGTGTCAACCCCATACATCAGAATGGCAGCTTGTCAGAGCCAATCGCAACCCATCCTTTTAGGCAGGACGGTCACAGTTGTGCAAGATCTGCCTCATGGGAATCCTCATTATGTCCCCACTAGAGCAAGCCTGTGTCCGAACATTTGCAGTGGTTCTACGTGATGTGCCTGCTAGCCCCAATGACCAACCCTGTTTAGTCACCTTTTATGGCATGCATGGGATGTTACAGTGGTCCTTGTCTTGTCACCACTCGGTGAGGTGACCATTCCTCCCAAATAAGGGTCAAGACCTCCACTAATTGGAGCAAACCCATTTTAGACGTCTGAGTTACGGACTGAAGACATCCATGAAAACGCTGCCTTGCCTGTTCGCTAGCTGCGGAAGCAGGGCGGACTAACCGTCTCATTGTCTGACATGTGCGTGTGCCTGGTTATTGTATCGCCGTTGGCTGATCTAGATGCGCTGTGTCGTTCAGGTAGTGGTGTTGTAACGGTGAGTATAGGTCTGTATAGGCCAGGAAATATGTCTATTTGGGCTGCAGTAAACATGTGCTGTTCCCGCACTTGGAGAGCACAGTTTCTATCTGGCGCTCTCTCTCTCCCTCTCTCTCTCTATCTCTCTCTCCCTATCTCTATCTCTCTCTCCCTCACTCTCTCTCTCCCTCTCTCTTTCTCTCCCTATCTCTCCCTCTCTCTCTCTCTCTCTCTCTCTCTCCCTCTCTCTCTCTCCCTCTCTCTCTCTCTCTCTCTCCCTCTCTCTCTCTCTCTCTCCCTCTCTCTCTCCCTCTCTCCCTCTCTCTCTCTCTTTCTCTTTCTCTCCCTATCTCTCTCTCTCTCTCTCTCTCTCTCTCTCTCTCTTTCTCTCCCTATCTCTCTCCCTCTC
Organism: Ariolimax columbianus; assembly: GCA_036924085.1. Taxonomy (NCBI): domain Eukaryota; kingdom Metazoa; phylum Mollusca; class Gastropoda; order Stylommatophora; family Arionidae; genus Ariolimax; species Ariolimax columbianus. The sequence goes on from JAVGWX010000006.1 coordinate 2,889,894, forward strand.
TCTATCTCTCTCTCCCTCACTCTCTCTCTCTCTCTCTCTCTATTCTCTCTCTGTATGTGAATGACCTGGAGTAAAACTGAAGAGGTATACATCATTTCTAAGTGGCCAGTGCTAGAACTAGAAGCGAAAGCGTTGTAACGCCATGTTGAGATCCTACATGAAAACTACAAGAATACCTGAAGAAATGTTCGAATCTAGCAGCAGTAAGACAACAACCTGCTGACTCTGGACAATGTCTGCCATTGTGTCCAAGTAGTTTATGTTTATCATCATTTACCTGGTTGCCCCAGCTAGATACAACTCGGGTGTAGTGCAATACCTCCCCCCCCCCCCCCGTAAAACCGTTAAGTTCACGTTGTACTACACCCGAATTGTATCTAGCCTTTAAACCCAGCGATTTCTGTGCTGGTATCTAGTTAATGTAAAACAACCCAAGAATGTCCGAAAATTAAGTCTAATAACACATTATTCTAGCAACCTCATAATGTCAGAGATGTTGCTGTTGTTATCAGCCATGCAAAAAGCATGGATAGACTATTTCTAGTAAAGGGATCAGCTGCAGTTGAAACAAATGCTTCATAATGGGGCAAAAAGACAAGTTCTCTGAGATAGGCTTCCTTTAAAATGACCATCTGCAGCAGTTACATCTCAGTCACAATGGGGCAACCAGGTAAATGATGGTAAACATAAACTACTTGGACACAATGGCAGACATCGTCCAGAGTCAGCAGGTTGTTGTCTTACTGCTGCTAGATTCGAACATCTCTTCAGGTATTCTTGTAGTTTTCATGTATTCTTGTAGTTTTTACAACGCCTTCGCTTCATTATATCAGGCACATCACGTCACAACATTTTAACAGTAAAAGAGATATGAAGCTAAATATGGGTCACCCATATACACGCCGACACGCACATGTAGAACACGCGCTAACATGTGCACGCAGAACACGTCCTAAAACACGCACGTGTAGAATACAGGCTAATGCACGTGTAGAACACGCGCTAACACGCACATGTAGAACACAGGCTAACACGCACATGTAGAACACGTCCTAAAACACGCACGTGTAGAATACAGGCTAACGCACGTGTAGAACACGCGCTAACACGCACATGTAGAACACGCGCTAACACGCACATGTAGAACACGCGCTAACACGCACATGTAGAACACAGGCTAACAAACACGTGCTAACACACGAATGTAGGGGGAGAGTGTGTGAGCGAGTGGTAGCCCAGTCTTCGGTTAATGTTGCTGTATTATCTCTTCAACTATAAAATTCAAACGCTATATGACAATATCTGCCAACAGTCTCTGGTTATGTCGGGTTATCGTGTCTTATAATAGGCTTGATCATTCACTATTACAGGTAGGAGTGGGAGGGGAAGAAATGGGTCGTGCCATTAAAAGTCAAGGTAGTTCCCTAACAGTCACTGCTATCAGGGATGACGTGTTAGAGACTTTAGGTGGGGCTGCCAGTTCACTTCCACGCTGCCTTTCCGTCCTTAACAGTAAGCCAAGTACGGTACTTACAGAAGGTCGACTGGAACGGGTAGCTGAACCCTGTACCTTTATCGTAAAAAGCAAGTGCTCTGTCACTACGCCTATCGCGTTATAATACATGCAAGTAGTACACAGTTGGTATGCGGGTCCAACTTACTTCCGGTGTTGACACATGCGTGACTTGGCATTCTGTCACAAAACATAATAATCTTGGCAATCTCAAGCGTTGATAAACAATGATTCAACACAAGAGATATTTCTTTGTGTGAGGGGAGGAAGTTACAGACAGCTGAAGCACGGATCAGCTTTAATAACAGGTGGCGCCACTCTGTGTTGTTATCGTGGTAACATGAGACGTCTGGAGCATATGGGAAAACGGTTGTATGTAATACAGGGGCAGAAAGACATGCAGCCGCTTATGGTCGACAAAACACGCTATCCAGTTATACGGAACATCAGCAAGAGAATGGTACACAAGAAATGAGACCGCTCTTTGTTCTGTCAAGTCAAGAGTCACTGGCCATGAACAAGGCTGACGCCAGACAAGATGCAAACACAGACCTAGAAGAGATGACAGTCATACCCACAGAGTCACTGGCCATGAACAAGACTGACGCCAGACAAGATGCAAACACAGACCTAGAAAAGATGACAGTTATACCCACAGAGTCACTGTGGCTGATGAAGGCTGACGCCAGACAAGATGCAAACACAGACCTAGAAGAGATGACAGTTATACCCACAGAGTCACTGTGGCTGATCAAGGCTGACGCCAGACAAGATGCAAACACAGACCTAGAAGAGATGACAGTTATACCCACAGAGTCACTGTGGCTGATCAAGGCTGACGCCAGACAAGATGCAAACACAGACCTAGAAGAGATGACAGTTATACCCACAGAGTCACTGGCCATGATCAAGGCTGACGCCAGACAAGAAACAAACACACACCTGGAAGAGATGACAGTTATACCCACAGAGTCACTGTGGCTTATCAAGGCTGACGCTAGACAAGATGCTCACACACACCTGGAAGAGATGACAGTTATACCCACTGAGTCACTGGCCATGATCAAGGCTGACGCCAGACAAGAAGCAAACACACACCTGGAAGAGATGACAGTCATACCCACAGAGTCACTGGCCATGATTAAGGCCGACGCCAGACAAGATGCTCACACAGACCTGGAAGAGATGACAGTTATACCCACAGAGTCACTGGCCATGATCAAGGCCGACGCCAGACAAGATGCTCACACAGACCTGGAAGAGATGACAGTTATACCCACAGAGTCACTGTTGCTGATCAAGGCTGACGCTAGACAAGAAGCAAACACACACCTGGAAGAGATTACAGTTATACCCACAAAGTCACTGGCCATGATCAAGGCTGACGCCAGACAAGATGAACACACAGACTCGAGAGAGGTGACAAACTGTTATACTCAGATAACTCGATCTTGAGAGGAGAGAAAGAAAGGAGAATCTACCGACACACACAGCTGTTTTGAAGCTATATAAACCATACAGCTGTTGAGTTTGTCTTGTGTTCCAGGCTGCATTCATTTGTTGCCTTTGTGTTACTGTTCTTATATTAATAACCTTACTCAACTGTCTGGCTCCTCTCCACTTCCGTTTGACCAGCCATGAGCATGCATGTTGTTTGACATTTTAATGAATGAAATGTCAAATAACAGCACTAATGACTGGTCTAGACATGTCTTGATGCCATAGTTGCATGTTCACCGAAAGGCGCCAGCGTAGACTCTTGAACATAAGGCCGTGATTTCGAGAGTCAGATGCTGGATCTTTCGGGCCGGGATATTCTGGAGAAGGACGGGCCACATAACCGAAGATATTGGGGCTGCCCACAGAGCAACACTAGTCTGGAGATGTGTAAGATTGTCCGAGGTGGTAATGCGAACCGCTGTTTGTTTATACAAGATTACGACAGTTGGAAATAACACATTTGACAGTTTATCTAGCCAGGTTTCAATACTCTTCATACCAACAATGAGTAGTCGAGTTCAGTCCGTTATAGTTCTATTTACATGTAGTCTGTGCTAGAGCGTAAGTAGCAACGGTTAGGCGTCTGAATACAGCTAGAGATTCCCTTGTCTAGGTCGTCACTGACAGGCTGTGACCTTGACGCGCAGGGATAAGTGCAAACCGTGTTGACAGCTGAGCCAAGGGTAACGGACAATAGATCGCGTGATTAGCTTGGACGTGTAGACGTATGACTTCCAGATATCTGGCTGTTCTACTGCCCTTGTGTGAACCACGACATTTATAAACATGCCGGTTTTTTTTTGGTTTTTTTTAAATTGATATGTTTCATAATTAATCAGAAGAGCAAATCGGCTATTAATAGTGTTCTGATAATAGAGACGAGGGTGAGGGAGGCTAGTAATTGATCACCGGCTAGGCGATGGTTCCGTGTGTTGGTCTCTGATTGTGTCTGGGATAACACAACAGCTGCCTGGTCAGCGTCTTTGTTAAGTTACCAGTTGGCTGTGTTTGAGTAATCAAGTGTTCACGTTCAGATTGAAGGTCATTATTGTAATACGATGTGCCGACATTCAGCGCCTCGATAATTCAGATGCAGATGATTGCTAATATCACGCATATTTTCACGGACTTTAGAAGCAGGACAAAGATTATCTTCTCATAAACTGTAAATAGGGTTCAGTTGTTTGAGACTCGCCGAACTCGCATAAGAAACGGGGTTGTGTGTTTCATTCTTCCCCATATCTCTGCTACTGTTGACCTATGCTATTGTTTACCTATGTTATTGTTTACCTCTGTTATTGTTGACCTCTGTTATTGTTGACCTCTGCTACTGTTTACCTCTGTTATTGTTGACCTCTGCTACTGTTGACCTCTGCTACTGTTGCTTCTGCTATTGTTGACCTCTGCTATTGTCGACATTTGCCATTGTTGATCTATAGGTAGTTATCTACACTCGTCTATATTCATAATCTGCTGTCAATTCGTTTTCTTCAATGCCCTTTTCTTGTGGAATCATTTTGTTTCGTGCATACTAGTCTTGTGTTTCAGATTCCATTCGTTCAGTATCTAGTCACCCCCTGTTATGGTGGATTATGAATGTTAAATATATCAGCAGTCTTCTCTCTTCATTTACCCCCTTCACTTCGCCCCTCTCTCTCCATCCCCCTCGTACTCTCTTTCTCCTGCGAACAAAGCTCTGCAAATCTCTCGTCAGCAGCTTCTATTTAGGCCGTGTCATTAACCTCACCCACGACCCTATGGACCATATTTTCCGTCATCTATTTCCATGGCCATTTGCCCTCCTTCTATCCTCGCTGTCCCCACTTGCAGATTTCATACCCCGAGAATGCGTTAGCTGACATCAACTTTTGTGATAGCAGTTATCCTGTGGGACAGCGAGGGCTTCGCGTCTCGGAACTACTGACTAGACACGAAAGTCGTTTGTCTGCGCGTCTGGACATTCCAACCGTGTGCACTGGGGCGTTGAGACATCTACTGATTGGTCAGTGGCGTTTGTAGAGCATGAGTAAGCGTAACCCGACCTTTGGCCAGTTGTTATAACAGTGGACTGGGCAGTGTTGATTGTGGGCCTGAGCTGGCCTGTGTTTGATCATTGGCTACGTTTTCCCTGGATCAAATAAACTGCAACGAGGCAATCTTTCTAGTTTGGATATAAATGTTCAATATTTACCGGGATTATTATCTGGACACCGTTACTCCTCTTGAACAGATACAACACTACTATTGCGGGCAGCCATGGACTCCAGAACACAGTAAGTTATAGCATAGTAGCATCCGCTGACTGTGTTCTCACACACTAGTCAGTCTAGTAGGTAGTGCTGGGTTATTTGCTCAAACAGCAAACTACTGCGTTGTACATGCAGGGTCAGACGAAATATACTGACCAAGACCGCCACTTCACTTCCACGTAGTTCTCCCTGCGAACAGGCTGTTTTATTGCATCTCCCTAACGAGATGATGGATCGACGTGATCCCTGTAGTTGTGAGCGACAAGTAGATGAAGACAAGCAAAGTCCAACCGTCTGGACCCGGTCCACCTTCATCAGGGAACGCCCGGGCTGTAAGGAAAGCTACTGCACCCAAGCATCTATTGTTAACGCCCTTTTCAAGGCGCACTGCCACTAAAGTGTAGTCAAATGATTCGACGGCAACAACAAACATGTGTACATGGGTCTAACAATCTCCTACATGGGTCAATCAACCTCTTCTTGGGGTACATGGGTCTAGCAACCTCTTCTTGGTGTACATGGGTCTAGCAACCTCTTCATGGTGCCCAACTATATTAACAGTTCATTTGTCTATATATATATATATATATATATATATATATATATATATATATATATATATAACAAGAGGGCATAGCTACAAATTAACTAAAGAAAGGTCCAGATTAGATATTAGGAAATATTTTAAAGATAATGTAAATGAAACTGGTTGTATACAGACTCTGCAGAGTCTTCTAAACCAGTATAAAGAAGTTAAGTTAACTTCAGTTTGTGATGTCATTGCCGACCATGTACAGTAATGAATGTTGTTACAGTTCATGTTTGTGTAATTACACTTGTAGACCTAATATGCTTACCCATACTGAATGGAAGCCTGTGCCAAGCAATGTCTTTTATCTGTTATAGTTGTGCAACAAATTTGTATAATTATGAGGTTGATTTGTAAGGTGGGCTCCATCAGAAGCAGAGCCACCACTGCAGTTGGGTTCGCTTACAGGAAGCCTGCATCCAGGCATTTAGGAGAGGTTGCTAGACCAATGTACACAAGGAGAGGTTGCTAGACCCATGTAAGAGAGGATGGTAGAACCATGTAGAAGAGGTTGCTACTCATGTAGAAGAGGTTGCTAGACCCATGTAGAAGAGGTTGCTAGACTCATGTAGAAGAGGTTGCTAGACCCATGTAGAAGAGGTTGCTAGACCCATGTAGAAGAGGTTGCTAGACCCATGTAGAAGAGGTTGCTAGACCCATGTAGAAGAGGTTGCTAGACCCATGTAGAAGAGGTTGCTAGACTCATGTAGAAGAGGTTGCTAGACTCATGTAGAAGAGGTTGCTAGACTCATGTAGGAGAGGTTACTAGATCCATGTAGAAGAGGTTGCTAGACCCATGTAGAAGAGGTTGCTAGACCCATGTAGAAGAGGTTGCTAGACCCATGTAGAAGAGGTTGCTAGACTCATGTAGGAGAGGTTACTAGATCCATGTAGAAGAGGTTGCTAGACCCATGTAGAAGAGGTTGCTAGACCCATGTAGAAGAGGTTGCTAGATCCATGTAGAAGAGGTTGCTAGACCCATGTAGAAGAGGTTGCTAGACCCATGTAGAAGAGGTTGCTAGATCTATGTACACAAAGTAGAGGTTGCTAGACCCATGTAGGAGAGGTTGCTAGACTCATATAGAAGAGGTTGCTAGATCCTATGTACACAAAGTAGAGGTTGCTAGACCCATGTAGGAGAGGTTGCTAGACTCATGTAGAAGAGGTTGCTAGACCCATGTAGAAGAGGTTGCTAGATCTATGTACACAAAGTAGAGGTTGCTAGACCCATGTAGGAGAGGTTGCTAGACTCATGTATGTTGCTGTCCATATTACGCTGCCTATTTTTATTCTGCATACCATATCGGGAAGATCTGACAGATGCTTGAATAGCTTCTATGTTCCAGTTTGGCTGAAATCTGTACACATTCATTGTAGTTTTGTAGAATATGAACCAGAGATTTCTGTCATTGTTTACATGTTATTCAGTTTGACTGTAGTCACTCTATTTGTACATTTTTGTTTTATTTATTTACCTAACAATTGTATTTCTTGCTCATTTAACCTCACATGTCATAGATAAATTCTTCCATAATATGACATCTGTCATCTAAATTATGTTAGGTAGACTTGGGGGTGACATGTCATCATTGATGATAACAGATGTGTTCTTTGGTTGTATGTCATCATTGAGATGTGTTCTTTGGTTGTATGTCATCATTGAGATGTTGTCTTTGGTTGTATGTCATCATTTAGATGTGTTCTTTTGTTGTATGTCATCACTGAGATGTTTTCTTTGTTTGTATGTCATCATTGAGATATTGTATTTGGTTGTATGTTATCATTGAGGTGTTATATTTGGTTGTATGTCATCATTGAGATATTGTATTTGGTTGTATGTCATCATTGAGGTGTTATATTTGGTTGTATGTCATCATTGAAGTGTTATATTTGGTTGTATGTCATCACTGGCGACATCTGTGCTGAACATTTCTGTCTAGTATTCCAAACTAATTCAGCTACCATGATTTAAGGATTGAAGATAACTTCATTCAAATAAATGAGAAACTTACCATCCCTCTGTTTGCAGCTTCCTTATCAGTTTTATGGTAGATGCCCGGGGTGGGGCCATGCGAGGATGCCGCCACCCAGGAGTTCGAGTCATCATTCCACCACGTAAATGTTGTATGCCAACAAGAGTCACTTGCCGCCTGGTTACGAAAGAGAAACTCACCAAGCCTCCACCCCTACTGGAAGGAGAAGGTCTTGCTGCCAGAATTCTGGAGATGGGTCCAGTTGGCACCAAATTTTTGGGGTAAGTTTTTAATGGAAAGTTTTATTTAATCATGTTTCCTTGACCACAATCTTGAATTAAAACCCAGTATTTTGAGCCTAAGTCACAATAGATCTCAAAGCATTGACATTACACTCACTTAACACAATAATCTCAACAAATAACTAGTCACACAAAAAAGGTACATCGCAGGCCTAATGACAGATCAGGTTTCAGGCCTAACAACCACAAAGAATCACACAGACAAATCCAAATTGGGGGGGGGGGGGGGGGGGAGTTGGTCTTTAAAAGTCCATGTCATTGTAATTAAAACCTACAAACAGTCTGCATACTTCATACAACCATACAAGTACTGCTTCTGGTGTAAGGCCACTCAGATGTGTATACAGTCCAGCATTGTCAAGCTACAGTCACTGATAACTGGTCAACAAGAATGGGGAACATGCACGAGAACAATAGCAGACATGAAGCAATGTTCAAATCTCTCTCTAGACATACAGGGACAGTAAACGTGTGGACAGTGATCAAACTCCAACTACAGCCTTAAATATACAGACGTAGTAAGTAGTGACATGGCGAGCCAATCATACTCTCACTGTCACATCCCACAAGTACAGCAGTCAGACAACCAAGTAGTGACATGACGAGCTAATCATACTCTCACTGTCACATCCCACAAGTACAGCAGACAACCAAATAGTGACAGAGAGAGATCATTGTACGCTGTGATTGTCACATCCCACAAATACAGCAGTCAGACAACCAAATAGTGGTATTTTATTTTTAAGTTTAGAATCAAATGCGGAGTGTAGATGTAGAGATACGAGTCTCCATTATTGAAGTATGGTATTATAGTTGTTGAGATTCAAGCCCTCTATATAGAAATGTTATATTATGTATATATAGAGATACTAGTTCCAGTATAGAAGTGTTGCATTATAGATGTAGAGATATAAGTTCCAGAATGGAAGTCTTGTATAAACCTAGTAGAAGCACAGATCTTTACATGTCATCACCAATATTGAAGTAATTCTAGTTCACTGGCATATATAAAACACACATGTATGTGTGTAAATAATATTGAGTACATCAATTTGAGCCTGAACTACACCTGCAGACTAATCTCGACTTCCACAGACCTGTCTTGCTGGAGGTACCTCACTTTGCCTCTCTACGTGGCAAGGAGCGTGAAGTTGTCATCCTGCGCAGCGACAATGGAGAAACCTGGTATGAGCACCCCATGCAGGCCACAGAGGATGCTGTCGCTGAAGCATTAGGGAGCAGCGCTGAAGGTGGGCTAGATGGAAGTCAGGCCTCTGTGTCGAGTTTATGGAGTGAGCATCCCTGTTTGGCTTTTGATGTTTGTGTATATGTATAGGCAATCTCATTGTAACGTGGCAGACTGGAGATACTATTATGAAATTGCACCGAATTCATTCATTGTAGAGAAATGTTTTCCTTGATCAACTCAGAATTTGATAACTATCTGATATGGGGGGGGGGGGGGGGGTTAGTTTTTGTTGTTGTCATTCTGAAGTGTCAGATGTCAGTAACAATGATAGAAAATCATAAATTATTAACACAAATTGAGTTTTTGAACTGTGAAAGAAGATGCCAAGCTGCATTGTGTTTCTTATACATTCTTAATGTGTTGCTATATTTACAAGAGCACGATTATTTGAGAAATTGTAAACTGTTGATAAGATCAAGTTTAGTCTGAAATTTAAGCAGTTTGGCATGAAATTATGTTGTGTAGTATGTAACTTGGGATTACTGTAATGTTACATGAGATAAACTGTGTGGATTTGAAGCATGCTACTCTGGAAAGGTCTGCTTAAAGTTGTTGATTTTAGTTGCTACATTTATACAGTGAGTTAGAACAATTGTAGAGATGTGTGATCATGCCACAACACTGGGATGAATTCTTTCTAGCTTGTCGTTGCTGAATGTTTGTCATGTTTTTAGATTCTGTTGTTTTGTTTGTTGCCATTTAAAGAAATGGTCCAGGTCATACCAATTAGTTTAAATATTGAGCTCTGTAAAATCCAGTACTTTTACCATGAAAGTTGAATATCTGACATAGAAAGATTATAATTAGTTTAAAAATGAGTTCAGGCATTTGAAACAGAACGAGTCCTTGCATGGATTCTGTACATCTAACTTTGTAAAAGTTTTCATGAAGCGAGTCTGCCCACAATTGTTAGTTTTGTCCACCACTCGTCACTGACATGGTTCCCCCATCACTGTCATAGCTGATCCAGCACTGGATGCTAGCTTGACCTTATAACAAGCGGAATAACTGCAATACATCAAACGGAATGACTAGTGATTAACTTTGATTTCAGGCAAAGAAAACTGGGGACTATTTATCATGGAAGTAATTATAAAATTAAAACCAGATTTCAGCATAATACAAAGTTCAGAATTAATTTTCAGTGTGGAGGGTTATGCTAGATGAAACATTCATAAATCACAAGCAGGTTTTGTGGCAGTAGAGAATATACATACAGTAGAGCCCTGTTCATAAGGCATGTCAAGTTTCAGAAAATGAATACAGAAATGTTTAGCACATATATGTTGTGAACACATAGAGTCGCCATCATCCAAATATCCCTGAACACCCTCCACACCTTCTCAAACTCAACTAAAGAATGCAGAATGAGCAGAACAAACAGAAAATCTTTAACATGGACAGGCTAAATTAGCCTAGCACAGTCAATTGAATGCATTAACATCTTGTGGCAATGCATTCCAAGCATTCACCACTATCTGCCTAAAAAAATACTTTTGAATATCTAATCTGGATCTGTCGTTAAACAATTTGAAGCTGTTCCCTCTAGTTCTTGTAGCTGGTTGAAGCTGTTCCCTCTAGTTCTTGTAGCTGGTTGAAGCTGTTCCCTCTAGTTCTTGTAGCTGGTTGAAGCTGTTCCCTCTAGTTCTTGTAGCTGGTTGAAGCTGTTCCCTCTAGTTCTTGTAGCTGGTTGAAGCTGTTCCCTCTAGTTCTTGTAGCTGGTTGAAGCTGTTCCCTCTAGTTCTTGTAGCTGGTTGAACTATGAAAAGCTCTGTTATAGTCTAATCTATCCTTTCCATTGATTCATTTATAAACCTGTATTATAAGTCACCTCAAATTCTTCTCTGTTCTAGACACCACAGACCAGTTTTTCTAAGTCTCTCCTCGTAACTGAAATTCCACGATAATTTTTGTAGCTCTTCTTTGTATCCTTTCTAGCATGTCTATATCCATTCTATGATAAGGACTCCACACCTGAACACAGTACTCCAATTTAGGTCTGACCAAAGAGTTATATAGTTTGACTATGACTTCCTTGCTCTTATGCGTAATGTTTCTTTTAATCATACTTAGCACTGCATTAGCCTTTTTCACTGCCCATGGACTTGCTCCCTCATCTTATATGTATGATCTATTATAACTCCTAGGTCTCTTTCCTTTTTTTATTGTCCTTATATTGTTCCCCTCATCATGTAATTATAATCCTTATTGGATCTTCCCATGTGGATGACTATACATTTTTCTACATTAAACTTCATCTGCCAGCTCTCAGGCGATTTATGAATTGCAGCTAAATCCGATCTCAATACATCCGCCTCTGCCAGAGAAGAGACCCTGCAGCATAATTGTCATCCGCGAACTTTGCAACCATGATATCATTTTTATATATCACTGTCCAAATTGTTTTTATATATTTATATCAAGAACAAAATTGGTTCCAATCCTGATTTATGGGGCAGTCTAGGTGGTGTAACTTGTGGTGATTAGTCTTGATACAGTTATGAGCTTCTCAATCTGTTTCAGCAAACAACCAGAAAGGTGTACATGTGTAGTCAGTCTCGCCATCGTATCGGTGTTCATGTTTCATGTTAGTTATTCCAAGATCACACTAGTGTCCTAACTTCATGTTAGTTATTCCAAGATCACACTAGTGTCCTAACTTCATGTTAGTTATTCCAAGATCACACTAGTGTGCTAACTTTATGTTTCATATTAGTTATTCTAAGATCACACTAGTGTCCTAATTTCATGTTTCTTATTCCAAGATCACACTAGTGTGCTAACTTCATATTTCATGTTAGTTAATCCAAGATCACACTAGTGTGCTAACTTCATGTTAGCTATTCTAAGATCACACTAGTGTCCTAATTTCATGTTTCATGTTAGTTATTCCAAGATCACACTAGTATGCTAACTTCATATTTCATGTTAGTTATTCCAAGATCACACTAGTGTGCTAACTTCATATTTCATGTTAGTTATTCCAAGATCACACTAGTGTGCTAACTTCATGTTAGTTATTCCAAGATCACACTAGTGTGCTAACTTCATGTTAGTTATTCCAAGATCACACTAGTGTGCTAACTTCATGTTTCATGTTAGTTATTCCAAGATCACACTAGTGTGCTAACTTCATGTTTCATGTTAGTTATTCTAAGATCATACTTGTGTGCTAACTCCATGTTAGTTATTCTAAGGTCCCACTAGTGTCCTAACTTCATGTTTCATGTTAGTTATTCTAAGATCACATTAGTGTCCTAACTTCATGTTTCATGTTAGTTATTCTAAGACCACACCTTTGTATTGTTTACACTTCTGTTGAGTCTTCAATTTTTTTAAAATAATCCTGCAAATCTTATCTTACATTAATGGTAGACCACGAACTCAGCTAATATTTGTCATTGCACCTTTTTTGTTTTCATATTGTCTTGCACTTTGTTTACTCATGTTTGTAATAACCCACTGCCAAATCATTCCTGAATCTATGTAGTCAGCTAATTAGTCTTGTCGTTCTCTTCAATTATTTAACAATTCAAGTATCTACATACAGTTTCATGCTAGCAACAAGTAACAACACACGAGGCATATCTCATTGGTGGTGATAGTGTTCTCTTCTCTCCCCCCCCCCCTTCTCTCTCTCTCACCCCAAAAAAACGAATCCTTCCCAGGTGGGTACCCTTACATATTCTATCAGTACTTGCATGAAAATCACTAAGCTCAAATAACAAAATAGTAAGCAGACTTTCAATAACAGTCAGGCTAGCGTTTGTCATGGCAAATGTTTGGTCTTTGATTGCATATTTTGATGTTGCAGTAATTAGACCAAAGCTGTTGTGCTGGGTGTAAATGTTGTGTTGGGTGTAAATTCTGTGCTGGGTGTAAATTCTGTGCTGGGTGTAAATGTTGTGCTGGGTGTAAATGTTGTGCTGGGTGTAAATGTTGTGCTGGGTGTAAATGTTGTGCTGGGTGTAAATTCTGTGCTGGGTGTAAATGTTGTGCTCAGTGTAAATGTTGTGCTCTGTGTAAATGTTGTGCTGGGTGTAAATGTTATGCTGGGTGTAAATGTTGTGCTCGGTGTAAATGTGCTCTGTGTAAATGCTGTGCTGGGTGTAAATGTTGTGCTCAGTGTAAATGTTGTGCTCAGTGTAAATGTTGTGCTCTGTGTAAATGTTGTGCTCAGTGTAAATGTTGTGCTCGGTGTAAATGTTATGCTGGGTGTAAATGTTATGCTGGGTGTAAATGTTGTGCTCAGTGTAAATGTTGTGCTCGGTGTAAATGTTATGCTGGGTGTAAATGTTGTGCTCGGTGTAAATGTGCTCTGTGTAAATGCTGTGCTGGGTGTAAATGTTGTGCTCAGTGTAAATGTTATGCTGGGTGTAAATGTTGTGCTCGGTGTAAATGTGCTCTGTGTAAATGCTGTGCTGGGTGTAAATGTTGTGCTCAGTGTAAATGTTGTGCTCGGTGTAAATGTTGTGCTCGGTGTAAATGTTGTGCTCGGTGTAAATGTTGTGCTCGGTGTAAATGTGCTCTGTGTAAATGCTGTGCTGGGTGTAAATGTTGTGCTCAGTGTAAATGTTGTGCTGGGTGTAAATGTTGTGCTGGGTGTAAATGTTGTGCTCAGTGTAAATGTGCTCTGTGTAAATGCTGTGCTGGGTGTAAATGTTGTGCTCAGTGTAAATGTTGTGCTCGGTGTAAATGTTGTGCTCGGTGTAAATGTTGTGCTCGGTGTAAATGTTGTGCTCGGTGTAAATGTTGTGCTCGGTGTAAATGTTGTGCTCGGTGTAAATGTGCTCTGTGTAAATGCTGTGCTGGGTGTAAATGTTGTGCTCAGTGTAAATGTTGTGCTGGGTGTAAATGTTGTGCTGGGTGTAAATGTTGTGCTCAGTGTAAATGTTGTGCTCGGTGTAAATGTTATGCTGGGTGTAAATGTTGTGCTCAGTGTAAATGTTGTGCTCAGTGTAAATGTTGTGCTCGGTGTAAATGTTGTGCTCAGTGTAAATGTTGTGCTCGGTGTAAATGTTGTGCTCGGTGTAAATGTTGTGCTCGGTGTAAATGTTGTGCTCGGTGTAAATGTGCTCTGTGTAAATGCTGTGCTGGGTGTAAATGTTGTGCTCAGTGTAAATGTTGTGCTGGGTGTAAATGTTGTGCTGGGTGTAAATGTTGTGCTCAGTGTAAATGTTGTGCTCGGTGTAAATGTTATGCTGGGTGTAAATGTTGTGCTCAGTGTAAATGTTGTGCTCGGTGTAAATGTTGTGCTCAGTGTAAATGTTGTGCTCGGTGTAAATGTTATGCTGGGTGTAAATGTTGTGCTCAGTGTAAATGTTGTGCTCGGTGTAAATGTTGTGCTCTGTGTAAATGTTGTGCTCAGTGTAAATGTTGTGCTCGGTGTAAATGTTGTGCTCTGTGTAAATGTTGTGCTCAGTGTAAATGTTGTGCTCGGTGTAAATGTTGTGCTCTGTGTAAATGTTGTGCTCAGTGTAAATGTTGTGCTCGGTGTAAATGTTGTGCTGGGTGTAAATGTTGTGCTGGGTGTAAATGCTGTGCTGGGTGTAAATGTTGTGCTCGGTGTAAATGTTGTGCTCGGTGTAAATGTTATGCTAAAACTACATTCACGACATACTTAGAGCTCAATACAGTGTTGTTAGTATGTCAAAGATTGTGCTTAGTATGTCCCCGTTATTGCATGGTTTGAATATAGTTTCATAGAAGACACGGTTGTCAGGGATGAATTGTTGCAAACTACACACGATTAGACCTCAGCTGTTTGTGAATAATTTCACTTGAAGTGTTGTCTACCATTGTGTGCTTGAAGTTGTTGTTGTACACCTGCGCTGCTTGTCACATTAGTTGTTCACAGATTATCATCATTAGTTTCCTTCTCCAGTTGTCTACAGACAGGAAGACTTTATATGCTGTGACAAATTATGGTTATCCAAATATTAATGGTGTCTCTGATCTGACTAACCTTAACCTGTTTGGACAGTATCACTGACACACCTGGAGGTACATATGCAGAGGTAAGGATCAGAATTGGAAAGGCACAAATGGCATTCTTGACACTAATCAAGACATGGAGATCCAGGGTAATGAAGATCCACACTAAATTTAGATTATTCAACGCCAGTGTCAAGTTGCTGCTGCTGTATAGAGCTGAATCATAGAGAACAACCAAGGCCATACAACAAATGCTCTAGTCCTTCATTAACAGAGGCTTACAATGTATAATGGGCATACAGTGGCAGGACATGGTGGGGAATGAAGACCTGAGGTCATAAAGTGGCAGGACATGGTGAGGAATGAAGACCTATGGGAAAGGTGCCAACAACAGCCACTGGAACAACAGATTAAATGAGGAAACGGGGGCTGTATACAACATAGCCAGACAGGTTCTTACATTGATCTTTAAGGGAAGACAGAGAAATAAACAAAAAAATACATTGAGAAGTGAATGTGAGAAGGAACTAGGATTAAATGATTACATCTGGAGAGAGGCAGAAGGAACTAAGATTAAATGATTACATCTGGAGAGAGACAGAAGGAACTAAGATTAAATGATTACACCTGGAGAGAGGCAGAAGGAACTAGGATTAAATGATTACACCTGGAGAGAGGCAGAAGGAACTAAGATTAAATGATTACATCTGGAGAGAGGCAGAAGGAACTAGGATTAAATGATTACATCTGGAGAGAGGCAGAAGGAACTAAGATTAAATGATTACATCTGGAGAGAGGCAGAAGGAACTAAGATTAAATGATTACACCTGGAGAGAGGCAGAAGGAACTAAGATTAAATGATTACATCTGGAGAGAGGCAGAAGGAACTAAGATTAAATGATTACATCTGGAGAGAGACAGAAGGAACTAAGATTAAATGATTACACCTGGAGAGAGGCAGAAGGAACTAGGATTAAATGATTACACCTGGAGAGAGGCAGAAGGAACTAAGATTAAATGATTACATCTGGAGAGAGGCAGAAGGAACTAGGATTAAAGGATTACATCTGGAGAGAGGCAGAAGGAACTAAGATTAAATGATTACATCTGGAGAGAGGCAGAAGGAACTAAGATTAAATGATTACATCTGGAGAGAGGCAGAAGGAACTAAGATTAAATGATTACATCTGGAGAGAGGCAGAAGGAACTAAGATTAAATGATTACATCTGGAGAGAGACAGAAGGAACTAAGATTAAATGATTACATCTGGAGAGAGGCAGAAGGAACTAAGATTAAATGATTACATCTGGAGAGAGGCAGAAGGAACTAAGATTAAATGATTACATCTGGAGAGAGGCAGAAGGAACTAAGATTAAATGATTACATCTGGAGAGAGGCAGAAGGAACTAAGATTAAATGATTACATCTGGTTAAAGGCAGAAGGAACTAAGATTAAATGATTACATCTGGAGAGAGGCAGAAGGAACTAAGATTAAATGATTACATCTGGAGAGAGACAGAAGGAACTAAGATTAAATGATTACATCTGGAGAGAGGCAGAAGGAACTAAGATTAAATGATTACATCTGGAGAGAGGCAGAAGGAACTAAGATTAAATGATTACATCTGGAGAGAGGCAGAAGGAACTAAGATTAAATGATTACATCTGGAGAGAGGCAGAAGGAACTAAGATTAAATGATTACATCTGGAGAGAGGCAGAAGGAACTAAGATTAAATGATTACATCTGGAGAGAGGCAGAAGGAACTAAGATTAAATGATTACATCTGGAGAGAGGCAGAAGGAACTAAGATTAAATGATTACATCTGGAGAGAGGCAGAAGGAACTAAGATTAAATGATTACATCTGGAGAGAGGCAGAAGGAACTAAGATTAAATGATTACATCTGGTTAAAGGCAGAAGGAACTAAGATTAAATGATTACACCTGGAGAGAGGTAGAAGGAACTAAGATTAAATGATTACACCTGGAGAGAGGCAGAAGGAACTAAGATTAAATGATTACACCTGGAGAGAGACAGAAGGAACTAAGATTAAATGATTACATCTGGAGAGAGACAGAAGGAACTAAGATTAAATGATTACATCTGGAGAGAGGCAGAAGGAACTAAGATTAAATGATTACATCTGGAGAGAGGCAGAAGGAACTAAGATTAAATGATTACATCTGGTTAAAGGCAGAAGGAACTAAGATTAAATGATTACACCTGGAGAGAGGTAGAAGGAACTAAGATTAAATGATTACACCTGGAGAGAGGCAGAAGGAACTAAGATTAAATGATTACACCTGGAGAGAGGCAGAAGGAACTAAGATTAAATGATTACACCTGGAGAGAGACAGAAGGAACTAAGATTAAATGATTACACCTGGAGAGAGGCAGAAAGAACTAAGATTAAATGATTACACCTGGAGAGAGGCAGAAAGAACTAAGATTAAATGATTACACCTGGAGAGAGACAGAAAGAACTAAGATTAAATGATTACATCTGGAGAGAGGCAGAAGGAACTAAGATTAAATGATTACACCTGGAGAGAGACAGAAAGAACTAAGATTAAATGATTACATCTGGAGAGAGACAGAAGGAACTAAGATTAAATGATTACACCTGGAGAGAGGCAGAAAGAACTAAGATTAAATGATTACATCTGGAGAGAGGCAGAAAGAACTAAGATTAAATGATTACACCTGGAGAGAGGCAGAAAGAACTAAGATTAAATGATTACACCTGGAGAGAGGCAGAAGGAACTAAGATTAAATGATTACATCTGGAGGGAGGCAGAAGGAACTAAGATTAAATTATTACACCTTGAGAGAGGCAGAAAGAACTAAGATTAAATGATTACACCTGGAGAGAGACAGAAGGAACTAAGATTAAATGATTACATCTGGAGAGAGGCAGAAGGAACTAAGATTAAATGATTACATCTGGAGAGAATCAGAAGGAACTAAGATTAAATGATTACACCTGGAGAGAGGCAGAAGGAACTAAGATTAAATGATTACATCTGGAGAGAGGCAGAAGGAACTTAGATTGAATGATTACACCTGGAGAGGCAGAAGGAACTTAGATTAAATGATTACACCTGGAGAGAGGCAGAAAGAACTAAGATTAAATGATTACACCTGGAGAGAGGCAGAAAGAGCAGCCCAGGACCATATATGCTAACAAGATGTTGTCAATGACATATGCACCGAGAGGTGTAACGAGCTTTGATTGATTGCCTCTGGTCTCACTAAGTGTAATACCTGAAGTATGCTGTGTGTTGGTATGAAAACCAGATTCCTTGTGTGACTAGCTCTTGTGTGTGTCTTTGATGCAGAACTGGACAGTGAAGAAGATCTTTCCAAGAAGCGAATAAAGAGAATCTTGACAAGTGACCTGCCCATGTTCTTTGCCCTGGTGACCCGAGTCACCCGAGTCAAACAAGAGAGTACTGTCATCGGCATGGAGGGGGGACTACTCAGCTCTAATGTGGTACCCCAGGTGCAAGCAGTGCTTCCAGAAGGAACTCTCACCAGACCCATACCTGTTGGCCTGCAGGTAAGACTTCACTCAGCACTTTGATTTGTCACTCGTATATGTAAAGTGATGGTGTATTCAGACCAGGCCATATGGACTGTGGATGGTAATAAAACATCATTGTCTGATGTTCACCAGGTGTTTTTTTTTGTTTTCCATCATCTTCCTTTACAACCCTCCACTTTGTGACACCTTCTTCCATCCCTGATGACTGGTCTGCATTTACTTTTTGTAACTGCTTTTAAGGAAATGGGTAACTATCTCAAATCCTTGATCATCAGTGATTCACATAATGATTTTACAGCATTCATTAGAAGATTGATTATTAGTTCTAGTCTGACTTTCCTGTCTTTGGTAGTGAAATGCACATAGGAGTTTTCTTCTTACAAACCATAACCTAAACTATTAGAGTATTGTGACAGTTGAGGAAACTGCTCAGTGTGAGACAGTAGTTTGTTCTAGCACTTTCTTGTTGTAACCTGAACCAAATACTGGATACATTGGTCTACCACTTCCATGTCAGAGAGAGAATCAAATACTGGATACATTGGTCTACCACTTCCATGTCATAGCCAGAACCAAATACGGGTTACATTGGACTAGTACTTATATGTCGAAGCCTGAACCAAATGCTGGATACATCAACTGCTGGATACATTGGTCTAGAACTTGGATGTCACAGCCAGAACCAAATGCTGGATACATTGGTCTAGTACTTCCATGTCATAGCTAGAACCAACTGCTGGATACATTGGTCTACCGCTTCCATGTCATAGAGAGAACCAAATACTGGATAAATTGGTCTACCACTTCCATGTCATAGCGAGAACCAAATACTGGATACATTGGTCTAGTACTTGGATGTCGTAACCAGAACCAAATGATGGATATATTGGTCTAATACTTGGATGTCGTAACCAGAACCAAATGATGGATACATTGGTCTAGTACTTGGATGTCGTAACCAGAACCAAATGCTGGATACATTGGTCTAGTACTTGGATGTCGTAACCTGAACCAAATGATGGATACATTGGTCTAGTACTTGAATGTCGTAACCAGAACCAAATGCTGGATACATTGGTCTAGTACTTGGATGTCGTAACCTGAACCAAATGATGGATACATTGGTCTAGTACTTGGATGTCGTAACCTGAACCAAATGCTGGATACATTGGTCTAGTACTTGGATGTCGTAACCTGAACCAAATGATGGATACATTGGTCTAGTACTTGGATGTCGTAACCTGAACCAAATGCTGGATACATTGGTCTAGTACTTGGATGTCGTAACCAGAACCAAATGATGGATACATTGGTCTAGTACTTGGATGTCGTAACCTGAACCAAATGATGGATACAGGCAACAGATTAAGAGATAATAGCAAGTGGTCCACAAGAGAAAAACCAACCTAGCAAAGTTTGCTGTAACCAAGGCAGCAATGTTATAAAACATACTGAACTGACATCACTGCACTCTGGGCAGACCCACAGGCCATCATTCTCTCTGTGTAAATGGTATGTAAACTGATGGTTCCTATAGCTCATTGGTTGTACAAACTCTTGCAGCCTGTGAATCACCAATTCATTAATTAAAGTGTCATCATTCAGTAATTGGTAGCTAAATTGTCTTTTTTAACACTTAAAGAAGTGAACTCTACTGTACTCGACATGTCACCAAGATGGTCAAGAAGGAATACTGGTGGTAGGAGTTGGGTCAGGTGCGGACATTTATTTTGTGGGTCAGGTATGACAAAACAAGAAATATTGAGGACAGCAAAAACCATTTATAAATAAACAGGTCATTATCTCAAACCCACAGTGAAAGACACGGTTGAACGCCAAAGAACTTTAAGAACAATATTGAAAGATGAAGTCAAAACAACCAGAACTCATGAGTTTAGCTGAAAAAAGACAATTAACAAATGAATTAGGAATGAACTACAGAGAGTAAAGAACAGGCATGCTTATGGCAATACTTACATAAAAAAGTAGCTTGCAAAGGCTATAGAGGGACGACAATTGTATGACAGTTTCATCATTATGATGCTGATCGGAAAAATATGGAGTAGCATGCATGGTAGAGTGGGCAGAGGTAATTAGGGCACAGAGTACATCAGTCATTGCATGGTTAGCATCACTTAACTGTGTTTGTTCTGGAAACCTTGAGTTCAAAGACATTAAATGCATCTCACAAGACACATACAGAAGATCACAGCAGACAGGTCAGGTCATGGGAAAAAACTGGACCACTGCTCAAGACAGTGCAGATTTGGGGAACTTCTGGCTGGTGAAGTAGAGAAGGATGTTTGGGCTAGGCATCCTGTGTGGATAACATGCTAATTATAAGTGGTTTAGGACAGTCTCCATATCATGTAGGTGTGTACTACAAGCACAATGATACTTTACTCAGACTAGTGCATGTAGGAAATAGAATTTTGTAATGTTATTATGAGTTTTCATATATCACGTTAAACAGCTCATAAATCACATTGAAATCAGCTCATATATCACATTGAACAGCTCATAAATCACGTTGAACAGCTCGTCTATCACATTGAACAGCTCATCTATCACAGTGAAATCAGCTCATCTATCACAGTGAAATCAGCTGACTGACAGAAATTCTGAACAATGACCAGCAAGAAGTTTCATGTCCTTTCTCTTATTTATGACAATCACCTTGACAATTATTCACATCACTAGAAATCATATTGATTGATTTGTATCAGTGCTCATTATCTAGTGCAAGACTTTAGTTTGTGTACTGCCATTTTGATATAACCAAGACCCATTACTTTTGAGCAGAATCAATGTAACTCTCCACTGTTAAACAACTGCTGTAAATATGCATGTTTACCTTATTTGATATTGTAAGCATTCTTTCGCCAAATTATGGTGAGTAAAGATAGGGTGAATAAAATAACGTTTTTGAGGGTTTAGACCTCATCCGTATATCATATTTTGTTACAGAACTCTTTTACAATGGTCATATGAGCACTTCTGTAAATAGTTATTTTTGTAGATTTGTATGAGTCAGTTCCATCATCTGTCGCCTTGCCTTTCATCTCCAGCCTCCCAAGGGGCGTAAGGCCAGCAGGGTAACTTTTGAGGACATGTAGCTGTGCCCTTGACATAGTTAATGATATTGTCTCTTACTTTAATTATGTGACAGTCTGGCGTGTATGCTCATCATCACTATCATGGTTACTGTTGTGATTGCTGTTTTGATTAGAGAGCCGTGTCACAGCATGACTTGTCTGTCCTGATAGTGTTTTCTGTTCAAGGAGCTCATATAGACACGGCCCAGTCTCTACAAGTCTGTGTTTGTCCTCAGTTGTCATCTGCCCTAGCACACAATCATGACATGCCACCCTGATCACATTCCCGTACCAACCCCCTCTTGTATTGGTGTGTCTCACAAGTTAAGCCTTCTGACTTCTGACTCATAGTTACACACATCAATATCGAGTCGTTTGTCTGTAGAGAGCCACTACCTGGCTCATGTCATATCTGCTGTACACCCAGAAACATATACTCAACAGAACGGTGTTACACTCAACAGAACAGTGTTACACTCAACAGAACAGTGTTACACTCAACAGAACAGTGTTACACTCAACAGAACATTGTTACACTCAACAGAACATTGTTACACTCAACAAAACAGTGTTACACTCAACAGAACAGTATTACTCTCAACATAACAGTGTTACGTTATATATTTTTGGAACACTTTACATCTACATGGACTGCTTTGTCATCATTTGTCAAACACTCAGCTCTGTTTATCGGTGCATTTAAATATTTGATCAACTATCTTATGTTGTAATATACCACTGATGGCTATTTTGTCTTGTCACACAAATGACTACTTTGTCATAATGTCAAACAAATGACTACTTTGTCATGTCACACAAATGACTACTTTATCATGTCACATAAGTGATAACCTTGTCGTAATTTTACACAAATAATTACTGTATCATAATGTTGTGCAAATTACTAAATTTGTCATGCCCCACACATTACTACTTTGTCATAATGTCACATAAATGACTACATTATTCAAATGTCACACAAGTGATTACCTTGTTATAATTTCAGTTATGACTACTTTATCATGTCATGCAGGACACTACTTTTAAAAAGATAGTAATAATATCTGTGCTTTATACATTAATTAAGTGTTGCTTGACAAGATGTTTATTTACAATATTCATGTACATCACACTACAATGTATACAGTATTCATGTACATCACATCAAAGTGTATGTGTACTTAACGGCAGAATAAGCCTGACTGTTATCAGTTTAAATACAAATTTTTATTGTCTGTACGTACTTTCTTATGAACCTTAACTAACATATATGATGTTTTCAGCTCGTACTAGTTGCGGTTTGTATGTTCATGTTTTCTTTCTCAGCATTCACCAAACACTCGGCTAACCTTTCTATATAAATATAACCAAACACTCGGCTAACATTCCACATATTCATCTTGCTACATCATATTTGGTGATACGTGATGTCAGCTATAAAAACATTATTATTATTTGCTAGGACTTCATCTACTTGTAAACATTGATATGCTGATATTCCAAGGTCCATTATTGCAGAAGATAGAATTGAGCCACTGCATCATACGCTGCATGCCATAAAAGTTGACAAAGAAAAGTTGTGTTTAAGGCTGACAACCTGATTGCATTGGACAACAAATGTGGACATTTTATGTGTACCTGAGATGAAACCAAGTTATCTTTATGTTGTTTGGGCTGTTGAATATTGCATTAAAAACACCAGACAAGCTCTAGTTTTAAAGAAATATTTATTTGTAACAGCTGTACACATACCCATTAATAATCCCCATGGATGAATTCATTGAGAGTGATGCCAATTTGTTTGTCGTTTGTAATAAGTATCTATAGCATCTGTCACAAGGCTCTAACAATAGTCAGCTGACATTGCTGCATTCTATTTCCTCTGGTATTTTCAAGGGCATAAATGTCTGGAAGAAACTGTTCTCCCTGCTGGTCACTGACATCACCACAGTTGGTCAGGAAGAAATGCAGATGAGTGAATACAGAAAGTGTCATTTCAAAGACAAATTGCACCCTAACCTCTTAGCTCTACTTGATGGTTTCTAGAAGCTCTGGGTAATTGTCAGACTTTTGTTTCCTAGAAGCCTTGTGGCCACAGGCTGTCTGCATATTATCATAATGCTTATCTCAGAAGAGCTTGACTTATCTGTAGACTAACAAATACACCTTCCTTGATTTTGGCTGGTCGTGGTAATTTCTCACCAATGTACACAAATCCTGCACCATTTCAATCCATGGTCCTACAAAATTCTTCATTGGTCTAAATTTAATGTGGCAAGAATTGAGCAAGATCTTGCTGAATTAAGCAAGTGGTTTATTAGAATATAATGTGAAGGAAGTCCTGACACGGCTGTCCCAGATACAGAGGAAAGAGGAAAACTTTGTATAACCCTGCTGTAGTCCCATTAAGATGGCAATGACCTTCAGGTCACCACAAATCTACATCTTATATTTGTCATAGTTGATGGCTAGGTCATAGTTGATGGCTAGTTAGAGTTGTTTCATGTTGTACGTTTCTTTCATGCAAACTGCATACTTGTGTGGAACAGATGGTAAAACGTTACTATTATGGAGCAGCACAGTTATTAGCTCAACTTCGATGAATCCATGAACAGTCTTCAATTATTGTCTTTGTAATCAATTTGTAGTGCTGTCATCAGGCACACTATCAGCACAAGCAATGAGATTATCTGCCATTTTGAAAAACGAAAGCAGTTCTTTTTGCAGACAGCAGAGCCCCATGCACATTCTCTTCTAGAAGATTCCATTGTTGCAGTCTGGACCTGTTGAAATGATTTCACAGGTGACAAATCCTTACTGGCCTTACTTTTGTCTTCATCATCCAAGAGTAGAAGAATATGGAGTCATTGGAACTGCAAAACACATAGTCCTTTTGGTTCATCCAGCAGCATAGCTTTGTTGCACATGATTGATAACAAATCTTGTTGACCTAATACCCGTTCTAGTCATCGAGCACAACCAAAGTATAGGCTGTAAACCAACTTTATTATTGTTGTAATGGGTCGGCTGTGCAATAGCACAGTAATTTGTCTGCAAATATAGGAAAAAGAATCCACATTGTTCACTCATTCACGAGGCACCTTGATCTATGTGTCTCCGCATTCAAAATCCACAACACAAAGACAAGAAGGAAATGTGGCTGCAATGACTGCTACAGATTGTCATCCAATTTATGCTCAAGGTTATCCATCTTTCTGGAAATCACGCACTTGATTAATTTTACTTCAGGACCTTCTATTTGATTTTACTTCAGGACCTTCTATTTGATTTTACTTCAGGACCTTCTATTTGATTTTACTTCAGGACCTTCTATTCCCACACACCCTACCACCACCACTAATCTTGAAGCTAATTCATAATGTTTAAGTTCATATTCGCCATCAACATGTCCAAATTCCTCTTTGTGAAAAGTTACTTTTGTCTCAGATACATTTTTGTTATTGTCCAGTGTTATGTAACCACAACATATTGTGAAAAACATGACTGCAAGGTGACATATGTGCTTGTCAGCAGGCTTGATGCAGTGGCGGTTCTATAATCTTCTTGAAGTTAACCAAGAATTGATGGCATGTTCACACTCAGCCAAATGCTCCTATCTAAGCTGCTAGATACAGTACATACACAAAGGAAATTTACTCTGTAAATGACTTAGTTGGCCAACGCAAGTGATGTAAATATTGTGTGTTGGGCACACCGACTAACTTGTGTATTATAGAGCTGGACTTGGCTAAGCACTCTTATCCAGAAGGATCCAGACTTGCATAGATTACATGTTCTGGGGAAGTGTCAGTAAGCCACCCATGTACATATGTCAATAATACCTGTTACTTCTCTAGTGTTTATTACTCTAGTGTTTATTACCCAGCATAATACAGAGGGGGCCCATACACAATATCACGTTTTCTGAAACTTAAAGCTTTTCTAATGTCTTCAAAACTAGTTATAGGCATTATCCTTAAGGAAGTAGAAGCTCGGATAGTTACATCCGTACATTCTTCCTGCTGCTATAAATAACTTCTTTTTTTTACAAATAGTCTTGTATTGTAAGATATTGCAGTATAATTTGTAAACATGTATGTGAATGGAGAGCTCTGCTACACACTGACTGTGGAGGCTCCTCAGCTGTTGATGAACATGTTTAAATGGTGCCATATGTGAATACATTTATAAGAATTACCTATTTATATCTATTTAAAAGGATTGTATACTATATATATAATTTGTATAGAAAATGTTTTTATATAATGAAACATTATGCGTGAAATATTGTACATCCAACATCATGCGTGAAATATTGTATATCTAACAGCATCTCTGAAATATTGTACATCCAGCATTCCTGAAAAATACACACGTTTGTGAACATGTTATGCACATGGCTGTTAGCTGGTAACAATCCCCAATCTTCCTGGCTGCTGTTGAGACTCGGTAGAGATGTTGTCTGTTAGCTGGTACCAATCTTCCTGGCTGCTGTTGAGACTCTGTAGAGATGTTGTCTGTTAGCTGGTACCAATCTTCCTGGTTGCTGTTGAGACTCGGTAGAGATGTTGTCTGTTAGCTGGTACCAATCTTCCTGGCTGCTGTTGAGACTCTGTAGAGATGTTGT
Organism: Ariolimax columbianus; assembly: GCA_036924085.1. Classification (NCBI taxonomy): domain Eukaryota; kingdom Metazoa; phylum Mollusca; class Gastropoda; order Stylommatophora; family Arionidae; genus Ariolimax; species Ariolimax columbianus. Next base: position 2,916,473 of record JAVGWX010000006.1, read on the forward strand.
CTGTTAGCTGGTACCAATCTTCCTGGCTGCTGTTGAGACTCTGTAGAGATGTTGTCTGTTAGCTGGTACCAATCTTCCTGGTTGCTGTTGAGACTCTGTAGAGATGTTGTCTGTTAGCTGGTACCAATCTTCCTGGCTGCTGTTGAGACTCGGTAGAGATGTTGTCTGTTAGCTGGTACCAATCTTCCTGGTTGCTGTTGAGACTCGGTAGAGATGTTGTCTGTTAGCTGGTACCAATCTTCCTGGTTGCTGTTGAGACTCGGTAGAGATGTTGTCTGTTAGCTGGTACCAATCTTCCTGGTTGCTGTTGAGACTCGGTAGAGATGTTGTCTGTTAGCTGGTACCAATCTTCCTGGTTGCTGTTGAGACTCGGTAGAGATGTTGTCTGTTAGCTGGTAACAATCTTCCTGGTTGCTGTTGAGACTCGGTAGAGATGTTGTCTGTTAGCTGGTACCAATCTTCCTGGTTGCTGTTGAGACTCGGTAGAGATGTTGTCTGTTAGCTGGTACCAATCTTCCTGGTTGCTGTTGAGACTCGGTAGAGATGTTGCCTGTTAGCTGGTACCAATTCCCAATCTTCCTGGTTGCTGTTGAGATTCGGTAGAGATGTTGTCTGTTAGCTGGTACCAATCTTCCTGGTTGCTGTTGAGACTCGGTAGAGATGTTGTCTGTTAGCTGGTACCAATCTTCCTGGTTGCTGTTGAGACTCTGTAGAGATGTTGTCTGTTAGCTGGTACCAATCTTCCTGGTTGCTGTTGAGACTCTGTAGAGATGTTGTCTGTTAGCTGGTACCAATCTTCCTGGTTGCTGTTGAGACTCGGTAGAGATGTTGTCTGTTAGCTGGTACCAATCTTCCTGGTTGCTGTTGAGACTCGGTAGAGATGTTGTCTGTTAGCTGGTACCAATCTTCCTGGTTGCTGTTGAGACTCGGTAGAGATGTTGTCTGTTAGCTGGTACCAATCTTCCTGGCTGCTGTTGAGACTCGGTAGAGATGTTGTCTGTTAGCTGGTACCAATCTTCCTGGTTGCTGTTGAGACTCGGTAGAGATGTTGTCTGTTAGCTGGTAACAATCTTCCTGGTTGCTGTTGAGACTCGGTAGAGATGTTGTCTGTTAGCTGGTACCAATCTTCCTGGTTGCTGTTGAGACTCGGTAGAGATGTTGTCTGTTAGCTGGTACCAATCTTCCTGGTTGCTGTTGAGACTCGGTAGAGATGTTGCCTGTTAGCTGGTACCAATTCCCAATCTTCCTGGTTGCTGTTGAGATTCGGTAGAGATGTTGTCTGTTAGCTGGTACCAATCTTCCTGGTTGCTGTTGAGACTCGGTAGAGATGTTGTCTGTTAGCTGGTACCAATCTTCCTGGTTGCTGTTGAGACTCTGTAGAGATGTTGTCTGTTAGCTGGTACCAATCTTCCTGGTTGCTGTTGAGACTCTGTAGAGATGTTGTCTGTTAGCTGGTACCAATCTTCCTGGTTGCTGTTGAGACTCGGTAGAGATGTTGTCTGTTAGCTGGTACCAATCTTCCTGGTTGCTGTTGAGACTCGGTAGAGATGTTGTCTGTTAGCTGGTACCAATCTTCCTGGTTGCTGTTGAGACTCGGTAGAGATGTTGTCTGTTAGCTGGTACCAATCTTCCTGGTTGCTGTTGAGACTCGGTAGAGATGTTGTCTGTTAGCTGGTACCAATCTTCCTGGTTGCTGTTGAGACTCGGTAGAGATGTTGTCTGTTAGCTGGTACCAATCTTCCTGGTTGCTGTTGAGACTCGGTAGAGATGTTGTCTGTTAGCTGGTACCAATCTTCCTGGTTGCTGTTGAGACTCGGTAGAGATGTTGTCTGTTAGCTGGTAACAATCTTCCTGGTTGCTGTTGAGACTCGGTAGAGATGTTGTCTGTTAGCTGGTACCAATCTTCCTGGTTGCTGTTGAGACTCGGTAGAGATGTTGTCTGTTAGCTGGTACCAATCTTACTGGTTGCTGTTGAGACTCGGTAGAGATGTTGCCTGTTAGCTGGTACCAATTCCCAATCTTCCTGGTTGCTGTTGAGATTCGGTAGAGATGTTGTCTGTTAGCTGGTACCAATCTTCCTGGTTGCTGTTGAGACTCGGTAGAGATGTTGTCTGTTAGCTGGTACCAATCTTCCTGGTTGCTGTTGAGACTCTGTAGAGATGTTGTCTGTTAGCTGGTACCAATCTTCCTGGTTGCTGTTGAGACTCTGTAGAGATGTTGTCTGTTAGCTGGTACCAATCTTTCTGGTTGCTGTTGAGACTCGGTAGAGATGTTGTCTGTTAGCTGGTACCAATCTTCCTGGTTGCTGTTGAGACTCGGTAGAGATGTTGTCTGTTAGCTGGTACCAATCTTCCTGGTTGCTGTTGAGACTCGGTAGAGATGTTGTCTGTTAGCTGGTACCAATCTTCCTGGTTGCTGTTAAGACTCTGTAGAGATGTTGTCTGTTAGCTGGTACCAATCTTCCTGGTTGCTGTTGAGACTCGGTAGAGATGTTGTCTGTTAGCTGGTACCAATCTTCCTGGTTGCTGTTGAGACTCGGTAGAGATGTTGTCTGTTAGCTGGTACCAATCTTCCTGGTTGCTGTTGAGACTCTGTAGAGATGTTGTCTGTTAGCTGGTACCAATCTTCCTGGTTGCTGTTGAGACTCGGTAGAGATGTTGTCTGTTAGCTGGTACCAATCTTCCTGGTTGCTGTTGAGACTCGGTAGAGATGTTGTCTGTTAGCTGGTACCAATCTTCCTGGTTGCTGTTGAGACTCGGTAGAGATGTTGTCTGTTAGCTGGTACCAATCTTCCTGGTTGCTGTTGAGACTCGGTAGAGATGTTGTCTGTTAGCTGGTACCAATCTTCCTGGTTGCTGTTGAGACTCTGTAGAGATGTTGTCTGTTAGCTGGTACCAATCTTCCTGGTTGCTGTTGAGACTCTGTAGAGATGTTGTCTGTTAGCTGGTACCAATCTTCCTGGTTGCTGTTGAGATTCTGTAGAGATGTTGTCTGTTAGCTGGTACCTTCTTCTTCGTACGCTTGTTAGCTGGTACCAATCTTCCTGGTTTCTGTTGAGACTCGGTAGAGATGTCTGTTAGCTGGTACCAATCTTCCTGGTTGCTGTTGAGACTCTGTAGAGATGTTGTCTGTTAGCTGGTACCTTCTTCTTCTTCTTCGTACGCTTGTTAGCTGGTACCAATCATCCTGGTTGCTGTTGAGACTCTGTAGAGATGTTGTCTGTTAGCTGGTACCAATCTTCCTGGTTGCTGTTGAGACTCTGTAGAGATGTTGTCCTTCCACTGACTGTATAACAAAGCTGACTTATTGTGGTTTTACTTGTGCACATCATTAGAGATGATGTGACTTGTGTCAGAAGTAGTAATGTCAAGTCTTGGTCACTGTTTCTGAGCAAATAGAACAATTCCAAATTTTGTGTGGGTTATGTTTCTGCATCTGAGAACCCATGTGTTTGTCTCTAAGAAGTATATGTTTCTGTGTCAAAGAACCCATGTTTCTGTCTCTAGAACCCTTGTTCCAATGTATGAGAATTCATGTTTCTGTGGCACAGAGTCAATCTTCTTGTGTTTGAAAACCAATGTTCCTGTCTAAGATCTAATTTTTCTATGTTTGAAAACCCATGTTCTTGTGCATTAGAACCTATGTTCCTGTATCTGAGAACCCATGTTCTTGTGCCTGAGAACCCATATTTCTGTGTCTGAAGATTTGTTCCAGTGAATGGAAGAAACTTTGTTCCAGTGTCTGAGCACCCATGTTCCACTGTCTGAGAAGCCATGTTCCAATGTCTGAGAAACCTGTTCTGCTGTCTAAGAATCCTTGTTCTGCTGTCTGAGAACCCTTGTTCTGCTGTCTGAGAAGCCATGTTCCACTGTCTGAAAACCCTTGTTCTTTTGTCTGATAACCCATGTAATGACACCAAGTGTAAGCAGCACACATTTTGTGCACTTTTTTTGTATTTCTGCTTTTGAACTGGAGATTGGAATTTGTGAACAGAGTTTAGTTTTACTGCCATTTATTTGAATTTCTGATGGAACTTTCGTGGTTATATGTCCATTAATAGCAGCTGTGAAGTTAAGTGTAACTGTAAATTAATTAGCAGCATTCAAGTAATATGTGAATTTAGTCTGTACATCAGGATTGTCTGAACTGATCTGTACATCAGGATTGTCTGAACTGACCTGTACGTGAAGCTTGTGAAGAATGTGTGATTATGAATGATCTGTTACATTAGCTGCAACTACATTTAGTCAGACTACCTGCCTAGGGCATTCACCAAGAGATAGGCCATCACAAAGGGCAGACAGCAGTATCAAGAGGTAGGCCAGCACAAAGGGCAGACAGCAGTATCTAGAGGTAGGCCAGCACAAAGGGCAGACAGCAGTATCTAGAGGTAGGTCAACACAAAGGGCAGACAGCAGTATCTAGAGATAGGCCAGCACAAAGGGCAGACAGCAGTATCTAGAGATAGACCAGCACAAAGGGCAGACAGCAGTATCTAGAGGTAGGCCAGCACAAAGGGCAGCCAGCAGTATCTAGAGGAAGGCCAGCACAAAGGGCAGACAGCAGTATCTAGAGATAGGCCAGCACAAAGGGCAGACAGCAGTATCTAGAGATAGGCCAGCACAAAGGGCAGACAGCAGTATCTAGAGATAGGCCAGCACAAAGGGCAGACAGCAGTATCAACTGTAGCACACTCAGTTAAGCAGTCTAGAGTCATCCTGGTCTTCACCCATGCTACCACAGTGAGCACACTGCTGTCTCTCACATTATTCTGTCTGGGAACTCGGACAAAATACATTAGCTTCAGACTTCCCTATCATCTCCACCACCATCTAAAATGGCTTCCCGTCATGGAATCTTGTCAGTTGTTGATGTTGTTGTCGCTGTTTCTCTCCTCCTGTCTCCGTGTTTAGGCCCAGCCAATAGCCCCAGAACTGGTTGCCAAGCTGCTTGGTAACAGGGTGGCCGTCAGCCCCATAGTCACAATAGAGCCCAGACGCCGCAAGTTTCACAAACCCATTACCCTGACCATCCCTGTACCACGGGCTGCACAGAAGGGAATGATAAACCAGTATGGTGGTGAACGACCTACCCTGCGTCTACTCTTCAGTCTAGCAGGTAGGTTGTTATTACAAACCGTTATGCCTGCTCTATTGTGTATGAAGCTTGTGTGTTTTTATTGTCTTCTTTACTGTGTTTAGATTCAGCCTCAATTTTGCTATTGAATTGCCTTGTTGAAGATCTGTTCTTTCTCATGTTTGTTCCCAAAGCACACAAACCAAAAGTTGCATTATCTCCAGGTATGTTTGTTCGCCTACCCCTATTCTTCATCTTCAACTGAGCATCCAGTACTCTTGTTTCACCCTTGTTTCACTCTTGTTTCTGTGTGCATCTTCTTACATCATTCCCACATCTCATGAAGTTCATAGAAATAATTCTTCCTTGTACAACACATGTATTGCATCGAACCAGTTAGACTGTCCTCTACAGGATGTACACTCAACCCACCTCTCCCTTGTTCTGCATGAGTAAAATAGTTCCTCAGAACCTGCAAGTGATGAACAGACCTTCAATTGATGTCAGAATAAGTTGTAGCTGGGCTACAAGCGTGGCTATAGTGACGACGTTTGTGTCAGTTTCTCTCTTGCTAATATTGATATACAAATGTGAAAGGCAGCGCTAATCGGAAGAGTAAGCAACACTATTTATAAAATATACAACCTCATCACACATGCGTGCAAGAACATCTGGGTGCAGACTTAACACTGAACTGAAAAGATCTGCCATGACCTGATAAGATGCCTTCAATACCAGCCTCCTGACTGACCAACCTGATATTGGTGATGATCATCAGTGCCAACCGAAGGCTAGGAATTAAAAAATAGTTTCTGATTTCACAAATACATCTCATCTTCTAGTGCTACTAGTTTATCTATAGAAGTACTCAATTGCCAGTAACTGAATTTGGTTCGCAACTTGGGGAAAGGATTTGGGGTTAAGTGTACATACCTGCGTGTCCTTGCTAGCTTTCCTGTAGTCACCACCTACATTTGAATAACACTAAAAGTGCTGGGGTAAGTTAAGACACTGCTGGACTTGATCCTGTTTACAAATAGCGAGGAGTATTGGGAATATGGGATTAGACCCACATTATCTTGACCAATGACACACTAGAGGTTTTGTGGTCAGCAACACTAGGGGTGATGGGGTCAGCGACACTAGGGGTGATGTGGTCAGTGACACTAGGGGTGATGGGGTCAGTGACACACTAGGGGTGATGTGGTGTAGTCAGCAACACATTAGTGTTGATGTGTTCAGCAACACACTAGGGGTGGTGTTGTCAGTTACACAGTAGGGGTTGATGTTGCCAGTTTAACATTAGGAGTGATGTGGTGAGCAAAACACTAGGGGTGATGTGAGTTACACAGTAGGGGTGATGTGGTGAGCAACACACTAGGGGTGATGGGGTGAGCAACACACTAGTGGTGATGTGGTGAGCAACACACTAGGGGTGATGTGGTGAGCAACAAACTAGGGGTGATGTGTTGAGCAACAAACTAGGGGTGATGAGGTCAGTGACACAAGGGGTGATGTGGTGAGTGACACACTATGTGTAATGTGGTCAGCGATACACTAAGGGTGATGTGGTCAGTGACACACTACGGGTGATGTAGTCAGTGACACACTAAGGGTGATGTGGTGAGTGACACACTACGGGTGATGTGGTCAGTGACACACTACGGATGATGTGGTCAGCGACACACTACGGGTGATGTGGTCAACATCATGCGAGCCACCTTTACTTCCCAGGATTGCTCGAGGACATTCTGTAGGCGAGTTCGAAACATAGCTGTTTATGATCTAAAAAATGTCCAGCATCATTTGGGGGTGGAACCTAAATTACTTGGCTGGGCTGCTCTTTGCACTAACCACTGCACTACTGTGGCCTGAGACACACATCTCCCCTTGTTATCATGTCTCCTGTTCTTCCCTCCCCCTCCTCTGTTTGAATGATCAATTTAAAACCAAGTATTTTTGCACAGCAGTCTGGTAACATGTTGACATTTGGATATAGCATGTCTCTCATATTCTCTCTCTCATATTCTCTCTCTCTCTCTCTCTCTCTCTCTCTCTCTCTCTCTCTCTCTCTCTCTCTCTCTCTCTCTCCATCCCCAATGACCTATCATTTCCAAGTGTTGTTATGGGTGTGCTTATGTAGGGACTTGGCCGTTGCAAGCATTAAGTACACCCTGCTATATTGAAGGGATGAAAAGCTAATCAATCAGACTTATGTCTACACCAGTCATATATGATATGTGTGTAGTTATTTCAGTGGCATGTCACTTTGTTGTTTGCTGTTTGGTTTCGTCGTGTCAACAAGTTTCACATCTGTGGTGTCTGTCCGCAACAGTGTTGTAACTGCTGTTCATAATGGCTGAGTGTTGTCAATGTTGTATGATGTGGATGATGGATTTTCATCATTTCTGGAAAATGCAGATGGTGTTTATAAGTCAAAGATTGTTGTTATTTAAACATTGCTCAGATTCAATCCATGCTGATGGTAGGGTCTTCAATCCGTAGTATTAGTTTTATCGTTACTCAAAACCAAAGTGCAGTCATTGAAACACCTTCTTGTTGAAGCTAACACACAATGATAGTAACACCATCAAATGTAAAGATAGTCTATCATGATTGAGATGTCATGACATTCAAGATTAAGGGTGGAAGACACAGGCAGAGTATTTTCCCAGCCATGATAATGCCAGGTTGGCAGTAGCTCACAGAAGCTGAAACTCATACAGTGAAGTCCATTACATGATAATGCCAGGTTGGCAGTGCTCACAAAAGCTAAAACTAATACAGTGAAGTCCATTACATGATAATGCCAGGTTGGCAGTAGCTCACAAAAGCTAAAACTAATACAGTGAAGTCCATTACATGATAATGCCAGGTTGGCAGTAGCTCACAAAAGCTAAAACTAATACAGTGAAGTCCATTACATGATAATGCCAGGTTGGCAGTGCTCACAAAAGCTAAAACTAATACAGTGAAGTCCATTACATGATAATGCCAGGTTGGCAGTAGCATACAAAAGCTAAAACTAATACAGTGAAGTCCATTACATGATAATGCCAGGTTGGCAGTAGCTCACAAAAGCTAAAACTCATACAGTGAAGTCCATTACATGATAATGCCAGGTTGGCAGTAGCTCACAAAAGCTAAAACTCATACAGTGAAGTCCATTACATGATAATGCCAGATTGGCAGTGCTCACAAAAGCTGAAACTAGTACAGTGAAGTCCATTACACGATAATGCCAGGTTGGCAGTAGCTCACAGAAGCTGAAACTCATACAATGAAGTCCATTACATGATAATGCCAGGTTGGCAGTAGCTCACAGAAGCTGAAACTCATACAGTGAAGTCCATTACATGATAATGCCAGGTTGGCAGTAGCTCACAAAAGCTAAAACTCATACAGTGAAGTCCATTACATGATAATGCCAGGTTGGCAGTAGCTCACAAAATCTAAAACTCATACAGTGAAGTCCATTACATGATAATGCCAGGTTGGCAGTAGCTCACAAAATCTAAAACTCATACAGTGAAGTCCATTACATGATAATGCCAGGTTGGCAGTAGCTCACAAAAGCTAAAACTCATACAGTGAAGTCCATTACATGATAATGCCAGGTTGGCAGTAGCTCACAAAAGCTAAAACTCATACAGTGAAGTCCATTACATGATAATGCCAGGTTGGCAGTAGCTCACAAAAGCTAAAACTCATACAGGGAAGTCCATTACATGATAATGCCAGGTTGGCAGTAGCTCACAAAAGCTAAAACTCATACAGTGAAGTCCATTACATGATAATGCCAGGTTGGCAGTAGCTCACAAAAGCTAAAACTCATACAGTGAAGTCCATTACATGATAATGCCAGGTTGGCAGTAGCTAACAAAAGCTAAAACTCCTACAGTGAAGTCCATTACAAGATAATGCCAGGTTGGCAGTAGCTCACACAAGCTAAAACTCATACAGGGAAGTCCATTACATGATAATGCCAGGTTGGCAGTAGCTCACAAAAGCTAAAACTCATACAGTGAAGTCCATTACATGATAATGCCAGGTTGGCAGTAGCTCACAAAAGCTAAAACTCATACAGTGAAGTCCATTACATGATAATGCCAGGTTGGCAGTAGCTCACAAAAGAAACTCATACAGTGAATCCATTACATGATAATGCCAGGTTGGGCAGTAGCTCACAAAAGCTAAAACTCATACAGTGAAGTCCATTACATGATAATGCCAGGTTGGCAGTAGCTCACAAAAGCTAAAACTCATACAGTGAAGTCCATTACATGATAATGCCAGGTTGGCAAGTAGCTCACAAAAGCTAAAACTCATACAGTGAAGTCCATTACATGATAATGCCAGGTTGGCAGTAGCTCACAAAAGCTAAAACTCATACAGTGAAAGTCCATTACATGATAATGCCAGGTTGGCAGTAGCTCACAAAAGCTAAAACTCATACAGTGAAGTCCATTACATGATAATGCCAGGTTGGCAGTAGCTCACAAAAGCTAAAACTCATACAGTGAAGTCCATTACATGATAATGCCAGGTTGGCAGTAGCTCACAAAAGCTAAAACTCATACAGTGAAGTCCATTACATGATAATGCCAGGTTGGCAGTAGCTCACAAAAGCTAAAACTCATACAGTGAAGTCCATTACATGATAATGCCAGGTTGGCAGTAGCTCACAAAAGCTAAAACTCATACAGTGAAGTCCATTACATGATAATGCCAGGTTGGCAGTAGCTCACAAAAGCTAAAACTCATACAGTGAAGTCCATTACATGATAATGCCAGGTTGGCAGTAGCTCACAAAAGCTAAAACTCATACAGTGAAGTCCATTACATGATAATGCCAGGTTGGCAGTAGCTCACAAAAGCTAAAACTCATACAGTGAAGTCCATTACATGATAATGCCAGGTTGGCAGTAGCTCACAAAAGCTAAAACTCATACAGTGAAGTCCATTACACGATAATGCCAGGTTGGCAGTAGCTCACAAAAGCTAAAACTCATACAGTGAAGTCCATTACATGATAATGCCAGGTTGGCAGTAGCTCACAAAAGCTAAAACTCATACAGTGAAGTCCATTACATGATAATGCCAGGTTGGCAGTAGCTCACAAAAGCTAAAACTCATACAGTGAAAGTCCATTACATGATAATGCCAGGTTGGCAGTAGCTCACAAAAGCTAAAACTCATACAGTGAAGTCCATTACATGAAAATGCCAGGTTGGCAGTAGCTCACAAAAGCTAAAACTCATACAGTAAAGTCCATTACATGATAATGCCAGGTTGGCAGTAGCTCACAAAAGCTAAAACTCATACAGTGAAGTCCATTACATGATAATGCCAGGTTGGCAGTAGCTCACAAAAGCTAAAACTCATACAGTGAAGTCCATTACATGATAATGCCAGGTTGGCAGTAGCTCACAAAAGCTAAACTCATACAGTGAAGTCCATTACATGATAATGCCAGGTTGGCAGTAGCTCACAAAAGCTAAAACTCATACAGTGAAGTCCATTACATGATAATGCCAGGTTGGCAGTAGCTCACAAAAGCTAAAACTCATACAGTGAAAGTCCATTACATGATAATGCCAGGTTGGCAGTAGCTCACAAAAGCTAAAACTCATACAGTGAAGTCCATTACATGATAATGCCAGGTTGGCAGTAGCTCACAAAAGCTAAAACTCATACAGTGAAGTCCATTACATGATAATGCCAGGTTGGCAGTAGCTCACAAAAGCTAAAACTCATACAGTGAAGTCCATTACATGATAATGCCAGGTTGGCAGTAGCTCACAAAAGCTAAAACTCATACAGTGAAGTCCATTACATGATAATGCCAGGTTGGCAGTAGCTCACAAAAGCTAAAACTCATACAGTGAAGTCCATTACATGATAATGCCAGGTTGGCAGTAGCTCACAAAAGCTAAAACTCATACAGTGAAGTCCATTACACGATAATGCCAGGTTGGCAGTAGCTCACAAAAGCTAAAACTCATACAGTGAAGTCCATTACATGATAATGCCAGGTTGGCAGTAGCTCACAAAAGCTAAAACTCATACAGTGAAGTCCATTACATGATAATGCCAGGTTGGCAGTAGCTCACAAAAGCTAAACTCATACAGTGAAGTCCATTACATGATAATGCCAGGTTGGCAGTAGCTCACAAAAGCTAAAACTCATACAGTGAAGTCCATTACATGATAATGCCAGGTTGGCAGTAGCTCACAAAAGCTAAAAACTCATACAGTGAAGTCCATTACATGATAATGCCAGGTTGGCAGTAGCTCACAAAAGCTAAAACTCATACAGTGAAGTCCATTACATGATAATGCCAGGTTGGCAGTAGCTCACAAAAGCTAAAACTCATACAGTGAAGTCCATTACATGATAATGCCAGGTTGGCAGTAGCTCACAAAAGCTAAAACTCATACAGTGAAGTCCATTACATGATAATGCCAGGTTGGCAGTAGCTCACAAAAGCTAAAACTCATACAGTGAAGTCCATTACATGATAATGCCAGGTTGGCAGTAGCTCACAAAAGCTAAAACTCATACAGTGAAGTCCATTACATGATAATGCCAGGTTGGCAGTAGCTCACAAAAGCTAAAACTCATACAGTGAAGTCCATTACATGATAATGCCAGGTTGGCAGTAGCTCACAAAAGCTAAAACTCATACAGTGAAGTCCATTACATGATAATGCCAGGTTGGCAGTAGCTCACAAAAGCTAAAACTCATACAGTGAAGTCCATTACATGATAATGCCAGGTTGGCAGTAGCTCACAAAAGCTAAAACTCATACAGTGAAGTCCATTACACGATAATGCCAGGTTGGCAGTAGCTCACAAAAGCTAAAACTCATACAGGGAAGTCCATTACATGATAATGCCAGGTTGGCAGTAGCTCACAAAAGCTAAAACTCATACAGTGAAGTCCATTACATGATAATGCCAGGTTGGCAGTAGCTCACAAAAGCTAAAACTCATACAGTGAAGTCCATTACACGATAATGCCAGGTTGGCAGTAGCTCACAAAAGCTAAAACTCATACAGTGAAGTCCATTACATGATAATGCCAGGTTGGCAGTAGCTCACAAAAGCTAAAACTCATACAGTGAAGTCCATTACACGATAATGCCAGGTTGGCAGTAGCTCACAAAAGCTAAAACTCATACAGGGAAGTCCATTACATGATAATGCCAGGTTGGCAGTAGCTCACAAAAGCTAAAACTCATACAGTGAAGTCCATTACACGATAATGCCAGGTTGGCAGTAGCTCACAAAAGCTAAAACTCATACAGGGAAGTCCATAACATGATAATGCCAGGTTGGCAGTAGCTCACAAAAGCTAAAACTCATACAGTGAAGTCCATTACACGATAATGCCAGGTTGGCAGTAGCTCACAAAAGCTAAAACTCATACAGTGAAGTCCATTACATGATAATGCCAGGTTGGCAGTAGCTCACAAAAGCTAAAACTCATACAGTGAAGTCCATTACATGATAATGCCAGGTTGGCAGTAGCTCACAAAAGCTAAAGCTCATACAGGGAAGTCCATTACATGATAATGCCAGATTTGCAGTAGCTCACAAAAGCTAAAACTCATACAGGGAAGTCCATTACATGATAATGCCAGGTTGGCAGTAGCTCACAAAAGCTAAAACTCATACAGTGAAGTCCATTACATGATAATGCCTGGTTGGCAGTAGCTCACAAAAGCTAAAACTCATACAGTGAAGTCCATTACATGATAATGCCAGGTTGGCAGTAGCTCACAAAAGCTAAAACTCATACAGTGAAGTCCATTACATGATAATGCCAGGTTGGCAGTAGCTCACAAAAGCTAAAACTCATACAGTGAAGTCCATTACATAATAATGCCAGGTTGGCAGTAGCTCATAAAATCTAAAACTCATACAGTGAATTCCATTACATGATAATGCCAGGTTGGCAGTAGCTCACAAAAGCTAAAACTCATACAGGGAAGTCCATTACATGATAATGCCAGGTTGGCAGTAGCTCACAAAAGCTAAAACTCATACAGTGAAGTCCATTACACGATAATGCCAGGTTGGCAGTAGCTCACAAAAGCTAAAACTCATACAGTGAAGTCCATTACACGATAATGCCAGGTTGGCAGTAGCTCACAAAAGCTAAAACTCATACAGGGAAGTCCATTACATGATAATGCCAGGTTGGCAGTAGCTCACAAAAGCTAAAACTCATACAGTGAAGTCCATTACATGATAATGCCAGGTTGGCAGTAGCTCACAAGAGCTAAAACTCATACAGGGAAGTCCATTACATGATAATGCCAGGTTGGCAGTAGCTCACAAAAGCTAAAACTCATACAGGGAAGTCCATTACATGATAATGCCAGGTTGGCAGTAGCTCACAAAAGCTAAAACTCATACAGTGAAGTCCATTACACGATAATGCCAGGTTGGCAGTAGCTCACAGAAGCTGAAACTCATACAGGGAAGTCCATTACACTTCTAAAGGCAAACAATGTTAATTGTTATGGGACACTCCCTTTACTTGTCTATTTCAACTAATGATTGTTATGTCATCATATTAACGATATAACATGATGATAGCCATTCTATCTCTGTTAGGCCAACACATGGTATTCTATTTCTATCAAGATAGCAAATTGTAATCCAATCTCTGTTATAATAACACATGATAATACATTTTCATCATGATAGTAAAATTTTCTCTGTCAAAATAACACATGGTAATTCTATCTCTGTCAAAATAACGCATGGTAATTCTATATCTGTCAAAGTAACGCATAGTAATGCAGTAGGACCTAATTCATACTGCAGGACAAATCCTAAAGTCTGTAGGAAAGAGAAACTCATCTAATAGCAGAAGCTTATGTTATATCCGAATGAATACTTAGATGGTCTAGTAAAATGCTTACACAAGCACATATTATGTGTGTAGTAGAGCTATGCTTAAATAAAGGGAAGTGAAAAGAGTTTACAGTACATATTTTGTTGACCTTAAAATATTGTCTTCCTAAGCTTATGGTCACTGACATATATATGTGATACCAGAGTTATGTTCCAATGGCTTAACTATAGAAGTACCACACACTTACCAGAGTTATGTTTCAATGGCTTAACTATAGAAGTACCACACACTTACCAGAGTTATGTTTCAATAGCTTAACTATAGAAGTACCACACACTTACCAGAGTTATGTTTCAATGGCTTAACTATAGAAGTACCACACACTTACCAGAGTTATGTTCCAATGGCTTAACTATAGAAGTACCACACACTTACCAAAGTTATGTGTCAATGGCTTAACTATAGAAGTACCATACACTTACCAGAGGTATGTTCCAATGGCTTAACTATAGAAGTACCACACACTTACCAGAGGTATGTTCCAATGGCTTAACTATAGAAGTACCACACACTTACCAGAGGTATGTTCCAATGGCTTAACTATAGAAGTACCACACACTTACCAAAGTTATGTGTCAATGGCTTAACTATAGAAGTACCATACACTTACCAGAGGTATGTTCCAATGGCTTAACTATAGAAGTACCATACACTTACCAGAGGTATGTTCCAATGGCTTAACTATAGAAGCCCCACACACTTAAATTTAGAAGTGTGTTTCTGTTTAATTATCTCTTGAGGTAGACGAGACTAACAACTGATCAGGCAAAACATACTGATCAGACCATGTTAGGGTCAGGTGAAATATACTGATCAGACAATGTTAGGGTCAGGAAAAATATACTGACCTAGATTTCCACCTCACTTCCGCACAGTTCTCCCTAAAAACAGACTGTTTCATGGCAGTCTGACTAATGAGGTGGGGAATCAACATGATCCCTGTAATAGGGAGCAACACTCAGTTGAAGCCAAGCATAGCACAACTGCCTGAAGGATCCCAGTCCATCTTCAGCAGCTTCAGTATGTGAGAAAAGCTACTGCAGCCCGCCACTTAACGCCTTTTTCAGGGCACACAAAAGAGTAAACTTACTCATTGTATGGATTCAAAAACTACAGTCATCTTTTGAATAACACACTTGGACTTCAGTTATTGATTGCATTGCTGTCTTTAAACTGAACTTAAGTAGCAGTATTTGCATAACCTCACTTATATCTATATTCCAATGTCTTAACAATTGCAGCACAACCACACTTAGCCAAAGTTATGGTCCAATATCTTGTCCATAGAATCTCACCCATCATGTTATTTGCATAACCTCACTTATATCTATATTCCAATGTCTTAACAATTGCAGCACAACCACACTTAGCCAAAGTTATGGTCCAATATCTTGTCCATAGAATCTCACCCATCATGTTAGACTGATGGGTTTATGGATAACTTTCAACAAACGCAGTGGTAAATAAGTCAAGCAAGTATGTTAGAACTGGACCATGCATGGATGGTCCAAGTCTGAATGAGAAAAAAGGATGGGTCAATTCTCTTCTCCTCCTCCTTTATCAACAAATTCAAAAGTAAGATTATTGACCTTCAGTGATTTTACAAAGTTACAAAGGAAGACTTACGTGAGAGAGCAGGGCAAAGAGAGGTGGAACAGGAAATATTAGGAAGAAGATGGCATGGGATAGGCCTCACATTGTGGATGCCTAAAGCAAATACCAGCAGGCAATATCTGTCATGAAAACAGAGGCAAGAGAATGCCAAGGAGCATTTGTATAAGAGACCTGGAGACTGTTACAAGATAAATGGAGAACCTGGAAAGAATTAGAGAAAATATCACAGACTTGGTCTGCTAGGTGATAAGGGTGAAGTGAGAGGGTTGGGTTGATGGTCCTTGCACCCTGGGGTGATAAGGGTGAAGTGAGAGGGTTGGGTTGATGGTCCTTGCACCCTGGGGTGATAAGGGTGAAGTGAGAGGGTTGGGTTGATGGTCCTTGCACCCTGGGGTGATAAGGGTGAAGTGAGAGGGTTGGGTTGATGGTCCTTGCACCCTGGGGTGATAAGGGTGAAGTGAGAGGGTTGGGTTGATGGTCCTTGCACCCTGGGGTGATAAGGGTGAAGTGAGAGGGTTGGGTTGATGGTCCTTGCACCCTGGGGTGATAAGGGTGAAGTGAGAGGGTTGGGTTGATGGTCCTTGCACCCTGGGGTGATAAGGGTGAAGTGAGAGGGTTGGGTTGATGGTCCTTGCACCCTGGGGTGATAAGGGTGAAGTGAGAGGGTTGGGTTGATGGTCCTTGCACCCCTGGGTGATAAGGGTGAAGTGAGAGGGTTGGGTTGATGGTCCTTGCACCCTGGGGTGATAAGGGTGAAGTGAGAGGGTTGGGTTGATGGTCCTTGCACCCTGGGGTGATAGGGTGAAGTGAGAGGGTTGGGTAGATGGTCCTTGCACCTCATTGTAATAACTGCAAAGATGAAGAGGTAATAGAAGTGTTGGGTAGATGGCATAGTCAGCTGTAAATGTTGAAAGGGTGCAGATTTAGTACCAAAATGGGATATTCCAAATGTGGATTTGGGAATTACTGATATAGACATCCATTTGCCTTGTTACTTCACAATCCCACCACAACAACTGGCCTTTTTGCAGGAAGCCTGTATCCTAGTATATTCAGTGGCAGTTTCAATAGAAATCGTTTTACAAGGTGATATTACAAACTCCATTCACAACTTTCTTCAATCTTCTTTACCGACATACTTAGAAGAGGATTACAGCGGTCTTATTCTTTTCAACCTTTGTATCACTCGGGTGGATGCAGACGTGGTGAGATGTCAATATTTAATCAAGAAGACATAACAAGTTCTTGAAGGGGTCAACATAAGTTCTTGGTAGCCTTTCAGTTGTCAGTCAGTTCATCAGCTGTTACTGTTGTGTCCACCACTTCTACATGACACCACCTCTACCACATGAAACCACCACCTCTACCACATGAAACCACCACTACCACATGAAACCACCTCTACCATATGAAACCACCGCTACCACATGACACCACCACTACCACATGACACCACTGCTACCTCATGAAACCACCTCTACCACATGAAACCACCACTACCACATGACACCACCTCTACCACATGAAACCACTGCTACCACATGAAACCACCTCTACCACATGACACCACCATTACCACATGACACCACCTCTACTACATGAAACCACCTCTACCACATGAAACCACCGCTACCACATGAAACCACCGCTACCACATGAAACCACTGCTACCACATGAAACCACCTCTACTACATGACACCACCTCTACTACATGAAACCACTGCTACCACATGAAACCACCAGTACCATATAACACCACCACTTCTACATGAAACCACCACTACCACATTAAACCACCGCTACTACATGAAACCACCTCTACCACATGACATCACCTCTACCACATGAAACTAGCACACAAAGCCACCAACTTTTTGTGTTGACTGCCTCTAACATGAGCACTGAGGACACCTCACCTAACAGTGCAATGGTGCATCTTAAAGCAACCAATTTTAATGTCTTCACCGCGCTGCTTGCTGTTCCTTGACTAGCTGCTATCTTGTGTATTTTGCTTGTTTTCTTTTTTCTTCACTTACTTCTCTGCTGCATCTAGGCAACACCACCCATGGCCGAGGTAATGATGCTTGTTACTTTCTGTCCTCTACACCATTTTTATGTCCTATCACCTGCAGTAGTTTACCTCAGTGTCAAGATATCAGTCCTGCATACCAGCATGCACATCCTCTAGATAGAGACCACACCATTTATTTTGGCTTTCCGCAGAGAGTACCTAATGTTTGATGTTACCATTTTTCTTTTAACTAGGGCCTTGTTTTTCATATCTAGTTTCTTAGACCTGCACACCTGTACGTGTTGTTACAGCAGGTATAAAGATCTAGCTAATGAGTGAACTAGACTATGTTTTTGTGTCTGCGTGCAGGTTTGCGTGATAGGAGGGCATATATAAGATTGATGTCTTCTCCTTCTCAGTAAAGATAATTGGAACTATGAGAGAATAGATAAGATTGATGTCTTCTCCTTCTCAGTAAAGATAATTGGAACTATGAGAGAATAGATAAGATTGATGTCTTCTCCTTCTCAGTAAAGATAATTGGAACTATGAGAGAATAGATAAGATTTATATTTATCTTTGTGGTCAGTGAAGATAAATGAGAATTACTCATCATAGATAAATTGTACATTAGCTGAACCAGTAGGTATACATTTAGACCAAAGATAAAATTAGAATAACTCAACATGTGTACTCATCTTTTAACATAGACGAGATGAGCAATAAAGGCAGTAATGTGTATACATTAATAAGGATACTACAAAAATCGAGTCAATGCGCATAGTTAACAATGTTTCTTTTTATTATATTTATTTTCAAACTTGTTATTAGTCTTTTAGCAGCTGTCAGGTTTTTGATGTCGTCTTTGTTTTGTGTCATTAATATTGGTTATTTCTATCAATCATCTATTTTACAGCTTTGGTTGGATCAAATCTGTTATATTTAATAAATTTATTTTACTGGTAAACTAGGCAAGTAGATGATGACACTTTGTGAATCTAGAGAGTAGTTTGTCATTTGTTTGTCTCTGTTCACATGATTTATTCTGTTATTTAATCACAATTAGTTTTCAGTTTTACTGGTCTTTCACATGTTATTCTGCCACTTTTATTCATTATTTTTTTTTAAAAATTTCTTCTCCTTCCCCCTACTCATTTCAGATGAAATGTCTGTGTGTATGCGTGAGTTTGTGACTATTTGGATGTTTCACAAGCACTTCAATTTCCCATGCATTTTAGCACACTAATTCAGCACCCAAATTTCCCCAACAAATTTGATCATAAACTTCTCCAACAAATTCACTATGTACAGTAAACATGTGTTGTTTGTATGTAGTGTCTATCAGTCGCTTATCTCTACAACGTGCTGTGATTGAATTCCTGACGGTGGAAGATTATGTGTCCATTGACATTAATCGAAGAATAACTGCTGTATATGCTCACCTGGGTGGATGTCAGTATTGTCACGGGTTGCGACGAACCTTCATGACAAGAATCGCAGCGAAGATTACCGATCACAGTTCTGGATGCACAACACCAAGCTTGCATACACAAACTGATTCGTGCCAATTGCCGTGTCAGCAGAAAGATATTGCCACAATGATTATGATTTCGATTGTGCGAGTCCATCAGAGTTCATGCTCTGCTTCGGTATAGGAAAGTGTGCGAGATGGGGCCCCCCTCCCGCATGCTGACACCAGATATGAAACGGCGTCGACAACAAGTGTGTCAGGAACTTCTGACGCAATATGAACAGGATGGCGATGTCATTCTCTGCCAAATTGTCATTGGTGACCAGTGATGGGCACATCATTATGACCCAGAAAACAAGCGCCAGTCTATGGAGTACAGACATAAGAACTCACTTACACCCCCCCCCCCCAAAAAAAAACAATTCAAGGTCTCCAACTCCAGGAAAACTAATGATGACCATCTTTTGGGACAGCAATGGCGTAATTCACACTGAATTTTTTTAGCACAGCAATACCGTAAACTCTGTTTGATATTTGAAACCTTTGTAGAAACTTCTAGTGTGATTGCTGCGTGTTTGTGTGAGCAAGCACGCAATTCGTCAGCACGGCAATGCTCCCCCACACATGAGTCGACAAACAGGACACCTTAAGTGGCATCGTTACACTTCTGACAAGGAGGTACAAACGTACCTGGCTTCGAGAGAAGAGATCTTAATTGTTCCTCGGCAGGATGCAAAAAACTTGTCCGATGCTGGCGTTTGAGTATGGACCGGGATGGGGACTACTTTGGAAAAATAATGATCAATTACCTAAATGACATTGCAACTTTAAGAAAATGTATAGCTCATGTGTAAATCTTGCACATTAATTAAATTATCTTTGTAAAGGCAAAACTTCAATTCACTCTCGTAGATTTTTGTAAAAAAAAAAAAAAATGTCGTTGTAGGCGGTAGACAAATAATTTGCGGTACCACGAGTTCATAAATTATTTTTAGATTTCCGTTAGTTACATCAGAATTTTAAGGGTTAATTTAGAATTTTGAGATTTCTAGGAGTTACTAAATAATTTGAAGGTTCCAGGCGTTGATTGTTAGTTCAAGGGATCAACACGTTTATTGTTAATTGGATGATTCCAAGGGTTAATAGTTAATTTGATGTTTTCAAGGGTTGATATCCAATTTTGAGAGTTTAAGTTGTTAATAAATAGTTATGGCAGTTACAGCAGGCCATCCTTCAGTTACAGAGCATCATGTTCCAGCAAGCAGGCCATCCTTCAGTTACAGCAGGTCTTCCTTCAGTTACAGCAGGCCATCCTTCAGTTACAGCAGGTCATCCTTCAGTTACAGCAGGTCATCCTTCAGTTACAGCAGGCCATCCTTCAGTTACTGAGCATCATGTTCCAACAAGCAGGCCATCCTTCAGTTACAGAAGGCCATCCTTCAGTTACTGAGCATCATGTTCCAGCAAGCAGGCCATCCTTCAGTTACAGAAGGCCATCCTTCAGTTACAGAGCATCATGTTCCAGCAAGCAGGCAATCCTTCAGTTACAGAAGGCCATCCTTCAGTTACTGAGTATCATGTTCCAGCAAGGAGGCCATCCTTCAGTTACAGAAGACCATCCTTCAGTTACTGAGTATCATGTTCCAGCAAGCAGGCCATCCTTCAGTTACAGAAGGCCATCCTTCAGTTACTGAGCATCATGTTCCAGCAAGCAGGCCATCCTTCAGTTATAGAAGGCCATCCTTCAGTTACTGAGCATCATGTTCCAGCAAGCAGGCCATCCTTCAGTTACAGAAGGCCATCCTTCAGTTACAGCAGGCCATCCTTCAGTTACAGAGCATCATGTTCCAGCAAGCAGGCCATCCTTCAGTTACAGAAGGGCATCCTTCAGTTACAGAAGGCCATCCTTCAGTTACAGCAGGCCATCCTTCAGTTACAGCAGGCCATCCTTCAGTTACAGCAGGCCATCCTTCAGTTACAGAGCATCATGTTCCAGCAAGCAGGCCATCCTTCAGTTACAGAAGGCCATCCTTCAGTTACAGCAGGCCATCCTTCAGTTACAGCAGGCCATCCTTCAGTTACAGAAGGCCATCCTTCAGTTACAGCAGGCCTTCCTTCAGTTACAGCAGGCCTTCCTTCAGTTACAGCAGGCCATCCTTCAGTTACAGCAGGCCATCCTTCAGTTACTGAGCATCATGTGTGTTTGAGCATGGAAGAGGTACATTATTGTAATGATTCATAAGACAACCTCATACCATAAAAAACAAGTCCACAAATAGATGTTTGTGAGTAACTACAGTCAAACTAAGAAACAACAATAGCTAAGTACAGAGTTACAAATCAGTTTTAGATGCAGGTCGCGGCCTGGCCGTAGTCACAGCACTAAAAAGCCAGAAAAGTACTGAACTTAATGATTTAAGAGCAGTACTCTGTTAACTATGCCAGCAGTCCGCACCAAAAAGAGTAGTGGTACAGTGGGTTCCATCCCACTGTAACATCCAAGGCAACGAGGAGGCAGACAGACTGGCAAAAGAAGATACAAGACTACTACAACCAGATGCTAGTGTGACATACGAAGAGTCAAAAAGGCTTATTAGAGCCAGATACATGACCAAATGGGAAACCGAACATACTGGCTACACAAAAAATGATGCCTATTACCAGTTGAACAGAAGAGAGCAGGTCGTGGTCTTCAGACTTCGCACTGGCCACAGTAGACTGAGGTACCACCTATTCAATAAATTGAAGATAGGTGGCACTGACGAATGCATGTGCGGTACTGGGAAAATGACCGCTGAACATCTGCTGCAAAACTTCCCGACATACGAGGATCAGAGAAAGCAGATGTGGCAACTCTAGACAAGCTCTATGGCAGTGTCGACAGCCTCAGGAAGACCGCTGCTTTTTTCGAAAAAATAAAGGTCGACGTCTGACAGTGTACGAAGAAGAAGAAGAAAATGCAGGCCACCACTGACAGTAACTGATGTTTCAGCATAAATAGTCTTTTATCAGGACTCAACAAATGAGAGACTGACCAATGAAAACAAAGAACTAGGTTAAATGTATATTAGTATAAAGAACCAATGAGATCATGACCAGAATTCCAGCATAGGCAAACCTATTCAAGATTGTTTGTGAAACAGACATTTACCAAGTGTAGCTGTTGTCAGATTGTTGTAGTCTATATGTCTGACACTAGTTGTGTGGTTTGTACATGTGTACAGGTCTGCATTGGGTCAGAATACAGACTCTGTATATAGTTTCTTGGTTGGTGGTTGGAGGTTGTGGTTGTATGAAGTATAAAAATAGGCTACTTCTGAGAGGACAGTGAGTAAAAATTGAAGCTCAATGATTAAAACCAGAATTAAAGTTGCACACGTTTCTATAGTTTTGCATACTGAAACATGCATGTAATGATTTATAATATGAGCATTTCTTAGAATGTCAATGAATTATACAAGGATAAGTCAGTAAATAGGTCCCAAACTGTTTAGCGATAGCTGAAAAATGTAATTGGTAGTTTATAAAGGTGTCATTAGATGGCAGCAGCGTCTCACTTTGTGATTTCTGTAGGTAGTAAATGCTAGGTGTCATTAGATGGCAGCGTCTCACTTTGTGATTTCTGTAGGTAGTAAATGCTAGGTGTCATTAGATGGCAGCGTCTCACTTTGTGATTTCTGTAGGTAGTAAATGCTAGGTGTCATTAGATGGCAGCGTCTCACTTTGTGATTTCTGTAGGTAGTAAATGCTAGGTGTCATTAGATGGCAGCGTCTCACTTTGTGATTTCTGTAGGTAGTAAATGCTAGGTGTCATTAGATGGCAGCAACGTCTCACTTTGTGATTTCTGTAGGTAGTAAATGCTAGGTGTCACAATCACGTGTCCAGTGCTCACATTGTAAACAAAGAGCAGTGTGCTTTTTGGGGGACTTACGAACTTTCTGCAAATGATATTCATAAGGAAATGTTTCCTATTTACAATTAAAAGTGTTTGCAGCGTAAAGTGGTGCAATAATAAATGGTTTTCAAGTGCATATCTAATCTACCTGGTAGTTGATTTTAATATCCATTTGTGACTTATTTAATGACTTGCTCTTTAATGTGTGTGTGTATAAAAAAAAAATAATAGCTGCTTGCATCAGGGTCAGCAAACCATATTTTGCCTTCAAGAGGTGACCCTGGAGACAGGCTGCATTCGTGTAGTCTAGCTAAGAGAATAGTGATTGGAGGCAAACCTGACACCAAAATACCTGGTTGAAACTGGATGCATCTGCCTGCAAGGTGCAGATATTGGCTATAAACTTTTCAGGATAAATGCTGGAAAGCCAGAAATGGATGATGAAACGAGTAGATCTCTGAGCAAACTTCAGGTGACTGCTTTGTATTAGGATATACTTTGATGAGTTTCTGCTGTCACATGTGATGATGGACACCAGCTACCTGTACAAGTGACTATGATCAAGATGATTTACCTCTGGAGCTGATTATTTGTTAACTGTGTGTCATTGTTGTTCTTGTCAATGTGTGACATGTTTTGACTGCATTATGTATCTGATCATGTCTGGGTATATGGGCATGTTAAAAAAAATATTTTGATTACGTACCAGAGTGATTTCAGAACTTCTGGTCATTGGTGATGTCTTTCTTAATAAGTAGCCTGACATTTCCCTGCCTTACTTTGTTGTGATTGTTTATCATCCTTTAGCTGATTGTTTACGTGCATGCATGTTATGCTTTTCTTGAGACGTCTGAATTTCACGAGGAGCAAGTCAACATCAAGTTTGGGGTAGACGTTCACAGGGGCTAATAAGATTTTCAAACAAGTTTGGGGGGATCAATGCATGAGCTGTACAAGTTGTTCCTATTGGATTAAGGGTGGTAAACATCAACAGATAATGAGTCAGGTTTTGATCGACTCATCTCATCATCTGACAATGCTCATGTTGTCAAGGTTCGTGAGATGGAACATTCTTATTGTTGTCTAGCAGTTCAGGAAATGAGAGAATATAACATTTCCATTAGAGGTCGTGTCATGAGATTTTAACAGAGAAATTACAAATGCATCGCGTAGCTACAAGGTTCATTCTATGACTCTTGGCACAAGATCTGTAGGACAGTTACATTGTCATATGTCAGAAACTTATGTATCAGCTATGAGGGATGACAGTTTAATGAAGAAAATAACCACCGGCGATGAAGCATGGGTCAATGATAACACATCGAGACAAAAATACAGTCCTTGCAGTGGGTTGGGAAGAATTTGTAAACCTTAAAAAATGAAAGCCATATTGGCAATGTTTTTTACATCAAAAGTGTTGTGTACCATGAATTCTGACCAGAGGAGGAAACAATTAACCACTAGTACTAGCTGCAAGTGCTGGAATGGCTGAGAAGCAACTCCTGCTCCTCCACCAGGACAATGTACCAGCACATCACATCATTGCTTGTTTAGGAAGTTTTCTTCAAGAACTAAGACAGGTTTGCAGACCATTTCAGAAATGAAGGCTAATTCACATGGGGACCCCCTGCATAATTCCCAAACATGCTTACCAGGACAGCTTCTATAAGTGGAAACAGCATTATGGAGAGATGTATTAATAGATGAAGTGGTTATTTAGAAAGAGATGAGGCTGATTAGGTTCAAGGTAATCCCAAACGTGTTTTTTTTCATTTTAAAGTTCTTGAACTTTTTGAAAAGACCTAGTATACAGCATATGCAATTGTAGATACAAAATAGCGGGTATGCTACATATTCAAACTGTTTGTATACTTGTCGAAAATATTGAAGCATGTAAAAAAACAATAGTTAGTGTACAAAGACTTCCATGAATGGACATTGAGTGAGCACTGAAAGTACAGATGGCTCAATATAGATCTGCAGGCATAGACAGGTTGATTCATTCTTACAAGTAAGAGAATTTGGTGACATGGTTGGTTTCTGCTTGTCTGTCTGTCCACAGCAGACCCTAACCCAGCAGTCTGGGAGGATGTCACTGATACCAAGCCAATGACTCTAGTTGACGACTGTGTCTCATTTACAACCACAGTCTCTGCAAGGTAACATCCTTTTATTATTCAGCAACACTGAAAACCAAGTATTGACTATCACCAAGCTTGTTATACATCACCAAGAACTACAAGTTGTGTTTATCATCAGTGTATCATACATCACCAACAACTACAAGGTGTGTTTACCATGTGTATCATACATTACTAATTACAAGTTGTTATCTTCAGTGTATCATACATCACCAACAACAAGGTGTGTTTATCATCAGTGTATCATACATCACCAACAACTACAAGTTGTGTTTATCATCAGTGTATCATACATTACCAACAACTACAAGATGTATTTATCGTCGGTGTATCATACATCACCAACAGCTACAAGTTGTGTTTATCATCAGTGTATCATACATTACCAAGTTGTGTTTATCCACAGTGTATCATACATCACCAATTACAAGGTGTGTTTATCCTGTGTGCTGTCCTTTCCGATGACTGCACTGTCTGCTGTCGCATTCTTTCCTCACGATCAGACAGCCTCTGCTGTTGTTCCAGAAGTGGAATGTCATTATCACTATCAGAATTGCTCCTCGTTTGTTTTGCAACATCTTTATGTGCTCTTGTCTTTCATCATGTGTTGTTGCCCTTTTTGGTGTTGCGCGAGTGTTTTTAAATGGTTCGTCAGTTTCACTTTCTTACAGCACATCTTCCCCACTCTCTTCCTTACTGACTGATAAGTTGTCTCTTCCTTCCATCGGTTCAACCACTTCTCCCACGTGGGTGGATTACGGAAACATGGCTGGTCCTGCTCCCATTCCTCCTCCCCTCCACTCCTTTCCCCTTCATCTGATGAATCTCCTTCTAAATTTTTGTGTCTGTTTTAGTCAAGTTTACTGTTGACTGGTTTCTCCACGTGTAATTTTATATGTCGCATTTTACTATGGCTTAAAAACCTAACCGACCCTATTTTCATTTTAACTAATTTAACAACAGTTTGTTTCAGCGAATTTATAGCTGCACCAATTACTTGTATGTTTTCAAACACTGGCGAAAATTTCCCTGACGTCCAAATTTTACCGACTTGATATCTTCCGTCTCGACAGGTCATCCTTTGATGTGGTCGAACCACCGTCGACCAGTAAAAATTATGTAAGACTATTAAGCACCCAACGCTCAAATGCCTGAATCCTAAACAAATATAACGTTGTTTAACTTGACGTCTCGCCATTTCTTCGTGGGAATAAACGTAATCTGTTTTGTTTTTTTAAATTCTGAGACTCAAGTAGCAACACACAAATGTATGTCGACTGTAATGAATACAATGGATAAGAAATGTCAAAAACTTAACCGTCTTGATTGATTGATTGATGATTGGCAGACTATGGCACACTATTCTAAACTCTTAATCGTAGCTACACACATATCTAAAAAAAAACAAAGAGACTAATCCTTAGGTCACGGGACCAAATTATTACATGTGCTAGCATAGGGTTTTTACTTAAGGTTTTACTGACTCACAACATAGACTGTAAGCCGTTAACTTAACCACAGAATACACTAAAACTGCCGTGAATCATTAAGACAAAACAATATCATTTATTTACATGAATAATGGATACATAAATCCAACAACCAAATAGAACTTCTAAACTAAATTATAATAATATATATACCAAAATACCACAGAAGATCCAAGCAAGTGCTAATGATGTTACTTCTGTAAACTACATAAAACCCAGATTCTACAAACTACATAAAACCCAGATTCTACAAACTACATAAAACCCAGATTCTACAAACTACATAAAACCCAGATTCTACATTTCATATGAAATAACATAAATCCTAAACTTAGCCTAATTTAATAGTATTGTAAATCAATGATTCTAAGTCATGTCCCAGATAGTCTACATTGCTGATCATCTGTCGTTTCTGTCAGGGTTGATGTGAAGCAACTCTAGCTGGCTGAACTACCATAGCAGATGGTGCAAGGTGTCTGCACTAACTATATTCTTACTTCAAACAAATAAACTATAACACTAATTGAAATTAAAACACAACAATGATAACTTTATTTCTACTTGTTCACAACTGACTCTCCAATCTTCATTTTAAGACAAAACCTGGCTGGCTGTAGAAATAAAAAGTAAAGTAAAAAACTTGCTTACGAACTACCACTTGATAAACGAACAGTTACTTGAAAGTCAAACTCTAACTTGATAAACGAACAGTTACTTGAAAGTCAAACTCTAACTTGATAAATGAACAGTTACTTGAAAGTCAAACTCTAACCTGATAAACGAACAGTTACTTGAAAGTCAAACTCTAACGTGATAAACGAACAGTTACTTGAAAGTCAAACTCTAACTTGATAAATGAATAGTTACTTAATAGATGAACCGCAACTTTAGACGAATTGTAACTTGATTTACGAACTGTAATTTGATAGACGAACCATTATGTGGATTGCCACAGGATGGAAAATTCGTGCAACCCAGGGAATTTCGTCCGGGGTCCTATTTTCTTCGTCGTCTGTGGCTTGTAGTATCATTGAATCACCGGATCGCTCTGTTAGTCAAATATCTCTCTAGTTAGACGCTGGATTCTCTGAG
Source organism: Ariolimax columbianus (assembly GCA_036924085.1). NCBI lineage: Eukaryota > Metazoa > Mollusca > Gastropoda > Stylommatophora > Arionidae > Ariolimax > Ariolimax columbianus. The sequence goes on from JAVGWX010000006.1 coordinate 2,944,195, forward strand.
AGAATTCTGTTAGACGCTGAATTCTCTTCAGCATTGCAAATAAGGTAGTATTTAAGATGAGTCACTCGTGTGTGTTCCTCATGACGCACCACCACTATATCTGGTTCTACCACTTGCCATTGCGAAAAATCAATTTCAGTACTAGTTACCTCTCCTGGATAATCTGCAGAACATCTAGGCTCACATCGGGAAAGATTGTCTGTCGAAACCTCTTTTTCTCTGGGCTCTGAAAATATATCTGCTTTTTCTTTCCTCTTCACCGTTATCAAGATGGTTTTGTTCTCACTGTCGACAGATGACGACTTATTCTCCGCTCGCTGCCGACTGATGAATTCTCCAATCTTTGCTCTAGAATATCAATCTGTCCTCTTTGTCTCTTCGTTATCTCGTTCCCAAATATGATCTTGACTTCTCTCTGTCCTCTTCGCTTTGGAAACTGACAATTTGTCTCCCCGATCTTCGCTCTCGAGAACGCTCTCTCTCTACAGCTACTCATGGTCTGGCTCCTGTAGCTCCTATGCGTCTAGGCGTTATGCAAGGTTACGTAGTTTTCAACATCTGTGTGGCTTGGAAACCAACACTACTGTCTATCAATGCTCCCACCCTTTCTAACTGAAATAAAATACGTCTACTATACTATCCCTAATAAAATCTACACAGATAAGATCTGTTACAGCTGCTTTAGGCTATCAAACATATCAACATAAGTTAACAAATGAGTTATGTTTCACTTACAACTGTGGGCAGTTCTCAAGTGTTTGAGACATACCCTTTTGGTATCCGTGTTACACTTATGTCGAACAATTTCGTTCTGACGGCTCGAGTGATGCACCTCTCTTTCCGAACTCACGTACCATTGGGATCGCAGTCCCTAGGATTCTCAGAACCCTTAATCGTGCCAAACTCTTGTACTACTGTGATCACAGTCCTAGGATTCGCTGAATCCTAATCGAACCGATCTCTCGTACCACTGGGATCACGAAGGGCCATCGTTCTTTCACAGACATCAAATGCCATGGTCCTTTGGAGGACAGTCAGACTGCCTTCTAGATCCAGTCAATTCGTACCAAGACGAATCTTCTCACTCGATGTGATCAGATCTCTATCTCCTTTTGTTTGCAGGGTGTCCAAGTGGAACACAAGTGAAAGTCTCTGTGTATGATGGTGTTAGCCACCCCGTAAACGCTCTCTCTCTCTCTCTCTCTGGATCTCCCAAATCCTTTGTGCATTCATTTTTATATCTTATTTACTTAGCTCTAGAAACAAATATGGCCGACCAGCGGTGCTCTTCCGTTCGCTGGCCAGCCATCCTCTCATTTGTTCCCACCCAATATAGAGTCCCATTGGTTGTACGAAACATAGGTCATTGTCCCTTTCTGTGCTAGCCTGTTGTGTGCGTTCTTATCTTCAATCAAAACCCCTACCACTTCAGGGTCCGATAACTAGAATTGGTCAAACCGACACCCACCTCCAAACTAGTCAAGTTTCCAATTTGTTGTGAACCTTTACCTCTCGCTGCTTTGTACTGTGTGAAAGTTTGGTGTTAGGACCGGAGTTTGACCCCTGCTGTCCAACAACATTTAGGCAACCTTTGTTGTCGCCAACCCAATCTCCCCCTGCCCTAAATGCCCATGCTCCAGCTGAAACTGTCACATATCATACATCACTAGCTACATGTTGTGTTTATCATCAGTGTATCATACATCACCACCAACAAGTGGTGTTTATGCTAATTATTTGGATAGACGTGCTACCATACTCTTACCATCCACTATGCCGTCATCAACTTTTCCAGTCAATGAATAAATGTAGCATGATTCTGACAGGCTTTATATCTGCTGTAATATCTCCTTCCCCCAACCCCTTTTTTCTATACTACAATATATTTTTACATACATATGTGGTTTATTTTTACTTTGCTTGTGTTTGCTTGAAGCCTTTTATTGTCAGTATCTTCTCTCCCCCCTTTTGTAAAAGCATTTTGATTAGTGACTTACCAGAAATCAGTATTTGTCTTGTGTCCAGGTTTTGGCTCATTGACTGTCAGAATGTCGCTGAGGCAGCCCAGATGGCCTCTATCCTGTACCAAGAGGCTGTCACAGTTCCCTACATGGCCAAGTTTGTTGTCTTTGCTAAACGTGACTCACCTGAGGAGGGCAAGCTCAGGATATTCTGTATGACAGATGACAAGGACGACAAGACATTAGAGAAACAAGAGAAGTTTTTTGAAGTGGCACGCAGCAGAGATATAGAGGTAAGCTATCTTTTCATGAATTCCAGTATAACTGAGATATAGAGGTGAGCTATTTTATCATGAATTTCAGTGTAGCTGATATATAGAGGTGAGCTATTTTATCATGAATTTCAGTGTAGCTGAACTAATATAAATATGACATATCTAAGCTAGTGGCCTTCCACATGCTGTGTATCTTGGGCATCCGATGGCATGACTACATCCGCAACATGGAGGTTTCTGCTAAAACAGGCTTCCACCCAATCTCAAAAACACTGAACCACCGTCGAGTTTATTTGTTCTTTGTTCTTAATTTCCTGCTATTAAGCCCTGAAAAAAGGGCTTAACAAGTAGCAGGATGTTGCCCAGAGAATGGAATGCATTGTGTTTTAGATTACAGCTTTATTAAGATATTTGCACATTTAGGTCCGACTTCAGCAGGCATTTAGAGTACCGGGTTGCCTTCCTTCGTCGATTCCTTTTCCTTAACCGGTCTGCCATGTTGCAGCCTGTTATCCAGGATCACCACACGGAGGTGTAGAAGGGTCTTGGCAGCTCTGCTTCGCTGGCCTTGATGCTAGCAGTCAGCTATGAATCGCTGCAGCTCATGCACTGCTCAGCATCTTGATCGTTTCTTTGTTCACGGCTGGACCAGGAAACCTCGGCCCACAAGATACTTCACAAATCTTGCTTCAGCGCCATGAAAATTCCCTCGATCGGCTATAGACACAGAAGAGGCCGTCCTTGCACAGTATGGCTTCAGCTCTGGATGAGGCATGAAGCCATGTCACAGCAGTGGGCCTTGGATGTGACGATGCAGCAGGTCATGGACGCCTAAGCGAACTTATTATTATTATCTCAAAATGAATTCTAGTCTAGCAGGGCCCTTATAAGGAAGAGGTATTGGCTGGCTAAAATGTCAGTCCAACATAGTAGTTTTCACTCATTACTAAAATCAATTTAATGTGGACGTAGATCCTCTCTGTGTGCCTGTGTGGTTGGGAAACATGGACATTAAATACTGCATTGGAATGGAAAATCCAGGCCATGGAGATGAGGTGCTTCAAAAAGATACTTGGAATATCATATAGAGATCACGTGACAATTGTCAGTATACATAATACTGTCCGGCAATCTCTATTGGACCATATCCTCCTTTTGATTGTCCAATCAGAAAAGCTTTATTGGTACGGCCTTGTGATATGTTCTCATGGTTTGCCCAATGTGGTACTCCGAGGAGCAGTTCCTGGCAAGAGCAGAAGAGGTCGCCCTAAGATGTGCTGGACACATGATATTCACAAGTGGATGGGTATGACATTGAGTGAATCCACAACACTCGCAATGGATGGAGTGCGATGGACAGTTCATGATGTACTCAGATGTGGTACCCCTACGACCACCTAGGTTACGGGAGAGACAAGACAAGAGACAAATAACAGTTCTATAGGTTATGTATTATATTTTTTCAAATCAAACTAATTCTTAAAAATGCAGACCAAAATCCTTTCCTCTCATGGGTATGTTTTGTTTAAACATACAAGAGTAGCATGCAAGTTGTAGCTCAGGATTTCTTTCTCTGCTTAAAGTTATTCTGGTTGGTAGATTTATACTTTATTTTAAAATGTCAAATTTTAATGACAAAATCTTAAAACACTAGGGCAGCCTGCCAGAAAGGTTGCACTTACATCTTCATTACCCTTTCATGTGTGTCCTCGAGTTGGTGCACGGGAGCTACCATCACAAGTTGTCATCCCTCAGGAATCTTAGGTCAATGCACTTATGTCCTCATGTAGTGGTGGTTACTGTAACCACAGGATGTTGGCAGCCAGCCCCATGCCTGGTCTTCCTTCCATGTTGCAGTGTTACCATTCCCAGCTCCCCTTTCAGGGCCTGCTAACACTTGGCAGGTTGCTGTACATGATGAGGTGCCAATTCCATGCACAACCTTTGTTGTTTGCCTATTGTGACATGCCAGTAACCCTACTGGGGACATGTTCTGTCCTCCATAAGAGGTCACAGGAGACACTTAGTGAACATCAACAACAATATACAATTACAGTGAAGCAAGCTAAGAGTTCCTCTTGTTGAAGCCAAAGTGGTCATATATTATTTGTCTTTCAAGTGTTCAATATCTGTACCTCATAGATAGTTATTGTCAATAATTGTTGCCATTTTACTAACCTATAATGATGTACATGCTCCATTCAATGCGATCATCTTGTTTTAATATTCAGGTACTGGAAGGCAGACCTCAGTTTGTGGAAATGGCTGGTAACTTGATTCCAGTCACCAAGTCTGGAGACCAACTCCATGTCAACTTCAGGGCATTCAGAGAGAACCGTCTACCTTGTACTGTCAAAATTCGAGATCAGGTAAGGAGTTCCTTCACAGAGAATCATGTAAATGTTCTTGGTCTAGTATGTATGAACTGATGTTGACAAACCAAGTAGGATGGCAGTTATTGTTGACGAGCTTTCACAGAATTATGTCATTCATTTATCTTTAGAATGTGTTTTGCGATAAGAGGAATGTTAGTATTATTTAGTGTTTATGCAATTGGAAAGAGTGATTATTTCACTAAATTGGTATAAACAGACAGAAGCTGTTACATGTGAACACATTTACTCATCTGCCAGGATCAAGAAGCCAGTGCCAGAGTTGCCTTCATGAAAGAGCCTAAAGTAGCCAGAGGGGAAGCTCCACAAACACCTATCTGTAACCTCAACATTCGCCTTCCAGATATGGTCATGGTTAGTGATGTGTCCATGTTTTATACCCAGTCTTTTCTTGTTGGTGGTATTCACCAAGTATAAGTTCATCTACAAGTTGAAATGTTCAAACTGATGATCAAATAATCAGACAGAGAAACAATCTACAATTCAGACACAGGCATTCTTTTTCATCTTCTAGCTCTGTGCAGACAGACAGATGCAGGTAATCAGATCTCTCTATGGCTCCCTGCCTCTAATGTTGTTTATCTATCTGTTCTGATGTTAACTTATTCCAGGCAAGAATTGGCAATTGTCTTTAAAAAAAAACAACAAAGCTAAGAACAGAATGGCGTAAGAACAGAATGGCGATAATGAGGAAGATATCAGGCTCAACATGGGAAGCGGACACAGGCACACTAAAGAAACTGTACACAGGTTATATGAGACCAGTGCTAGAATACGGGAAAGCAGCATGGTCCACAGCAACAAAGAATAACTTTTACAAAATAAAAACAACCCAAAACCAAGGTATACGTATTATCACTGGAACTATGAGAACACCAATAAATGCAATGGAGAACATCACATGAATCGAAGGTATGGAGACGCGCAGAGACCAAAAAACACTCCAGCAGGGGGAAAAGTTCAAACGAATGCCTGATCACACAATATAGGACAGGATAAATCGCATGGGAAGAGGGAGATTAAAGAGAAACCACTTCATATAAAAACAAAAGATCTTGCAAGAGCAGACCAAATCATAAGCCAGGCAGTGGTTAGAGATTTAAAACAAACATCCCAAATCCCACCATGGAAAAAAGCCAAGTCCCCTGAGATGGTAGAAACCATAGAGGGAATAGGGAAAAGGGGAACTCAGATAGATTCAGAAAGGAAATTCATCACACAAGAATATCTTAGGAGACTATATCAACCAGAAACATGGACACACTTATGTACAGATGGCTCATCTAACAAAGCCACATCCAATGGAGGGGTCTATAACAGACTAAGGAATGGAGAAGAAAAAAACTTTAGTATTAACAATGGGAACATATTCCAATAATTTCCAGTATAGAAGCAGAGGCATTGAAGGCCGCAGCTGAGCTTGTAATCCTTCTTCTTCTTCGTACGCTTTCAGACGTCGAGCTTATAATCCAAGATAAAGATATCCACCAAGAAAACATAGTATTCCTGACTGATGCGCGTCAGTATTAGCAGCGCTAAAACTAAACAAAGATGAAGATCCCTGACACAGCTCTCAGCAGAACACCCAAGGTTGGTCATACAGTAAATCCCATCCCACTGCAATATTGAAGGCAATGAAGCTGCAGACAAACTAGCAAAGAGTGGAGGAGCATCCCCACAAACAGACCTGAGTATCACGTATAATGAGGCCAAGACCATAATTAAAGCCAACTTCAGGGTAAAATGGGCTGATCAACACCCCGACTTCCGTAAAGAAGACAGCTACTATAACTTAACTAGAGAAGAGCAAGTCATCATCTTCAGACTGAGAACTGGGCATAACAGACTCAAGAGTCATCTTTACAACAAAATGAGGATTGGGACAGGTGCCCATGTGGGGAGCATATCATGACCGTGGAACACATCCTACAAAGCTGCATGCTCACGCACGAAAAGAGAGAACATTACTGGCCTCGTGAGACAGATATGAGACAAATGCTGTATGGAGATGAAACAGCCTTACAAACAACAGTGTCCTTTGTAAGAGAAACTGGAACCTTGATCTGAGGATGAACGAAAAAGAAAAAGAAGAAGAATATATAACAGAAAGTAATCGTACATCTATCTTTATTTGGGTAAGGGAGTTTGATGATGTATAACAAAGAGTAATCCATCCAACCATTCTTTATTTGGGTAAGGGAGATTGATGATGTATAACAAAGAGTAGTCATCCAATTATCATACTCCTTTCTCCCATAGGCTCATCACTGCAGTCCACATGATGGTAGTATTTATGTGCACTTTATTAGTAATGGTTTCTATAGCGTGTTGTTTTTAGTGCTAATGTCATATTGATGGGCAACCATCCTTTTGTCACATTTTACCACATACCACATAGGGGTGTCAGACTCATGGACGATCATCCTTGGTACTAGGAGAGGTATCAGACTCACAGAGAGTCATCCTTGATCCTAGTAGGGGTGTCAGACTAGAGGACAACTATTCTTGATTCTAGTAAGGGTATCAGACAACTAATCTTGATACTAGTAGGGGTGTCAGTCTCTTAGACAACTAATCTTGGTCCTAGTAGGGGTGTCAGTCTCTTAGACAACTAATCTTGGTCCTAGTAGGGGTGTCTGACTAAAGGACAACTATTCTTGATCCTAGTAGGTGTGTCAAACTATAGGACAACTAATCTTGGTCCTAGTAGGGGTGTCAGACTAAAGGACAATTATTCTTGATCCTAGTAGGGGTGTCAAACTATAGGACCACTATTCTTGGTCCTAGTAGGGGTGTCAGACAACTAATCTTGGTCCTAGTAGGGGTGTCAAACTATAGGACAACTATTCTTGGTCCTAGTAGGGGTGTCAGACAACTAATCTTGTTCCTAGTAGGGGTGTCAGTCTCTTAGACAACTAATCTTGGTCCTAGTAGGGGTGTCAAACTATAGGACAACTAATCTTGGTCCTAGTAGGGGTGTCAAACTATAGGACAACTAATATTGGTCCTAGTAGAGGTGTCAGACTAAAGGACAATTATTCTTGATCCTAGTAGGGGTGTCAGACCAAAGGACAACTATTCTTGGTCCTAGTAGGGTATCAGACTAAAGGACAACTATTTTTGGTCCTAGTAGGGGTGTCAGACTAAAGGACAACTATTCTTGGTCCTAGTAGGGGTGTCAGACTAAAGGACAACTATTCTTGGTCCTAGTAGAGGTGTCAGACCAAAGGACAATTATTCTTGATCCTAGTAGGGGTGTCAGACTAAAGGACAATTATTCTTGATCCTAGTAGGGGTATCAGACCAAAGGACAATTATTCTTGGTCCTATTAGGGGTGTTAGACTAAAGGACAACTATTATTGTTCCTTTTAGGGGTGTCAGACTAAAGGACAAATTATCTTGATCCTATTAGGGGTATCAGACTAAAGGACAACTATTCTTGGTCCTAGTAGGGGTATCAGACTAAAGGACAACTATTCTTGATCCTAGTAGGGGTATCAGACTTAAGGACAACTATTCTTGATCCTAGTAGGGGTGTCAGACTAAAGGACAACTATTCTTGATCCTAGTAGGGGTGTCAGACTAAAGGACAATTATTCTTGATCCTAGTAGGGGTGTCAGACTAAAGGACAGCTATTCTTGCTCCTAGTAGGGGTCTGACTCAAGGACAACTTCTTGATCCTAGTAGGGGTCTGACTCAAGGACAACTTCTTGATCCTAGTAGGGGTCCGACTCATGGACAACTATTCTTGATCCTAGTAGGGGTCTGACTCAAGGACAACTATTCTTGATCCTAGTAGGGGTCTGACTCAAGGACAACTATTCTTGATCCTAGTAGGGGTCTGACTCATGGACAACTATTCTTGATCCTAGTAGGGGTCTGACTCATGGACAACTATTCTTGATCCTAGTAGGGTTCTGACTCAAGGACAACTATTCTTGATCCTAGTAGGGGTCTGACTCAAGGACAACTATTCTTGATCCTAGTAGGGGTCTGACTCAAGGACAACTATTCTTGATCCTAGTAGGGGTCTGACTCATGGACAACTATTATTGATCCTAGTAGGGGTCTGACTCATGGACAACTATTCTTGATCCTAGTAGGGGTCTGACTCAAGGACAACTATTCTTGATCCTAGTAGGGGTCTGACCCACGGACAACTATTCTTGACCCTAGTAGGGGTCTGACTCATGGACAACTATTCTTGACCCTAGTCGGGGTCTGACCCACGGACAACTATTCTTGATCCTAGTAGGGGTCTGACTCAAGGACAACTATTCTTGACCCTAGTAGGGGTCTGACTCAAGGACAACTATTCTTGACCCTAGTAGGGGTCTGACCCACGGACAACTATTCTTGATCCTAGTAGGGGTCTGACTCAAGGACAACTATTCTTGACCCTAGTAGGGGTCTGACTCAAGGACAACTATTCTTGATCCTAGTAGGAGTCTGACTCATGGACAACTATTCTTGATCCTAGTAGGGGTCTGACCCACGGACAACTATTCTTGACCCTAGTAGGGGTCTGACCCACGGACAACTATTCTTGACCCTAGTAGGGGTCTGACCCACGGACAACTATTCTTGACCCTAGTAGGGGTCTGACTCATGGACAACTACCCTTGCTTACCTTCCATTCCTAGTGGGATGAAGCAGTCTTCCGAGTCTTTATTCCATAGTAAAGCAGCTAAAAATGCACACCTGGAGAGAAATCATGCACTTACATCAAGTTGCTTCTATTTCTGGACCTACAGGTAGCATAGCACACTTTTTGTTATTGTTAGCTTTGCTAGTGAAAAATACTTGTAAACAAATTTTCAGATTTATGAGAAAAAAATCATTTGATCATGTCTGCAGTCTGACTCAGGTGAGCTGGACACTGACAGAGCTGCTGAAATTCGCAATCGCCATGACTTACTTCGCGGCCAACAACTTGGTAAGTCAGAACAGGACAAATGTACTCATAAGCTCATTTTAGATTTTTTCAATATTGAGATGTCTGGACAAAATTATGAGAAAACTAGCAGACATGGGCAGAACATCTGCCCTTCAGTCGAACTGTACAATAGGAAAGAAACAACAAATTAACAATTAAAGGTTCTCCCTTCTTGCACTCTTTGCCCACCCTCCAAGCCGCACCTTCCTCATCACCACCACCAACATGCTTCACTATCTTCCACCAGAGAAATTTAAATAATACAATTATTTTTTTTTTACTGACCTTTTATTCCCCTGAGGTTATAAAAAAAATTATATTTGGAATTCTAGTATTCAAACAGGCATGTTAATGTCTGTTACCAAGTAGCCGAAAGCTTCGGCTATATGTAGTAGGTACTTTTAGTACTTCCTGCGGCCTACTAGACCTAGGGGAAGATTAAAATAATTTTGGTTGATTTTTAACTAGAATTTTTGTCCAGGCAGCAGCTGTTAGTTAAGCCTACTCTTTTAGATTTCTGCCAAGGTATTTTTAATGTGCTCGACACTTAACACGGGAGTCTGATCTCACTATCTAGAGATCGGAGGAATTTTTACCAGAAAATCCGGGGGAATTTTAACCAAAAAATCCATGTGAAGAAATCATGATCTCCACTGTGATTCGAACCGTGACCGCTGATACTCGAGGCAGACACCTTGCCTCGAGATCACTGAACCCTAAAAAGATTGTCATAATAAAATGGAATGTGTTGATAAAAGTTTCAATCGGAATTTAAACAGAAAATGGAAAGAAGAAAAACATAGTCCTTGACTAGGATTTGAACCATGTATCTCTATCCTAGGCGAAGATCACACCCCTAGACCACTGTGTTGATTTACAATAAAGCTTAGGTAAGAAGTATCTGTATTATTTTCTCAAGAAAGAAGACTGATATATAAAGGGCTCAGTGAGGTGGAGCTCAATCCAATGAGACCCTGCCTAGTGGGAAGTGATAGACTGTGGACCTTATGGTCCATCCAGATTTACTCTTTGTCACCTACCTCCACACCATAGAGATCTGCAGTGCTGGCCATATCTTAGCCAAACACATTGTTGCAGACCTATCCAAAGAGAGGCACATGGCCAAAATGGGTATCTGTCCAAGAGAAGTTGGTAGCCTTGAACTGACTGTTGCCTTTGTTACAATCAATGGTGTGAATATCTGATGGGGAATCAAGGTTTCCAGATCTCCTGCAACCTCTTTCATTTATTTGTTTACAGACCAACATAAAGCCTAGTTTTTGTGTTTGTCATATTCCATCTTTTAGTTTAAGTCATTCATTTTCTTGTACATATGTTCTTTTTTACAATCATCTGTTCAATGTTTCATCATCTGTTCCTTTCTTTAAATGACAATACTACTGTACACGTTTCTTTTAGTTGCAGCTTTTGGTTTCACTGTTTCTAATGTGTGTCATTCTCATGCAGTTATCCAAGACAATGTGAACCAAGCAGAGATGAAACTTTCAGATGTAGCTGACACAGTTCAGGGAGATTGGGTGGTCCTTGCCCAACAGCTGCAGATCTCTATCTCAGACATCAACCACATCAAGAATGACTACAAAACTGTTGGTGACCAGGCCCTGGCAATGCTGCACTTCTGGGCACAAAAGAATGGAGACAAGGCCACAGGTAATCCTGGCTAATTGTGACATCAATCACTTATTGCTGGGACATAAATAATTGTAACTATTGGCTCATTGTGAGAATGTAACCAGACCACATTGTTCATACAACCTTATATGGGAGAACATCATGAACAAGGGCGAGAGGTAGACCAAGGAAAAGGTGGATACAGCATAAACGAGATCTACCATAACATGGGGGGAAAATGTTACTCGAGCCACAAGAGAGTCAAAAGATAAATACATACCACAACATTCGTCTACAAACCAGTAGAAAGTCAGATGAAGAAAGAAGATAGACTTCCAAAGAAATATATGTAGTTCTGAGCAACCACTTGGCAAACAAAGAAGTTCCTCAAGTCTGTACTGCCATCTTCTGTGCTCATAATTCTATACATTAGAATGTTTTGACTTGCTTGAGTTGGAATTGATTGACGTGAATGTTGATTGTCCAGGCATTCTTTTGTCTTCATTGATAACAACAAGTATGATATTTGCTATATGTAAGGACAATAACAAACATTGACAGAAGTTGTTGGTAATATGTAAATCTATCCTTCCATTATTTTCAATTGTCACTCACTTTTGGCATTCTGTTTTACTACAGGCAACCATCTTGTTGAACCTGTCCTTCATTACTTCTCACGTGGCCTCTAATCCCTCTTTAGATCCTCTATTATCAGAGACTAACAGAACAGTTGTATCTTTGAATGAAGCAGTTGTGTATTTAAATGAAGCAGTTGTATATTTAAATGAAGCAGTTGTATATTTAAATGAAGCAGTTGTATATTTAAATGAAGCAGTTGTATATTTAAATGAAGCAGTTGTATATTTAAATGAAGCAGTTGTATATTTAAATGAAGCAGTTGTATATTTAAATGAAGCAGTTGTATTTTTGCTGTTTCATATAGTATTTTCAACATTCAGTGTAGAATGAATATTATTTTCATGCAGTGTCTCTGCCATAATATCTGGAGTCCAACAAAAACTGACCAATTAGTACAAGACCTGGTTTCAGTAAAAAAGTACCACCTTGGTATTAAATTTCTCTATTATTTCTGCAATAAGTACTTAATTAGTATCAGGCCTGTTTTTTGTTGTTGCTGAAGGCTTATTTTTCTGCTGAAAGTATCTGACTAGCATTAGATCTGACAGTTGTTTTTTCCTGACAAAAAGTGCCTGATTAATATTAGATGTCTGGTTTTCTGCAAATGGCACCTGAACTGTATTCAATCACTGGCCTTCAGCAGAAAGTACCTGATTAGTATTAGACATCTGGTTTTCTGCAAAAAGTTCCTGATTAATATTAGATGTGGTTTTCTGCAAAAAAGTACTTGATTAAAATTAGACATTTTGTGTTTAATATTAAACATCTGCTTTTCTGCAAAAGGTATCTGATAGTATTAGATATTGGAATTTCTGTAAAACGTATGTGATTAATATTGGGCCTGGCTCTCTTAAAAGATGACTGCAACTGATATAATGCTTCCATACAGGTATCCAACTGGAAAATGCCTTGCGGAGAATTAACCGTGATGATGTGGTGAGGAAGTGCATGCATAATGTGGTGAGAGTAGACGATGAGGTGGAGGCAGCAGCAGCTCGAGTAGCCATGGATCAGTCAGGTCAGTACAGCAGCATGTTGTAACCTTGTACACCTCCAAGTTTGAGCTGCTCATCCAAAGTACCTCAAACTTTGATCATTCCACTCAGTAGGTCACAGTGTTCCAGGTGAAGCTGGTGGTAACTGAGTTGTGCTATACCACCTGCATGTTCCAGTCAGATTAGTGCATGTTGTATGCCATTAGAAATGAACTACTACTACTCAGGGGAGCACGGGGATGTCAGCTTTGTTTACAAACCCATTGTACCAGCTTTAAATCAGGTCATGCTTTGTCTTGATGGACCGGGTGTGTTGAGGCCTTTTTCATGGTGGGACAGCTTCTCCTAGCTGTTGATCTTGAATGCCCATAATCAGTTTTGATTACTCTTTTTTATGCCCGCCAAGAAAAGTTAAGTGGCGGATTGCAGTATCTTTAATTGTATCTCGAGCGTGCTGATGAAGCTGAACTTTGGTCCAATAGGCTGTTGTGTTATGCTTGGCTTTATCTGCTTGACACTACTATGGGAATCAGGCCAAGCCCCGTCCCGTTAGCCAGACTACCATGATAAAGCCTGTTCCCAGGGAAAAACTGCATAGAGGTGAGCTGGGGGCTAGGCCAGTATATTTCACCTGACCCTGTCTAGCATTGTCTGATGAGTATGCGTTGCCTGACCAGATGTTAGTCTCCTCCCCCCGATCCAACTGTAAATGGGTACCTAACAAAGTCCTACAGAGTTTGTGTTCTGTCATCAGCAATGAACGGAATTTCGCACATGTGGTGGCGCCCTGTTGCAAAGACCTTGTTTCTATGAGCCATTTTCCATATTGTTTCTGGTAAATCTTTAGCACGCATTTGTCAAGAATATCTAGACTCATGCTCCATTCAAAAACAGTGTTCTGGAAAAAAAAATTTTAAATTTGAACGGAGACACTCTCAACAGCTGAATACGCCACCCATATATACACGATATTTTGCCGGTTAAAGTATCGTATGTTTGATTACAAATGGCTTTTGAACAGTTTTAATTTTGTATACGCCGTTTGGAGCAAGCCGACGTTTTGCGAAAGGTCAAGTAGGTTGTTGGGAAAGATCTTTATCGAGTAGATCTGTTTATTTTCTTTGTTCAGATGAAAGAACTACGTTTGAATTGAAAACTAGCAGTTGTGTCGATAGTGTAAACACAGTATCGATACATTGTTGTGGTTTCCATGGTTTTCAATCGGAGCGACTAGGCCTAGTGGTCGAGTCCAAATTTTTTTTTGAGATTTTCATAAATTTTCAACTTCATCTTTTTGTATCTCAGAAACTAACAAACAGACAACAAAAACAATAACACCCACAAGTTATTTATTCAATTGTGTCTCTACACACAAGAAAATCACATTTATTGACAAACAGTAAAGTTACAAATTTTGAAAGTCGACTACCATAGCGAAATGCAAATTTTTCGTTAAAAAATATCTAGCGTGCTAAAGGTTAAATGTGTCTATAGGTAAGAATAGTTCAAGTCAGCATCAGATACTACTTCCTAAAACAAACATCCCAAATCCCACTGTGGAAAAAAGCCAAGTCCCCTGAGATGGTAGAAACCATAGAGGGAATAGGAGAAAAGGGAACAGACAGATTCAGAAACAAAAATTATCGCAGAAGAATATCTTAGGAGAGTATACCCACCAGAAACATGGATACTTGTATATACAGATGGCTCATCTAACAAAGCCACATCCAATGGAGGTGGAGGGGTCTATAACAGACTAAGGAATGGAGAAGAAAAAACTTTAGTATTAACAATAGGAACATATTCCAATAATTTCCAGTATAGAAGCAGAGGCATTGAAGGCCGCAGCTGAGCTTGTAATCCTTCTTCTTCTTCATATGCTGTCAGACGTCGAGCTTATAATCCAAGATAAAGATATCCACCAAGAAAACATAGTATTCCTGACTGATGCCGCGTCAGTATTGGCAGCGCTAAAACAACACAAAGATGAAGATCTCGAGCAATGTATGTTCTCTCTGACACAGCTCTCAGCAGAACACCCAAGGTTGGTCATACAGTGGATTCCATCCCACTGCAATATTGAAGACAATGAAGCTGCAGACAAACTAGCAAAGAGTGGAGGAGCATCCCTACAAACAGACCTGAGTATCACATATAATGAGGCCAAGACCATAATTAAAGCCAACTTCAGGGTAAAATGGGCTGATCAACACCACGACTTCCGTAAAGAAGACAGCTACTATAACTTAACTAGAGAAGAGCAAGTCATCATCTTCAGACTGAGAACTGGGAATAACAGACTCAAGGGTCATCTTTACAACAAAATGAGGATTGGGACAGGTGCCCATGTGGGGAGCATACCATGACCGTGGAACACATCCTGCAAAGCTGCATGCTCACGCACGAAAAGAGAGAACATTACTGGCCTCATGAGACAGATATGAGACAAATGCTGTATGGAGATGAAACAGCCTTACAAACAACAGTGTCCTTTGTAAGAGAAACCGGAACCTTGATCTGAGGATGAACGAAGAAGAAGAAGATACTACTTCTGTTAAGGCAACGACTAATTAAACCATATTCCTCTGAAACTCAATTGTTAAGGCAACGACTAATTAAACCAAATTCCTCTGAAACTTAATTGTTAAGGCACTGACTAATTACACCATGTTCCTCTGGAACTCAATTGTTAAGGCACTGACTAATTACACCATGTTACTCTGGAACTCAATTGTTAAGGCACTGACTAATTACACCATGTTCCTCTGGAACTCAATTGTTAAGGCACTGACTAATTACACCATGTTCCTCTGGAACTCAATTGTTAAGGCACTGACTAATTACACCATGTTCCTCTGGAACTCAATTGTTAAGGCACTGACTAATTACACCATGTTCCTCTGGAACTCAATTGTTAAGGCACTGACTAATTACACCATGTTCCTCTGGATCATTTTCACTTCTGGTCATTATGTGTTCCTAGAGATTGCCCACCGCAAAGCGATGACGGCCACAACATCAGACTGTTTTCTCTTAATAATGTGATGTGCGCTGTATGAGGATTATAGTGAGGAAGAATATGCGCTGGTCATCAATCTCATTCTTATCCCGAGTTACCTTGGCTCAGTGGCAAGACTATTGGTTGAGACCACAGGAGGTAACTCGGGATGCATGCACTCTAGTCTTACTTACCATGAGACCAGGGATCGCTTGAAACTTGCAGGGTTCGATCGCCCACCATTTCCATTGATCACTGTGAGAGGCGAGTGCCTTAACCGCTTGTCTACAGCGTATTGCACAAATGATCTGACCTAATTGCTCAATTCATTGTTATGCCACAGTTGTAACTCCCTGACCTGGGTAAGCACAGAGAGAGAGTAACAATGAGTTTGATACAATTATCAGAGTATGATAAAGAAGACATGCATTTCCTGTAAATGATAATGGGTGTGTTTTGTGCAGGCTTTGACACATTCAAGGAGGAGATTGGCATTACTAAAGATTCCCTGAAGCGTGGCATGTCACTAGATGTACAATATGATGAGCAAGACATCATCAAGGTGAGTCGTCTAGAAGTGAGCTGCTCCCATCAACTGCTTGGTGGCCACTGACTGGCTAATTCAAATATGTACATCTTGTACTTGATTAGATGTCATTTTTCTGATCTGTTGTCATATAAAAAGCTTTCTCTGGTCTGTGATATCCCCTACCATCTGTCTTTGGGTCACAAGTTCCTACTTGTAAATGTGAAGTCTTGGATGTGATTATCTTGTAGTATAAGAGGTACAGTAAATGTGTTATGTAATCAAGTAATACATTCAGGGGAACAACCCCTAGAGAAATCTACCTCAAACTACTTATCATGCAGGAACCCTTGAAATGTAAACTACTTATCATGGAGGATCCCTTGACATGTAAACTATTTATCATGCAGGGACCCTTGAAATGTAAACTATTTATCATGCAGGGACCCTTGGAATGTAAACTATTTATCATGCAGGGACCCTTGAAATGTAAACTACTTATCATGCAGGGACCCTTGAAATGTAAACTACTTATCATGCAGGGACCCTTGAAATGTAAACTATTTATCATGCAGGAACCCTTGAAATGTAAACTATTTATCATGCAGGAACCCTTGAAATGTAAACTATTTATCATGCAGGAACCCTTGAAATGTAAACTACTTATCATGGAGGATCCCTTGACATGTAAACTATTTATCATGCAGGGACCCTTGAAATGTAAACTATTTATCATGCAGGGACCCTTGGAATGTAAACTATTTATCATGCAGGGACCCTTGAAATGTAAACTACTTATCATGCAGGGACCCTTGAAATGTAAACTACTTATCATGCAGGGACCCTTGAAATGATTATCATGTCCCCCAGAATACCAGCACAATGAAGATAATTTATGCAGTGCAAACAATGTTATTAGAACATTATCAGTTAGTTGTCAGTACCATAATTGCCCATACTTTTTGGATAGATTTTAAATAATACTAAACACAAGCAGTAGTTAATCAACTGACTGCCCAGCCAAGCAATCAGCATTCAATCTCCAACTGATACAGGATCATTTTTATAGCAAAAGGCTCAGGGGTTGACTCAGCCTAAAATGTGGGCACCAGAGCAGTTGTTGGAAGTAGCGACAGCCTTGCTGATGAAGATTACATCACCCCTAGTGTATAGTATAGTGTACTGCTGGTTAAGAACATATGTGCACAATGCCCAAACGGGATCTTTACTTTTTTCTAAAGTACACAGCTTGAATATTTATTGAAAAAGTTGAATGACGAGGTAACATGCTCAGTAGGTCACAGCAATATGCCCAGTAGGTCACATCAATATGCTTAGTAGGTCACAGCAATATGCTCAGTAGGTCATGGCAATATACTCAGTAGGTCACAGCAATATGAATATAAAATATAGCTTAATAATTGTGTACTGACATACATGGCTGCTTGGTCAGGGCTCACAACTGTGAACCCACTGACACATAGCTGCTAGGTCAGTGACCACAACTGTGAGCCCACTGACACATAGGGCTGCTAGGTCAGTGACCACAACTGTGAGCCCACTGACATACATGGCTGCTAGGTCAGTGACCACAACTGTGAGCCCACTGACACACATGGCTGCTAGGTCAGTGACCACAACTGTGAGCAGTTTAAAACACAAATTTTAATTATTGTCAATAGCTGTCTCTCATTGAATCCTTTGAGAGCTTTCGTGGACAGCTGGTTGGCCCTAGGAGGTTGTAACTGCTCAATGGCACGGCTACATCACACATGATCTGATAGACCAAGGCTACATCACACATGATCTGACAGACCAAGGCTACATCACCATACATGATTTGACAAACCAAGGCTACATCACCACACATGATTTGACAAACCAAGGCTATATCACACATGATCTGACAGACCAAGGCTACATCACCACACATGATTTGACAAACCAAGGCTACATCACCATACATGATCTGACAAACCAAGGCTACATCACACATGATCTGACAGACCAAGGCTTCATCACACATTAACTGACAAACCAAGGCTACATCACCACACATGATTTGACAAACCAAGGCTACGTCACACATGATCTGAAAGACCCAAGGCTACATCACACATGATCTGACAGACCAAGACTACATCACATTATCTGACAGACCAAGGTTACATCACACATTATCTGACAGACCAAGGCTACATCACACATGATCTGACAAACCAAGGCTACATCACATTATCTGACAAACCAAGGCTACATCACACATTATCTGAAAAACCAAGGCTACATATACCAGTATAACATACACATTGCATTAATAGCAAAAAGTGAAGAATAGCTACAGGAAATGAATTGATGTGAATCTCGTGGACAGCTAGAAACAACTGATGAAGATGTTCTGGTGGGAATCATTGCTACAGGAAATGAATTGATGTGAATCTCGTGGACAGCTAGAAACAACTGATGAAGATGTTCTGGTGGGAATCATTGCACCCACACATGAGATTATTATGCACAGAGAGACTAAATTCATCTTTTGTTTCGGGGCATTTTAAAAATGGGCATATTAGAGAACATTGTTGAGGACTATAGCATTATGTTGACATGTACAGTGCTGGGTAAAAGAATGCAAAGAAAAGATTCATTTCACAGAAAAAGTGAACTAACAGAACTGATGAACAGTACCAGCAAACTCAAATTAGTCCTCATCACATATGTCCATTAATTAGGCAGCATAAAAAGAATTGTCCACTTTGTATATCTACACTGGATGAATGTTATTGTTGTGCTCAAACAATATATGTTCATGTCCGCTTACTTTACATATCTGTCACGTGTAATGTATGCTAACTTCCTGTGTAGTCATCTCTTCAAGTGCTGCGTCTCTGATGAAGTCATGGGTGTCTGTGTTGGGGGGGGGGGGGTGTGCCTGATGTTGTCTGTATATGTGGGGAGTGTCTGATGTTGTCTGTATATGTAGGGTGTATCTGGTGTTGTCTGTGTATGTGGGATGTGTCTGATGTTGTCGTGGGTGTCTGTGTATGTGGGATGTGTCTGTAGTTGTCGTTGATGTCTGTGTATGTGGGAGTGTGTCTGATGTTGTCATGGTGGTGTGTATGTAAACTGTGTCTGTGTCGTGTGTCTGATGTTGTCTGTGTGGTGTGGTGTGTCTGTGTGGTGTGGTGTGGTGTGTCTGTGTGGTGTAGTGTAGTGTAGTGTAGTGTGTCTGATGTTGTATGTGTGGTGTAGTGTGTCTGATGTTGTATGTATGGTATGGTGTGTCTGATGTTGTCTGTGTGGTGTGGTGTTGTCTGTGTGGTGTGGTGTTGTCTGTGTGGTGTGCCTGATGTTGTCTGTGTGGTGTGGTGTTGTCTGTGTGGTGTGC
This sequence comes from Ariolimax columbianus, assembly GCA_036924085.1. Lineage (NCBI taxonomy): Eukaryota > Metazoa > Mollusca > Gastropoda > Stylommatophora > Arionidae > Ariolimax > Ariolimax columbianus. The sequence continues at coordinate 2,963,937 of JAVGWX010000006.1, forward strand.
CTGATGTCTGTGTGGTGTGCCGTGCCTGATGTTGTCTGTGTGGTGTGGTGTTGTCTGTGTCATGGTGGTGTGTATGTAAACTGTGTCTGTGTCGTGTGTCTGATGTTGTCTGTGTAGTGTGTCTGATGTTGTATGTGTGGTATGGTGTGTCTGATGTTGTCTGTGTGGTGTGGTGTTGTCTGTGTGGTGTGCCTGATGTTGTCTGTGTGGTGTGGTGTTGTCTGTGTGGTGTGCCTGATGTTGTCTGTGTGGTGTGCCTGATGTTGTCTGTGTGGTGTGCCTGATGTCTGTGTGGTGTGCCTGATGTCTGTGTGGTGTGCCTGATGTCTGTGTGGTGTGGTGTGCCGTGCCTGATGTTGTCTGTGTGGTGTGGTGTTGTCTGTGTGGTGTGGTGTGGTGTTGTGTTGTCTGTCTGTGTGGTGTGGTGTGCCGTGCCTGATGTTGTGTGGTGTGGTGTGCCTGATGTTGTCTGTGTGGTGTGGTGTGCCTGAGGTTGTCTGTGTGGGTTGTGTACGGTGTTGTGTGTGTATGCCTGATGTTGTCTGTATTTCAGGTGTTTCTGATGTTGTCGGGGGGGTGTGTCTGATGTAATTATGGGTATTACTGTGACTCCAGCTTCTGGTTGTGCTTGTGGCTGTTTGACTGTCTCCTCACATTTATCATTGTCTTTATCCGTTGCACTGAACACAGGGCTTCTTGTTCCATAAATGAGCCTGCATATGTTAAGAGCTGTGATTTTTGTGTACACATTTGTACATATTTTGTGTGTGTGTACATGTGCTGGTTTTTTTACTTAAAAAAAAATCTAGATTGTGCTCATCAAATCACTTGTCGGGGGGCATTATATTATCTGTATTGTGTGTGTGTGTGTGTGTTCGATTGTACACTCATCAAATCACTTGTCGGGGGCATTATATTGTCTGTATTGTGTTCGATTGTACACTCATCAAATCACTTGTCAGAGGCACTATATTTTCTGTATTTGGACTAACTTGTGTTGGTACATGATGTAATGTTATTAAGTCCTCTTAGTTTATAACTAAGACATTCTTGGAATAGACTTGTGAAAATTCACTTGAAACTATCTTTGCTAACAAACATAGTAGGTTGGTCTAAGCATGTTGACAGGCTGAATTTGACTAGCCGTGATCATAGACAGAATTGAAAATAACCATTTTGACTAGCTGTACTATTTTGGAATCATTTAAAACAGCAGTTTTTATACTAGTCATCTGGTGACCCCCTCAGTAGTGTTTTTATTCATTCTTGCATCCGTAGTTAAAGCTTCATTGACCCTAGTTAACATAAGAATATTCATTATTTAATAAATTAATGGGACTGCATTCCAATGTTAGGTTAGTCATTACACCTGTCGAGGTTTGAAAACTTGACTTGGATTAGCACACTTACACTAGTACAATTTTAGGTTAGGCAAGGTTTGAAAACTTGACTTGGATTAGCACACTTACACCAGTACAATGTTAGGTTAGGCAAGGTTTGAAAACTTGACTTGGATTAGCACACTTACACTAGTACAATGTTAGGTTAGTCCAGGGTTGAGGACTTGACTTAACACACTTGCACTAGTACTGTTGACCTGCCAGGATAGAAAGAAAACCAGAGAAACATCCCTCTAAATAGTGTATGATACAGTGAAAAAAAGAGTAACTATAAAGTGCAATCGAAGGGGTGAAGAAGAGAAAGGGGATTATTATGTGTAAAACTAGCTTACATGAATATTTGGTCGATTGAAAACAAAGTAGTGGGTGAGTTGACTTTCCTGGCACATCTGAGTATGGCTACAAACTTAAACCACTCATTTGACATGTCTTGTTATTTGTTGTGATGTGTTCGTTGTTATTGTTTGTTCTTTGTCCCCAGTGGCATTACGTGGGTGTAATTTTTGTTTTTCTCGTGCTGCGGTCATTGAGCCATTACCAATATTTGTTTTTATTGACTTTTGGCCTTGAGTACCGCTGCAGCTTTCATCTTTGATTTGTTTACTACATATAACTAGTCATAATAGCTTTTTGTCAAATTAACACTGTTCTGTAAGATAGCTTTTATGGTGGAGCATTTTGTTCTATGTGGGGTTAGTACTAGATTGTTTTCAGTGATACGTACAGCATTGTATAGACTGTCAGTGTAAATATATGGGTATGAGAGCTGAGTCAAAGACTGTCAATAACATAGAGTCATTGTAGCCTTGTCTAAGCTGTGAGCTTGAAGTCATCATTAATGTATAGGTCTAGTCACATTAGCACCATCCATGCCAGTAGTGTCTGTGAGGTGTAGTCAGCAATGTAGTGAGAGTAGCACCAATATCAACTGCTGGAGAGATCAGTGTTTCTCAAATACCAATTGTATCTAAGGTGCTGAGAGCCAAGTTTTACTGGGACACAGGAAGGGCTTTGGTCTGGCCTCACGCCGCACACAATATAATCACTGCATGTTTCTCTCTTATTTAGATGCTAGAATAACTGAAACTGAAGTCTGCATTAGAAATATCATCTTTCAGATGATTCTACTGCATTTTTATTGCTGCACTTTTGTAATTCTCTCTGACCTAGTCATCTCATTAGTGACCGATTAGTGTCATTCTCTCTGACCTAGTCATCTTATCAGTCATGATTAGTTTCATTTCCCTGACCTAGTCATCATATTAGTGTCATTCTCTCTGACCTAGTCATCTTATCAGTCATGATTAGTTTCATTTCCCTGACCTAGTCATCATATTAGTGACGATTAGTGTCATTCTCTCTGACCTAGTGATGTAATTATCAGTGGCTGATTAGTGTCATTCTCTCTGACCTAGTCATGTAATTATCAGTGGCTGATTAGTGTCATTCTCTCTGACCTAGTCATGTAATTATCAGTGGCTGATTAGTGTCATTCTCTCTGACCTAGTCATGTAATTATCAGTGGCTGATTAGTGTCATTCCTTCTGACCTAGTCATGTAATTATCAGTGGCTGATTAGTGTCATTCTCTCTGACCTAGTCATGTAATTATCAGTGGCTGATTAGTGTCATTCCTTCTGACCTAGTCATGTAATTATCAGTGGCTGATTAGTGTCATTCCTTCTGACCTAGTCATCGTATTATGTCACAAATTAGTGTCATTCTCTCTTACCTAGTCATGTTAAATATGATTAGTGTCATTCTCTCTAACATAGCCATCGTATTATCAGTCACTGATTAGTGTCATTCTCTGACCTAGCAGTTCTATTATCAGTCACCAATTAGTGTCATTCTCTCTGACCTATTTGTGTCCTAAGTAACCTATTATTATTCTCTGTGACTTGTTAGCTTCATTCTCTTTCTGACCTGTTAGCTTAATTCTCTATGACATTTTCTGTGATACATTTATAAATTTAAATGACATACTTGTGTTGTCTCTGTGATATATTTGTATCATTTGATGTGACAAATTACTCATTCTCTGTATGACACATATATTGTGAAACACTTTGAGTACGATCCAAGACCAGACATTGGCTCCAATTGGCAAATTTTATGTCATTCAAAGCTGTACACACACACACACACAGAGAGTTTGCTTGTTTTATTGTTGGAGAAGATGAATATCTGCCATTTGTTAAGGAGAATACAAATAACGTGAAGTCTGAATATTTGTCAGCAATTTCTACGTCCATACAACTAAGCAACAAGATGTTTCAAAACAGGGAGCTTCATATAATCTTTTCTGATGCAATTGTTGTTAGGAACGAAGGCACTTTTGTGTGTGTATTAGTCTATATTTGTTGGTGATATTCAGAAGGAGGGAAGGGGACAAAGGGAAGCCCACGGAATGATAAATTGCAGCAGTTGTCAGGGGGTTTGACCCCCTAGTTTCAGATTGAGAAACACTGAACTTGGTCACACCATCAGCCATCTCATCCTATATTTGTTTCTGCATGCTTTTCACTTTGTGCTACCAACTCAACCAACCAATCAGAATCTTGATGAAATTCAGGTGAGCTAATCAAAATACATTTGAGTTTCATGAACTACTGTCACTATTTTCATGTTATATTTCATTGTTTACCGATTTACAAACTAGCTCCTCGCTAGTTGCATTGGCCTTTCTTCATGATGGGCCATGTCACGCATCCTTCCCCCACTTATATATTTCATTATTATGATGCAAGTTTCTAGCATGCAGGGTTTACTAATATTAGTTGCACTTTCATTTTTGCTAAGATTTGTTTCTCATCACAGTCTGTAGAATAGTGCTCACCTCAGTCCTGTCATTTGTTGCATCAGTAGTTGTGGTAGTCTTCATATTTATTTAGTTTGTAACTCTGCAAAATTGAAGTTTTATTGGCTAGCCATCTTTTGGCGAAGGTACTTTTCTTTCAAGCACAGACATGTATTTTTGGTGATCACCATCAAAACAGCCTACATACAGACCTAAACTCTTGGGCAGCACTAAGAAATATTTCACCATATAAAGGGCGGCAGTCCAGTCATACCACCGGTATTCAGCAATTGATTATAACTTCGGTTTTATTTGAATTTGGCGGAAGTCAGCTTTTGAATACGAAACGTTAAAATCTGTTACAAAAAAGATATGGAAAAAAAACCTGAGAGGTGGTATCTGTAAAACTGTATTTGCTGACAATGCCTTGTTAATTTGATGCAGAAAATGTGCCATAGTTAGAAAAGTGTTTTAGTTTGGTCAGCTTTTGATCTACTACTCAAAGTATTATATCACACTGCTGAATTAGTATTTTGCGGGAACTTCCATCTTCAGTACCTATGTAAACAATTCTATTTTGTTTGGGTAATTATGTGCAGACTCACATGTGTTAGCAACTGTCCATTGTGATATATTTGTGGAGGAGAAAATGTTTTTACTAAACTTATGGCTTTGACACTTCATCAGATTGTTGGCTGTGAGAAGTTATATAGATAGGGAGCTACAGCTCTATGCTCTGATCATATGGGCTGTCAGGTTTTAGACAGATGACCATAGTTCTGTGCTCTGATCATGTGGGCTGTAAGGTTTTAGACAGATGACCACAGCTCTGATCATGTGGGCTGTAAGGTTTTAGACAGATGACCAGATCTCTGTGCTCTGATCATGTGGGATTTCACACAGTACAGTCATCTTCTATCTTCCCTTTCCCATTCAGACATGCGTAAACATATCAAAGATTAGATCTCATATTCATGACAGGCTTGTTGGTTTGGAATATCAAAATATACAAATAAATAATTAAAGACAACACTATTCAAATATCAGAACTTGCTATAAAAAAATAACTGTTCATCATTAATTGAAGAAATAAAAAAGTTAGATCGTATCTAACACCTTTTGATGATAGAAAAAATAAAGGGTGGGAAGACAGGTGAAAGATCTGGTATCATATGACAAGAGGACTGGGAAACTAGACGTCTGAGTTACATATGACATGAGCACTTGGAAAATAAGTGTCTGAGTTACATACATATGACAACAGGACTAGGAAAATAGATGTCTGAGTTACATATGACAAGAGGACTGGGAAAATGGGTGTCTGAGTTACCAATGACAAGATGGCTGTGAAAATAAGTATCTGATATATATGTCAAGAGGGCTGGGAAAATAAGTGAGTTACATATGACAAGAGGGCTGGGAAAATAAGTGAGAGTTACATATAACAAGAGGGCTGGGAAAATAAGTGAGTTACACATGACAAGAGGGCTGGGAAAATAAGTATCTGATATATATGACAAGGGGGCTGAGAAAATAGGTGTCTGATTTACAAATGACAAGATGGCTGGGGAAAATAAGTGTGAGTTACATATGACAAGATAGATGGGAAAATGGTTGTCTGAGTTACATGTGACAAGATAGATGGGAAAATGGTTGTCTGAGTTACATATGACAAGATAGATGGGAAAATAAGTGTCTGAGTTAAATAAATTATGCTAGTGAAAGAAATGTATGATCATTGATGCTAGTAGGCATAACAGCTAATGATGAATATAAAATATTAGTCTATAATGAGTTGCATATTGTCGGTTTATTTATATCACAGTTACAGTAGGACCCTGCATTTTCCTTTTCCAGTCCACTAATATGGTGGTTTTCAATTATGCTCTTGTCCATTTTGTTAGGACACTTGTTACGCACGTTCGACAGCTATGTACATGATGCACTCCCTAGCTCTATCCTAGAAGCAGAAAAGGGTGGTGTTCATGCTGTTTACAATATTTGTGATCTAAGCATCCCTGTGTATTTAGAAATATTTGTCAAACATCAGATTGATTATATTTATACTATATTCAATGTTTTTTTGTTAATTACAATTGCTGCTAGGTGCAATAATGATTTAAAATATGTCGTGAGACTTATCTGTTAATATAAAATTAGCAATGATTAAAGTAAGCTTTGAAAGAAAATATTTTCTGGTAACAAATGTGTGTAATATCTATTTATTCTTGAAGCGTATCATTTGTGTAGGCCTGTCTATGTTGTGCTAGAATACTAGCACTTAGAACCTAACCTTCAATATGGTTGAATTTAAAACTAGTTAGCACATTTTTTGACAATAATTTTCTTCTGTCTTCGTCCAGAAAAGGACGCTGTGTTGTAGTTTACAGTGAGACTGTGATATCTGCTTCTTTTGTCCCAACACATCCGATTACAGTTGGCTTTTTTGAGTAGCTCGTCTGCCTTCGCACCTATCTCTTGGCCAGGCTACTCTAGTGACTAGTACTGCCATTGACCAAGGCGGCTATGTGGTGTAATCGGGTCTTGGTCAGCTATGGTCCGATGACCCCGATGCAAGCAGCCTGCTATGAATCGCTGGCTGCTGTCAGCTCATGCAATGCTGCATCATGGCCCCCATTGAAAGCTGAGATTTTTTTATGGACATTTGTTCATTTGGGTCAGCTATGGAACATGAATTGTTTGTCATCTTTGTGTGTTCATGGTTGCCTGACAAGTTCTTCAGAGAGCGGCTGTCTTAATGTCAGTCTATTATCTCATCTGATATAATAATATGTTTACTGGTTGGATTCAGTTTACTGGTTGGATTCTCTTTACTGGTTGGATTCTGTTTACTGATGTACATTTCATCAGGGTGTGTAAGATGCAAAATGTGTCATAGATCACTATTTGATTTTGTTTTCTTTTAACCATAGATTGAGGTTTTTATCAGCTTTTATTCCCATCATGTTCGTTTAGTAGGTCAATGTTTATTGCTGCAAGACTATGTCATCAACACTCTGATCATCATCTACATGTGGTTTGTTGACATGATATTGTCATCATTTTAATGTAGACTGTCTTGTCTGCAATCTACATTTGGCAGTATATAAAACTCTACATGGTGTCAGGTTAATGTATGCTGTCGCTCACATATACCAAGATATTCATCTTCAGGTCTACACTGCCCTTGGCTCTCATGTAGCCAGATATTGTACAAGGCGTGTTAAAATGAAACCGGACCAAACTGCAACAAGTGAACATACGTACAATGCACATGACGATGTCACTTCTGGTGTAAACAACTCATACCAACCATCAAGTTTGCAAAATTTCATTATCCTCCGACTCATAGTTTCCTCAGCAGACCATTGAAAACATGGTGGGTGTGATACGGAATCTGTCCAGAGTTGATCAGCGAGCGGTGATTCGGTTTCTAACAGCTGAAGGATGTTGACCAGTTGACATTCATCGCAGAATGCAGGCAGTGTATGGTGACAAAAGTGTTTTGAAGACAAGAGTGAAGAACTGGGCAATGATAACTTTGGCATGCTACTGTTAGCTGAAAATTTACACACTCGACTTAGAAATTGGAAAAAAAATTTTTTTTTACTAGCCATTATTTTTAATGCTGAATACGTCACATCCATCTACACAGGTTTTTTTTTGCAGTTAAAAGTATTGTATGTTAGATTACAAATTGATTTTGAACGATTTACCTTCTTATTACGCCGATTGGGGCAGGCCGACTTTTTGCGAAAGGTGAAGGAGGTTGTTGGGAAAGATCTTTATCGAGTAGATCTGTTTATTTTGTTTGTTTAGATGTAATAACTACATTTAAATTGGAAACTAACAGTTGTGTCGATATTATAAACACAATATCAATACGTTGTTGTGGTTTTCATGGATTTATATCGAAGCGATTAGGCCTAGCGGTCAAGTTCAAATTTATTTTTGGTTTTCAATAAATTTTCACCTTCATTGTTTTATATCTCAGAAACTAACAAACACACAACAAAAACAATAACACCAAGTTCTTTAGTTCAATCGTGTCTTTACACACAAGAAAATCATATTTATTGACCAACAAAAGAAAACTTACAAGCTTTGAAAGTCACTACCATAGTGATAATATAAAGTTGCGAACATTTTGGCAAAAAAATGTAGCGTGCTAAAGGTTAAAGAAGTACGTGAGTTAACGCAACAATATGCACCTGACCTGTCTCTGAAGATCTTTCAACTCACATCCTTCTTTAAACATCGTTGTCCAGATCTTCACTGTTGTCTTCAACACACTTTTGTCACCACATACTGCCTGCATTCTGCGATGAATGTCAACTGGTTGACATTGTTCGGTTGTTAAAAACTGAATCACCGCTCACTGATCAACTCTAAACGATTTCTATATCACACCTGCCATGTTTTCAGCGGCCTGCTGAGAAAACTATTGAGTCGGAGGATAATTGAAGTTTTACAAATGATGATTTGTATGTGCTGTTTACACCAGAAGTGACATCATCATGCGCATCGTATGTATGTTCATTTGCTGCAATTTGGTTCAGTTTCATTTGAACACGGCTCGTTTCTTCAGATAAGTGCTGCTCTAGGCTGTCGTGCCACTCTCATGTAGCCAGGTATATCTTCAGGTGGGCACTGCACTAGGCTGTCATGTCACTCACATAGCCAGATATATCTTCAGGTGGGCACTGCACTAGGCTGTCATGTCACTCTCATGTAGCCAGATATTATGTTTTCAGGTGGACACTGCTCTAGACTGTCATGTCATTCACATAGCCAGATATATCTTCAGGTGGGCACTGCACTAGGCTGTCATGTCACTCACATAGCCAGATATATCTTCAGGTGCACTCTGCTCTAGGCTGTCATGTCACTCTCATAGCCAGATATATCTTCAGGTGCACTCTGCTCTAGGCTGTCATGTCACTCTCATGTAGCCAGATATTATGTTTTCAGGTGGACACTGCTCTAGGCTGTCATGTCACTCTCATGTAGCCAGATATATCTTCAGGTGCACTCTGCTCTAGGCTGTCATGTCACTCTCATAGCCAGATATATCTTCAGGTGCACTCTGCTCTAGGCTGTCATGTCACTCTCATGTAGCCAGATATTATGTTTTCAGGTGGACACTGCTCTAGGCTGTCATGTCACTCTCACATGTAGCCAGATATATCTTCAGGTGCACTCTGCACTAGGCTGTCATGTCACTCTCATAGCCAGATATATCTTCAGGTGCACTCTGCACTAGGCTGTCATGTCACTCTCATGTAGCCAGATATTATGTTTTCAGGTGGACACTGCTCTAGGCTGTCATGTCACTCTCACATGTAGCCAGATATATCTTCAGGTGCACTCTGCACTAGGCTGTCATGTCACTCTCATAGCCAGATATATCTTCAGGTGCACTCTGCACTAGGCTGTCATGTCACTCTCATGTAGCCAGATATTATGTTTTCAGGTGGACACTGCTCTAGGCTGTCATGTCACTCTCACATGTAGCCAGATATATCTTCAGGTGCACTCTGCACTAGGCTGTCATGTCACTCTCATGTAGCCAGATATTATGTTTTCAGGTGGACACTGCTCTAGACTGTCGTCATGACCTGAATGGTTTCTTGGAGGTCTACATTTGTAACAGATGATAATAGCACTACTGCTACACAAAGAACATGTTGTTAGAGGTGACTAACTCCTTTATAGTAGAAGACTCTCCAACTCATTAGTTTGCTGTCCCAGTCATTGAAACAGATGAAATGTCTGCTTAGTGTGTTCTGGGTTTAACTTAAAGCTCTTGTAACAATAACCCATGTACAATATAGGAATTCAAGTCTGAATACTGTATTTCCTCGTGGATCGAAAGAAGAAGTAAAGACAGTTGTCATGTGAGCATGGTATTAGTTGTTATCTAGACACATTGTTCTGTGAAAACCTACATAGCTGTTGCATGCAGCAAGTTGAATGTTGCTAGCAGCATGTTGGGTGTTGCATGATGCAGAAAATCTGAGAGTATTCGCTGGTATTCCAGGAATCAGAATCTGCAGCAGAGGAAAGTCCAACAGGTGGGAAAGGTTACTCGCAGGATGAACTAAGAGATGACGCTCCACAGACACTATCGGGTGAGTTCAAATCTTTGTTTCAATCTATGTATTTGACATGCATATCACTGTGTGTAGTGAGTCAGTATAACTTGTGCAAGTGTTTGATGTGTATGTAAGTGGAAAAACTGGGTTCTTCATCACTGACTGTCTTAGTTACTTGATTGCTACTATTCTACACTGACCTATAGTTTGCTACAGAGAACACCAGACTATTCTTCTGCTTTCCAGTCTAGTCCCTGTTCTCGCGTTTTGTTACCCAAACTGACTTCTGATGATCCTAGAGGTCTGGCCCCCTGTCACTGGTTTCTCATGATAGTTTGTCCTCTGGCATTCTCCCAAAATGATCAAACTACCATAGTTGGGATTGCATTCCTCATTTGAAATTCGTGGGGACGGCGTGGGCTAGTGGTGAAGTGACGCGGCTCACAATCCAAAGGTGCTGGGTTCGATCCCCATCACAGCACCGGGGAAGCAAACGCTTAGAAAATGCGGGAGGAAGCAGACCCTTTCATAAAATGCATGCTGAAGTCGGATGCACTGGGCTAACAGGCGCAAAATAAAAACCACAGTGCAATGCACACCGCCTTGGGGATTAGAGAAATGATACGTAAATAAAAATGTGTAATGTTAGCGTTTAACATCACATTCCCAGTTATAAGACATTGTATGTGTACTTTTGTGACTTGCATTATATTCATAAAGTCATGCAGCAAAATAATGTGCTAGTGTCGCAGTTTTGTGTTGCAAACTAAAACTGTCTTGTCTGTTTCTATTAGTCAGTCTATATAATGAAAGTCTGCTCCGTTTCTATTAGTCAGTCTATATAATGAAAGTCGTGTCCATTTCTATTAGCCAGTCTAAATAATGAAAGTCTTGTTAGATTCTATTAGCCAGTCTATATAATGAAAGTCTTGTTAGATTCTATTAGCCAGTCTATATAATGAAAGTCTTGTTAGATTCTATTAGCCAGTCTATATAATGAAAGTCGTGTCCGTTTCTATTAGTCAGTCTATATAATGAAAGTCGTGTCCATTTCTATTAGCCAGTCTATATAATGAAAGTCTTGTTAGATTCTATTAGCCAGTCTATATAATGAAAGTCTTGTTAGATTCTATTAGCCAGTCTATATAATGAAAGTCTTGTTAGATTTTTAGCCAGTCTATATAATGATAGTCCTGTTAGATTCTATTAGTCAGTCTATATAAAGAAGTGACTGTCCATCTTTGTTGTGCTATGGGTTGATGCATCTGTTACAGGGCATCTATGGGTTATGACCAACAAGATGTTCCATATAGATTGTTTGTCAGCTGGTCACTGTTTTAGCTTGTATGTGTTGACCTGCATTACATTCATCAGTAATGTCAAATTCCAGTAAGCTCTTGCTAAAATTATGTGATGCAAATAAGTGCCAGACCACTAGAACAAGAAGATATGCAACTCAGTATACTCTAACAAGGGAAACAATTGCTGAAAACAGACAATGACAGAAAATTCTCAACATTTATACATTATTCCATGAAAAGAAATGTCCAACAACAGAATTGGATGACAATCTTTATGGGCAGAACGTTGGGATGAACTGTCATACATTATGTGGTTGGTATGGTCCATGATGGTGGAGAAGGTGAGGATGGAGGATGTTAGGTCACCATGATGGTGGAGAAGGTGATGATTGAGGATGTTAGGTCACCATGATGGTGAAGAAGGTGATGATGGAGGATGTTAGGTCACCATGATGGTGAAGAAGGTGATGATGGAGGATGTTAGGTGACCATGATGGTGGAGAAGGTGAGGATGGAGGATGTTAGGTCACCATGATGGTGGAGAAGGTGATGATTGAGGATGTTAGGTGACCATGAGGGTGAAGAAGGTGATGATGGAGGATGTTAGGTCACCATGATGGCGGAGAAGGTGATAATGGAGGATGTTAGGTGACTATGATGGTGATGATGGAGGATGTTAGGTCACCATGATGGTGGAGAAGGTGATGATGGAGGATGTTAGGTCACCATGATGGTGGAGAAGGTCATGATGGAGGATGTTAGGTGACCATCAGGGTGGAGAAGGTCATGATGGAGGATATTAGATGACCATGATGGAGAATGTTAGGTCACCATGATGGTGAAGAAGGTGATGATGGAGGATGTTAGGTGACCATGATGAATAGAGTTGTAGAATCTGATGTTAGGTGCTGTTCACACAGATTCTGTCAGAACTATCCTCTTCTAGGACAGCTTGATACCATGTTAATTGTTGTTGTAAGTCGGACGTTGTTCGGTGAAAGTTAAGTTTGCAGCAGAATGTATAATCTGTGCAGGCTGCAAATAAGAGACACCACATCAACATACGACCATCACATTTGAAAACCTGTCATACTTTCTTCTGCGTTTGTCCTGGAAAGGGCGTTGTAGTTTACTGTGAAGCTGTGAAATTTGCGCTTTTCTGCCCCACACATCCGACTTGAAGTGGCCATGACTTTCAGGCTCGACTTAGTTAGTTTGTGAAATGGGAAACAAATGCCTGAGCTGCATAAATGGCTGTGGTCAGAAAGATCAGAGTTGCATGTAGACAGTTAATAGTCAAACATAACTAAATAACACACACACACATTTGCACATTGAGTTCCGTCCTTATACAGACAAAAGTGCCCAATCACCACATCATCATCATGTATATAAACCCAAACCCCAACTAATTATTAGCGGCAGCGTCTCCCTCGGACTGGACAAGCTATGATTTCATGGAAGCAAGCATTGATGACCGCAGACCACCGGTCCAGCAGCTTCAATCAGCTGAGGAGGAGAATGAAGAGTCACGCCGTAGAAAGGAAGCGTACATTGACTTTGCTCTTCAGCTGAACCAGCTAGCTGAGATGGAGGATTCTCGTTTGTCTCGCCAAGGTATCAGTTGTCGAGGACATTCACATCATTGCCCATAGACTTTTCAGTCAAGCCTGCATTATACACATGTTCAGTTTGAGCTTGCATATCATATTACTCACCCACAGGCCACTATTCTTTGGCCCTGACCAGTAGTGGCTTTTATTTTATCATGGTGGATTCATTTGCTCGCCTGTTATTTGGTTTGATTATTTTTGGGAATGTTTGAATATAGTTATTTGTGCATGTATTGATATTATCACTGTTACATTATTCACACACTAATTTGCTGCTGCATGTAAATACTGATTTATTTCAAATGTATTAAAAACCTCCCATCATCCTTCTCGCATTGCAGCAAATTTTTATTTTCCCTTTTTGCCTGGGTGGACAGTTTTTTAATTTCTTGGTTTTAAAAAGAAATTATTTTCTCGAATAAAATCTTCATGTAAGAATATAGGTCATACATTGTGTGGGATAGAGGTACAAGTAGCAGAATAGGTCATGAGGGACATGGTATACATTGTGGTGGATAGAGGTACAAGTAGCAGAATAGGTCATGAGGGACATGGTATACATTGTGGTGGATAGAGGTACAAGTAGCAGAATAGGTCATGAGGGACATGGTATACATTGTGGGGGATAGAGGTACAAGTAGCAGAATAGGTCATGAGGGACATGGTATACATTGTGGGGGATAGAGGTACATGTAGCAGAATAGGTCATGAGGGACATGGTATACATTGTGGTGGATAGAGGTACAAGTAGCAGAATAGGTCATGAGGGACATGGTATACATTGTGGTGGATAGAGGTACAAGTAGCAGAATAGGTCATGAGGGACATGGTATACATTGTGGTGGATAGAGGTACAAGTAGCAGAATAGGTCATGAGGGACATGGTATACATTGTGGTGGATAGAGGTACAAGTAGCAGAATAGGTCATGAGGGACATGGTATACATTGTGGGGGATAGAGGTACATGTAGCAGAATAGGTCATGAGGGACATGGTATACATTGTGGTGGATAGAGGTACATGTAGCAGAATAGGTCATGAGGGACATGGTATACATTGTGGGGGATAGAGGTACATGTAGCAGAATAGATCTTGAGGGACATGGTATACATTGTGGGGGATAGAGGTACATGTAGCAGAATAGGTCATGAGGGACATGGTATACATTGTGGGGGATAGAGGTACATGTAGCAGAATAGATCTTGAGGGACATGGTATACATTGTGGGGGATAGAGGTACATGTAGCAGAATAGGTCATGAGGGACATGGTATACATTGTGGGGGACAGAGGTACATGTAGCAGAATAGGTCATGAGGAACATGGTATACATTGTGTGGGATAGAGGTACATGTAGCAGTATAGGTCCGTAATATGTGAGGGGATTGTGGTACATATAGTAGTATAGGTTTGTGAGGGAATTGTGGCGCATGTAGTAATATCGGTTCGTGAGGGGATTGTGGCACATGTAGTAATATCGGTTCGTGAGAGGATTGTGGCACATGTAGTAATATTGGTTCGGGAGAGGATTGTGGCACATGTAGTAATATCGGTTCGTGAGAGGATTGTGGCACATGTAGTAATATCGGTTCGTGAGAGGATTGTGGCACATGTAGTAATATCGGTTAGTGAGAGGATTGTGGCACATGTAGTAATATCGGTTCCTGAGAGGATTGTGGTACATGTAGTAATATCGGTTCGTGAGAGGATTGTGAACCTCGAGCTCTGCTTTACCGTTGCACCACCCCCTCTCACTGACTACCTGCCTTCGGGTGGCTGGTTAACAGTCTTGCTATCTCCAGTGTTTAATGTTAGAACTGAGAAAACAACTCCAGAGTTTGCTTTCCAGCAGTCATAGACTGTAGACGACATGTCATGTTACAACACTGAAGCCCTCATATCACATACAAGGCACCAGCATATGATTTGTTAGTCGTGACTTTGCGCGTATTAACACGGTGTGCCAGTTTGTCTCATAGTTGAAAGCTAAGTCCAAGCTTAACACGGTGTGCCAGTTTGTCTCATAGTTGAAAGTTAAGTCCAAGCTCTGTATTACAGAGGAAATGGTTTTTAAAAAATTGGAGGGGTTGAAAGTGAATAAATGTCCAGGTCAAGATGGTATTCATCCAAAATTGCTGTATGAAATTAGAGACCAACTAGCAAAACCATTGGCTATATTATGTTCTCAATCACTTACAAAAGGGATTGTTCCACGGGATTGGAAAGATGCAGGAGTGATCCCCTTATTCAAAAAAGGCAAAAAATCAGATCCAGCAAATTATAGACCGGTGAGTTTAACGAGCAGTTTGTAAATTGTTAGAGTCAATAATCAAAGAAAACATTGTAATGCATTTAGACAAATTTAATCTTATAAGAAATAGTCAGCATGGGTTTACTAGAGGGAGATCATGCTTAACAAATCTATCAGAATTCATGGAGGAGGTTACTAAAATATTAGATAAAGGGGAGCCAGTGGATGTTATTTATCTAGACTTTGCAAAGGCCTTTGATAGAGTACCTCATCAAAGATTATTTCGAAAGTTAAAATCACATGGAATAGGTGGGGAAGTTGCCAAATGGATTGAAAATTGGTTAACGGGAAGAAGGCAGAGGGTGGGCATAAATAAGGAGTACTCTGAGTGGAGTGAAGTGAAAAGTGGTGTGCCACAGGGCTCGGTTTTGGGACCAATTTTGTTCTTGATATTTATAAATGATTTGGACATTGATATGAGATCCATGATTGCAAAATTTGCTGATGACACAAAACTATGCAGTAGTGTCTCATCTAAAGCGGAAGTGGATATATTGATGTCGGATTTAGATAAAATTCGAGAATGGTCTGTAAGCTGGCAAATGGAGTTTAATGTAGATAAATGTACAGTCATCCACATGGGTAGATCCAATATGGAACATAATTACAGAATGGGAGAAACCAATATTAGAAAGATAGATAAGGAAAGGGACCTAGGGGTTATAATAGATCATACAGGAAAGGTGAGTGAGCAAGTTAAGGTAGCAGTGAAAAAGGCAAATGCAATGTTAGGTATGATAAAAAGAAATATTAAACATAGGAGCAAGGAAGTGATCGTCAAACTGTATAAAGCTTTAGTTAGACCTAGATTGGAGTACTGTGTACAGGTGTGGAGTCCTTATCATAGAGGGGACATAAACATGCTAGAAAGAATACAAAAAAAGAGCGACAAAGATGATAGTGGGATTCCAGAATTACAGTTATGAGGAACGACTCAGAAAAACCGGCCTACAGTGTCTCGAAGAGAGAAGAATTCGTGGTGACTAAATACAGGTTTGTAAAATGATCAGAGGAATCAATAAATTAGACTATAACAAGTTTTTTAAAATACAGCCACCTACAATAACACGAGGGCATAGCTACAAGCTGACTAAAGAGAGGTCCAGGTTAGATATTAGGAAATATTTTTTTAGTCAGACAGTGGTGTCTGCTTGGAATGCATTGCTAGTGGAGGCAGGGACAGTTAATGCATTTAAGAATAAACTGGATGCACATAGCTTTTAGAGCAAGGTGATGTTAATGTAACTGGTTGTATACAGACTCCGCAGGGTCTTCTAAACCAGTATAAAGACGTTAAAGTTAAGTCTAAGCTTAACACGGTGTGCCAGTTTGTCTCATAGTTGAAAGCTAAGTCCAAGCTTAACACGGTGTGCCAGTTTGTCTCATAGTTGAAAGCTAAGTCCAAGCTTAACACGGTGTGCCAGTTTGTCTCATAGTTGAAAGCTAAGTCCAAGCTTAACACGGTGTGCCAGTTTGTCTCATAGTTGAAAGCTAAGTCCAAGCTTAACACGGTGTGCCAGTTTGTCTCATAGTTGAAAGCTAAGTCCAAGCTTAACACGGTGTGCCAGTTTGTCTCATAGTTGATAGCTAAGTCCAAGCTTAACACAATGGTACCAACATTTCAATGTGCTCTATATGATTTCTAGTTGGCGTGGGACGTACGCTGTCACTTTCATATTTGTTTTCCTTTTCTCTATCTCTCCTCTTTCTCCTTGTCTCACGTCACTGTCTCTCCATACACACACAGGTAAATCTATGTCAGTGACCTTGATGTTTAAGTACAAGTTCGCGTCGGTTGTGTGCAGCGTGTCAGAAAAACAAGGGCAACTTATTTCTCATAACTATCATGGCCATCATCTTATCTTGTCATACCCACTTTTTTTAAATTTCTGCACTTCATTACAACAGAAGCGCTGTAGCGTGGCCCACCTGTACATAGTACATACGATGTCATTGTGTGCGAACCGGTCATGCGTGACGGCCTTGATACCCAAATCGTATAAGATGTACAATATTTAGGATTACATTCTCAATTGTAGCAGTAAAACTAACCAGTATCAAAAATTGGGAGTGGACTAAAAGTTGACAGAAGAGCAGCTATATATGTGTTTGTGTGTGTGTGTGTTAGATTTGGTCTATTTTTCGCGCTTATTGCCACATGTGTGTGTGTTAGATTTGGTCTATTTCTCGCGCTTATTGCCACATGTGTGTGTGTTAGATTTGGTCTATTTCTCGCGCTTATTGCCACATGTGTGTGTCTGTTAGATTTTGTCTATTTCTCGCGCTTATTGCCACATGTGTGTGTGTGTGTGTGTTAGATTTTGTCTATTTCTCGCGCCTATTGCCACATGTGTGTGTTAGATTTTGTCTATTTCTCGCGCCTATTGCCACATGTGTGTGTGTGTGTGTTAAATGTGGTCTATTTCTCGCGCCTATTGCCACATGTGTGTGTGTGTGTTAGATTTTGTCTATTTCTCGCGCCTATTGCCACATGTGTGTGTGTGTTAGATTTTGTCTATTTCTCGCGCCTATTGCCACATGTGTGTGTGTGTTAGATTTTGTCTATTTCTCGCGCCTATTGCCACATGTGTGTGTGTGTTTTAGATGTGGTCTATTTCTCGCGCTTATTGCTACATGTGTGTGTGTGTGTTAGATTTTGTCTATTTCTCGCACCTATTGCCACATAAGTGTGTGTGTGTGTGTTAGGTGTGGTCTATTTCTCGCGCCTATTACCACATGTGTGTGTGTGTGTTAGATGTGGTTTATTTCTCGCGCCTATTACCATATATGTGTGTGTGTGTGTTAGATGTGGTCTATTTCTCGCGCCTATTACCACATGTGTGTGTGTTAGATGTGGTCTATTTCTCGCGCCTATTACCATATGTGTGTGTGTGTTAGATGTGGTCTATTTCTCGCGCCTATTACCACATGTGTGTGTGTGTTGGATGTGGTCTATTTCTCGCGCCTATTGCCACATGTGTGTGTGTTAGATGTGGTCTATTTCTCGCGCCTATTACCACATGTGTGTGTGTGTGTGTTAGATGTGGTCTATTTCTCGCGCCTATTACCACATGTGTGTGTGTTAGATGTGGTCTATTTCTCGCGCCTATTACCACATGTGTGTGTGTTAGATGTGGTCTATTTCTCGCGCCTATTGCCACATGTGTGTGTGTTAGACGTGGTCTATTTCTCGCGCCTATTGCCACATGTGTGTATGTTAGATGTGGTCTATTTCTCGCGCCTATAACCATGTGTGTGTGTGTTAGATGTGGTCTATTTCTCGCGCCTATTGCCACATGTGTGTGTGTTAGACGTGGTCTATTTCTCGCGCCTATTGCCACATGTGTGTGTGTTAGACGTGGTCTATTTCTCGCGCCTATTGCCACATGTGTGTATGTTAGATGTGGTCTATTTCTCGCGCCGATTGCCACATCAGTCGATAATTGAGTATTCCTCATATACGTTTTGATAGTGGTCGGTAAAGTGCCCAGTGTTATAGAGGTCTGCTTACGTGATTGGCTTGGTTGGTGGTATTAGTTGTAGGTTGTCTGGCGATATCGCTCACGCCGTGTCGGGAGAGAACCGAAAGGTGATCAGTGTGTGCCTGATGTAGGACGTAGCACGCCGAGTCGTGTGTGAGTTCCCGAGATGTCATTTGGAGGTCAGTGCCGCACACATGTTGTTTCCTACTGTTGTGAGGGTTTACTTCCACGTGTGGCTGCCGTTCTGGACGTTCGTGGTCCATCTCTGGAATCCTGGACGTGAGTACCCCACTCGTTCCTTTAGTTAGCTCGTGGACATTCATTATATCTCTGGTCTTTAGTTGGGTTGTGGACATTCATTATATCTCTGGTCTTTAGTTAGCTTTTGGACATTCATTATATCTCTGGTCTTTAGTTAGCTTTTGGACATTCATTATATCTCTGGTCTTTAGTTAGCTTGTGGACATTCATTATATCTCTGATCTTTAGTTGGGTTGTGGACATTCATTATATCTCTGGTCTTTAGTTGGGTTGTGGACATTCATTATATCTCTGGTCTTTAGTTAGCTTTTGGACATTCATTATATCTCTGGTCTTTAGTTAGCTTGTGGACATTCATTATATCTCTGATTTTCTTTTTAATGCGCGTAGGAAATACAATAGTGGGATGTCTCATTGCTAGTTGTTAATTTCTTTCTATCACTCCCGCTTGTTATTTTCGCGTTTTGTTATTTTTGCGCTCTAGCGTTACTTTCTCTGGCCTCGGTTGTTTGATGATTGGTCCTCTTATGAGTTCAATGACCAGGCACACACCTGTGTGCTGTACATGCAGACACGCATCTGCTGACCCATTGACCTTCATTTGTAAGGAGATGTAGGCCAGTACACTTGTTACGGTCCAGCTGACATATTAGGGTCTGGCTGACTTGTCATGTGGTCCATCTGAAAAGTCATAGGCCATTTAACGGAACAGTTTCTATAGCTTTCTTTCAAAACCATTTGGCTAATTCTACGCTACAAGTTGTTGTTTTTTTTTACAGCATAATGAACTAGTGACAGATTAGTCCAAAATGTCTATTAAACTGATGATACTACTATCTTTCTGTCATTTATTGTTACTTTAGGTTCTATGATTACTATGACACAGTCCATGCTACGATTCCAGAATTAATGTATTGTATCCCAAAATGACACGGCACACTGCAAGTGGACAGTCTATTGCATGCATTCATTATTTCTTCCAATGTACTGGTTTCACTTTATTGCTATTTGTTTTGAAAAATTGTTTTCACTCTTAGCCCCATTCTTGTGTCTCTAAACTCTCTTTCACTCACTACCACCATTCTCTCTCTCCCTCTCTGTTGCTCATTCTCTTCCTCTCGCTCACCTCCTTTCTCTCTCTTTCTCATATTCACTCCTCTGTCTTTCTCTCTTTCACTCTCTCAATATTTCTCTCTCTGGCTCTACTCTCTCACTATCTCTCACTCTGTCTTTTTAATTCATTCTCACTCGTCTCTCACACTCCTACTTTCACTCTATTTCACACATTACCTCATACTCTCAATCTTGCTCACTACCTCACTCTCCCTTCTTTCTCCCTACTCCCTCTCACACACTCGCTCAATCATGCCCACTCTCTCCTTCACTCACTCACTCTCTCCTTCACTCACTCACTCTCTCCTTCACTCACTCACTCTCACAACTCACTCCCTCTCTCTAACTTGCTTTTATCTTGACACAGCAGAACTACTTCAAACACATCAAATACAATATCAACTAGATATTACCATGTGTTACAGTTATTGGCATCACTAAGAACTGCATGATTCATGATTGATGATCAATTTAAAGTTAGTAGAATTGCTTGTTTGAAAGCCACAAAGATTGTGTTTCCTTCATTTTAACTTATATTTTCTTCTTCATTAACTTTACATTATTACAGGTTGCCTTGTTCATTTTAATATTTTCTTGAACATTTCTCCATGTATTAGGGTTTTACCCACACAACAAATTTCTCCATGTATTAGGGTTTTACCCACACAACAAATTTCTCCATGTATTAGGGTTTTACCCACACAACAAATTTCTCCATGTATTAGGGTTTTACCCACACAACAAATTTCTCCATGTATTAGGGTTTTACCCACACAACAAATTTCTCCATGTATTAGGGTTTTACCCACACAACAAATTTCTCCATGTATTAGGGTTTTACCCACACAACAAATTTCTCCATGTATTAGGGTTTTACCCACACAACAAATTTCTCCACGTATTAGGGTTTTACCCACACAACAAATTTCTCCATGTATTAGGGTTTTACCCACACAACAAATTTCTCCATGTATTAGGGTTTTACCCACACAACAAATTTCTCCACGTATTAGGGTTTTATCCACACAACAAATTTCTCCATGTATTAGGGTTTTACCCACACAACAAATTTCTCCATGTATTAGGGTTTTACCCACACAACAAATTTCTCCATGTATTAGGGTTTTACCCACACAACAAATTTCTCCATGTATTAGGGTTTTACCCACACAACAAATTTCTCCATGTATTAGGGTTTTACCCACACAACAAATTTCTCCATGTATTAGGGTTTTACCCACACAACAAATTTCTCCATGTATTAGGGTTTTACCCACACAACAAATTTCTCCATGTATTAGGGTTTTACCCACACAACAAATTTCTCCATGTATTAGGGTTTTACCCACACAACAAATTTCTCCATGCACCTGTTTTTACCTTTGTTGAAAATCAAACTGCCTGGTAGTGTTTAATTTGTCATGTTTTTCTTCATTTGGTGATGCATAATTGATATGCATGAGTTTTACAGTTGGGAATGTTTCCTTAGAGTATTAAGATTGTATATAACAGCATGGGAACTGATGGCAGTGAATCTGATTAAACTGAGTCTGATTGAACTGAATGATGGGACCGAGTCTGATTGTACCAAGTCTGATTGAACTGAATGATGGGACCGAGTCTGATTGAACTGAATGATGGGACCGAGTCTGATTGTACCGAGTCTGATTGAACTGAATGATGGGACCGAGTCTGATTGTACCGAGTCTGATTGAACTGAATGATGGGACCGAGTCTGATTGTACCGAGTCTTATTGAACTGAATGATGGGACCGAGTCTGATTGTACCGAGTCTGATTGAACTGAATGATGGGACCGAGTCTGATTGTACCGAGTCTGATTGAACTGAATGATGGGACCGAGTCTGATTGTACCGAGTCTGATTGAACTGAATGATGGGACCGAGTCTGATTGTACCAAGTTTGATTGAACTGAATGATGAGTTCCCTATATTTAGATATTTGTTTATGTTGATTCATGTTTGTACACTTATTTCAATCATGAGATAGCCACTTTTTATAGTTTAGCAATATAGATGATAAATACAAAACATGGGAATGTCTGAAAACCTGGGATGTACACACCTGAGAACAGGTTATCCAGTTATAATGTCATGTGTCTGATGTGTTTCACTGTAATAATAACAAAAGACTCACATTTTATATCATGATCAGATATTATATTATCAAATTAATTTTCTGTATAAGAGATTCACATCTAGTGCAAAGTGTATGTATTAGATAATACCACATCTAGTGTAAAATGTATGTGTCAGATAATACCACATCTAGAGCAAAATGTATGTGTCAGATAAGACCAAACATAGTGTAAAATATATGTGTCAGATAAGACCACACCTGAAGTAAAATTTATGTGTCGGTTAGGACCACAGCTAGTGTAAAATGAATGCATTATGTTGTATGTGGCCGGCTTTGAACATCTCCTTCTATTCCTGGACAGATTCTGATGACCAGTCTCCACCTTCTATTGGAGAGGATGAAATATTGAAATCTTCCAGGATCAGCGCTGATGAGACATTGCCATCACTTAGAACTGAGTTCTCCTCAGAATATCAGGAACAGCGAGAGCAAGTGTCAGAGAGACCTCATGTTACATTTTCAGGTAGATTTTAGTACTCAACTGAGATGTAACCCAGTAGCGCAGTGGTTAGTGCTCTGACTGCCCAGTCCAACCATCTAGGTTCAATCTCAAATTCATGGAAGATATTTTTTTGTAATGGATCTGGCACTAACCTACCTCAACAATTGTGTACCAGAGCAATTCTAAGAGGTAAAGATAGCCGGTGTGATGCTGGCCACACCACCCCTAGTGTGCCGTTGGTCAAGAGAATATGGGCCTAACACCGTATTCCCAATATGTCAGACAGTTTGTAAGCAGCATCTTCACTTTTCTCTTTACCTAGATGTGCACCGATACATCCATGTCTAGGATGGTGCAAAACCCAGGGTTTGCCAGCATAGACAAACATCACGTCTGTTTGACCAATTTGTTTTTATCAGGAGGCAACAATATATGATGTGTTTGTTGTGTCAAATAATAATGTTGAATGCTGACATGCAAACACAACTGGTCTTGTCCATCCAGTAGATATTTTATAGTTTAAGATAGGATGATGTAAGCCACATTTGTAAAGGAGTATGTCCAGTTATATTTCTACAGTTATTAAGATATGAATATCCCTAGTCAGCGTTCTATAATTACTTAAATAAGATTATCCTTAGTCAGCTTTTTATAACTACTCAAATACGAGTATCCCTAGTTATATTACTATAATTACTCATATTAGTACCTCTAGTTAACTTTTGAAACAGACTCGATCCTTTCACTTTGATTACCCCGCTGTTTAGCCAACTTATTCCTCTTACATTATTTCCAAATTCACGTGAAAAACATGAAAACTGATTCTTTCATAGAGAAATGCATGGTTATTTAACAAAAATATACACCACACATGTGATGGTATGTGATCTCTTATGTCGCTGCTACACCTTTTTGTACCATGTGATGGGGGACTGGATTCCTGGTGTGTGCTACACCTTTTTTGTACCACGTGATGGGGGACTGGATTCCTGTTTTGTGCTACACTTTTTTGTACCACGTGAGTTCTTATTTACTGTAGTCCAGATTACAGCTTCATCTAAAGGTGACTAGTTCACATCACTGAAGTTCTGGAACCAATTAAGCATCTAAAGGTGACTAGTTCACATCACTGAAGTTCTGGAACCAATTAAGCGTTTGTTTGGCTAAACCCAAATTATCACTTCTTTAGATTTTGCACTGTGAACTCAAGACTTGGGTCGTCTTGCCACCACATCTCTCTCGGGCGTTGGAGTCAGTCAACTGTCATTTTCAACAGGCTTATAGTGGAATGCCTATGAAATTCAGTTCCAGCATGCTTTTCTTTAAATGATTTCTGCTTCAGTTTTTATTAGTCTCCTAAGCTCTGCCTATTCAACTTGGACGTGCAGCATGCAAACCATGTGGTACTTGAGTCACCACCCCTTGACCCGCTCGCGTCACAGTTTGGCTTGTCCCACTTGCTAATATGTAAATTGCTCATTTCTGGATTCCCTATTCTTCCAATATACTCCCTACCACCTTTTTCCTGACACATCTTGTCACTGTATCATAGGCAATTCTAACCCCTACCAAGTGGAGGAAGACTAACGTCATGATCAGGCAAAATATATTGATCATTAGTGTTAGTCAGGGTCAGGCCTGCTTCCTTGTAGATCTCACTGGAACCGAGCTGTTTATATGGCAGTCTGGCTAACAGGGTGAAAGATTGTGATCCTCGCAGTAGTGAGCGACATGAAGATGAAGCCAAGCATAGCACATACACCTGGAGTATCCCAGTCTACCTTCATAAGCACGCTCAGGATGTGAGGAAAACTGCTGCAACCCGCTCATCAGCACGCTCAGGATGTGAGGAAAACTGCTGCAGCCCGTCACTTAACATACTTTTCAGGGCGCACAAAAGAGTACATTTAATCATTGTGGGCATTCGAAACAACAACAACCCATACTAATCTAACTAGAAGTCTTAGGAACAATGCCCAGATTTAACATGTGATTGACACGTGTTAAATCTATTGCACTAAACTATGGATAACTCTTGATAATAGCGAAAGTAATTCTATGACAATCCAGGAAAACAGAATTTGCCTGATGCCCCTACCCTCTGTATGAACCCCTGCACATGTTTTATTTCTCTCCCTATCTACTTGCTTGCTTTCAAGCTAAAATTAGTTTACATTTTCTAAGCTACCATTAGTGTTCAGTGGCCAAATAGGCTTGGGATCATGGTTGAGATCCCTGTGGAATCCCTGACATGACACTGAATCCCACATTGTCACATATATAACTGACATATGAGACTCACAAATGTGACACTGTCACATTTTCTAACTACTCATATAAGAGTATCTTTTGTAAGTTTGCAATAATCATTAAGATAGGATTATCTCCAGCTACTTTTTAAGAGCTATTAAGATTCTGAACAAAAATGAAAGCTTTCTTAACATCGGACTATTAATAGTTAAAGAACTTCAAAATACTTAGAAATGCATAATTTCTATGGAATGTGTAATTGCTGTCTAGCATGTATCTTGTTAAACAATGCTTGTGTGTAGATACCGCTATTAATAATAGTTAGATGGACAACTTCTGTGTAGATACTGCTATCAATAATAGTTAGATGGACAACTTCTGTGTAGATACTGCTATCAATAATAGTTAGATGGACAACTTCTGTGTAGATACCGCTATCAATAATAGTTAGATGGACAACTTCTGCTATCAATAATAGATGGACACCTTCTGTGTCGATACTGCTATCAATAATAGTTACATGGACAACTTCTGTGTAGATACTGCTATCAATAATAGTTACATGGACAACTTCTGTGTAGATACTGCTATCAATAATAGTTACATGGACAACTTCTGTGTAGATACTGCTATCAATAATAGTTACATGGACAACTTCTGTGTAGATACTGCTATCAATAATAGTTAGATGGACACCTTCTGTGTAGATACTGCTATCAATAATAGTTACATGGACAACTTCTGTGTAGATACTGCTATCAATAATAGTTAGATGGACAACTTCTGTGTAGATACTGCTATCAATAATAGTTACATGGACAACTTCTGTGTAGATACTGCTATCAATAATAGTTAGATGGACACCTTCTGTGTAGATACTGCTATCAATAATAGTTACATGGACAACTTCTGTGTAGATACTGCTATCAATAATAGTTAGATGGACAACTTCTGTGTAGATACTGCTATCAATAATAGTTACATGGACAACTTCTGTGTAGATACTGCTATCAATAATAGATAAACAATTTATGTTTAAATACAGCTACTGCTATCATTAATAGTTAAATAAACACTGCGCAGATGTCAATAGTTAAAATTCTGTTTAGATGCACTTCTCTGACACTAACTATTTTCTTTTTTGTTCACTGATCACTGTTTTAGCACAATCTAAGAACTAGTTACATAATGGTCTGTTTTCTTGTCCTTTAAATGATATTTGTTACTGTTGCGTGTTTAAAACCAAAATTATTATGTCTATGATTTAATTATTACCATCTTTGGCACAGTGAAGGTTTGTTTGTTTGATTGAATTTCTGCTCATGGTTGCCATGGCCAGTCTAAACATGTTGAAACTCTTGGTTTTAGACCAACCAGTCAGTGTCGAGTCAGACAACAGGGATGACGAGTATGATGAAGAGGAAGTTCTAACACCTCCCCCAAGCCCCACAGACAAGTTAGACACAGGTACACCATTGTCTCATATTTATATAATTGTAGTACAATTATATTCAAAAATTAATCATATTTATATAATTGTATTACAATTATATTCCAGAATAAATTTCACGTTAACTGTTGATTCCTATACCAGATTACCATAAACCTGCTTGGCCATCATCTATACAATTTACAAATTTCTGCTGTTCCTGAATCATTCAGTAAAATCAATCTTGTCGTCCTATGCTTGGCTGAATATGTGGACCAAAACATATCCAGACAGGGTCTGCCAATTCTAATAATGAAGGATGCCTGAAAAATATTTCAATCGAGCTATTCCACCTGGGGCTAGTATTTTTTAAATAGTTTTTGTTGTAAATAATGAATTTGTTCTAGTATCACGGTTTTCCATGTCTATCTCTGTCTGTCCATGTTTTACAGACATGCCACAGTGTAGACATAGCCTAAATATACATATATATAAACAGTATATTTTCCTGACATTCTCAAGGATTTCATAACTGTTTTGGTCATTTTATTTGTTTGTGCTGTCAGTTTCTGGCATAACCTTTATCTTGAAGATAGTCACTGTGTACTTCCATTGTCCTATGTTTGCTGCGAAAGAGGAGAGAAGCGAAGATGACGACGGAGAGGAAATGACACAGATAGTTGAAACCTACCGGGTGTCAGAGGATGGAAATGTTTGGAAAACTATTCAGAAAACCACAACAATCACAACGGACGGCAGCACTGAGCGAATTGAAGTTCTAAAAGGTATTCCCCAGAAATTGCTTCTTTGAACTATTCAGTTTGGTTGGCACTTTGTCACGAGTAGTGCCATTATCCCTCTTTGGTTTTTTATGTGTTTGCTATGGCTAAACAGAATGCAACAAATTTCAAACTCGCTTTAAAAAAAAGTAAGGCCACATTTGGTGCAGGTTCTACATGTCTTTTGGGCATTTGCCCACTACCAGCATCTGTGAAAATCATGTCTTTCCGGTGTTTGCCCAGTACCAGCATCTGTGACAATCATGTCTTTCACATGTTTGCCCAGTGGCATCATCTGTGACAATCATGTCTTTCACATGTTTGCCCAGTGCCAGCATCTGTGACAATCATGTCTTTCAGATGTTTGCCCAGTACCAGCATCTGTGACAATCATGTCTTTGACATGTTTGCCCAGTGCCAGCATCTGTGACAATCAAACCTTATCACCAGCCATATTACGTATATACTACATGCATTGTTAAGATGGACTTTGTTGCATTTATCTTGTCTTTTTTCCCCCACCAATTTGTTATTGCCTTTTTCGTTCCTTTTTCAGTTGCTTATGTATAATAGGCGGTGTAAAGAGTTTACGTTGTATATTTTCTTATGTGTATGTGTGCTTATTTGCTGTATCCATTTGATACATTTGGAATAGTAGTCATTTTCTGTTGGACATAACCTGAACAGTTTGACTCTTATGTGCCATGTTGGCTTGTTTAATCCTTAAACCAAACATGGCTGTTTCTGTCAGTCATACAACTGTGATTATGACAATTCTGGATGTTATTTATATCTCAACATTCATATGGTTGGGTCATTCATCTATCCATCATTCGGTTGGGTCATTCATCTATCCATCATTCGGTTGGGTCATTCATCTATCCATCATTTGGTTGGGTCATTCATCTATCCATCATTTGGTTGGGTCATTCATCTAGCCATCATTTGGTTGGGTCATTCATCTATCCATCATTCGGTTGGGTCATTCATCTATCCATCATTCGGTTGGGTCATTCCTCTATCCATCATTCAGTTGGGTCATTCATGTATCCATCATTCAGTTGGGTCATTCATCTATCCATCATTCAGTTGGATCATTCATCTATCCATCATTCGGTTGGGTCATTCATCTATCCATCATATGATTGGATCATTCATCTATCATTCATATGGTTTGATCATTCATCTATCCATCATATGGTTGGATCATTCATCTATCCATCATATGGTTGGATCATTCATCTATCCTTCACATATTGGAGTCATTCATCTATCATTCATATGGTTGAAGTCATCTATCTATCCATCATATGGTTGGGTTATCCATCTATCATATAGTTGGGCCATCTATTTATCCATCATATGGTTGTATCATTAATCTACCCTTCACATATTGGAGTCATTCATCTACCTATCACATATTGGATTATTCATCTATCCTTGACATATTTGGGTGATTCATCTATCCTTGACATCTGTTATTCACTTGTTTTGGCCATTATTTTATCCTTCACTTAGTGGTTTATCCCTATATGGGTGATCCTTACTTCACTTGAATGGATCATTCATCATCACTTGAATGGATCATCCATCATCACTTGAATGGATCATCCATCATCACTTGAATGGATCATTCATCATCACTTGAATGGATCATCCATCATCACTTGAATGGATCATCCATCATCACTTGAATGGATCATCCATGCCACATGCATCTATACATTACTTTATAGGCAATCCATATATTACTTTAATTTTTTGTTTTTCCCCTCTATTATTCATCTATTACTTGAATGTGTCTTCCAACAGTAATCGTACGATCCATCCATCATTGCATGGGCCATCCACATATCCATCCATTCTTTCATGTGTCTTCCATCTAGCCATCCATCCCTTGTATGGCTATCTATATATACATCATCGCATGAGTCCATCTATTCATCCACCATTGTATGAACCATCCATTCACAGCTTATAGTGTACTAAATATAAATTGTAAGCTTATTACTAATGTCACATACCCCGACAAACCTCCTCTCCATTCAAAAAACAAAATGAAATTGCTCTGAAGATGTTTTACTATAGTTTATCTTCTTCTCTCACTTCCTCTCTTCCTACCTGCTTTTCCCCCTCACCTTCTATCTAAGTAGTCACTGGTCACCTTGTGTCTGTTGTCACTTGCTACTGCTCACCTTGTCTCTGTTGTCACTTGTCACTGCTCACCTTGTGTTTGTTTTTGTCACTTGCCACTGCTCAGCTTGTGTCTCTGTTGTCACTGCTCACCTTGTCTCTGTTGTCACTGCTCACCTTGTCTCTATTGTCACTTGTCACTGCTCACCTTGTGTTTCTATTGTCACTAGTCACTTCTCACCTTGTGTTTCTATTGTCACTAGTCACTGCTCACCTTGTGTTTCTGTTGTCACTTCTCACCTTGTGTTTCTATTGTCACTAGTCACTTCTCACCTTGTGTTTCTATTGTCACTAGTCACTGCTCACCTTCTGTTGTCACTTGTCACTGCTCACCTTGTGACTCTGATGTCACTTATCGCTACTCACCATGTGTCCAACTTTCTTCAATTGGAAAAGATTTGTTGTAACCGTCACCTATTTATGACAGTCAGTTGATGTTAATTATGTCATTTACTCTATTATGGTCTATACTTTTAAAATATTTGTACTACATTTTTACTTTCTTTTGTCATTATATAACATCTGTCATTGCCACATGTTCTTATTGTTATTATATAACACATCCATCATTGTGATATGTTCTTATTGTTATTATATAACACATCCATCATTGTGATATGTTCTTATTGTTATTATATAACACATCCATCATTGTGATATGTTCTTATTGTTATTATATAACACATCCATCATTGTGATATGTTCTTATTGGTATTATATAACACATCCATCATTGTGATATGTTCTTATTGGTATTATATAACACATCCATCATTGTGATATGTTCTTATTGAATTAAAAAAGCAAGGCAAGATCCCATTAACACACCAGTGTGGTATATTGGGAATATGATGTTAGGCCCGTATTGTTCTTGACCAATGGTATACTAGAGGTAATGTGGTCAACATCACTTAGTTGCCTTTACTGTCCCAGATTATTCTGGTACAAAATTTTCTATTATCAGCTGACAATGATAGCATCTTTATTTAAACATGACATGTTTTTGTCAAATTCCTCATTGGAGCGCTCATAAACAATCATTTCTGCGTGTTCCCAGATGTTCTTGTATTAACAGTGCCAAGTACAACTCTCTATTTCTATGTTCTTCTGGTGGTTATATGTTTAAAGATCATTTCTGGGTTGTGACCTATGTTTGTATGTATTTGTTTGCATGTCTGTGATTACATTTTGACACATATACCACAGAAGATGAAAGGTAGTGTATATTACATTGTATATTAATGTGGAAAGCTGTGTACAGTGTGACTGATATCTGAAGTTGTCCGCTTTATATGTTCCACAGAAGAGCCTGTCCTAGCAACAGAGAGCAACATAACAGAAGCCGCCACAAGACTGATCTCAGAAGCTGACGAACACAGTGATTCTGGTGTGTAGACGAATTCATTGTCACTGTTATTGTATTATCTGAATTATTTTGTCTTTTTTTTCCCTTCATTAAGCATGTACATATCTCTGTTGCTCTTGTCAGTTGTCTTCATTATTGTCATTCATTTGTTCTTGTCATTAAGTTATTGGCATTGTAATAGATGGTATTAAAAATGTGTCTGCTTGTATAATGTCTTTCCTGAACTTTTCCATCTCCTTTCACTCATCTGTTATTTGTTATTTTGTTACAAGTGCTCCTCATATATTCAGTGTGCTCTCTTGATTGACTTTGGTGTACCTAATATATCATATCATTAATTGGGGGCAGTCTTTGAGACTGACCGATGGATATAATAGTATCATGAGGCAGGTGGAGTCTCTCAGTTCACAGAAATCTTGTGCCAGTGAGGTGACTACACATGTTCCATATTTTGGTCTGCGTCGGTGCTTACGTTTCTAGACCTCCGAGTCCAACTATTTGGCAGGGCAGTAGGAAATGTGTATGGTACAGACTACAATATACAACATTTTATTGGTGTATGTATGACTTCATAAGTGCTGGTTTTCAATATTCTGTGCCTTTTATATTCCAGAGATTTTCTTTCAATACACTATCCTTAGAATGAGACATGGTAGAAAGGAGCTGACCACATTTCTAACATGAAATACGTAGGTTTAACAGCATTGTAGTTGGCATACACATGATAAATGAAGATTAGAGACCATCTAATACACTAAAAATGTAAACTAAGCAAGTGTATCTTCCAGAAAAGACTTATGACAAAACTTCTTTCAAACTTGACACTAATATATCTAGTGACCATAATTTTAGAAAGAAATCTTTCTTTTTTTCCTTATTAATTTACACATTAAAAAAAATGTTTGTACACTGTCCATGTCACACATCTTATGGCCTCTTTTATCTTGTATCTCGATGTGATGTAGGCAGCTTCCTGTCATGTTTTACAATTAGTGCTTTCTAATGATTATCTCGAGCAGTTTTCATGTGCTGGTGGGACAGTTGACACTCATATCCATTAGTTCAGGTCACTCATTACATATATATATGTGTGTGTGTGTGTGTGTGTGTGGTGTGTGTACATGCAGGTTATACCCTACACTTGTCAAACACTTTGTGTACAAGCAACAAAGTAGTAGTGTACATGCTGGTTTAATACTACAACAGTGGCTATTCAGGATTGTGTTGATGGTTTTGTCATGGATGTGCTTTGTGTAACCTAGCTTAGGCTCAGTGTTGTTTAGCTTGAAGCTTTCATCTATATTTGTCTTATTTCACTTGACAGACATTTTCAGTTTTACTTTGATGTGTACTGCAGGCTTAGTTACATAAAGATGAGTAGGGTGGATGATGTAGTGCTAGCTAGCACAGAGTCAATGTGCCTGTAATATAGGGAAGATGTAGTGCTAGCTAGCACAGAGTCAATGTGCCTGTAATATAGGGAAGATGTAGTGCTAGCTAGCACAGACTCAATGTGCCTGTAATATAGGGAAGATGTAGTGCTAGCTAGCACAGACTCAATGTGCCTGTAATATAGGGAAGATGTAGTGCTAGCTAGCACAGACTCAATGTGCCTGTAATATAGGGAAGATGTAGTGCTAGCTAGCACAGACTCAATGTGCCTGTAATATAGGGAAGATGTAGTGCTAGCTAGCACAGACTCAATGTGCTGTAATATAGTCAAAACGTTAGAGTTCAGGTTAAATGAAATTCTTCTCATTGTTGTTATTGTAGTCATGATGTTGTTATAGTTATGGTGTTGTTGTAGTCATTATGTTTGTTATAGTCATGGTGTTGTCATAGTCATGATGATGCTGTGTTCATATTTTTATTTGAAAATACAATTTTTCAAGATTTTTCAATTTTTGTAAGGCAGCAATTTTCTATGAACAAAGTCCATAAAATTATTTTGTTGTCACTTCATCTACACTCAACCTTGGAAAATAGTTTGCTACATCACTGTAACACAGCTTTAGTAGAATATTGGTCCTCGTGATCACTAAGCCGTGGAAGAGATTTTATTATATCACATTATCTCAGCATTAGTAGAACATTGGTCCATTTGATCATCACAACAAACTCAGCATTAGTAGAACATTGGTCCATGTGATCACAACAAACTCAGCATTAGTAGAACATTGGTCCATGTGATCACAACAAACTCAGCAATAGTAGAACATTGGTCCATGTGATCACAACAAACTCAGCTTGAGTAGAACATTTGTCCATGTCATCGTTTTGCTCCATGACCTAAGTCGGCTGTACAAACTATGTTGATACATGATGTGAGCGGCCTGCCCAACCTTCGGCCTAGCCTTAACCTAAGTCGGCTGTACAAACCATGTTGATACATGATGTGAGCGGCCTTCCCAACCTTCGGCCTAGCCTTAACCTAAGTCGGCTGTACAAACCATGTTGATACATGATGTGAGCGGCCTTCCCAACCTTCGGCCTAGCCTTAACCTAAGTCGGCTGTACAAACCATGTTGATACATGATGTGAGCGGCCTTCCCAACCTTCGGCCTAGCCTTAACCTAAGTCGGCTGTACAAACCATGTTGATACATGATGTGAGCGGCCTTCCTAACCTTCTGACTTGCCTTAACCTAAGATCAGTACAAGTATTGCTAGCTGAGATTCATGGATGAAACTCAGCATCTAAGGAAACAAGCTGTCTGATGTGGACATTATTTTATCATTCATTTGAAACAAGATTTGTTAGTCCATTCATAATAAGCCAATGATTCAATAAAAGCTTGAAACTGCCCTCTCCGTCCTAGACAACCAATGTATAGGTTTAGATGTAAATATTTCTGTAAGAATTTGGAAAAAGAAAGTGTTATATATAACATAAGAATCTTCAATGGAAAGAAAAATGTAATTTGACTATCAGCTCAAAGAATACACACGGCAGAAAACAAGGAAATTTACATCCATTTCTAAAACTTATATTAAAATACCTGACAATTTGTTCGTATTGCTGTCAAAAATGATACAAATATTCATAGTAGACATCATTATTGGACACTTGTACCTATAACTGCTTGTGCTTTAATTATTATGTGAGTTTTGTTACTGGAGATATTTGTTACTTTTATGTTTGTTTGTTTGTGTTGTCCAAGAAGACTGCATTTTTTACTTTTTAGCTCCGATATTATCTGTACAATAGCTGCTGTTCATGTCTTGATTTTGTGTCAATGTTTCGATTTTGTGTACAATTAAGTGACCATTCCCATCATATTGCTTGTAAATACTCTACTGATATTGGTGCTAGTTAGCTTTTATTGGTGTAGCCAGAGTTTGAAGATCAAGTGGGTCCATTTAGGAGGAATTGCAGTAGTTTGTGTAGTCAGGCAGTCATGTCTACATCTACATGGCCACATGTCTTGTAGGAGACATTCGAAGTACCAGTCACATTGTGTGGGTGTGGTGTCCTTGTTTTTGGGAGTATCACAGTTACATAATGTGTGTGGTGTCCTGGTTATTGGGAGTATCACAGTTACATAATGTGTGTGTGGTGTTCTTGTTATTGGCAGTAAGTATCAGTTACATAATGTGTGTGTGGTGTTCTTTTATTGGGAGTAAGTATCACAGTTACATAGTGTGTGTGTGGTGTTCTTGTTATTG